>OX421473.1:19174770-20374770 GCA_949126895.1 Eilema caniola
AAACCTTTGAAAATGCCGTAAGGCGTCAGTTACGCCTTACGGCATTTTCAAGGGTACGGCAGGTTCAATAATAAATACTGTTCAAAAAGTACAAGTGTTCTCAATATGTATAAAATAACAGGTCTTTGTAGCATTTTATTGTTAAGTGCCGTGTCTGAAGTGCTGTTGCAATCTGTTGTCCACGGCTCTACGTGTCGATGTGGTATTCTAGACTATAATTATTTACCTATGTGCCAAATTTTATACAGGTGTTCACTGTTGAACAGTTAAACAGATTGGTAGCATTCAGTATTGACACTTTGATATTTTAAGATTCTGACGAATAAAGAAAGCGGTAGTTTAAACTAGGAAATATTGTAAAGTAAACAGTTCTATGTTAGATAAGTAGTCTGTACCTATAATCCATTCAGTAAGGTACTTATGTAACTAAAGGTAAACAAACTTGTAGCGACTTTTCTTTTGTTAATCCTTTAAACTGAGTTTTTAAATTAAACATATAATTTTTTTTTTTATTAAGAATGAAAAACCCGATTGATTCCGAAAAGATCATAAACAAGCTTTATAGCAGGCGGTACCCATTAATTTTCATCTAGTTTGAGATTTGCAAATGGGTACCGCCTCCTATAAAGCTTGTTGCGATCTTTTAGGAATCACTTTTTTTTCATACTTTTTAGTTATGACTATGTCATGTATATATTTTTGTAATCGTCTTCTAATTTCCTTTATTTTGATACCGCACTTGATAAATTTGAGTGAGAATTTTATTTTTATTACTTATATTTTGGCGCCAAAAAACCAACACATAGCTTTTTGTTCATCATTTTATGCACCCAAGAACACTTGGGCAGTTAGCAAAATTTGAGACATGAATCATTGAAATCCGTACGGTGGTTCAAGTGATATGAAGTAATAAAGAATATTACAAACATACATACTTCTTGACAATCGGGTAAAAAAGACACATCAATATTGTTTACGTTCAGTTAAGTGCTTAACCGAATGGTGTGTAGGTACAAATTATTTTCTACTGGAGGCAGATCTCTCAAACAAACACTAGAAGTACGAAATATTTTGTATGCAGGTAATAATAAATCCGTTCATAAATAAAAGAATCTTCACGTGTTGGTGGAGCAAGTTTCATTCACTAGTACAAAAAATTTCAGATTCAAAACTCACTAGACATATTTTTTATAACATTATATTGATAGATGAGATGATATCTTTTAGTTTTAAGTGTCTTATGTCAACTGATTTGATAAGATTCAATCAACCAAGTCAATGCTGTACTTATAGGTATGTAAATAGTTTGTAAATATTTGTTTTTAGATAAATACTCCTAGGGAAATATTGAAAGATATAACTATATCCATAATATTAAGAAATAAATTTATGTAATAAATGGTCGTTTTAAAACTCATCTGTTTTCAAATACCTACCAACCAACCAACTAGCTTCTAATAGTCAAATGATACACTATTTCTTTTCAGATTATGAATTTTTGCCGACAAAGCGAGGAAATTACGTACTTCGATATGGCAACCATACCTTCTGGTCTGACAAACCGTTTAACATAGATGTCCCGAAGCGTCGTTGGTACTGCTCAAAGAGACAGAGTACACAATGCCCGTGTACCGTCCGAACTTTAAACTTTGATAAATTATTTGTAATTGGGAACCATGTGCACTAATTGTCAAATTATTGATAAATGTGACAAAAAATAAGTTATTAAAAAACATATACCCCACTACTGTTGAAAAAGGTCGAAATGAGTTTGATAGCAGGCGGTATCCATTTGCTAATCATAAACCGAACAAAAATTAATGGGTACCGCCTGCTATCAAACTCGTTTTGATCTTTCAACAGCCGTCGGGTTTTTATTTTTAATAACTCATTTTATTTTGAACTTTTCATATCTATAATATAATTGTATATCCGTTAATTCTATACCCTAGCTAAATATATTATAGTAACGTAGAAAACCAAAGATTTATTACTTACTAAGAGGAATTTTTTGATGCCTTTAGTTACAATTTTTACTTTTTTAGTTTATTTTGTATACAGTTCTGTGTATAATTTATAATTAATTTTATATATTTTATAATTAGTTGCATATATTTTTTTAATTTTCGAAAATATAAATTGTAATTTCATTTTATAATATTAAAATAAAGTATGTTCAAATACAGCATGGTGTTACTGGTTTGTTACTTTAGGAGACTAATGGCGGGTTGTTTCATAGAATTGAATTACGTTTGTAGTAAATTATTTCTTTGTTGTAGCAAAAATTACATATACAAAAAGAGGTTATAAAAGATTGCATCTCAATGGGTACCTGTTTTGTACAAACTTTGAATCTGAACATAAGACCAGATGGAGGTGTTGCCTTCGAGGGTGCCCAGCGAGGGTGCATACTGCAGATGACTTCATCATTATGGCTATCGAAGATCACAGTCATCCAGTACCTAGACAGAGTTGGTGGACCTCTTAAATAAACCACAAGTGTTCCAGAAATTATAATAATAATAATATATTAAGTTTTATCTTGTTTATAACCAGGGAATTAAATTATAATATAATTTAATATTAAAGTTATTTTTGATCATTATTTTGATGTTTTAATATACATGAAAATGGAATAGAGGCGAGCCAATAACCATAAAATCAGCAATATTTGCTGACTGGGTTGGTGTCAATAACTTTCTAGCAGAAAAACTCAATAAAGTTGGTTCTACTTCCAGCCGAATCTAGTACGTCGCGTCGTCGTCGTAACTAGCGTACATTATTCACCTTTTTTTAAATTCCAGACCCACGAAGTTATAAAGAATATAACAATACTTTCCATATTCATGGATAGACAGAAGAAAGACTCGTGACAGAGTTCACACTGTTATTGCGAATGCTGTAGTTATTTTCGAAAGGCGTTTTTTAAGTTTTGTTTCTATATTTTTTCAAACCACAGCTCTTACACTCGCTGCTCTGCAAACTGCTCCCTACTGCTTCCATGAATTGTAAAAGTTATAAATAAAATAGCCAGTCAAACATTTTTTCAGGACGTCTTGTGACTAAGAGAAGTGCAAAGAAAAGACTTACGGGTGCCGAGAAACAGCGGAGATATCGCGAACGGGTTAAAAACAATCCTGAAAAGGCAGCTGAAATTAGGAGACGAAATTTAGAGAGATACCATGCAAACAAACGCTTGGTGCGAGATTTGACACCACAAGAACACAAGGCTATTAAGAAGAAATGGCGAATTGCTCATTATAAATGGAAAGCTCGTCGAAGTACTCTCAGTGATGTTGTGAAAAATTGACAGTCACTTCTAAAATTATAACTCTTTATTCCTAAGCTCCAAGGGCATTTTTTTTAATTTTGGCACGATGTTTAAAAGCCACACCTTTTACACCGGCTGCCTGTCAAACCTCCAGTCACTTCTAAAATTATAACTCTTTATTCCAAAACTCCAAGGGCATTTTTTTAAATTTTGACACGCTTTTTAAAAGCCACACCTCTTACACCGGCTGCGTTCCAAACTTCGTCGTACTATAAACAATTTATGCTTTGCATAATTATTTAATGGTGTAGGTAGTAAAGAGAGGTTAAAAAAAAAGTCTTACAAGTGCCGAGAAACAGCGGAGATATCGTGAGCGGGTTAAAAACAATCCTGAAAAAGCAGCAGAAATTAAAAGACGAGATTTAGACAGATACCATGCAAACAAACGCTTGGTTGGAGATTTAACGGCTCAAGAACACCAGGCTAAGAAGAAGAAATGGCGAATAGCTAATTCTAAAAGGAAGACTCGTCTAAGAGTTCTCAATGTTTTTGCGGACACTCCCTAATCTCTGGTATTATAGTCCTTCATTTGAGAGTCCATAAGCGTTTTTTTTAAGTCTCCTAAGGTATCTAATCATTACAGGTAGTTGGAGTCTTAAAGAGTTTGACAACTGATCCACAGATTTTCGATATCGCAAAAGGGTTGTGGATGCCGTCAGGTGGCAGTCGCTTCACGGAAAAATATCAAAGTGCACCCTCGCAGCAGATAGACTGTAAAAGCGGATTCTGAGGTGAATGTCTCGGAAGCAACCGGGATTCACGTAAAGTTGATAATGATGATGTCATTCTGTAAATCACGTGCGTTCTGTGCGCTTTTTGTCCGCGTCCATCAATATAAATGTGAGGGCAACGAATAATGCAATAATCTAAGTCTTCAGGCTTTCACAGCCGGCGCTGCATGTAGAATGTACTGCTTCCGGACTGTTTGGCCGTGGTCTATGTGAAACTTGCGGGAACTCGCCAGATTCCCCCCTCCGACTGTGCCTATAAATGCGCCAGTGATTCAAGACTTCGCATCAGCCGCCGACGAGGCAAAGTCTCCGAAGTCGTCGTCGCCCGGACCTGCGCCACTGAAGATGTCGACCGCAGTGATCGACGAAACGTCTGGAACGTAAGTTTCACATAGACCACGGCCCGGAAGCAGTACATTCTACTAGATGGAATAATCATTTGATTAATTTAAAATGAAATGAAAAAATATTGATCATAAATGTACCATTACCACCTTTCATATTGTTGCAGTTACGAGTAACGTCGCTAACTTTGTATTATCAAAAAGAGGGAATATTCTTCTGAAGCATGCGGATTTTACTTACTACAAACAAACCGAGAGGAGTGACATAATAAGATGGGCTTGCTCTTCACACTACTCTAAAGGATGCAAAGCGAGGATCATTACTCATATGAATGTTATTGTGTCGGTCAATGACCGCCATAGTCATCTACCTAGTAGGAAATTTAGTACGTATTCGTAGCTGGTTAAGAGACTAGTTACGAAAAGGGCATTTAAATTATTCTTTCGTAGCTGGTTGCCAAATATTAGTAACGAACGTGGAATATAGAAAATTTGTATGTCCTTACTTAAAAATTGATTCTGCATATTCGTCATAGGAGTTAATGTAATTACTCCGACCGTTGTTGTAAACTTACAATTTCTTGTATTAAAACGATTTTGTCTTTTTGAGCCATTTTGTTACCTACTCATGTTTTTTGTCTTAATATTCTTTTATTTTCTGACTTGACTGACGTAAGCAATCCCTACCAAGTAGGCAGTGCTTAATAGCTTTTTAGATGAAAATAAAAATGTTCCATTTATCTTGTATACGTGATCAAAATAAATGTAACATGTTTTGATATAATGTCATTTTGTTTTATTCAAGTTCAAGCTGTCGATTCTATAAACCTCTCATAAGTAATAAGGTACGTGTTTCATACCCCTGTTGCCTTTGGCTCCTACTCCTGCCAAGGCTCCATCAGCATGCAAAACTAATCCCGCAACCTACAGCAAAAGCTAAAAAAAATCTCTGACAAATTTCGTCTAGATCCGTTCAGCCGTTTTTTGCGGTAAAACATGACAAACATCCATTCATCCTTACAATCATTCCCGTTCATAAGATTTGTAGGTCATTATATACAATTCTGACATTTATATCGTTCTCTTTCAGATTTAGATTGCCACTTCTTCAAAAATAGTCGTGGCAGTAGGATGCTTATGGTTGGCAATATCAAGTATAGAATTAACAGCGTTCGTCCCGACAAGGTGCGTTGGCGATGCGCGTCCCACGAACGATTCGGATGTAAAGCTAGGATACACACGATCGACAACCAGATAGTGTATTTTGTCAACGAGCATATCTACGCATCTGGATTGCAAGAAGTCGTTTCTTTAGGAACTGTTGCAGGGGAACTATAATATCATAGGAATATTCGTACATTTATATATAAGAGGCGAATAGGGAGGCGAGTGGAAAGATGAATGTAGTGGCGAATAGAGATCGAATAGAGAGTTGAGTGGAGGTACGAGTAGATAGGCGAGTGGGGAGAGTCAAGTAGAGCGTTTAGTTTAGTAAAGCAAGAACAAAAGAGTCGAATAGCACCGTTACCGACTCTGAATACACTATATGTACAGTCGACAAGGGATATACATATACACCTTTATATGTAACCTTATTATAAATTGAAACTTATTACTGTTAAAAGAAAATGTATACACATTTTTTTGTGATCACAGAACTACTAGTAAGTACCTATACACCTATTAGGTAGTAGTTCTGTGAACAATAGACCTCGCGAGCACTCTTTCAAATCTTCTATCGAATAATAACGATACGTATCTTATTTTAAACAGCCTTGAAAGTTTCACCAAAAAATAATGACGATGCGTTCTTAAAAAACGCTACAGGAAACTTCCCCCTTTTTCCCATCTTGTCTTTTTTATAACAAAGTTCACCATCACGAGGCATGATTCTTTATCGCAACAACCTGTGAGAATTCATGTCTTTGATGTTTCATCCAAAAATCACCAAAATGTGCTCATAAAAACGCGACAGCAAACTTTTCTCCATTTTCTTTCCTATCAAAAAATGCTCTTGACAAAAAAAATATTTTAAATCATAGAACATATGTGCCAAGATTGATGGAAATCGATTAAGAAATGCGCCCTCTAGAACGAAACTGACAAACAGACACACGGACAAAAGCAAAATCGGCCACCTTGTCAAAACGGAGACTCTTGCTCACTTCGCTCGCTCGGTCAATTATATAGGTACGCTTCATCATTACACTTTTTTCTCATTTTAAGTTACTATTAACTAGTATTCTCGCTAACTTCTACAGCAAAGCTTAAATTTTCTTATGTTCTAATCCACTCCTAGGATTCATATCTATAGCCAGGATTCGACCCTGGGACATATCGATCATAAGGCCGGCTTCATGGCAAGCTCCAGTATAGAAGTTAATTTAAACACCTTTTTACTTAGAACAGGTACAGTGATCGACAAAAGTCACTTAACCAATTCTAATTTAGTTATTTCCTTAGCTCTTAAAACTTTCCATAAATTAATCAACAAGACATGAAATGTGTTAACTTCGTCCACTAGTTCTACAACTTTTAACGTTCACTGTAGGCACTTTTATTTGGTTATTTTATAAGTATAGATAGTGGTAGTTTATAAACACAGGGTGAGGTGTTAAGGGTCTAACGTTTCAGGAGGCTTTGTATTTTTATTAGTATCTAAAACCCTCATGATACCCGATAGGTGATAACCTACCTATGAAAGTTATCTTATAAAGTTATATTATATAAGTTATCTTCCCGTACTAACATGTATTATGACCTATGAAAATATCAAGTATGGTTGTTAGTTTATTTACTACAAAGTAAACTATAATAAAATATTATCACATCCAGCATAGAACAGCTTCATTAATAATGTGACTTTAAGAACTTTTTTGTTTTGTATTTTTTAAGCTGTAATCTTTATCTTGTTACTATCAATGTGGAAATTTTAAATTCCATACATAAATTTTAATCACTTTTTTGTGAATTAATGTTGTTGTTTATTTCTTTTACAAATACAGCACATTGATTTATTAATTTGATTACAATAAAATTATTAACTTAGAAAATAAAGTAATCCATGCACATTGCTGTCTATTAATAATCGTCATATACTTTACCTATTACAACCATAATTAATAATCGAATCTGAAAGTGTTGTATTTGGATTCTTCATGTAATTTACTTACCTTTATAATTGGGGGTAGATTTGAAGACTTCCAATGATTCCTTTTCATTAGGCATAAACAAGAAATTGACATATTCTTCAACAAAAACTCTGATTCCTTCTTACTAAAGTCCCACGGGGTCCCAAAAAGCATCTGATGAGGCCGTTAGGCCACAATTGTAACATTTTAGGTGTCGTAATAGTGATCCTCTTTCCTGAAACTGTGCCTTTAGGTCACCAACAGGCGAGGTGAAAAAAAAGGAAACGGTTTTAAAAATGTGTGGTAATAATATTGCTAATTATATGAAATGATTGCAGGTCATAAGTACACAAGACAGAGGCTGGTGACGTATATCGGAACAGAAAAGAGTGGTCTACTGCCTCTGCCCGCCCCGCAGAGAGAACATGGTAAGTATATATGTGTTGAATGTGTTCTATCAAAAGAGTCTTTATGTATTGTCTTAAAGTGTTTATTTGACGACTTCTATGGCGAAGTGGTAGAACGAGTGTCGTCGGAGCTCGCGGGTTCGATCCTCGCTCAGTGTAAATATTTGTAATAAGAAAATGTTGAAAGAGAATTTAGAAGCTAGTCAACCTATGCTTACCATATCTGTGAAGGGCACTGTGTAGTATGTTGTCTAGAATATTTTTCTTCTGCTTTTTTTATTCGGAATATGCACACATATTACACGATTTGTCCATGTTAGAGGCCTCACATTCCAACCCTTCTTTACTGAACCCTTCAGCTTACTATCAGGCGAGGTGAAGTCAAATTGACGTGTCCTACATAAAAAAAAAACTAGACGTGTAAGTGGGACCACTTACCATCAGATCTTGTTGACTAAAAATATATACTAATGTGACAATAATTTCAGTTTCAGATCTTTCAGATTTACATCCTGTCTTCCTAACCAACCGGAAAGGATCCCAGATACTTTTGCTCGATGGCCATCGGTATCGACGAAACGGTACTGGGGTCATCAAGATACGATGGAGATGTACCACACACGCTAAGTACGGATGCAAGTCCGTGGTACACACCGTTAATGGTCAGATTGTGTACTATATGAATCTTCATACCACGCCTTTTGATCCCGTCGTCGGATTTCACACAAGCCATTGAGGCTGTTTAGTATGTATGATGTAAATAGTATGGGATTTATGTAGTTTGACAATATGCGTTACCACAAGAATGAATAAGACAGGCGCAGATAAAGTAGGAGGCATAAGGCGTGCTTATGATTAGGCGCGAACGTCCATGCAGCAAAACGTTTTCATTTCTAAAAAAATGTATTTGTAAAGCATTGATAAACTTCGAGTAAAATATATGTCATAGCGCTATGTTTTTCTGTAAGGATTTAATAAAAAATTGTAGAACAGGTTTTATATAAACACAGTCAACTCATAAATACAATTGTTGTATTTGTGAAAATTGCTTTGTAAAACCTTGATGGAATTTCAGTTGTTGTTTTTAAAACATTTAAAGACACACTATTATACTATTTAAATGAAATAATAAGAAGAGATGTATAATATGATAATGAGTTAGCCTATTTATTTAAGTACGAAAAATAAATGTAGTTACTACAATTAAATATTATTTTGATTCAATTATCTGAAGTTGTGTTTATGATTTTGATTCCTGATTGGAACCCACCTAAAAAATACACGTAGAAAACTATTATAGGTGAAATTGCAACTGAGTTATTAGTTCATATACGGAGACGTAGTAAGACAGCCATACAAGAAAATCATGAAGCTACTCAATCATTAGAACCTGCTATTAAAAAAGAGAAACGTTGCTATATTTGCCCTTCGAAATTATCAAGAACTTGTAAACAGTGTTGCGATAAATGTAATCGCAATGTCTGCTCAGGACATTCTGAAAAAAGTATTATTTGTAATATCTGTAGGCAGTAAATAAGTGACAAAAATATAGTATATTATACCGTTTTTTTTTATTCAAAATAACTTGTCTTTTCATTCATTATACCTTACATTTATAAAATTTTCAGTTGGATACTGTTTGAGGTTACAAAAGCATACTGGATAGTTAAGGGTTAAAAGGTACCAGTCTATCCCCACCCCTGTCTCCTCCCCAATCTGGGGACAATATGGGAAAACCATAGTTCCCATATCCGAGGAGACCATCCATGGCCCTAGGTCAGCCGGAGTTGTAAATTCACACTCCAGCATTTGAAGACCCAAGACGGCGTGCGATTTTAAGTCGGTTTGAGTCTAACAAACTGCCTGTCGGAAACGACGTGCGGGACCTTATAATATCGGCAGTTCCATGATTTTAGTTCACCCAAAAAAAAAAAACTATGAAAACTGCCCAGCGTGCGTAAAGAAGCTTTCACTTGAAAATATCGAATCTACTAGCTTTTGCCCGCGGCGACGCCCGCGTGGATGTCGGTTATCGCGACCAAACATAGCCTTTGTTCTTTCTCAAGGTCCAACCAAAATTCATCAAAATCGGTTAAGTGGATTAGGCGATTCGAAACAAAGAATCAATTTCGATTATTCAGTTTAGGCACATAAAGAGCACATATGAACGTCAAAATTGTACAGTCATGTCAATAAATAATTAATATAATATTAAATAAAATGAATAACTCATTTAAAAATGACTCTTTCGCTGGTTCGGTAAGTTGGTTCTACTGAGAAGATCAAATCAAGAAACTCAGTGAACAATAATATCGTTCCTTTTTTAAAACAATGTGGATTTTTTTTAAATTGTAATTGTAAAATTTTAATTCCAGCCCTACCTTATTACAAAAAATAAGTAAATCAATTACTTTCTTAACTGAATACCTAATCAATAATGTTTTTTTTTTCAGATGTGTTCCTTTTGAGATCACAAAAAGGAAAACCATTAATCAGAATTGGAAATTACACATACTATCAAAAGGCGACGAATAATGGTAAAATACGATGGGTGTGCTCTACCCATCACAACAGAGGGTGCAGTGCTTCAATATACACTGTTGAGGATAAAATAGTTAAAGTTGTAAATGAACATATACATTAGAAATATAAAATTTATATTTGAACATGTGTATTGGAAATAAATAAACGAAATAAGCTGGTTTGCCTTACACTGAATTGCAATTTAGATGTAGGTGAATTTGTATTTTTTTAGGTTTTAATTGGATTAGTAAAACAAGTTCTACTCGTATATAACAATAAAAATTATTGTAAAAAAGTCTGATGAGATATAAAGTGTATATTCCTTAAATATATAATTATGAATATTGATAATGAATATGTAGTATAAGTCTTCTGGATAACATTTTTTTATTAATGTATAATCAATTTAATCTAGCATAAAATAAGATTAAAATAGAAGGCTGATATTCGATTACTATGATATTGTTTGGAATACTATTACTATTAAAATTATAGTTGATGTAATCATTATATTTTTATTCACATTCCTATCTCTAAATATTAAGTAAGTAGGTTTTATAACTTTTTTTTTGAATTTTACATATTATATTAACTTTTATACTTTCAAGGACATATTTTTATAGTTCCTTTTATCCCGTCGACGTCGCTCGAGACTGCTTTGTTGGCAGATCTACAATTTTGTTTACTAACCCTATATTTTTGGCGACAGGTAAACCAGACCCTCTAAGGGTCTGGCCTTAAATAAGGAATGATGACAGGCATGATGAATAAATATTTTCATACGATGTTTTAACAGATATTTATTTTATATAAGTCTTCAAATTTAGTTCAAATGTATGACTTATTTGGGTGTACATAACTAATAACGTGTTTTTCAGCAATGTTTATAAAGTCAAAGAGAGGCCGAGACTTGATTCAACTAGGACAGTATAGATTCTGCAAGAAATACACCGCTCCTAGCAGTATGACACGTTGGGTATGCTCGACCCACAACCACAAAGGGTGCAACGCTACTCTCTCCACTTTTCAAGAGGATATAATACGAATAAAAAACGTTCATAATCATTGAAGCCGGGAATAAATAGTATAAATTTATGAGTTAGGGACAAGCTCTAGTCTTTAAATGTCGTTTTAAAACCCATCTTCGAGGGTTCAGTTGTTGGATTGAAGATTTTGTAACTATTTTCTTTTTTCGTTTATTATCAAAACAAAACATTACCTACAAATTGAATTTATATAGCTGAGAAGAAACAGCCAAGAAGGTTTGTACTTGTGCTAATACAATACAGTGTCACTAACATATATTTTTAGAATTTAAAAAAATACATTACACTTTAAACTATTCATAAAGAAATACATTACGTAATTACATTACAATAATAAAGTAAAAAGCTGATGAAGTTAAAGCAATATCTACTTCAGAGCTCCGCTAGAGTTTGAGTTCCAGTATCAAGTACCAGTTCACGCACGAAACATTTCCTGCTAGATTGCCAAAAAGTACACCAAAAGATACACCACAATGTCAACTGTTCGAAATCAAAATCACTATATACCACAACTTCAACAATAGGTTAGGTACCTATTGTTTAAATTGTGGTGGTAATTACAATGTTTAATTGATTTTGTGGCTTTATTAAGTCAGACTCCCTTGAAATCCATACGCCTTGGCTGGCTGTAAAGCATCCAGTAAGGGTCTTAGCAGCCAAAGCAATTAGGAAATTAATCGTAACCGTAATAATAAATGTAATAATCAATAAATGATCACGCGCAAACGGATCTCTGTCACCGGAACAGCGCAAAAATGCCATATGTAATGAACTCTTTTTCATTTAATTTTGGTCTTGAAGTCTAGACCTATATAAAGTTTAGAATCGGAGTTCTGGTAACAGCTAGGCCAAACAGCGGTAAGCGAGTCGTGTTCGCGAGTTGATATTGTCTGCTATGACCCTAAAGAGACGTGCAATTTCACAACTTTGTGTTTGACTGATTTATCCGAATTCCAAGTCTTAATTTTTATGGTCTCTGGTCTGGTGATCCTTCTCTGGTGTTCTATTTACTTATTTTCTCAAAAGTTAATTATTGTATAATGTGATGATATAATACTCACACGCCGTCGAAGCACGGGCACTAGTCATAGTTGATAAATTAATTAATGATGATTGTAAATATGTTTTAATATTTAAATCATTTGAAATAAACCTATTTAGAAATATTTTGAATGTTGTGTTACTAGAATAATACATAACCCGAATTACTACGCACGTAAATTCATTCATTCTTTTATTTTTCAATAATATGAGTTTTGGTAAATCGTTGAACGAAGAGAGAAGGAGAACTAGATGATGGAAAATGACATGGAAGCAGACAGAATGTTTTAGAAATCTTCAATTATTTATAACTTAACTACTGTTATAAATTTAAAGTTGTGTTCATTCACAATGATGTAGTAAATTATGAAATTTTAACTAACGCCATAGATCCTTGCCAAAAAAACTTTTTTAAATTTTCATCTAAAAGCGTTCTTTATGGGAATGTTGTTATAAAAATATTACAGACGGCTAAGATGGCCGCTGTCTATCAGACAAGTATCAATTAATTTGTTAAGAATAATTTTTTCCACCATAGTTATTACACACTACTAATAAAACTATTCTTTCAGTGTCTTTCAGAACCTCTCAAAGTGGACGTCAATTAATTCAAATAGGACTATATACGTTTTGTAGGAAACATTTGGGCGCTTACGGTAGAACACGATGGGTATGTTCAACCCATAATAATAGAAGATGCAATGCCAGTCTTATTACAATAGAAGATGAGATCATACGATTAAAAAATATTCATAATCATTGATGATGTAGATATTGAAATAAGTGCAACTGTTGACGATCTCTGTATGAAAGAAAATGTAAAGGATCTTTTTTGTATTGAACTTCGTTCAAAAGCAATTCAATGAGTCAAAAAGAGTAGCAATAGATTGATATCATACTGGTCAACTTTCTATTTGACATTAAAGACAGACATGATGTTATGAAATTGAATACTATTAAAATTATATTATCAGATTGATAAAGAAAAATTAATGCAGTCATCGAAATATAATTTATGTCGTAAATAACAAAGTAGATACTGTAGCAAAAATTTCCACAAGCCAATCTTTAGAGAGAGACTGGTATGATATTATGAGATACTATACAATAGTAGATTGTATCACAAGGGAGCAAAATAATATTTTTATGGCAAGGGCGCTTTTTGAATCCAGAGTGAAGTGAGGGATTCTAGAGTAGAATGCAGAGCGTGACGAGGGATTCTTTGGCAGAATCCTAAACGTAGCGAGGGATTCAAAGTACGTCGCCCGAATGATACACTCTACTTTTTATCATCCTCTATGAGATAATAAAAAGCGCCTCATATGATATTGTAATATTATATTATTTAATAAACCAGCAAAAGCTAAATTAAAATTAAATAGTAGATAGATATCTAATAATTAAACAACTAAAAACTTATATTAACATATCCATCACATTTATAGTGTCAGTTTTAATACATTCAGAAGATAATTCTATACTTCAGTGAAAGTAAAGAACTAATTTTTCATAACAAAGCCATGAATTTCTAACAATACGTGAAAATTGACGATAACGCAGGCTGCAGTTCGTGCGTTTTTAAATTATTATTTTTTTATCAGCCGGCGGCGGCGGGACCAAGGTCCGTCGTACCAGCCAGTCTTTATTCAAATACACTAAGATGTTCGTAATTCAAAAAGTGCACGGCAAAGATAATTGCGGCGCACTTAAATGAGGATTATTTCAAAAAGTGCGCGGCAAAGATAATTGCGGCGCACTTCAATGAGGATTATTTCAAAAAGTGCGCGGCAAAGATAATTGCGGCGCACTTATAATGAGGATTAATTTAAAAAATGCGTGGCAAAGATAATTGCGGTGCACTAATAAAGAGGATTCAAAACTCATTACTGTCCGCTAAAAGATTCTTATTGAAAACACCCACCTTTGCACTTAAAGGCGAACCAAGTCGTCCTTTTCGAATACATAGGATGAAAATGATATTATAAGAAAATAACTGAAAAGGAATAAATATGGGTAACACAATCATGTTTGATTTCATTGCTATGAACAAGTAGCTACTGTACAAGAAGAAAAAAAATCTTTAGAATAGTACTAGTACTAGTCAACCGATCTAGTCATGGACGGTTTTGAAGGAAAATATATTTGCATTTAATGTATAAATGATGTAGTTAAAGTTGTTTTAAAATAGATATAAATGTTAAAATAAGCACTATAAGAATTTTGAATGTACATTTATGATTTCCAAGGGTATATTTATTTAGTTTCGTTTTTGTTATAATTGTGATAAAATTGTTGAATCTTTCAATTTTCTCGAAAGATTTGTAATTTAGTTGATCCATTGCATCAATCTCCTCTCGACATTCCTAATATATTACTGGCATAAACAACGTGTTATTAATTTATGTGAACATGAAGGAAATCTTGAACAATATATATGTAATTCGTCATCATTATAACTATATTATATAAATTATTATGATGTCAAATTTCATATATATTCTTCATATATAGGACACATTTGACTTTACCTCAGTCTCAGAAAAGAGGGCCACTGTTACATACACGTACCATGTTAACAATGGTGGCACTCAGCTTGAAGGTCTCATCAAAAGACGATTGTCGTCGCAGCACCGCGTGACACCCACCGGTCCCACTGGTGCTGCGACTACAATCCTCCCTGCCCGAATTGCAAAGAATTTAGGATATTTTTTCATGGAAAGATATATCTCTGAATTATCTCTGGAAAGAGGGTCACCCTCGGCCACCCCGGCACTTCCAGAACTAGAATTCCAAGACAATGGTGCGGCAAAGAAAAGAATCGCTGAACCGCTTGGATCTTGTTTGCACCGTATGCGTATGACATGATGTTGAAGTAGAAGCGTCGGTAGTTTAGTGGTTAAGGGGTCGGCCTTACGATCGAGAAGTCCCGGGTTCGAAGCCTGGCCATTACACTACCGACGTGAACCCACTCCTAATTAGGCTTAGTTGGAGAGGTTAGAGGGAATATTAGTAATGTCGATAATTTTGGTTATTAATTTTCTTTAAAAAAAATATATATAAGCCCGGAACGTGTTATCCTGCAAAGGTCCTGTAAACCTTTAAGGTCCTAAAGTGTCCTTTATAGGTCCTGTGGTGACCTATGTAGGTCCTATAGTGTCCTGTATAAAAAAGATTTAATTAACATTTAGATTTAAATTACAGCTATCTTCACGAGATCACTTAAAGGTCGACCGTTGATAAAGATTGGACAGTACAAGTTTTACAGAAAAAATAGAATTTCTGATGGTGGAATAAGATGGGCTTGTTCAACGCATAATAACAAAGGATGTAATGCCAGCCTTATGACTACAACAGATCAGGAAGTAATTATTGAATTCAAAAATGAACATAACCATTAGGAGCTTACGAAGAAGAATTGTTACATAAAATAAATTGCACGATATTTTTCTTCTACGTAATTCTACATTTCCATTATATGATTTTATTTGGACACCATGTCAGAAAAGTCTAGTTAAAATTATTGTATTTTTTTTAATTGGCATGACTCACGAAAGTAATGTAATGCTTGTATCAAGTATTTCATTTCAAGTTTAAAAAAATAAAAATATTTTTGTTGAATAATTTATTCAAGTTGAAGTTTATCCATATTTTACTCCTAATTTTTGCTTAAAAGGATTTGTTGCTGAAAAGGATAAGGATCGTAAGGATTCTATTAACACAATCTTTGTAAACCATGCTTTGACGCAATAAATACTTTTTCATTTTTTTATTTTTCATTTATAAGTAATATTAAAAAAAATGAATAAAATTAAGGAAACCATGTGAGTTTTTTTTTCATTAACGCCCATCTGCTAGTAGTAGTATGTTCTTACATATTATTATAACAAGGCATAATATTTTTTTCTTAGTGGTAACTCTCCCTATCGTGGCTAGGCTACGTGGGCAACAAATTCCTGTCAATTGCGCCCTCGCTGGGTCCAGGTAGAAGGGGTAGGCCCAAGAAGTCCTGGCTTGACGTCGTGGAGAGTGATATGCGAATGGTTCACTACGATGGACGCCCAAGATCGTGCTTAGTGGAGTAGGAAGAGCCGGAAGGCGGATCCTGAGCTCCAAGTTCACCTTGACCTCGAGTGCAATCAGGAAATCACATCTCCATGAGGATGATGAACTCTCCTTAGCGCGTGCTCGCAGTGTATGATTCGTTGACTAACCTTGACTTACCTTCACGACTAGTTCAAGTCAAGACCAAACAGTCTCGCAGTTTGCTGTTGAGTGATCCTGGTGTGATGCAGTCTTCCGTTAAATTGTAATCGTCAATTTAATTATTATGAAGCTTGTAATTTGAAGTCACATTTTGCTAAATTTTTTCTAAATTGTTCATTGTTATAAACGATTATACCAATATTTAAAATAATTATTACCCTTTATACTATAAGCACGTAGGCCTACAATATTCGATAATAAGGATCCTATTTAGATGGTATATGTGTTGATTCCGCTCCTCATGTATATTGAACCAAGTCCATTTTAAAAGCTTTATTTATATTTTGTTATTTGTTGTAGTTATACCTCGTACTAAATCATCAAAGAAAAGCACCCCTAAGAGAAAGGCATGGGATCAACTTGCTATGGCAGAAGCTATAGAAGCTGTGAGAGAAAAAGAAATGGGTGTTTACAAGGCTGCAAAACGTTATTCTGTACCCAAAACTACACTGTTTAGATTAGCAAAAAGTAAATTACCAACTAAAGATGTAGTTGCAAAAAAATTAGGAAGAAAGACAAACTTGCCACCAGCAATAGAGGAGCTGTTAGTTGAACAAATAATTTCCATGGAAAGTAAAGATGGTTTCACTCGAAGCGACATAAAGCGTCTTGCCTGTCAATTGGCAACTAAACATAAAATTGACCATCCATTCAAAACCAAAGCTGCTGGGAAATGCTGGTTACATCGCTTTTTAAAGAGGCACGGTGATAAAATATTTTGTACACTTCCTCCGAGGTAAAGGTTGCAACTAAAAATCTGTTTATGCATTTTTGAGTAAACTAAACACGACCATGGCTACTGAAAAGTAGGAGTAGGATCCGATTAAAAGTGGTTTTATTTCAATAAGATGCCTACAGAATCAGCTGCCATTTGAAATAGCTGAAGAAAATTCGGGATTGTCGTAGATAAATTCATTGAAATATAACAAAAGAGCTCACGTTAACTGTAACGAAGTGAAATGCGAAATGTTAAAGAAGAACTTATGATAAGGAATCCTGATAATGTAAACAAAATATGGTTTCTTTATAAAAATAGATAGCAAAAATTCATGTAGTGATGTCAGATAGTGATTGATTTGAAAATTACCTAAATGGGGGGGCTCGATCATTGGTAATTGCATGTTTTTAATATTATTAAAATAAACGATACTCTAATAACGTAGCCTAATTCCTTACAGAATTTGAAGCCAAGTTTTACTACACATCCCGGGGCAACAAAACTTTGCTGTTAAATGACGTGAAATACCGCTACAATGGTACAGCCGGCAACAAGGTGCGCTGGCGATGTGCTACACACGAGAGGTTTAAATGTAAAGCTATTGTACACACTGTAGATGATGTGATAGTACATTTAGTTGATACACACACATATTCTTAACGTTAAAAATGTTGGCTAAAAATATCACAGAAGCGACAGTGTTTTTGTATAATATATATGGGTGAATTTCAACAAATGCCATTTTTTTTATCATATCGGTGAACTTTTTCATTTATATGCTTTTAGAATATTTTTCAGGTTTTATGTAATCTTTATGATATCATATATCCCCAAATTTAATATCATCAACGTATCATTTAAAAATAAGGAGAAAATTCGGTTTGAATTTTGGTTTCCACCGACATGACAAACCGGCACCGATTATTTTTTCTGTACACCGATATGATAAGTTTATCCACCGAAATGATATGCATATCCAGCGATGTGATAATATATCCAGCGAAATGATAATCTATCCACCTTTGAACGTCATAAAGGAAATAGTTAGAAGGTACCTCATTTTTACAAGGGTGACTTAAAACTGAAGACCTGATCTGAAGAAGATCATATCCAACGAGAACTGAGTTCTTGGAAATCCAATCCATACTAATATTATGAATGCGAAAGTAACTCTGTCTGTCTGTCTGTATGTTACGCTTTCACGCCTAAACCACTGAACCGATCTTGATGAAATTTGGTACAGAGGTATATTAGAGCTTGAGAAAGGACAAAGGCTTATTGCAAGAAAGGGGGTTTATGGTGGGAAATAGGGGATGAAAGTTTGTATGAAAGTCAGTCAGTTTTGTAGATATGGTACAGAGGTGGAGTAGAGCTTAGGAATGAACATAGGCTACCTTTATCGCGAAAAGAGGGATAGAAGGGGGGGAGTAGGGCCATGGATTGAAAGTTAGTCAATTTTGAAGATGTCCTGATGATTTTTGATACAGAGATAGATTAAAGCTTGGAAACGAACAAAGGCTACCCTTTGTCGCGAAATAGGGGGTTTAAGAGGGGGGGGGGGTTGAATAGGGGATGAAATTTTATCAGTTTTAAATTTGGTACAGGTATGAATTAGAGCTTGGGATCGAACATAGGCTACCTTTTGTCGCGAAAAAGGGGGGTAGAAGGAGGGGGAGTAGGGCCATGGGATGAAATTTTATATGAAAGTTCGTCATTTTTGAAAATATCCTGATGAAATTTGGTACAGAGATAGATTAAATAGGCTACCTTTTGTCGCGAAAAAGGGGGTTGAATAGGAGATGAAAGTTAGTCAGTTTTGAAGATATCCTAATGAAATTTAGGACAGGAATTAATTTCACGCTTAGGAACGAACAAAGGCTACCTTTTGTTGCGAAAAAGGGGGTTTAAGGGGTGGAATATGGCATTGGGATGAAAATTTGACATTTTTGACGATATCCTGACGAAATTTGGTACAGAGATAGATTAAAGCTTGGGGACTAACATAGGTAACCTTTTGTCGCAAAAAATGGTTGGGAGGGGGGAAGTGTGTTGTGTACCTATGTGTTTATATGTATGTTCTTGTATGTTCTATTTTTTCTTTGTATACTTAACGAAATCACACGGAATCTACCGATATGATAAAACGACTCACCGAGATGATAAAATGATCTACCGATATGATAAAGCAATCTACCGATGTGATAGAACTGTGCATTGATCATGAATCAAAACACCGATATTAGATGTAAGACACCGATTTATTTTTTCTTATCATTTTCGGTGTAAATTATCATATCCGTGGTAATAAAGACCACCGATTACAGCGATATGAGAACAGCGACGTGAGAAATTACACACTTTTTAGAAAATTAGAAAAAATGCATAATATCTAGGATAAATTCAATAACAGTTAATGAAGCTAATTCACTTACTACCCCTATTAGAACCAAATAACAATAATAAAACTGCTCATTAAACTAAAAAGATGCAATCACCGATAGTATAAAATAATTGTCCGGGAGCAACTTATATGGCATACATACGTTATTGGCTGGAATATGCAGCGATTTGACACCCATCCGTCCTGACTGCATACTAGTTCGCACTAACGAGAGAAATAAAATTGGGGTGGGGACACTGTCGGACCCGTCGATGTAAAGTTAGGTGTAAATTACTTTTGTCCAGCGAAATGAGAACATTTTGCAGGACAAGTACGTTTGTGCCTCTCAGTAATAATAATCGTTAATTATGTAATAAAATATGCCATATATTACTAAGAAAACTAATATTCTATGAAATACAATAATTTATATACCTAACTTACTTATTTTTATTAGTGTATAAGCTTTTATGTTTGTAAAAAAAGTAGAGGGACAGCACCGATGTGAAAAAAAAAGAGGTTTATGTATTTATTTCTACCTTTATATATAGTTCTAGCCAAAATAAATTTTTTGCCACAACCCAATAACTACCTACTGAATACTAAAAAAAATAATTCAGAACAATATTCCTTTTTTCAAATACTAATTTCACCGAAGACAAAAAAAAAAATCCATTTGGGAAATTCACCCATATATTTTATAATTAGTATAATAAATAATGCGTTATCAGTAATTGAATTATTTGTAAATAACCTGGTTTTAATATTTAAATACAGAAAGTTAAAAGTTAGAAAGGTTAAGGTGAAATGCGATTGAGAGAAAGGATACTATTACATACAGCTCAAATAGCAGCATTCTGTCACTTATAGTTGATATTAGGTAAATGATGGGATTTTGACTTGCCAACCAAGCATGGATACACTATGGTAATAATAGTACATTACTACAGAGGCCGGGAAGAAAGGGGTTGCCGGCCGAAGACATATAGACGGACGCCGAGCGAAGCGAGGCCGGATAGGTCTGAGGCAGGCAACCCCATATTTCCCGCCGAGGTATGTATAGTGCTTTTCTCAAACAGGCAATGAAATAAACAACAAAAAAATTAAAGATATTTTTAAAGACATTAAAAGTAAACAAGATAAAAACTAAAAATCACGTATATAATTAACGAAACGGGAATTAACGCGATCATGGTATAGGTTAATTCAATTCATCCCAAGATAAGGTTCACGTATGAGATGGAGAAAGATAGGTCGTTGTCATTCTTAGACGTAAAAGTAGCCGTGAGATCAGATGGGTCCTTGTCACACTGTGTGTACCGGAAGCCTACACATACGGACAGATACCTACACGCCACGTCTCATCACCATCCCCGACACCTACAATCCGTTGTGACCTCACTCAGGAATAGAGCGTATGATCTCTGTGACCCTGAACATCTGGAGCGAGAGCTGGATCATGTTCAGGAGGTACTCAAGAACAACGGATATGAAGTGAACGGACGACGGAAGCAACAGGCAGTGAGGCGTAGACGTCCAGAGGTGAGCAGACAGCCAGCCTATATGCCCTATGTCAAGGGAGTAACGGACAAAGTCGGCTCAGTGTTAAAAACATACTCCATCCCGACAGTTTACACCCCAGGCATAAGGGTAAACAACATCGTGGGCACACCGAAGGATGTCTTACCGTTACAGTGTCCAGGTGTCTATAAGATAGATTGCAGCTGTGGTAGTTCCTATATAGGCCAAACGAAGCGGACTATTGCTGAACGGGTCAAAGAACACATCGCAGCTGTAAAGAATCGCCAGACGAGCAAATCGGCGATTGCAGAGCATCTGCTAGAAGCAGGCACCAATCACTGGATTGAATTTCACCATACGCAAGTCCTCTCCAAGGAACGTCACTTTTACTCAAGAGCTGTACGTGAAGCGATTGAAATCAAAAAACATAAAAATTTCAATCGGGAAGATGGTTTTAAATTATCTGCAACATGGAATCCAGTGATGAAAAACATGCAACCTCGCTTTTCTACGCAGTCGGATAGACACCGGACAGTTTGCTTACGTAATAGGGACACTGTGAGTGTGGTATGTGACGGTACATGGCGACAAGAAAATATTGAAAATGTGCGGGTAGATGAAGAACCTACTACCTCACGGATTCGAAGACGGCGGGCGTCCACTGCTGAGCCAGTCAGCCTGTGACCACGGCCGGTGTAACCTGGTCGAAACGTCAGGCAATCAAAGGTATGTAAGTACCTATACCATGATCGCGTTAATTCCCGTTTCGTTAATTATATATCATGGAACGCGAGAGTTTAAAAGTTAGTTTAAAAATCACGTGTATAGTAGGTACTGTTTCGTCAATTTTAGCTTGATTTTAACAGTAAACATTTACATTTATGTTTATTATCATGTTACTTTAAAAAAGTATAAAGGCACGTATCTGAACGAACAGTGACACTTGTCATTGTTATAAATGTCAATTTGTTGCAACTTAATTAAATATTAATATTTCAATGTTTATATGTATAGTTAAGAAAACAATTGATAATAATGTGTTATTAGTTATGTTAATGTGGATTTTTTATGTAAATAAAACTGCTCTAAGTACATACCAAGTCGTTTATTGTTTTTTTTTATACGCATTGCCGATGCCTTTGCCAAAAATGTATGTGGAATCGAAATTAAAAAAGAGGACTTTGCCGGCCTTAGGCCTGCAAGGTTTATATGAAATTTCATTACCGGCCTCTGGTCCTAGCCGCGCCTGAAACGTCATACTTCACAGCCTATTAAGTGGAACGTAATGTCAATATTTCATTGCATGTTTGAGAAAAATAAATTATTGGCCTAGTGGTATGTGTAATGGACTGATGAAACGAGGTCTCGGGTTCGATCCCAGGTTTTACCACGGCACACACCAATGACTTTTCGATGCTTTTCGAAGTTATGTGTGTATTTATCGAAGGTTTATAAGTGCCCGGTTAATGGCAATAGGCTCGCCACCTATTACATTGGGACCTAAACATAAGCTGGTGAAATGTGGGTGCTATCACCTCTGCCTACCCCTTCGGGGATATAGGCGTGAGTTTATGTTATGTTATGTTATGTAAAAATAAAAAACTGACCTTTGCTGAAAAGATCGAAACAAGCTTTAAAGCAAGCGGTACCCATTAATTTTCATCAGGTTTGAGATTTGCAAATGGGTATTGCTTGCTATAAAGCTTGTTTAGATATTTTCAGCATAAGTCGGGTTTTTTATTTTTAATAATTTATATTATTTCATACTTTTTAGTTATGATGACATGTATATTTTTGTAATGGTCTTCTAATTTCCTTCATTTTGATATAAAACTTTGGTAATAAATACTTTTCATTTGAAATTCTAATCATTGAATCCTTACGGTGGTTCAGAAGATATGGGGTATAAAAGAATATAGCAAACATACATCAAGATACGCGCGAAAAACATAACTCTTCTTGGCAGTCGGGTAATAAGAAGTTCATTCTAGTTACTATTCAGAAGAATCAACCGGGAAACTAAGTTGGGAAAAAATCGATATCTGATAAAATGGAAAGAAGAAAAGAATTAGACGATTTTGGCCATCCTTTCCTTAGCTAAGAGTCTTTACAGGGTGACAGTAATGTATCCTTATTGGATTACATCCTGTGTTTATACTACCTCCAGAAAAGGCAACGTTCTTCTGCAACATGATGGCTACACTTATTACAAAAAGAAGAACAATAACGGCCGTATAAGATGGGTCTGTTCGACCCATTGCGCTAGAGGGAATTGAAGACTGGATTATTTATGTTAGCAAAGGCCATACACATTAATATACCTACCGTCACATTTATTATCCCCGTAGTGTGAGGAAGGTCTCTTTGCGGTGACAAATATGTGTAAATACACTAGTACTTACTACAGTAATGAATTAAATGAATATTTTATTATTTATTTAGTGTAATTTTTATACCTAAATTTTTTATTGAAACTCGGTATTAGCAACGATCTTTTACCTCACAACACATTTTTCAGCTGAAAGTCCCCTAAAGCAGGGCGTAAAAACGCATCTGATGAGGACCTCAAGCTGAGGACCACCATTGTAACATTATTGGTGTTGATAATTATGACCCTCTTTCCTGAGATTTTTCTTTCAGCTTACCATCAGGCGAAGTGGAGTCGTATTAACGTGTCTTTAAAATCTCAACCGGTGTTATTTTCCTATCGTACATCTATATCAATCAATAACAATTATTTTATATGAAGCTTATTTCTTTTGTAGTGACCTTAGTGAAATCGCGGCGAGGTAGAAACCTGTTGAGTATTGGAGGCTACACATTTTGTGTGCAGAGTACGACAGGGCTGAAAGCAAGATGGGTGTGCTCCACACACAATCACAAGAAGTGTCGCGCTACGGTTCATACGTTTGATAATGAAGTTATTAAAATTCAAAACTTTCATGTGCATTAGAACCTTCTGATTGTTGGGATTTTATTTGTTGTTTTAGTTACTATTAGGAAATAATGTATTCAGCAAAAAAGCAAAGAAGTTCATTTTCCTGTAGCCTAAATGCGCTTTGGGTATGTACGCAGTGAGATGGGGGAAGTATCGACCTCAGATTTGGTCAGTCCACTGGCTCTCGACTTGGTTCTCTTTCTTAACGTCGTTCCCCGTGACACCGCGTGTACACAGGGTGTGGTATAGCGGTTACGGTTGATCTTTAAAATAGGCGCTTTCTCAGCTTTATTTTTTGTTATAATTTGCTATATAAATGTGCTATGTTGTTTGCACTTAGACTTGGTTACGAAAATAAATTGAGCTGTATTTTGCTATTTATAAATATAAAGTTTCGACCAATTAAGGCAGTTTTCCTTTTTATTCGACTTCAAAAAAGAAGACGTTCTATCTCCATTTCTGTCTATTTTATTATTAATGATTTGATTTTTGTTGAAAAACATCCTTTACTTTAATATCGTGATTTATTATAACATCTCAATGATTTAACCATTAAAAAGCACCAATCCGTTGTCGTCATTTGCCAACTAATCATTGTTATATTGTGTCCATTATTATATATCTTGTTTTTATATATAGCCTAGAGATTACTTAACATTTACTCTTTTCAGGTTATTTCTTCACATATTCTAAGCGAGGACATCCATTGATTCGTATTGGACAATACAGATTTTGTAAAAAAGTTACATTTGGTGGAAAATGTACGTGGAGATGTTCAACGCACTGTGTCAGAGGATGCAGAGCTAAACTTTACACATACGAAAATGAAATCGTCGAAATTAAAGGCACTCATAACCACTGACTACATTTTATGTTAAGAAGTTACTTTGTTACTATATTTTTGTTTTAACAAGCGCCTTTGATTGTGTTTGTTTAAATTATTTCGTTAGAAACGCAAATTGTGCAATCCTTTAAATAATTACCTAATGGATATATTACAGAAATGTTAAAATAAGTGATATAAATTTAACCACAGTTGATAAAATATACAGAGATGAAAGCAAGACTGGAGAGTTACCCCAGGGCACCATTTTGGTTCCACTATCATTTCATGATAGATCTGTGTTCGGTTTCAAATATATAGATTTGTGATTGTGCAACATAGCCATAATCCTGGTTACATCCAAAGTTTTGACTTCACGCAACAAGTGGAACTGTTGGATCAGTCACGGTTTGCTGCGAAGGCCTTGCCGCTTTCACCAGGAATGTATGGAAGAACTAAATTCCATAGGTTCATTCAAGAAGTTCTGGCTTACCACTTGCCGTGTGTCTTAGTGTCGTCCTATCTAGAGCATACCCAAGGTCTGACGCAATAGGCTGTCGGAAGGGAAAATATAGTTATAGTTGCTTCGATTTCGCGAAGTCATTAGCTCATTGGATGTAACCGGGATTACTTTTAAGATGATATGACATTAAGAAAACAAATATTTTTGGTGGCGGCATAATGAATGTAATAAATTAATGAAATAGGAAGGTGTAATCATCTCTTTCTTCTCTTCCTTAAAAGCTTTTATTGTTTATTATTGTATTAAGTGACAACTTAATCATCCAAGTTTAGCTAATTTTTAATTATTATTATTTCAATTATTATGTGTCAGCATGATAATCATGCTGCTATGTTTATTTTTATTTATTATCTTCTTTTTTATTTATTTAATAAAAAAAGATGGGTTGCACTCCGGGAGTGCCGGCAGAAATGAAAACTTTTTCTTTCTTTCTTTCTTCGTTATATACAGAGATAATGATAAAAATAACATACCATACCATACCATACCTATAATATAGCGCCAATCATAGAACCTTTCACTAACTTTCTGCTGATATTTTTTCTGTCACAAGAAATTAATAAATTACTAAAGAAAATAAAAATCACAAAAAGTAATACATTACAAAAAGAAAAAAATAATCACAAAAAGTAATAAATTACAAAAAGAAAAAATAATCACAAAAGTGTCAGAAGCCCAGGTTCGAACCCGGTACTATCGGGATATCAAGACTTACAGTCGAAGCGCTTACCGATAAGCTACGAAGTTTCTTAGCGTACCTAGCAAAATAAACACTCTGTAGCTAGGAATGATGTATTACGTCATGTCGTGCTATAAAGTCGTCAGTTACGGGTCAAAGGTCACGTGATCCTGACGCGAGTTTAACACGTGATCCTGGCGCGAGTTTAACACTTTTTACCCATCTAACGCCGCTAAAGAAGTTTTCACTTCAAAAATCAATATTCTAGGATATTCTACAGAACACATCCAGACCCAAAGTAAGCATAGTTTCATAGAATTCGAATACTCGTAAACATAAGAATACATTTTGTTTTTTAATAAATTATAATATATAATTCAGTGGTGAAGGTATAAGAATATTACTTTAAAAGTATTAGTTCTAAAATATTAGATAAAACTGAGAAAATATCATAACCAACTACCTTTCTAATTTGCTGTAAAATGGTAAAATCATCTGATGATCATAGAATAACAGTCTTGAATCATTATGATCGCACTGTTTCTACCTATTAATAGGGATGTGCGTGCTTAAAAAAATCTGAAAGGTGTAAAAAGAAAATCACATGTCTATTTATCAGTGGATTTCTCTTATGGGTGTGCTATCGATAAGCAATATAATATTTTGTTTTTTTTTTCAACTCTCAAGTAAAACAGACGAGCATAATCTTTAATATACTTTTATATGTTTAAGATGGAGCGACATTCGACAAAATATATTTTTTAATTTATGTACGTCCATCTTGCCAGCTTATTTTACTATTTTAAGCGATGATGAATTTTTGTTATATGTTGTTACAAATTTTATTGTAAATTGTCTTGCGTGATAAAAATGGCTGCTTCATCTTTGAGTTTTATTTCGAAAAAGCTACCGTAAATAAACCCTGCAAGATCGTCCTTTTGAGTATATTGTTCGTAACTTAATGCTAGATAGGTCCATATATACAGAAGCTTACATTATTATTTATTTAACAAATTACATAATAGGACATAATGACAATATAGTACCATCAATAAATCACAAAGGTAGAACTAATTTAAGTGCTTACATTTATAATGTTTGCAATCAAATTATTACCTGGTATAAGTTGATTTTTATTAGCAAATACTATTGAATACATTATTTAATTACATTGATTGATTATTTTTTAGGATCACAGAATCAATCAATACATACTTTTTATGAATGTACTATAGAATTTTGCTCTTTAATGATGCGCAAACATCACATACAGCTTCGTTAACCGATTTTTCAAATAATATCAAGTTTACACAACCATTAAACCTTTGTTATGGATTCTGGGGAGGATTATTCACTACCCAATGTAACTCATCTTACAAAGTCGAGGAAGGAGAGGCGAACCATAATTTCATTCAATCACTAAACATGCACCAAGAATTATCACCTCCCTCGCCGTTGAATTTCAATTATTTTAATAGATAATGGCTAGGTGCTATTCGGCTGGGTGCTCTAAGTGGACTACACCTTTATTTTTACATTATTTTTGATTATTGAATTGCGTCAATTGTGGGTTGATAGCATTAATAAAATTACCACTTCAAAGATATTATCATGCTGTCTTTGTCTTAGGATACTTTTCTGCTCTATTTCAATCATTTCATCCATGTTGGTTCTCGTTGAAGAAAAATAGGTCCATCCCCTCTCTTCTCGTGAGTGACATAAAAGGCGAATAATGCCCAGTTCACATTAGTCCAGTCCAGCGAGTGAATCCAGTGCTGAAATGCTACTGAAATAATGTGAAACATTACTGGAATGTAGTACCCATTCCAGTGAGTGATTCCAGTCCAGTGGATTATCAAGCGCGTTTAAAACACTGGAAAAATGGGAACACTACAATCCAGTCCAGCAATAGACTGGATTGATTCCCTGGATTACTGGACTGGGGTAATGTGAACTGGGCATAAGGGATTTTATCCATTCGATAGTAAACATGCAGGCCATAACAAAATGCCCACTTGCCAGTAATAGGTTCATATTCATATTCATATTTTTCACTCCCTATTACGTGGAACTGAAAATCATAGTTGGCAATATGGGTATTAATACACCTGTGCCTGCCCCTTCGGGAATTCAGTCGCCATGAATGTAAATGATCATTACAAACAGATGCAAAAAAAATTTTTTTTTTCTCAGAAATTACGTATGCGGTATCACAACGAGGCCACACTCTTATTCGAATGGGTGGCTACACCTTCTTTGCTAAAAACAAAAGTAAGATTGGAGACATTGTGAGAACGCGCTGGATCTGTTCTACACATCACAAGAAAGGATGTAAAGCTAATCTGCTCACCGTCAATGGAGAAGTTATAGAAATATTTAGTACCCATTTTAATCATTAATTTATCTTTTATCTTTTACAAATATGGATTTCTCGTCCCCTGTGCACGAAAACTCCTTAAACTTTAGAAAAATATATTTTTTCTGAAATTGTATCGGAAATTCTATAGAATTTTCAGATTTTGTTATACCATTTTGGTGGCAGACAAGCACACGGCCCACCTGGTGGAAAGTGAACGTGAGTAACACTTGGGGAGTCACACTCATGCTACCGACCCTGCTTTTTTATCGTTTATTCTGCTTGACACAATATTAGTACAATTATATCAAAACTGTCACGTACTTACTACTTAAGCACGATAAAAGACAGTGTAATAAATATATATTTACCCCGCATGGACCGATTCAAATATTTTTCTATCTAAATCGATGTGTTGAATAGTTAATGCAAGAAACAATTCAAGTTTTCTTGTTAAAGTACAATCTTCATTAATATAAAAATTTATAATTTACATAGTGTTAAATAATTTATGTTAAAATAGGTTTACGTAAAATAATGCATTAAGCAAAAAATGGTTATGGTGAGTTATTTTTCGTCTGATGCTATATAAAATAATGTTGTTCAAAAGCACATTTGATTCAATCAGGAGTTAATTGTAATGTATACGATAAAGTGATAAACTTTCTGCAGAAGTGCACAATCTTTGAAAGACTTAAGTGGTGAGAGGAGCCAGCATAGTTTTCTGTGCTATATTGTTAAAATGCTCATAGATTAATCCTTAGATTAAACATTATCTCTCATTCCATCTATGTATACGTTAAGTTGTTTATACTGTTTCTGATTTCAATGCATTCTTAGAGGATAAAAATATATTCTATAACCGTCTTAATAATATAATATCTTCTTAATCCGAATTAAATTAATTTTAATGAGTTCATATTATTTCAATTACACTACCCCCCTAGAAAAGTGGTAATTTCGGTTATAAAATAAATAACAATTTAATAATGTGTCCTTTTCAGTGTCTTTCGTAAAATCTAAAAGAGGTCACAGGCTGATGAGCGTCGGTGGTTATACATTTTTCAGGAAGAGGATATCTCAAAATTCGCGGCAATTGTGGAACTGTTCTACTCACCATAGCAGAGGGTGTAAAGCCTGTATCATTTCTGTTGATGACTATATAGTACATACAACGCCGACACACAACCACTAAGATCTGCCTATTGGATTCTACATAGAATCATAGTAGTAAGTTAGATATCGAATAGTCGAAATAATTCATAAATTACTAGCCGTTACCTACGGCACTGCCTAGGTCAAACGCGGGTTCTCTTGTTCTTGTTTCCACATCATAATCAATACCAAATTTCGACCAGATCCATTGAGCTGTGATTGACTATTTAGCAAATATCCATTTGTTCAAACATTTGCATATTGCATAGTAGAGCTGTAAACACATTATTTGTAAGTACGGACGTTGACTTCATAACGTATCTACGCAATTTCAATAAAATGACTTTTTTGAAAGGATGTTAGGCAGAATGTATGGACCGTGGGACCAGCTCCCATCGAAACGAGTGATACATGGATGGAAAGTTTTTTTTTGAGTAGGGTAAAAAAAAATCGATGGCAAGAGTTAGTAGCTCTTTATTTTTTACTGAAATTAGCTTGGATTGTGATAATATAAGATGTGATAGTAATTTAAGACGATAATCACGATGACAGATTTGAGGACAACTTTGATGACAGATCTGTTCGGCTAGCCTGATGATAAACGGTTACAGGTGCTACGAACACCTGTAATCGCATTATGTGTACCGCTTAATTAATTATCAGTGTATTTTTCAACAAATTATTAAACATTTATATTGAATGTGTGTAATTTTACTGTAAATCCAATTACATAATATAAACACACCTCACCAACGCAATAATTTCTTCAATTAAAAGGTTTCAAAATTGTTATTAACGTAACTCAGTCAAAATTAGGCATGTCATATCTTGTTTCTTAAGTTTTGGAGGTCTATAAATCGTGGGTAACGAGGATTCTAAATTTTAATTATAGATTCTATTTTCAATTCATTAAAAAACGTAGAAAATAGAATTCATTTCATTATTTATATATCAATTCGAGAGATAGATAGCTGTTAACTGTTTCTAAATTTGGATAGGGTAATAAAAATGATGAAATGAATTATGTTTAACCTAATTATTGATCTTTTCAGTCTCATTCAAGCTTTCTAAAAAGGGCAAGGCAATTATGAACTTCGGTGGCTATACGTTTTACAGAAAGAGAACAAATGGCGTAAAAAACTTTTGGAAATGCTCCACACATGAGAGGAAAGGGTGTCGGGCATCTATCACATGTGTCAGTAACATTATTATAAAGGTAGTGAACCATCATAATCATTTCAAAAGAGATAATTCTGTTATAGAATTGTTTTAATCTATCAAAATAAAGCAAATGAGGAAAATCAAACATAAGGAAAAAAAATTTTGTGATTCTGTTTGTGGATACAAACGAGATTCCTTGGATAGGATATAAGGTCTACAACGTACGAGTGATATTATTTATTAGATTGTAGGTGTATTAAGACACTGTAAACCGGTTCTTTTCCATATAGAAAAGAACTTTATTGTTATTATAAATTTGAATAACCTTACTCAAGATTTACGTGATTTCTTTATTGCAGAAACTTTGATATCAAGTTTATGGAATTATAATGTTCTAAAAATAGTAAATAAACTAATTATTTACATGATCATTTTAAGGAATTATATATTTATTTCGTACTGTTCAATGTTTCATTTTACTATCAGTCAAACCATCTAATATCATAACCTCTCTTATTGAACAGCAATTTGTTAATCAAGATAACCAACACTTAAGCAAATACAAGGTGGTAAGCGGTTACACCTTGTCAATTTCAATTCATCTTACTTTTAACATCAACCTATTCAAATGCAAAGGTAGCATCTTACATTTAACAATTTATTTTTTATCTTTAAATCAACGACTTCTTGTATTATATTATACAAGACTGGCTACAAATCAAAAATAATTTACATGCCTGTGTTGGCTTAGGTCTGGCATTTGCTTAATTTAAATAGTCTTTTTGAAAGACTAATTATAATAATGTGCCTTTTGTTCTTTCAGTTTCTTTCGTTACATCTAAGAAAGGCAACAAGATGATGAGATACCAAGGCTATACGTACTTCAAGAGAAAAATCGGTACAGGCATCAGGCAAATATGGAAATGTTCTACGCACCACAACAAAGGATGCAGGGCATCTATCACTTCCATCGAAAACGAAATAATACAAGTAAAGGCTTATCATAATCACTAATGTCTCAAGAAATGAGCTTAACTTGATATATTATACTGAATAAACTGTTTAAAAAAATATGTGGGACGGTCTTGGGGACTGCCAATAGAAGTGAAAACTATTTATATATAGAAAAGTAATTTGTAACACGCCGTTCGGTTCGTCATGGCACGTCGTACGACCACACGGTTCGCCCGGTGACGACTCAAGCGTTTGGTGACGATTACGCGAGTTCATTAATTTTTGTTCACCTAAAGAAGTTTTTTAGTCCTAGCCTAATCACAGCTTTTTGTATAAATAAGAGGCGCAACGCAAGGTAGCCGTAATGCGGTGGTGCCTGCAATCCGGTTGCCCGCTCGTCTCCCATATACGGTTCGTTTTCATGCAACTGCCTATTGCATGGACGTTGCATGTAGGCTAGCCGCAATGTAGAGGTGCCTGCAATCTGGTAGGCCCGCTCGTCTCCCCCAAACGGTTCGCTTTCATGCAACAGCCTGTTGCATGAAAACGATGCATGAGTGCATTGTGGGACTTGTTAGTATAATAAATAATAATAAATATTCCACAACAGTATGTATGTCTATGTATGAATGTAGTTCATTTCTTTTTATTGTTATTTGATCACCAAATTAGATTATTTTATTTGATTATTTTAAGTAAAGATTGTTTTAAGTTGTTAAATTATTATTTAATAATCTTAGTATCATATAGTAACTGTGCTGTTTTTATACATTTTTTAAATGCAGTTCTGTGTAAAAGAGTGAGATCATAGCGTATGTTTACACAGCGTATTATCATTCGATAGCAATTAAAACCAAGGATGATAATTTTATAAATACATGCGGTTTTAACGACTCTATAAAGTTACATATCAGACGTCACAGATATTATGATAGAGAGAATACTCTACCAAACTGAAGCAATCCGAACTCTTAAAAATTGTTCAATTGAGCAGTCCGACTGGGGAAGTACCTCCGTCCTACAGAATATCGCGGCCATAATAACCTCGTGTTGTGTTCCCGGCGGTGAGTAGGGTAGCCAGAGCTCACTAGAGAGTTTTTGTGCTGTCAATGAAGACCAAGGGCTATTCCTGCTTTGTCTTCTACACTGACGGCACAGAAACTAAAGACTAATTATAATAATGTGCCTTTTTTTTCTTTCAGTTTCTTTCGTTACATCTAAGAAAGGCAACATAATGATGAGATACCAAGGCTATACGTACTTCAAGAAAAAAATCGGTAAAAGCATCAGGCAAATATGGAAATGTTCTACGCACCACAACAAAGGATGCAGGGCATCTATCACTTCCATCGAAAACGAAATAATACAAGTAAAGGCTTATCATAATCACTAATGTCTCAAGAAATGAGCTTAACTTGATATATTATGGCAATCTAAATATATAAAAGAAGAAAGTGACTGACTGACCATCAACGCACAGCCCAAATGGCTGAAGCTCATGAAACTTGGCACGTAGGTTCCTTTGGTAGTGTAGATGAGCACTAAGAACGGATTTTTGGAAATTCTAATTTTAAGGGGGTTAAAAGGGGGGTGAAAGTTTGTATGAAAATCCGTCAGTTTTGAAGTAATGATCTTATAATTTTGTGTTTGGACTGAAGATTAGAAAATAAATTACACGTGTCTCAGCGATTTTGATTATTACATCCCCATGAGGGTGAAAAGGGGGATGAAGTCATGGGAATAATGAAATCTCTATAATATAAAAATGAATCGAAAAATTTGTTGGTAAGCGCATAACTCAACAACGTCTGGACCGATTTCGCTAATTCTTTCTATAAAATACTCCTTGCAGTAGGAGGATGGTTCTTACGCAGAGAAAAAATAAAAAAGAGTTAAGCCGTCACGGGAACGGGAATAGAATTCCACGCGGGCGAAGTCGCGGGCATCAGCTAGTGACTTTATATATACTGAATAAACTGTTTAAAAAAATATGTGGGACGGTCTTGGGGACTGCCAATAGAAGTGAAAACTATTTATATATAGAAAAGTAATTTGTAACACGCCGTTCGGTTCGTCATGGCACGTCGTACGACCACACGGTTCGCCCGGTGACGACTCAAGCGTTTGGTGACGATGACGCGAGTTCATTAATTTTTGTTCACCCAAAGAAGTTTTTTAGTCCTAGCCTAATCACAGCTTTTTGTATAAATAAGAGGCGCAACGCAAGGTAGCCGTAATGCGGTGGTGCCTGCAATCCGGTTGCCCGCTCGTCTCCCATATACGGTTCGTTTTCATGCAACTGCCTATTGCATGGACGTTGCATGTAGGCTAGCCGCAATGTAGAGGTGCCTGCAATCTGGTAGGCCCGCTCGTCTCCCCCAAACGGTTCGCTTTCATGCAACAGCCTGTTGCATGAAAACGATGCATGAGTGCATTGTGGGACTTGTTAGTATAATACATAATAATAAATATTCCACAACAGTATGTATGTCTATGTATGAATGTAGTTCATTTCTTTTTATTGTTATTTGATCACCAAATTAGATTATTTTATTTGATTATTTTAAGTAAAGATTGTTTTAAGTTGTTAAATTATTATTTAATAATCTTAGTATCATATAGTAACTGTGCTGTTTTTATACATTTTTTAAATGCAGTTCTGTGTAAAAGAGTGAGATCATAGCGTATGTTTACACAGCTTATTATCATTCGACAGCAATTAAAACCAAGGATGATAATTTTATAAATACATGCGGTTTTAACGACTCTATAAAGTTACATATCAGAAGTCACAGATATTATGATAGAGAGAATACTCTACCAAACTGAAGCAATCCGAACTCTTAAAAATTGTTCAATTGAGCAGTCCGACTGGGGAAGTACCTCCGTCCTACAGAATATCGCGGCCATAATAACCTCGTGTTGTGTTCCCGGCGGTGAGTAGGGTAGCCAGAGCTCACTAGAGAGTTTTTGTGCTGTCAATGAAGACCAAGGGCTATTCCTGCTTTGTCTTCTACACTGACGGCACAGAAACTCTTCGTACACAGGGTCGGCAGCACGAGTGTGACTCCCCTGGTGTTGCACACGTCCATAGGCCACGGTAACCACTTTCCATCAGGTGGGCCGTGTGCTTGTTTACCACATCAGTGGTATAAAAAAAACCATACAAATAAATTGTTTTTGTTTAAAAATATATTTTCAATTATACCACATATGTTTTATTTTTTATTCTGGTGACAAGATTTAACTGATATAAATATTTTTTATTTTTCAATCTGTGAGCTAACAGCGAAAATTTTTGAATGCCGATTTATTTCTTTTTTAAAATACAGGAATGTTTCCTTTGAGTGAAATTCGCATCTCTAGTATTTAGAGTACCTACTTCCCCTCCAGGTAAGGTTAAAATCTTCCACCCTGTAGATACTTTTGGATTATTTCAATTCTATGAGTGAATTTAATTTAAAAAAAAAGTCAGTCTGTGACCATGGCTGATGTAACCTGGTCGAAATGTCATGCAATTCAAAGGTACGAGTATATGTGTACCATATTATAACTCTGTATTCTATCTAGTAATAAGACTGTAGCAGACTGTGACAGAGTATAAAAGTGTTGCAATTCGTGTATGAATTCATATATGTTATTCTATATAGTATATTCAAATATGTTCATTTTCAGTATCATTCCTGACGTCTAAAAGGGGTAAAATGATGATGATCTACGAAGGCTATACGTTTTATAGGAAGAGGATAAATGGTGCTAAGAATTTTTGGAAGTGTTCCACTCATCACTGCAAGGGGTGTCGAGCCTCTGTCACTTGTATAGATAATACTATTGTAAAGGTGGTGAATCATCACAACCATGAGTTAAAAATAGATGATGTTCCTCTGCATGAAGATATGTGAGTATGATAACCCTTCTTACGTTCAAGGGAAGCAAGGGCTCATGATCACTAGAGCTTTTATAGCGACAAGCTTTATACTCGTATATATCTCTGGCTTGTAGTCAATCTTTACATTCAATGGTCTTCTTCTCTTCGATTAAGATAAGAAAAATTGAATGGATTCAGGTAGGATTTTAATATTTCGTTCTGATAGTTCGAACGAGTGTCGGTAGATGGCTTCCACTGTCGCCGCAAGACGGATACATAGGAAAATTGGGGTGGCTTCAGGCATGATTCAATGGTTCTGTGATCAAAGCATTCCCTGGTTAAGAAAAATTGCAGGTTCTAATCCCGCCTGAACCAATTTATTTTTTCCTATCTTAATCGATTTGAATACTTAGCACACTAAATGCTTTAAAATGTCATTCAATGCTACTTTGTATTTATTCGTATTTGTATTCGATACGTATCTGCGCGCATAACTATCTAACGGCTGCACCAATTTGGATAATTCGAAGAAGGTTTATGTAAAAGAAAATGTTAAAATATCTCGGTATCAAAGTACAGTCAAAGTAAAGCTAGTAAGGTATAATGTATTTCGTGTTTAGACCGATTTATTATTCGGTTTTTGATTGTAGATAAATTAAATATTAAAAGAAATTAATATAAAAATATATTTTATTCCTTTATTTTATCATCCTCGTAGCATATATTCTGGTTGCATTCGAGGCTTCTTCTTCAGAGTCTGGGGTCCGCTTATTGGTTTTCTTTTCTACGCTAAGCTCGTCTTTGACAAGTTTCATCTTGTATTTAGATCTTCATATAATTTATATTTCTTGTTGTACTGTAATATATTAATATCATCAAAATTTTATTTTCCTATTTTGCAAATATTTTAGTATTTCTTCACTTATTTATTCAAAATAATTATATATTCTACTTTTAGCTGCTTTTGTATTATCGAGAAAGGGAAACAAAATGCTGAACTACGGAGGTTATACCTTTTACAAGAAGAGAACAAATGGGGCTAAGGAATTTTGGAAGTGTTCTACGCACAACTCCAAGGGATGTCTCGCCTCTGTCACTAGTATTGATAATATTGTTGTCAAAGCTATGAATTATCATAACCATGAATATGATCCGATATTTCAAGTTTAATCTTACCTGTGAAAAATATGTTTAGGCAGCTAAATAGAGTTTCCCATGGTACCCAATGAAGTTTATTGGAATAATGTGTTACAGCAGTTTAATTTGGATTAATCGTATTTATTGTCAATGGTGAAATCCATTCTTAGAACAATTTGATGACCTTTAAGTATTGCGTATTGATCAAATTTGACTGCTAAGTCAGAGGTCGCGGGTCTGACTCCCGCTTAATGCAAAGTGCCTGGATGACCGAGCTTAGCTTGGTATTTTCTTTAAGGACATTTTCTAAAAATGAATCCTAATTATAATAACGAGAATTTCTAAACGAGGAATTCTCGATATTTATCTCGTTAAATATATAAGATAGTTACAATCTTCAACACCTGCTAATCAACTTGAAATATATTATTTAATTAAAATATGTAATATTAAATGAAGTCCAAACAACATATAGAGCAAGTGCTAATCACACAACCCGCCCCTGATCGCTCCTGGTGCAAAAGTGCCCAAAAACTTGAAATTTATTAAGTTTCTTATATAAGTGTTTTTTTCGTTAACAAAATTTATATGTCTTTAAAGCTTATTTATTATGAACGAGCTCCTTGTAGTTTCATTTTTTCATCCTTTTAATTACAGACTATACGAAAACTAAGGCCCATATTCTAGAATATCACTTAGTTTAATCTCAATTTATTTGTATCGACAATCTGTAAGGCAACCTGTCAAATCACCCAATTCGGTAAAGGCGGTTCCATGTTTTGCGCTTATTGACAATGTATAATTCAATTTTAGCTTCATAAATTATCTCAACATTTTGTTGATAAAACCTTGTAACTGTCTAGTCGATTGCGTTATTGTAAATAAACGTAATTGAATCCACAAATGGGTATGCGTACTTCATTTTCTTCAAGACGATAATCGGCGAATTTGATACAGAATTCATATGCTGCCCTGTTATATTTGACGTCTATTTCCAAACTTTCTGGCTACGGTATCCTGTAAACGTGCCGAGCGCCATACTGTTGCGGTCATTGATGTATGCTACGAGGTTTACAGTCATCGACAGTAATAGGAGGAAGGAGACCACAGCAATATAAGGTACCTCTGTCGAATAACGCCTAAACGATAAAAGGTTTGTAAATATACTTAAACACCCTTGGCAAATTTCATAATTTTGGCTCAACGGACCTATAGGTGTTGATTCCGCTGTGATTGTTTTAATATGCTGTATCTTTCAATTGTCCTGCAGGGCTAACATGCGCGCGTCGTCAAATATCTCGAATCGAGATGAGATATCATCTCGAGTCTTCACGAGCGAAGTAACGTCGACATATTTTGTCGCGTCAAACTTTTTCAATTATTGTCTATGGCATGGCATACACATTTTTAAACATGTTAGTTGCTGTTTTCGCATTTATCCGATAAAATTGGCCCGATACGGCCATTTGCTCGAAAGCACAGACTAGTTAGGGATGCCAGGTATGGAAAAAAGAGAAAAAAATAGTGCAAACAACCTTATTGACATGACATGCTATTGAATTTTTTTTCTTATATTCGTGATCAGCGTCATCAATTAATGCGAAAAGACACGTAACAAAGGAAATGTCATTAAGGTCGAAAATGGCTTGCAGTCGCTGTTTTAGTCCAAAATGAACCGAGCTCAAGAAAAGAATACACGAGATAACTTCTCGTCGACCAAATGAACGATGGGATACAAAATATTTTAAATGTCAAAATACGAGTAAATAAGGGCACGTATGTTACAATTTGCAGACACCAAGTAGAGATGATTTCTCGAAGTCGAGTTATGTCGACATCTGACAGATCGCCATGAAATTTGCCATGTTACCAACAGTCGATATCGACATAAAACGGCAAAATGCCTCGAGTTAGCTATCTCGTGGCGCGCATGTTAGCCCTGCATGTTACCAACAGTCGACATATCGACATAAAACGGCAAAATGCCTCGAGATAGCTATCTCGTGGCGCGCATGTTAGCCCTGCTGGTTAGAACTATGATTTTTCATGATTTCAAGACATAGTGTATTTGATAAGTCATTTTATAAGTGACTTGCGAGTTCATCCACGTAAATTCTGCTTGGAACTTTCAGGATTAACAGAAGCCAATGTTAATTCTACATAAAATAACATTATGATGGTGAAAGAATGATTAAAATATTTTCATTCGTTTCATAGTTAATCGATTGCAAAGGAACATAATCTTCCTACTCCATCCTCTGTATAATACATATTTTTGATCTAGATTAATCGTCATTCATTTGCGGTATTTTTACCCGACTGACAAAAAGGGTTATGATTTTCGGTCTCTTTGTATGTAAAAAAAAAAGAAAGAAAAACCTTTTATTTAAGTGCAGCACCGATCATACATTTAGTCATGTACTAAACTAAGCACACTAACACGCAAGCAATTAAATAAAACACAATGGCGCTGCACCAAAAAAGGAGCCAGTTCAGCATGGTGTCAGGCACAAGTACCTGACGCTGGTCATTCAACTATGTATATTTGTAATATTTTTTATTAGTCCATATCTTCTAAACCACGGATTTCTCTCAAGTGGAAAGTATTTATTGCCCAAGTATTCTTGTATACAACAAAGTTATATGTTTGTTTTTAGGCGCCAAATTGTATGTGGTTAAAAAATAAATTCACTCAAATTTATGAAGTGGGGTATCAAAATGAAAGTAATTAGAAGACAATTACAAAGCAGGCGGTACTCATTTACAATTTCCAAATCAGATGAAAATTAATGGGCCGCCTGCTATAAAGTTTGTTTCGATCTTTTCAGCATCAGACGGATTTTTTATTTATAATAATTTATTCATCTATCAAAATTTCAATTAGAATTATAATATATGTTGCCCATGTATTTTGTGCAAAAGAAACATAAATATACATTTTATTCTTTTAGATTCAAAAATAACTACTTCAAAGGTAAAGAAAAAGCGTGCCACATGGACGGAAAATGATTTAAAAGCTGCTGTTGCTGCCATTCAGAACAATAAATTATCCACCTATCAAGCAGCTAGTACCTATAACATTCCTAGGAGAACTTTACGTGAATATTTAAGGAATGGAATGTCCAAACGGAATTTGGGTAGAAAATCAATATTCAGCACCGAACAAGAACAAGAGTTTGTAAAAACAATCATTAGATTGGCAGATTCGGGCACTCCGTTGACAGCGAAAATGATATGTAAACAAGCATTTGTGTTCTGTGAAACACATAACATTACTAATAGATTTAACAAAGAGTTAGGTGTAGCTGGAAAAGATTGGCTTAAGTTATTTCTTAAAAGAAATAGTAATGTTGCAGAGCGCAAAGCTCAATTTCTCAAGCAATTGGCGGCATTGCACCGCTGAATAGCAATTATTCAGCGGGGTAATACCGCCAGCGTGATAGGCACATTTGCCCCGTTTGCTTTTTGTTTCTGTTTAAATATTCTGTGATTACGAATCATAAAAACTAATGTTAAGATACCCACCATAGGCGGAAATATACTACGGTAGTATTAATCCGTCGAAAAGAATATGTTATACAATTGTGATGTCTTATGCATATTTTTAGTTTTATTTAAAGAATAAGAAGAACGCTAATTCAGATATTGATTTTTATCTTTACATAGTATAAAACAAAGTTGCTTTCTCAGTCCCTATATCCCTTTGTATGCTTAAATCTTTAAAACTGCGCAACGGATTTTGATCCGGTTTTTTTTAATAGATAGAGTGATTCAATTTATATGTATAATACGTGTTTAATATAGTAGAGGGTGCAGCGGGAACGGGATCTGAAGCTACGTGGGCGGAAAATATTGGCGGAACGAAGTGAACCGAGTCAGCTAGTGTATTATATAAGAGAAATTAACGTTTTCCCTTAGGTAGGCGTAATTTGACGGTGGTACTTTATTTCTATAGGGACACAGTAGGCGGGTGATGGTGTGAGTATACATAATAGTAGTAGTAGACTAGTAAAATTCTTTGCGGTTTTTCTTTCAGTGGAATTCGTGATGTCCCAAAGAGGTAAAAGGCTATTGATCTATAACGGCTTTAGGTTCTACAAAAAACTGAGTACTGGTGGGAAGGAGTTCTGGGCGTGTTCTACACACCATTGCAAAGGCTGCCGCGCTTCTATCACTACTATCAATGATAACTTAATCATTAAACTAAGAGGCGATCATAACCACCCACTAAAATAGGCAAAGTTACTCATTGGGAACTCTCCCGACATTGGGCGAAGGGTATGTCCAGCAGCGCACTCCGATAGGACTAATTGACTGTCTAATTGGATAGTTTCAAGGTAAATTTTTTGTCATTACTTTGTAGGTATATGACGAGGGATATTAGGATAAATCAAGTTAAATGGTGTTTATCATTTTCATTTTTTGTAGGCGTATGATATGGGATACTAGGATAAATTAATTATAATGTTGTTTGTTTGTAATTTTTTTTTTTTAGTTATATGACAAGGGATACTAGTATACATTTTAATGTTGTTTGGTTATCATTTTCATTTTTAAAGACGAGCACAGATACGTGGAATTGTTTGTATTTTGACTTGTTGATTTTGTTATAAAATTAGTAGATACAATTTTTGACGATTTTGGGTATAATATGTTGAGTAGGATACTATATATTTGGACTTCACCAGTATTTTTTTACATCTTAATTGCAAACCAAATTCTTTAAGTAAAATGCGCTGATTTAGTATTCTAATTATATTGTATAGCTATAGTTTTAATAGGTACTATTAATAAAATATAAGAAATAAAGTAGTAATTATTTTGAATGTCAATGTCTCTATGTATCATATGTATGTATATACAAGAAAAACGTATCTAAGTATGTTTATCCGCATTCTGGATTCCATAACACAAGCTAGTTAAACTATGCTTACCATGACCTAGATAGCGTTGTGTGAAATGTTAAAAGTAAAGTAATATATATTATGTTATATTTATATATATACAGGGTGGAAGATTTTAACCTTAGAGATTTAATCCCTATGATTGACCCTATCGATGGATTACATAAATATACAAATTGTTATTTTTTCAGATTTTAGTCGGTTCGATTACCGGGTGTGGTAAGCGGATTTTCGAAAATATTTGAATGCCGCATTATTTCTTTAAAAAAATAAAGGAATGTTTCCTTTGAGTGAAATTCGCTATCTCCAGTATTTAGAGTACATCCCCTCCAGGTAAGGTTAAAATCTTCCACGCTGTATATATAATATATATAATATAACCTGCTACGCAGTAGGTGCGGGTTCGATCCCCGCTCAGTGCAAATATTTGTATGCATGAATACGGGTCTAGATAGCGTTGTGTGAAATGTTGTGGAATATTTATTATTATTTATATTTATTTATTTATAACCTTTTTTACTACATGCATATGAATATAATACGGTACATACACCAAAATAACATTTTTTTAAATTTTTGTCTGTCTGTCTGTTTGTTCGGCTAATCTCGGAAATGGCTGGCCCGAGTTTGACGTAACTTATTGGCAGGCAGCTGAGTCAAGTTGGGGATGTCAGCCAAAGGCGCGGTTTATTCAGAAGAGAAGTAGCTAGGATGTGTGACGGTGGCGGATAGTCAAAGGGCCTAAACTTTATAGTACAGTCAGCGTCATAACGATCTTGAGTACAAAGTCTCAAAATGATCTTATTATCAAGGTATTAAATTATTTTATTTAATTAAGGAGGGGAAATGAAGGCATTAAGATCACTTTGAGTACTTTGTTCGTCGTGATTCATCTGGTGCTGTATGTACGTAGTAAAGTGATGTTTTTGTCGTAAAGGCCACTTCTCTCATGTATAAACCACGCCTAACGACGAAAGTGCAAGATTTTTATTATGTTCTAAAATTTATAGTATAACTATTTACCGTTTAAAATTGAATACTTACCAATAGACTTACACAACGTTTTGAACGTGCTTTAATTCAAAATGGTACGTCTATTTTGACTGACATAATCTGTGATTGATGGCAAAATACGATTAATAATTGAAAAGCGATAGTAAGAGAGTTTTACTTTTATTGTGGTCGTTCTATTTTTCAGACATTTCTTACACTGTATCGAGAAAAGGAAATACACTGATACGTGTCGGAAAATACCATTTCTTCGCTGCCAAAAAAAATAAAATAAGGATGAGATGGTATTGTTCTACAGACCACAGGAGAGGATGCAAAGCGAGTCTGATCACTATAAAAGATGAAATTATTGCCGTCAACAATGTGCATAATCATTGACACGCATTTTGACATTTAAGCCATACTTTAATGACTGTCTTAAGCGTCAAAATACGTGTGAATTTCATACATTTATCACTCTGTTCAACAATACTGGCGATATCGAAGTTGAATAGTTAGGTTTTCAGACGTTTAAGGGGTTCCAACTACCCGTAAACACCATATATGTTCTTATGGCATGGCAACCGGCATAGCTGGGCATCGTTCATCAAATAGTAAACTTTGTTAATAGCTAATCCGTTACTGAAAGTGAACTTCGTTTATATTTAAAGCGTTACTTTTCAGAAAATTTAACGCAAGTTAACGTTAATCGTTAATCCGTTAACAAGTGATTAAAATTGCATCTTCTTTTAGAAATAGTTGGTTCTGGTAGTAATTAGACGAACAAAATTTTAGGCTTTCGCGGTTTGGACCTACTCATATTTACGGAGTCTTCGGGACTAACACGTGTAAACTTCAACACTTTCTTGTGTACCAACGTTTCGGGAGCATTGCAGCTTCCGTGCTCGGAGTGTCACTACTCCCGAAAAGTCGGTACAGAAGTAAGTGTTCAAGTATTGACGTGCAAGTCCCGTTCAACTGCAGCGCTTGAGGGTACAGCGGTATTATATTCAACAAACACATCCTTCTTTATCTGTGATGCATTAACGATTAACGGACTTTTTATTCTTTATCGGAAGTAACCGAGTCCGTTAACATATTTTTAAGTTAACTTAATCCGTTACTCGAAATGTTTACTTCGTTAATTAATGCCCAGCTATTTCAACCGGGACTCACGACTTACCGTACTCTACGAGGCATGGCGGAGTCTTACTATGTTAAGACTGACCTGGCCAGTATAGCTTAACTTTGCAATAACTAAAAAAAACTTATAATATGAACTATTCAACTATTCTTTATTTTTGATTCTTTAATTTATTTTTTAATTGTTTTTTCGTTTTGAAAGTTAATGCTTCAGTTACCATTATTAAGGTAATGGTCACGAATTTATCGAATTTATTGAATTCAATTCGGCTTTTATAAGTACGGAAGCCTATGGAGTGATTATCTTCCTTGACTAGAGACTAAAGACAGCAGTCTTTCTTTCTCTCGGTCTTTCTATCTTTATTAGTAACGATAATCCGGTTTATTTTTTTTTATTGTAAATTTTTCGAATTTTTGAATGACGATTCAATTGGATTCATTCATAGTTTGTTGTCTGTTACAGGGTACAAATAAATTTTATATAGATATAGGACAAACCCTGGTTTTCTTTTGTGATGTCCTTATACTTAACTTCCCACTTTTCCTATCTTATGAATTGAAAACGAAATAAGTACCAGCTTATTTTTGTGTCAAAGAGTACGATAGATTGATATAGGTCTCGTTACCAAATTCCGTATGGACGGGCTGGCCTGACGAATTCTCGATTTAAGTTATTATTGCAATATGAATGCAACATGAGAAAAAGCAATCACGCTCACACAACAGAAAAATACGAGAGCAGATATTTTTTAAATATCTATTACTAGTTGTTGCCTTGATGTCGGTTATCGCTTTAAATTTTAAATTCATTTCTCTACTCAACTTTGTCACTGATCAATGATCACTACTCCGCTTCCTTGAGTAGTAGCGTGATGATATATAGCCTATGTGTTCTTCTGATGTTTAAGCTATATTATTGTAAAGTTTCATAAAAATGTAATTTTTCGTGAAAGAGTAACAAGCATCCATTCATCCATCCATCCATACTCATAAATTTCGCGTTTTTATATTAGTAGGATTTGGTAACTGCAATAACTTGTAATTCCCTAAATTCCTCCAGCAAAGCTGAATTGCTTGTGTTACGATTCGGTTCACATCGATGGATTCAAACACGGGACCTCTGAATCGTAAGGTTGACTTCTTAACCAATAAGCTACGGACGATACCATCATTAAATGGTAACATTGAAATGGCGAAGTCATTCATACTAAATAACATTATAGCTCTTGCATTAACATTCATTTATATTTTTTAAATTCCATTAATCATTGAAATAAAACCACTTTTTAACGGAGTCTATCGCGATTTAATTGTTGTTATTAACTTTTTGAACGACGTTAATTATTAAAATTTTACCCAATTTCAGGTATTATTTACACGTTATCGCAAAAAGGCAAGCCGCAGATTCGTATTGGTGAATACACATTCTTCATACATTTTAAAAGGAAGATGAAGACTCGATGGGCTTGTTCTACTCACCAGACGAAAGGATGCAAGGCGAATATTTATACCATGGACGACAGAATTATAAAAATCAATAATTGTCACAATCATAGTATTTATTGATATTTAAAATGGAATTGTATTTTGTAGTGAGACTTCTGTAATTTCTGTACACATAGCCAAGGATATAAGTATACACCTTAAAAGCACCTTCACAAGTAGGTAAAACTATATAATTATTTTCTTGGTCGTGTGTACATTATCAGGTTTTTACATTGTACATTGTATTTTCATGTTATATAGTAAGTAAGTTAAATTTATATAATAATTGTATTTAAAATTTAATATCAGTTTTAAATAACAATTAAATTATGGTGTTGTTTTATAAACCATTTATTTTGAAGTGGCAGCAAGTTCTGCGCTGAGAACTTTTTTTCTCGAGAGAGAAAGAAATTTCTTTCAGACTATTCTTGTAGCTGATGTACTGATCTGTTCATCTACCATGACGTGATATAACGTTTGTGTTCCGGGTGTAAACGAGATGGAGTGTATGCTCCATCCCTTTCTAGCTCAGAAAAGGAACGCATAAAACATGTCACGGTAGAGTGTAATTTTAGATTATTTTACGCTTACTATTTGTTAATGTAAATGATTAATGAGTGCTATTGAGATTAATACAATTTTTTACGTGTGTATCAGTTTAATGTTTATCACTAGGGCCTACGCCGTACTTCTTCTCACTAGGATCTTACTTTTTATCAATCTGTTCAGGACGAAGCGAGTGTGAGCTTTATTATTACTTTGTATGCAATAATATGTATTGAATAGCGTAGGCCGATATGTTTTTTAATCTATGAAATTTACAAAAATAAATATGTAATAGGCTTATGGTCCACACCTTTAATGTATTATACCTAAGATACATGTAAATGTTAAATTATACTATATGCCATTTTTGTCGTTGTTTAATTTACTTACCTTTTCCGCCGGAGTTGTCCGATAGAACATATAAGTAAATACCAGCTACAAACTACTTTTGGAAACTTTGGTTATGTATAGAGATAGCTCTGGGTCAGCCGGGGTACGAGGGAAGAGTCTTATGGGCCCTTATACCCCAGTATCTGAAGACCCCCGATGGCATGCGGTTTAGTCAGTTCGAATCCGATATAACCGCAGCGTGGGGGACACCCGTCGGGATTGCTGCACAAAAAGGGTGACTGGCAAAAACTAATTTTAAGGTAGTCACAGTTTTTGGTTTAAAACCAAAATGGTTTAAAACCTAGTTTTTGACTACAAGATAATAAAGCCTTATTTTCTGAACAACTACACTTCATTCACATCTTCGAGATACGTTTCATCATCCGATGACTTTAAGATTACATTAAAATCCCTTCTCCATTTCAGGTTTTTACTACACGATGTCCCAAAAAGGCAACCGCCTCATTAGACTCGGTGGATACAGCTTCTTTGCCCAATTTAAGCAAAAGCTTAAAACGCGTTGGGCTTGCTCCACACACGCTGCTAAAGGATGCAGGGCCAACATGTACACAATAAACGATCAAATAATAAAAATTAAGAATACTCATAACCATGATGAACCTCTTTTTGGTAAATAAAGGAGTTGTTTTCGTGGAATATTATCCTTAATCGTTAGCGCGCACTCGTACTATGAACAAATAGTCCCCTTAAATGAGTGGCAATTCGTGGAATAGAATGATGAATGTATGGGATTTGATTTTGACGAATGATTACCGGCGGCCAACGAATTGCCACTTGTCTAGGCGCAAGATACAATACAAGTAAACACTGAGTAAAAATATATTATTTTAGAAACTTTAAAAATGCTTAATTTAATGTAAATAGCTTAATAACTATTTAAGTCAATTGAGATTGGAATTTTTCTATTCTTTATAGTACGCTGAAAATCAATGTGCCATTAGATTTAGTCAATGAAACGAATAAAATGAAGCTGGAGACTGTGTAATGGATTTATTAATAATTATATTATATTTCCTTCTATGCTTTAAATATTGTTTAGATTTTGAAAGTGATAGGCATACTTGAGGCAGATTGTTTTGTAAAAATGCGTTTAGAGTATAATATAACAAAACTTAGAATAAATATAAGTTAAATTTACATAAGTTATATAGTTATATTTTACTCAATTTTCGGTTGGATAGGATAATAAAAGTAATTTGAAATTTAATGAGGAATCTAAAAAATATATTGTTTATATTTTGACTTATTGTCAGTACTTAAAATCATGGAAAGTTACGGTATTCAGTTTAGTAAGTAAGGGACAGGGACGCTACGCAGGAGGCGTGGGTTCGATCCTCGCTCAATGCAAAGTAGGCTGGTAAAGTGGAACCCAGATTCCAAGTGGTAAGCTTCGGATACGATTGGAATTAACGCTAAGAGGAAGAAGTAGACATAAAATAAACTCACGCCTTTATCCCCGAAGGGGAAGGCAGAGGTGCTAGCACCCGCACTTCGCCGGTTTATGTTTAGGTCCCAATGTAATAGGTGGCGAGCCCATTGCCATTAACTGGGCACTTATAAACCTGCGATAAATACACACATAACTGCGAAAAGCATCGAAAAGTCATTGGTGTGTGCCATGGAAAACCTGGGATCGAACCCGAGACCTCGTCTCAGCAGTCCATTACCCATACCACTAGGCTACCGCGGCAATAATTATTTAATTTTATGATAAGAATTTTTTCAGAAAAAACTAAGAAATTAAGCAGTATCGTGAAGAATCGAATGACTTCATCAACATCCCTTGAACCCGCGTTAAAATTACAAAAACAAGCTAGGTGCACTATGTGTCCAAGGAAAAAGGACAAAAAAGTTAAATTGTTTGTGTTAAATGTCATTTACCCGTGTGTTCCGATCACCGTAAAGATATCTGTCTGAACTGCATTAAGTATTAAATAATTATGTACAGATATGTGTACATAAACCACATGAAACGGTTTTCTATTAATGTGTTTTTTTTATGTACACGTATGTTTTATTTCTGAAAATAAATTGTGTGGTGATGGGCTAACCCTATATAGCTTCGTGTATGCAAGAATGTTAATCTGAACTTGCCCTAATATTGCCAGTGTGAAATATCTCAAAGCTGTCTAGGAACATGAGTGATTTTGCGAATTACTAGCTGTTGGCCGCGGATCTGCCAGTGTGGAATTCTAATAAAAAGAAGCTTTAAGCTCTATGCCAGTATTTTATTATATTTATAGTTTCAGACAGATCCATCCCGCCCTTCAGTAAGTAACAAAATTCGAAAAATATTTATAAACTTTCTCATTTTTGAAGTGAAAACTTCTTTAGCGGCGTTGGATGGGTAAAAAGTGTTAAACTCGCGCCAGGATCACGTGTTAAACTCGCGTCAGGATCACGTTACCTTTGACCCGTAACCGACGACTTTGTATGACGACATGACGTCATACAACATTCCTAGCTACAGAGTGTTTATTTTGCTAGATACGCTAAGAAGCTTCGTAGCTTAGCGGTAAGCGCATCGACTGTAAGTCCTTATGGTTTCAGATAGTACCGGGTTCGAACCTGGGCTACTGACAGTTTTTGGATTATTTTTTCTTTTGGTAATTTATTAATTTCATCTGACAGAAAATAAGCATTAAATTAGTGATAGGTTCTATGATTGGCGCTATATTATAGGTATGGTATGGTGTGGTATGTTGTTTTTATCTTTTTCTCTGTATATAACGAAGAAAGAAAGAAAGAAAAAGGTTTCACTTTTGCCGGCACTCCCGGAGTGCAACCCGTCTTTTTTATATGTATATATAGGATACATCTCAGGCTTAATTCTCAGGAAAGAGGGCCAACAATGGTATGAGTAGGATACTATTATGTTTCAGATACGGCGGTGATGTTCCCAATAGTTAGAATTCAGACCGGGCTGACGACAAAGGCACGACAGAAACTAAGACCTATAGCCAACTGCGAAAGACCTCAGCTACAACACCGGCATTTTCCCGTCAAGAATGGTTTCAAATGGAGCCGCTGTTGGCTATGCTCTCAGCGGAAAATGACGTCCAGAACAGTATGGAAGTGTTTGGAATGTAACACTAATCTATGCGTTGAAGGCTGTTTTATGGCATACCACATTTAAGATGAACTATTTAGGACATCAAAAGTCAATAAGAAAATATTTATGCAATAAAAAATAATACTATAATAAGTGAATCAAAAATTTCTTTCTGAAAAGTCCACATTAAGCAATGACAAACGAAAACTTAAAAATCTAAATAAAATTATTGGGGTGCGTCTGCTATCTAATTTGGATTGGTTTTTAATTGCAATTGACGGGTCTTTCGTCTGTTGTAATTTTATTTCATACTTTTTGGTAATAAAAACATCTAGTAATTTATCCTGATAATTCTCTCATTCTAATTTCTTTATCACTTGCTATTTTTCATTTTCTCATTAGATATCGTTTTCTCATTCCAAATAGGACTGGCAATATTTACCTAATGCGCAAACAAAATCACCATTTCCTCATTATTTTGACACCGTTATCGTATTATCGGTTAAGTTATTTTAAGTGAAAAAAATATATAAATTTTAACGCGCTGTTATTAAAAAGTTAATTTAATGTAAGCCATTGTTTCTTTTTTTTATATTTAAGTACCCAATCTAGTGAAATTTAAAAATGAAAGTTGAGAATAAATAATTTTTAAAAACAATTTTTATTTCAACACATCTTTTTGTTTCAGATGTTATCTATACCGTGTCAAAAAAAGGCAAGCCCCTGATTCGTCTTGGTCTTTACACTTTCTTTGCTCAGGTACAACAGAAAGTAAAAACACGATGGGCTTGTTCTACACACCAGAGAAAAGGATGTAAGGCGAGTTTGTTTACGGTTAATAATGAAATTATTCTTATTAATAATCGTCATAACCATTGAAGTTTGTTGGCTATTTTTATTATGTATACCAATAATAGTAAGTTAGTACATATGACCAAAGTCGTACTTTGGTCATGTGTACTTTTATTCTAATTTTTTTTAACAAAGCGCGGGTGACCTTTCTATTGATTTACCCTTCGTATGTTGGTCATTTCATCCATTTTCATTAATTATACTAGAATTAATTAAATAATAAGGAGTATGAAAAAATAAGTACATAGGAAAATACTACATTGTTAAGTTCAAAAATGCAATATTTTACGTTTAAGTTACAACATGAAGTAAGTTTGCATGTAAGTGGGCCGTGCGCTTGTCTGCCATCGAAATGGCATGAAAAAAGTTTCTGAACTTGTTTGAATATTTTGCAAACAAATAATGATTTAAAAAATAATAAACCACTACTGCCTTGCAAAAAATCATATTCTTCGAAAAAATGGTGAGCTGTGACTCTAGAGTATGAAGAAATTACGATGGTTTAAAAAAAACCCTAACAAATGTTTATGAACCCTGAAACCCTTCTAACCTTCTTTGGGCAGTCGTGTAAAATTTCAAACTATTTGTAAAAAAATATTACCTATGTGATTATACTTATACTTATTTAGGCTATTATAAACTGCACCATTACTTAACTAAATTTAATAAACAACCCAAAGATATGTGCCAATTTTGCATAGGTTATATATAGCATAAGTATTATAATGCAATAATAAGATTTTTTTTTTCATCCAATGTCAAATATTAGTAATGGACTGTCATTACTATTTAAAAAAAAAACTAGCTTGCATCCTACATCTGACCAATTATAGACAGTCCTATCAAATTCTTTAATAAAAGAGCATATTATTTGTTTTTAAAGCAAGTGTAGTGATTGACAAACTTCGTGACAATGTACAATTAACGACAAAAGAGAAAACTCTACAATATTTATAAATATTTTTTTTTCCTTAGACATGCCCACAATTTATGTTCATGTAGTTTTAGAATAAATTATTTTTGTCATTGACTGTACTAAAGCTGCGTAAAAAGCGATTTTAGAGCGTTTTTTGGTCTATTTGGTGGAAAACGCTGGGCGCGACGGCGGCGGCGGAGGCGTGCCAGTCATAAATTACGTTAGTACACATGCGTTAACATTTTGACGCCTATACACGAATTTTATTGGTAACTAGACACGAGCAGACGAAAACTGAAAATCCGAAGATTTTGAGCATTGTTGTTTTAGAGTATACATGTACTTATTGCATATTAAGTATAGGTTACACTGGAACGTTATACCATTTTTAAATGTTATTGCTATGTGTTGTCTTCTTAGACCATGTTAAGTGGTCTAAGGCTTTTTTAGATTTAAGAAAAAATAATAATATTTTCTTAGTTTATTTTTTTGGGGCGTTACCCGATGTCTTGCTATTCTGATAAAAATCTTCTATAAGAACTAATCTTAGCAAACTTATTGAATTCACCTAGAGTGGCTAGTTAGGTAAACAGACTTGTGGTTAAATATAACCATAGAGACTCTTTATTTATGTAGTTTACATAATCCGATCACGATTGGTGTAGTGCTAATAAAATTTTAAGGAATCCAATTATCTTATTTTTATTTTATTGTACACTTACTTAATCAATCTAATGCAATTATTGTATACGGAATCTAAAGGAATTATTATGAGGTAACCATTCAGTAAAATAGTAATAAAATAAAAACATAGTACAAATACAAAAAAAACAGCCAGGTAAATTGTTTAATTTAATGAAAACTTAATTTTAAATTTGTGAACCGTAAACTTAAAACTTTAAGAACCGTATTATAGTTTTATTTTAGTTTTGGGGACCAATTAATTAATAAATATATTTTAGTCAAAATGGTTTTTTATTGACAAATATATTTACGATTTCTCGTTTCAAACCTCATACTTAAACACAATGATTCGCCTTTAGCTTATGGTGATTGAGCCATTGGTGACAGCATTCAGCAGACATTTTCTCGTTTTGCAAGATTACAGCCTGCGAGAGTCAATATAGCCACTTATATAGGAGGGCTCAGCCTGTAGACAAAGTGACATGCTATTAATGGAATTGCTTTCTATTCCATATGCTTATAATACAGCTAATAATAAGACATTTTCTCTTACGTCTTACCTCTCTTCCTATCCACTTTATATTCTCCATTTTTCCTTAGTCCATCAGAAAGTTACAATTGTGGTTGAACACTAAATCAGGTAAACCATAAAAACCATTTGAACCCCTTTTACCAAGCTAGCGGCCTTGCGACAAAGGTTGCAACCCAATAAACTTGGATTTATATTTGCACGGACCCTTCCTTGATATGTTAAAAATGAAATCGCATACTCTAAAAAATGCAGGCTAAGCCCAAAAAAATTGATGAATGATTGAATTGATTTCGTTTCGATGTCTTAGTTATTTTATGATAACTAACCATTAAGTGGGCCGCACGCTTTAGCAGATACATGATATCCTATCGTTACCATATCTGTATAATGTAAGTAACGGTATATGTGTAAATTTATTACACATATGGTAATGCGTAATAAATTTCACATATGCCGTTACTTATACTTAGTTTTTTACTATTGCCTGCCGACTGTATACTTTAAACTATCTATAAGATTTAGTCTGAATATGAAGTTTCAATCGAATCAATGTTATTGACGGGTAAAAGTTTAAACAAAATTCTCACAAATTAATTCGTTCAACAGATTTGATCGAGTTCACGGAATCTAGTACCACAGGAAGAACGATGCTCAGGGTTGGAGCATTTCTTTTCACGCACAAATCGTCGAGAGGAGTGAAAACTCGATGGGTTTGCTCCAGTCATTGCTACAAAGGTTGCAAGGCACAAATATATACCGTAGGAAATGAGATTATCAAAATTAATAATTGTCACAATCATCCAAAGAGAGCTTTTTTTAATATGTGTTAGTTATAAGAAGAGTTGTGTTACCTGATAATTAAGTATTTTAGGTATTTATTGTACTTTAGGTAAAGAAAATTTCAAACAGAAAGAAGATCACCCACAAAGTATAGTATACCTAAGGGTCATTTCAGAGCTGGCGGAAATATTAGGTACTATTTTTAGGCTTTTCTTAGCGAAATATGGTTGGTATTTTAATACTTACGAACCTCGTCGAGCATTTTTCCACCTGATCTGAATTGACCCTAAGGCCAAAACATGTCGTTAGACCGGTCGACTGTTAGTGCAATTAGCTGTTTAATTAACTGTATATAAGTACCTGATTAAACCAGTGTTCTCGTAGGTTTTTTCGTACTTCAATCCTATTATTGTATATCTGTCCCCGCCAACTAGCTTAACTAAACGGCGCCATTCAATTAACCATTTAATTCATGGCTAGGCAAATAGCTTGGATCAATGACGCTTAACTACTTGCCTAGCCATTTAATTAAACAGTTAAAAAATAACTTATTTCTGCATGGTTATAAAAATAATAATAACCACGAACTAACCTAACCAAACCAAGTCGGATTGCGTAGCTATCAGAATAAACCTATCACTATTCACAAATTTCTGTGAATACACCTCTGTCTACCCCCTCGGGGATTTACAGGTGTAAGTACATGTATGTATGTATATGTGTAATTTTCTATCTTATTTCGAAGTAGTGCCCCATCTTACGATTGGCCTAAGCATTAGCCAGCCAGGTTATTGAATGATGAAATAAACGAGATGGCTGAATATCATTCAGGCCGTTAATTGAATGGCGCTGTTTAGTTAACTGCCTAGGCAGTTAATTGGACGGCTGATTAAGTTAGTTGACGGCGACATATATATTGTAACTATAACTTGGCTATAAAGGTATTTCTGTAAGATTTATCATATTTCATATGTGTATATTTATATGTGTTAGTGAATAACATCTCTAAGTCATAATTCTAATTTATTAATCTGTTCTTTCCTTTTGTATTATATTTATCTGCTTATTAAGAAAATTTACCATAGAAACTCTGTAAAATATCTTGCTCTCTCTCACTCGACATTGATAATGATGTAATAATGTGATGCGAACGGCTGTACTTACAGCAATGAATGTTCTATCTAGGGCTACTCTTATGTAGGTAGTTACACGTTTTTGTTGTATATTATAGAAAATACAAGTAATGGATCTGTGTTACTTCTCTGAGTGCTTATAAAATGGACGACCATTTTTAAAATACGCGGTATTGTAATTGAAATATTGATACCTTCCTCTTATATTAAAACTATGGTTCCAATACATCGTACGATTAGTTATTTTCCCGCTTAGACCATTAAAGTATTACTATTTTTATGGGCTTAGCGTGCATTTGTTAGAGAAAGCATTTTTTTAGATTGGTTTCAGTTTAAAATTAAATCCAAACTTGTATGGTCGCAACCTTGGAAAAGGGGGTTTAAGGAGACAAACGCTATTTTCTCTTCTGCCGACATAGCAAGCATGGGTATAAATTCAATATGACATTTTGAATTGCGTGTTTTTGTCTATTTGTCAGATATAAGTAAGGAGATTATAAATATTTTATTGAAATTTGTTTAGGACGGAAAAAAATATGCCATCATCTTTGTGTAAATAAAATCCTGTCTAAGAAGTACAATTTGTAGATGTTGTAAATTGCTGTGTTTTAATTCTATTAGAGGGTTGATCATGGTGAATAAAAAATAAAAATACGATACTACAAATGCTTATTTATATTGAATTTTACTTGCTTATTTTTTGAGGTAATTTATGTTATATCCACTTGTCGCCTGCGGCTCCGCTCGCGAGGACTTCTGATACCGTTCCCAATGTCCTCATGACATTCACAAATAATGTGGCTATCTATTGGTAAAGAACTTTCAAAATCGGTTCAGTAGATCTAGATATTAACCCCTACAACGTCACAAACTTTAACTCTTTATAATGACTCTGTATTACTATCTCTGTACTATTCCTATTTCGAATACAAATGAACTATAATTTAGCTTTTAATAGCCATTTGATGATAAACTTTGTGGTGGGCCGGTTGCTACTTCAGAAAGTATAAAACCAGGTATGATAAAAGTAGTAGTAGTAGAAAGGAATATGTTAAAATGGTCATGTATAAAGAGTCCTTTGATATGAAAGAACTATACTGAATGTTAAACCATATATATACTATTGACAATACTTTTATATCATATGTGCTACCGGCCTATCAAAATCATCAAATTAAGCTTTTTCCAGATGACGACTATGAATTAACTGATCACCAATCAACTTATCAAAAAAATGATTTAAACACACCAAATAATTGTTCTGACGAATATCTAAGTTATAATCCAGATAGTTTAAGCCCATTTACACAACCTGAAGAGCTGGACATCACTAGTCATAGTACACCAATCGAATCAAATACCACTAGATCGTTAAACATGAACTTGAATGCATGTAAAAAACGGAGCGAATATGGTCACTTAAAACCTCAGATGAAAAAATTAACTGATTGTCGAAATAAATGCCGGCACAGAATCAATGATGAACAACGTTCTCAAATACACCAAGAGTTTTGGAATCTGGGTTCCTACAAGCTAAGATCTAAATATATTTCATCCTTGATGACCGTCCAAATGACAAAAAAAGTCCGTGATCAGTTCAATGATCCCGAAACAAAGAGGTTAAGAGAGGTCACATGCAATTATCATTTTAATGTGAAAGGTAAAATAATACCTGTGTGCCAAGGTTGTTTTACAAAAACTCTAGCAATAACTAATGATAATGTTAAACTAGTTGAGATGAAGATGCTTAGTAAATCAAATACTGTTTCAATTAGATAACTCCTGTTCCCGCACAACAAGATAGTAAATTGATTAGACTTTATTGTTCAGTAGGCTGCAGTTCGTTTACAATATAAAACAAAATTGTATGAAGAGGTGCCATATGCTATCTAGTAAGTGATACACTGGTATACAACAGTTAATTGTATATAAATGCATTTCTTTCCTTCTTTATTCTTTTCTCTGTCTAATAAGCGTAACGTCATCTATATTTCATTCTTTTAAATTATATATAGTTAGGTGCTCAACTCAAAGGATTATATAAATCTTAAGCTGTATACGGGCTTTTGCAACCCACTTTACACTAATCAAACATAAATCATTATATAAGCACAAATGAAGCTTATCGCCAAAAGCAATTTTGTAAAGGTAATCTTTGGACAATTATATTTATAATGAATTTAGTTTCATTAAAAATATATTTAGGTTTTTCATCAACTGGACCCGTTAAATATTTTACGCGTGTACATTGTGAAATTTGAATTGAATCATTACAAAAATACAAATAGTTCCTCTTTATAAATTTATTAATATTAGTTAGAACAAAACGTGCGAATATAAAAAAATTAAATTACACGAAAATATTGTTTTACTTTATGAAAAGTTATTATTTTGTTCTTTCGTTTATTTGTGACCTGTATTTGTTGCCTCGGCTCGTACCGAGGCGTGCGGGCCGTAAGACTCCTCATTTTTTTAAAAGTTTTTTTTAAACATACATTATCCAACTTAACGTTTTTATAGATATTGATGCTGTTTAAAGTATATCCTCAGTTTAATCAGCCTTTGTTAACATGGTTTTTCTCATTCCAGTGACCTTAATCAAAACAAAGAAAGGCAAAACTAACATTAAAATTGGAAGCCACACATTTTATTTGAAGCCTGGGAATTACAAGACGGATAAGAAAAGATGGAGTTGCACCCAGAATAAATATTGCAAAGCTTGCCTTCATATAGTTGATAATAAAATAATTGCTATTTTTAATGAACATAACCATGAAAAGAGATAAACAAATACAATATAAGAGAGTAGTAGTTTTGTTTCATTTTCGATTCGACTTCAATTTTATTTTCATTGTCATTGATCAATTGTCATTATTATTGTATTTTCGGAGTTATATTCCACTTTACTTCCTCTTGTAATTTTTATAACTGCCACTAGCTGACCCGGCGAACTTCGTACCGCCAATATTTTAATAAGAACCCGTTCCCGCTGCACCCTCTACTATATTAAACATGTATTATACATATAAACCTTCCTCTTGAATCACTCTATCTATTAAAAAAATCGCATCAAAATCCGCTGCGTAGTTTTAAAGATTTAAGCATACAAAGGGATATAGGGACAGAGAAAGCGACTTTGTTTTATACTATGTAGTGATGTGATAATATAATAACTGAAAAGTGTCAGTATCAAATGTCAATTGATCAGAGTGTTTTAAACATTGACAACCACAGAGCAATGTGGCATTCACTACACCCAGCGTTTTTAGCGCCAGAATTGATAGGTGATGACATAAGGATTGCACTGAAAATTTTAATAGTTGATATTTGATCGGATGTAAATGTAAACGTAAAAGCAACAATCTAGATGTTCCCATTAATGTTACTTTGTGACCCACGAGAGTAAATATTTTGCAAGTTTTCATTAAGGAGCTTAAGCAATATTTACGGTGCACACATCAAATTTCCAAGAAAAATGCCTGTTGACAAGAAATGTCAAGAAGCATTTGCTGCGTAAATGTTGGTAAATCTGCTGCTTTGGTGTGTTGCCCTTATAAATGGGTCGTTATAGAACTCTGGATATAAAAAGGAAAATATTGCAAAATTATGTAGATAGGATAGCTTTGTAAATGATTGATGATATGATGGTATTTTACGTAGCCATCTAATCGTATATGATTACAACTTGCTACGTAAAAAACCAAAAAAATCGTTTTTTGATTTATTGAACGAAGAGTTCAATTTATATTGAATTCAAGAGTTTGGTGCTTGTATTTCCTTCACAGGTATAGTCAGATTTATTATATCAACTCGGGGCTACCGGCAACTTGTTTACCTTAATAATATCTACATAAATATTACCGATCCTAAAAGGAGACTGAATTGTAAAGAAATATGGGATTGTTCTAAACGCAACTCTCGCCGCTGCCAGAGCCAAAATATGGATATGAACATACGCATTGAGAAGAAGGTAAAAGAAATAAAACGAATTCAAGGAAATTGTAATTAAAAATTCCGTACATCTAATTACTTTTACTATTTAAAATTTAACCATTGTGACCTTCATAATACACACTAAAACGTAGCACCTGAAGGTACTAAGAAATTCGCGTTCCTGAGGGTAAGGAGCCTTACCTAATAGACTCCTTATAAGGTTTTGGACACCTGATGCGACACAATTTGTTTCTATAAACATCATAGACGGGAAGATAGAAGGTTTTTTTTTACCGTGCGGGAGATCCCTCTGGATACCCCCCCCCCCCCTCGAAGCCGAAGGGGGAGGTTATGTCGGACTCGAACCGACTAAACCGCACGCCGTCTGTGGGTCGATGTGCTAGGCCGAAGGTGAGGTTGTCTTGACCCCCGCTGACCCAGGGCCATTCCTCTCGGTCTGGCCCTCCTCGGGAGGGGGACCACACGGTCCCCGACTCGCCCCCGGTATGGGGGGGGGGGAAGATAGAAGGTACGAGGCGGAGGGGTAGGCCAAGTAGAACGTTTATGAAAGAGATAAAGGAAACGATACAGGTAGCGTCGTATCAACATGCCAATAGATTGGCGAAAGAAAAGGAGGAAGGACGAGTTACAGAGAGAGATAGGGTTTTCGCTGATAGCCGTCGCTCCTGCAACAGCCAATCAAGAGAAAGAATAGGAGTCAAACGTGCAAAATTTGAATGCAACCGGGAAAACGCAAGAGAATGCTTATAACTTCAATGAATAAGAAAGTGTAAAAGGAGAAGTAAAAGATGGAACTTTCCAACATTTTATCAAATAAGACAGGTCCATCTCTGGAAAGTATGTCTAATACTTCTAGAGATGGATTTAATAAGTCTAAAAAAGTTTGCTAAAGCTCTGTACTAAAGATAAAACATACCTATATTAATACAATATCTATAATTACTTTCAGCTATATTTGTACCATCGCAAAGAGGAAACTCATTGATTAAGCTCGATGGTTACACATTTTACCACAAGAAGTCAAAAAACGGGAGTACTATGAAAAAGAGATGGGTGTGTTCAACCCATTTTGGTAGAGGCTGCAAGGCTGTGATCTATACCATAGATGATGTTATAGTAACCATCAAAAATTCTCACAAACATTAGCAAGGTATATTCAATTTTCAAGTTTGAGTTCTAGTTTCTGCTTCACAGCTCATCCTAAAATATTTTGATTTTAACGCTGTTAGATCTGAATAATTCAGGCGTTGAGGTAAGTTAAGAAAATAACGATATGATGCACCAATATACAGCCTGACTTTGTTGCCACTTGCAAAGCAGGCCAAATCCTCAGCCCTATCAAACTAGCAGTGAAAAGTCGGCAGAAACCATCTAAATATGCATGGGAATTTGTAGCTAAATAGTTGCTAAACTAACGATTTTGAAGCTCCATTTAGTTCCTAAAAAACAAATTACTGCCATCTTTACAACAAGCTAGCAGTAAAATGACAGGTCTGTCCGGAAGAAAATGGACTGATGTGTGTAAATTTTTTGCTAATTTATTGCTCAAACACAGTGCAGAAAAATTCAGAAAATCTTTTTTTTTTTGGACACGTATAAGATGATTTTCAATTAACTTTGAATTACTTTCCGTAAGGATGCTGAACTTGAAACTTTAAAGTATTGTTCAAACTATTACATTCCTTGTAAACAGTAAAAACTGCAGGTCACGATAGCATGGACACTAGGAATTAGTTACCGGTCATCTGTTTGGGCCAATTTTTAGTTTTTATTTTGTTGCTGGCTCTCTGAGTGCTGCTGATGACATCTGCAGCCAGCAACAAAATCCATGACGAAATTTTATCGATAAAAACTGCGTGTGACGATACCATGTTCACTGGTTGGTAGTTACTGTTTCTTTACCGAGACTTTGCCTTCAGCTTACCATCAGGTGAGGTGAAGTCAAATGGACGGCAAAAAAAAAACTAATTTTCTCAAACATGCTTGGAAATGTGAACATTATTTTGACAACCTTCTTCGAGATACATCGAAATTGCTGTACATGCGAGCAGCGGCCGGCAAAAGTTGTATGAAAATCCATATCTGTCGTGTTTTAGCGGCCAAATAAATTACTATGTAAACTCATATTTGTCGTGTAATTTGAAAATGGAATCATCTTTTACTTGAAACCATGGCAACCAAAGAGGTAACTTGTCCAAGGCATTATTTAAATACAGAACTGGCTTGCAAATAGAATGCTGTTTATTAAGAAAAATAAAAAACATATGAACATTTCGCCGCGTGAAAAATTACTGTTGTTCGTTGTTCGTCATTGATTTTGAAAAGTAGGTAACTAAAAAGTTCTGCCTAGATACTTAGTTTTAATTTCCGCGCATTGTTTGAGAAAAGCACTATACAAGCCTTTGTCACAACTGAGCGTTGCCGGACTCCGTAATGCTACTGCTATACTTCACGATCGTCCGGCAACACTACAATTGGTGGCCGCGGCAGTAATGTACTAATTCTGAATTTTTCTGCACTGTTTTAGAGCAACAAATTAGCAACAAGTTTACACACATTAGTCCATTTTCTCCACGGAACAGTAAAAACGGTGGAAGTGTGAAGTGGGCGTGGCACGCGTGTCATTCTTATGCGGAGATTTGCAAGCTCTTACAATTTCAACCTTTAGTCGTATCTGTCATCACGTGTATTTGACAGTTTTGCACCGTGTGTTATTTAATACTATTTAATGGAAATATGCCTTACTGGGCCATTTTGCAGTGCACAGATGATAGTAGGAGCATACATATTCGAAATGGAGTTGTTTTATACCATCAATAAGTCAGGATATAGCAGAATTTATAACGAATATTATTGAAATGCAAAGAAATAAAATCAAAACAAAATCAACCTTACCACATATCAATAAAGCTTGTTTTTGATTACACATAATAGACATGTCATTCTTATTTATTCTAGAACTTTCTCCGCTACTCATTTAGTGATGTAGTCAAATTTTATCGATATCTAATTTTGTGGAAACATTTATAAACGTTTGTCAAATGACTTTATTGTTTTTTTTAAATATCACGGAACATTCGGAACACTCCTCATACCCATTCAAAGGATACGGGCGTGATGTTATGATGTGTAGTGGCATAGACATAGCAATAATATGCGTTTGCAGCAATTACTGCTGATTTCCTGGTATTAATTAAAGAGTTTCGTGGTCTCTCTCTGAAACCCTTTATCGGACCTTTACAAAAATTAAATGGGATCATTTCGGAATAGTCTTCTTTCGAACAAAGAAGGAATTTTGCAAATTTGTCTACACATGACGAAGCTATGCGCGTACAAACATGCAAAAATATAAACTTCCGTATTGAACAACTCCAGCTGGATATTTTCTAGTTTGTGGACGCGGCGCAACATGCATACGCGATCAGCAAATAGATTTTGGCGCTCTACGTTTTTCTCATTTTATGCAAATTAAATTAATTATCGATTAAGAATAGGAAAAAGTGAATGCCCAGGTGGGACTCGAACCCACGATCTTTCCCTTACAGGGGGAATGCTCTGACCACTGAGCCACCGGGCCACACCTGAAGCTATCCAAATTCTCCTATACTACCGTCTTAGGGCGACGGTGGGAGGCATCTACCGACATTCATACGAAATATCGGAAACAATGAATGATGTTGCAATCATTTTTAAACATTGTTTTTTGATGACTCCGCCCAAATAATTGAATGAAATTTTTGAAGCATTTACTATGCTAACTTTTCAAATCGATTAAGAATAGGAAAAAGTGAATGCCCAGGTGGGACTCGAACCCACGATCTTTCCCTTACAGGGGGAATGCTCTGACCACTGAGCCACCGGGCCACACCTGAAGCTATCCAAATTCTCCTATACTACCGTCTTAGGGCGACGGTGGGAGGCATCTACCGACATTCATACGAACTATTCTTAATCGATTTGAAAAGTTAGCATAGTAAATGCTTCAAAAATTTCATTCAATTATTTGGGCGGAGTCATCAAAAAACAATGTTTAAAAATGATTGCAACATCATTCATTGTTTCCGATATTTCGTATGAATGTCGGTAGATGCCTCCCACCGTCGCCCTAAGACGGTAGTATAGGAGAATTTGGATAGCTTCAGGTGTGGCCCGGTGGCTCAGTGGTCAGAGCATTCCCCCTGTAAGGGAAAGATCGTGGGTTCGAGTCCCACCTGGGCATTCACTTTTTCCTATTCTTAATCGATTTGAAAAGTTAGCATAGTAAATGCTTCAAAAATTTCATTCGATTATTTGGGCGGAGTCATCAAAAAACAATGTTTAAAAATGATTGCAACATCATTCATTGTTTCCGATATTTCGTATGAATGTCGGTAGATGCCTCCCACCGTCGCCCTAAGACGGTAGTATAGGAGAATTTGGATAGCTTCAGGTGTGGCCCGGTGGCTCAGTGGTCAGAGCATTCCCCCTGTAAGGGAAAGATCGTGGGTTCGAGTCCCACCTGGGCATTCACTTTTTCCTATTCTTAATCGATTTGAAAAGTTAGCATAGTAAATGCTTCAAAAATTTCATTCAATTATTTGGGCGGAGTCATCAAAAAACAATGTTTAAAAATGATTGCAACATCATTCATTGTTTCCGATATTTCGTATGAATGTCGGTAGATGCCTCCCACCGTCGCCCTAAGACGGTAGTATAGGAGAATTTGGATAGCTTCAGGTGTGGCCCGGTGGCTCAGTGGTCAGAGCATTCCCCCTGTAAGGGAAAGATCGTGGGTTCGAGTCCCACCTGGGCATTCACTTTTTCCTATTCTTAATCGATTTGAAAAGTTAGCATAGTAAATGCTTCAAAAATTTCATTCAATTATTTGGGCGGAGTCATCAAAAAACAATGTTTAAAAATGATTGCAACATCATTCATTGTTTCCGATATTTCGTATGAATGTCGGTAGATGCCTCCCACCGTCGCCCTAAGACGGTAGTATAGGAGAATTTGGATAGCTTCAGGTGTGGCCCGGTGGCTCAGTGGTCAGAGCATTCCCCCTGTAAGGGAAAGATCGTGGGTTCGAGTCCCACCTGGGCATTCACTTTTTCCTATTCTTAATCGATTTGAAAAGTTAGCATAGTAAATGCTTCAAAAATTTCATTCAATAAATTAATTATTTCAAAGTAGTGTATGAAACTGTTTGTAATATGGTCTTAAAACACCCGTCTCATATTGTAAAATACTCGCACTCGTATTTTAAGTATCCTTAGACCACTTTCACATGTTCTGATATTGGGTACCTGACGCCGATAGCGGTCACCATGTGCTGTTTTCACATATCGCACCTCCGTTCAAATAACGTCACAACTCCAAAAATCAAGTTTTTCAGTAAAGACCATTAAAGTTTGGCCCACTTAAATTTTTCACTTTTTAGATCATAATTACAAAAGTAACGACTTTAGAAGAAAACGTTCTTCAAGAAATTAGTATTATATTTTAAGCTCTACAAATTCATATTTTTACTAACCTGAAAATACTGAAAAAATGCAAAATAAAATCGAGGTTATGACACTATATGTACAAAAACACAAAGGTTTTACTATAATTTGTTTATTATAATGACACAACTGTATTTTGCTTCTTACAAAATACAATAATTTTTTAACTCTACTATACTATCAGACTTAGAAATGTCTTATATTTACTGATAATAAAGTTTTCTACCGTATAACTGAAAAGTAAACAACATTCTATTAAAATAAAATCAAGTAATCATCAGGCTTATAAAACGAGAGTAGAACACCTCTAAAATATCTAATAAATGAAAACAAATTAAGGAACTTATAATTTACAACTAAATTAAACAATGCTCTATCATAATTAAATAATCTAGGTATTTCAATACTCACTTAAAATCACAATTTTTAAACGTTTAATAGTACGAGAGTAGAATACCTCTAAAACATTTAAAAAGTAAACAAAACTTATATTTTATAAAGGGGCCAAGAGTAGTTTAAACCTTTATAAATAAGAAGTAACTGATATTTTTTTAGTAGTAATTAATAACTTTTTTAAGACCTAACACGACATTTTGGTTGGGACTGCCATGGTTAGTCTGTCCGTGACCACAGCCGAAACGTCGGGTTTAAGGTAGGTAATTTAGTTTCTAAATTTAAATGTTATTCGCGTTTAACCCCGATATAAAATGTTCAATATTATGCAAAGCCAATGTTTCAAAGGTGTATGAAGAGAATAAAAAATATTAAATCTTATAAACTATTATAAAAGTCGGCATAAAAACTAGGAATGTGGTTGTTATTAAGTAATGCGATTAAGTCATTTTTTTTCCGTTCCTTAATCTCTATTTTAGCAGCATAAACTTGCTTTGGATCAGGCACTATTATTTTCTTATTTCGAGGAAGCAAATTAACTTCAGACCATTCAGTGTCAGTATAGGACGTTTTGTACTTCAAAATATTTGGTCTATCTTTGGTAATAGTCATCATTTTAACTTCAGAGATCTTTAGCTTATTTAAAGTAGTAATACCGAGATCACTAATTTTTTTAAATTAATAAAATCGGTATGTGATAGTTCATTTACTTTCAGTGGTTCCCCAGTTTTTTTAGCCTCTTTAATTATTTGTACGTATTGGCTGGGCACGTAAATTGGCCCTGTTTTTAAGGAACGTTTTATTTGTTTTTCGATTAGCGAATGTATGGCGTCGCCTTCGTTTTGTGTATGTCCGGCTATCAAAAATTTATGACTTATAGAATTTAAATTACTAAACTTCAATACTGCATACATATACAATCCAACAATGAACTTATTTTTATTTTGGCCGCAACAATTATCCGAATAAAAAACTAGATCAACTGGTTGGTCATCCTCGTAATCGTGCAATTCTTTTTCTATATATTTTAGCAAACAGCTACCAATTTCATCTGCACCCCGATTACCCTGACCCTCATGCCAAAAATAACAATCTGTCATACTGTGATTCACAATGGTATCTCCATTGTAACTATCATCTTCTTCTGTCTGTTGTCTTTTCGTCACTTTTTTGGATTCTTCTGCTTTCAATTTGCTTATCGTAAAGTTCATATTATTTAATTTGCTTTTATAATAAAAAACAGAGACATCACCACGAGGTACTTGTAAAACTGCTTGTAAATCGTATACAGATACAATCAGATTTTTGTTATATTTTAAGGTTTCTTTGTCTTTCTTTTTTTCTTCTCTGCTTAAAACCTTCTCAACTAAATGTGCATCATATTTTTGCTTGAGCGACAGTTTACTTTCAGGTACTGCATTTTCATAAGCTACGCATAATTCACATCTGTCTTTTTTGGGTACGAAAAATCCTAAATTAAATTCACCGTTAAAAATGCGACTGTACATTACATAGTTTCCAAAGCTGCGCCCATCTTGTTTACACTGATTCACATAATCCCTATGTAAGTCAGAGATAGTCTTCCCTCCATCAATGAATTCCCGTGTTGTTTGTGCTCTTAAATAATGACTTTCAATCTTCGGTATACCTTTTATGTGATCTCTTATGTCATTTTTTATAGTATCACCTACAGTATAATGTTTATTGTGTTTTCCTCTTTGATCTTCTTTCAAAAATCCTCCAGTAGATTTCTCTGTTACAGTTCTAATTGTTCTATCATTAATATCCAATGTATTTTTAAACATGGTTTTGCAGACCCTTTTTAATGAACCTTCAACCTCAAAGTAAAAAACATAATTGGTTTTTCGATGTTTCTGTGCTTTGGTGGACCGAAATTTTATCTCTATCTGTTGCATGTGTTTGTGAATAAATTGTCTCTGTTTTTCTATATCTTTTAAAGACCAGTAAGAATCAAAGAGTTGAAGTCTTATTTCATTAATAAGAAAAGAGCTACATTTAATTCTACAACCTTCTCCACAACCTGCTTTAATTTGTTTTTTAGGAATATTTCGTCCAGACTTCGTTTGGTAAGGTAATCCAGAGTTTCGTAAAATTTTTGTTACATTTTGCTTCCATTGTGCCTCTGCACGGCGTCTCTTACGTGTACTGATTTTTTCCTGTATTACGGTCTCCTGTGAAATTGGGGAGTGTATATTATTTAAATTAATGTCTTGGGAAGTTGTGGGCAAGCATTCATTGTTGTCTGCATGGCTTGTTTGTTCATTAAGTGACAATAAGCCCGAGTTAGATGTGGGAGAATTTGTATTAGGTGAACGGGCACTAAAGGAGGATGAATTAGACGAGGATGAACTTGACGAGGATGAACTCGACGAGGTGGAACTTGAGGATGAAGTACTAGACGATCGTTGACGAGGAACAATTAAATTACTGCAACGTTTTTTAGAAGGTAGGTTGTAATCATGATCTTTAACAGAATCGTCTGTTTCTTCTCCTCCAGATTCGGGTTCTTCCAAATTACAGTCATTCTCACCAATTCTATTACATTCTACTTGTAAGTCGTGAACTTTAGTGGTAGATTTATTTATATAATATGTATTCTCCTTATTTGCGGTGTCACAATTTTCTTCTTGATTTTTTGTTTGTGTATCTTCTGCCACAATAGGAAAATCATCTGTTACTGTGTTATGTTGACTATTGGACTCCAGACATAAGGTTAAAATTTTTCTGGATCTGGACATAGTGTTTATGTTATAAGTGAATTATTATGCACCGCCAAACCGACTACCACCTGCGAACAATATAATAAATTATAAATAATTGAATACCCAGGCTTTTTTTTAAAGTTTCAAACTAAGACAAAACAACAATATGGCTTTAGGGGTTCAATAATTATTTTATACGTAAACAGTACCGAAAATAATTTAATACTCTTCCATTTTGATAATTTTTATATAAAAAAATCGACCATTTTATTAACAATTTAATTCAATAGCACGCACAACTATACAGTTTTCTTGCTAACAGGTTGCTTTAATTTGAGTCGATTCAATTAGGAATATAGACAAGGTCCTACATAAGTCAGTATTATTATCGAAAAAAATGTATCGCGAAATCATCTCGATCACATATACTGTCATACATTAGTATAGGTCAGTATTAGTGCTAAACAAATATGTGTAAGTATAATGTTAATCACATTATACTGTTGTAAGTCGGTATAAGCCAGTATTATATATTATACAAATAGTTTTATTGTATTGTTTCAATCATATAATCAGTCATAACTCTGTATAGGTCAGTATTAGTGCTAAACAAAATATGTTCATAGAATAATTTGAATCACATATATTGTTGTAACTTAGTTTAAGTCAGTATTGGTGATCAACAAATATTTTTATTGTATTGTTTCAATCATGTATACTGTCATAACTCTGTATAGATCAGTATTAGGGTACAACCAATAATTTTATTATGCTGTTTCAATCATGTGTACTGGCATTAGTCGACAAGCATCAGTTTAGGTACAGAAAACGAAAAGAAATTTTACTTACCTCTCACACAAAAACAGTCTTGAGTCAACACAATTCACTTTTACAGCACAACGTATGTATGACCAACTCGCGCAAGTCGTGACATGACACTGTTTATGTTCGCCGCGTGACAACTTTCGGTAAACATTATAACGACACTAGTGCCATCTAGGGACAAGTAATTGAACTACGTCTATGACATTTTGTGAGCTTAAAGTATGTGATATTCTGATATGAATGGTACAATTAAAGTCTTTTAACATTTTATCGAGTTATGACGTTATTTGAGCGAATGTGCGATATATTCGATAAAATCGGTCCGATTCGCCCATTTTCTCGATCGCACAGACTGGATGAAAAAAAAAATCCTAGTATCGAGTTCTTTTTATACTTTATTTTATTTCCTTCGATATCGGAGCCGACACTAATATCGGATATCGGATGCACCGGATAATGTGAAAACGCTTTTATTATGCAACAGTTACATAAAATATCTACTATAAATGGACACTTGTTTTATTTCAATTAAATAGGAACATACGTAGTAACACGTCTTCATACCTATTTAATCGTAAATAAAAACATCTCTCTTTTTTAGTACTCTTAGATTATAATTACTAACAGCGTTTGGAATCCTTTGATATTTTGAAAACAAATTACAAATCTATCGATATTGCCAACTTTTTGTTTCACTGCTCTAGCGTTAATGTGAGAGAGTTAGAGTGAGAGAGATAATACTTCAAAGTAATATCAACCGTATTCATAACTGTTAAGGTTCTAAATAACATTCTTAAAATAAATGGACATCTGTTGGGGAGTAGTTGAACTTTTTCGTAATATAGTTAGAGTGAGAAGCAAGTTTGATTCAGATACAAAACGTCGTAAATTCCTTTTTTTATCTATATTAAAGTTAACACTAATGCCAATCAATAAGGTATGTTTTCGTTCTGCAGTGTGCATAATTTAGGCTTATTTGGTGTTAAAGATATACGACCAATCAAAACAATTGTTTACTAGTAGTGCAACGTATTATTATCTCGCTGTATGTGTGAGTTTGGCGACATTGGTTCCGCTATTGAATCTGTCCTATCACACTTCTAATAGTTTTTTCTGTTCTGTGATTTTCTCCCGGCCAGACCTGTCATATTATTGCTTGCTTGTTGTTGAATTTGTTTTTTGTGGAAATAAATAGAGCTACAACATCGTTAGTTTAGCAACTAATAAGTAACTATTTAGCTACAAATTCCCACGCATATTTCGATGGTTTCTACCGACTTTTCATTGCTAGCTTGATAGGACTCTAATCCTCGCCTGGCACAGATAACACATGGGCGCGATTTTGCCTACGCTACATACCTGTTCTGTATAATTAATAAAAAAAATTACAGTATCTTAGAATAGCTTCTTATTTCTTTAGTTACTAATGTTTCATTGTAATTAAATTATTTATACTTTTGAAACCACAACTGGGACAACACATGAAATATTGGTAGCTGAAACGTCTTACTTAGTATACAGGGTGGAAGATTTTAACCCTACCTACCGAGATAGCGAATTTCACTCACAGGAAACATTACTTTATTTTTAAAAAGAAACAAAACTGCTTAATAAGATTTTTGAAAACTTGCTTGCCATACCCGGTAATCGAACCGACTAAAATTGGTCTAAGAAATATCCGAAAAAGTAACATCTTGTATTTTTATAACATCAATCGATAGTGTCAATCATAAGGATAAAGTCTGTCTAAGAAACATGGTAAAGTAAATGAAAGGAAGTCCATTAAATTCTGACTTATAAACTCAGTGCCAGCAAATACAGCATTATTACTCAAGGTGTCATTAGAAACCTTATCAGCAATACACATCTTCTCATCATTCATCATCATCTAACAATCTTTGTAGCCAAATGAGTAGATACAAAATGACTGAATTTTGTTTCCAGTTTAGAATGTAACTTTATTGGGTAACTGCACGAGGTATGTAGGTAGAGTACGTAGTCATTTAGGATGCTCGATTGGAAACCTTGATGCGGTGTTCCCTGGGCAACGGGGAAGGCGAGAGAATTGCCGTATTGGTGGTGACTTACCTACTTCTTCTTCTTCATCTTAGCGTTAATCCCAGTCGCATCCGATGCTTTCACCTCGGAAACTGGTGCTCACTTTACTAGTCTAACTGAGAGTTTGGCTTAGTTTCGATATTTTCCATGAAGCGACTACCATCTAGCCTCCACAACCCAAAGATGACATTGTTGTGAACTTGTTGGACTTTTTAGGACTCCAACTGCCAATAACGACTGCCACAGATATTCGTATGGCAACTGACTAACGGCTTAACATACTCTCCGAGGCACGGCTAAACCAATGCAAAAGCCCATATTCATGCATACAAATATTCGCACTGAGCGGGTATCGAACCGCATAGCCACACCACAGAAGATGTTAACTGAGCCCTGAGACGGCGTGCGGTTTTTGTCGGTTTGAGTCTAATTTAAATAATAATGACCAGCAGCGGGAACCGCCGTGAAAACAACGTAATTTTATTTAAATATCGAATGTGAGCCTTTGAGTTGAAGTGCTTTAATTTGTCAAATTTAATTTGTAAATTAAATTTGACAAATTAAAGCTTGTAGATTTCAAGGATTTCCTTTCATTTAAATTATTATGTTTGTTAGAGAGATTTGATTCTTATGATTGACCCTATCGATGGATGACATAAAAATACAAATTATTATATTTTCAGATTTAAGTCAGTTCGATTACCGGGTGTGGCGTGTGGTGAAATTCGCTATCTCCAGCATTTAGAATACTTCCCCTCCAGGTAAGGTTAAAATCTTCCACTCTGTATAATAGTAATCTTTTACCCACCTGCGGTGAAAAAGGAACGATATGCTACGAAACGATTGTGTATCGTTGAAATTGTTTTTATTCCTTGAGTATTCTGGACTATTCCCTAGCTTTTTACTATCCATCGGGGTGGAGAAAACAGGCAAACTATATTTTTTTTAAATTGTGTCATTGGATTAAAAGGACCTGGAAAATTTTAGGCCAAAATGTAATAAGTTGCGATATGGTTTAAAAAAATATTTTTTATCTAAAAATACAAAAAATCAGCTAAATTCTCAATCTGGGAGCGGATATAAATGAAAAAGAGAGTTTTAGGTACAGTGACGATTTAATTAATCGATTACAAAATTACCAATAAAAAGAAGTTTTGCATTATGTAGGCAATTAACTCATGCTATTTATATGCACTATTATGTACTTCTTTACAATATAATTTAACAACGGTAATATTAGTACCAATCAATCAATTAGCCCACTGCAGTCCAGTGCAGGACATAGGCCTCTCCCAATGTGCGGCACTTCGTACGATCCTCCGCCTTCTGCATCCAGTCCATCCCAGCTAATATTAGTATAACAAAACTAATTAATCATTAATTGATAAATCAAATTGTTTATAGATGTTGACTCGATTGAAATAAATTGTACTATATGAGAATAATTTAAAAATAAAAAAGATTGGCATTGAGTCATTGACATTTGGCATTGGCTGCTGCGATAGTAGCTTTCACACTGGACACCGAAGATGTTCACACGTTTGATTTGGATTGGTTTTATTAATTTTACGACTGTCTTGGATGGAATATTTCTGAAACTATGGATCGCTGTGATTGTGGGATAGTAACTAATCAGTGTCATACCCTAGGCCGACGAAACTTACTATGTTTATATTTTAGTCGACAGCTTTCGTAGATAAAGGGAGGCTATTCTTAGATACTATTGTAACTGGATCAGCAAGCAGCCTTCTGCGCCCATATCACGAGTGTAAAAGGTACATTAGTTGGCTAGGAGCCAATATATATTTCCATCTGCACAATTCAACATTTCGATTATAATAGAAGTTGAATAAAATGTGTTTCACTATAATGTGCTTTTTTTAATGTTTTCCACTATAATGTGCTTTTTTTTAGTCTGGCTGTTCATTTGATAAAATCTTTCCTTTTATCTTTTAGGGCCACGAGTATTCATTCATAATATGGCTTTTAAAATATTGCCCACCATCTACATTACCAATTAGTGCTTAAAGAACTTAGTAATCAGATCTTTTTGGAACATAACCTCACTTTTACTAATCCGCTTATAACTCTGATCTCAGATTGTCAAAACCTACGAAATTTTCAGAAAGGGACTGGTAAATCTATATCTATTAATTGATACCATTTTTGTTTCGTTACATTTTTGGCCCAGGAATGTATGTAATGGTTTCCATCTCCTTTTTTATAAATGTTTATGAGATATTTTGGAGCAAGGTTTTAGTTTTCGAAATTATAAAATTCCTTTTTGTTTTGAATTATGTAATTTTTATTTTCAAATTGTTATTGTAAAAATACAGTTTTGCGTCAACCTGACTTATCTTCATTTTCTTTCTTTACTTTGTTTATATTTGAAAGACACTCTTCTATCGCTACATTTGTCTTTCTTGCTTACAAATGCTTTTATATTTCTTAAACGAATAAATTATTTGCTACGTTATAAATTAATACTTCTAAAAATACATGAACCTTGCAGCAAAGTTCGTCATGTCGAATAAGGGCCACCAAATGCTTGAGTTCGACGGCTACACCTTCACAAAGAGAACGGACAAGCGTCAACTCTTGTCACCAAAAATACGTTGGACATGCTCTAGTCGGACAACGCTGAACAAATGCACAGCCAAAGTTCATACTGTTGATGACATCATCGTGTTAGTCAAAAATTGTCACAGTCATAAGAAAGGCTCTGTTTTTTAAGGAATGTTGTAGACATAACATCTAACCTCTTTTTTGTACAAAAGATTGGTATTGCCAACCAACGAGGTAATGTCAATAGTAAAATTTGAGTTGCCCAATTGGGATCAATCTAATAGGAGTCAAATTTACAATTCAATTGTGAAATTTAACGCCTATTGGAATTTGATATTCTTAAAAAATTTATAGAACCCCATAAACTTTGCTATTGATATAATATTGTGACTGCACTGAAAACTGTGATACTACATTGTTCATTTATTTTTTATTACGTTTGATAAAATACTGTTATTACTAACCATGCTGTAATGATTGTGAATTATATGACATAAAATGATTATCGTTATTAATAAAAGTTACTTTCGATAGAATGACTTTGGGGTTGTAATACTTCATCGGGAACCAGAAGTCAGTTACACTATAAAATATAAAGCCATCAAATGAAGTGAATAAATTTCTTGTAAATAGCTGTTGTCACAAATATCTGAAGTGAAGAAGTGACATCCACGACATAGGAAATAAACCATTTCTTTCTATGTAATATTACTATTTCCGTTGCTATTATAAGATATAACAGAAAATTAATTTGTCATAACAACTATACCATTTACAATGTGAGTAACGAATTTCTAGTTATTGGTGGTGTCTTTGATATTTACAGCCTAATAATTTTGACTTATTCCCAATTCTCCCTTTTACCGATCCCCTCCGAAAATTATTTGTTCTCGATTTCCCTCAAAATATAAAAACTTGTTTAGTCAAGCACAAATTACTTTATTTTACTGGTTAGCCTCCGGGCCTAGCGGTAGCGAACGCGGCCGCTTCGCAGGAGGCGCTCCCTGATTCGATCCCCGCTCAGTGCAAATAAGGCAAATATTTTTTATATTTGAATTGGTATGGTTATGCCTCGGAGAGCACGTTAAGCCGTCGGTCCCGGTTGCCATACGAACATCTATGTATAGGAGACATTACGGGTAGTTAGAGCCCTGAAAAGTCCAACTACTGGTCTAACTGCAATGCTTCGATATCACCTTTGGGTTTAGAGGTCAGATGGCAGTTTCTTTACAGAAAATATCGGAGATCAGCCAAATCCGCATTTGGTAAAGCGAACCCCACACTCTAAATTGAAAGCTTCGGACGCGACTGCAATTAAGGATGAAGCAGAAGATTTTAATCAGGTTCTAACATTTTGCTTGAACTATTTAGACTGTTGCATTTTTGTATAAATGTATGTATATATGGATGTACATGTGTATTTATGTAATGTATGTATATGTATGTACCTATATATGTTTAGGTATATTTAGTAAATTGTATGTACATTTAGGTGTGTATATACTAGGAGTACTCATACAAATTACATTCTCTCCGACTCCTATGTAAATAATACCTACTAATAAAATATTATTAGGACTTTGTACACCATACTATCCAAATATGGATTCTATATAGGTTGCCTGTAAGAGATTGCCACTGTGGGATAAGGCCGCCTGTTGTCTACACCTACAATGTACCTATTAATAACAAATGTCCTTGTCCTTGGTGTACACAATAAAGAGATACTTACTTACTTATATTCTGATTAATACCAAACAACCCAACTATCACGCGAATTCTCTTTCTGCACCTTCCCGTCTCTAATCAAATAAAGATTAGTATCTATTAGCCTCGCAGGCCTGGGGGTGAAGGCTGGAGCTTCCTGTCACCCATCAGAAGCAGGGCGAGGCGGCGGCTCAATACGCGCTTCCCCATACTCGAGGGCTAGATAAAGACACTATAGTTACCACCTGAAGAGAGTCAGAATCATAGCCAAGAATGTCTGTAGATGCTACACTGTCGCCTCAAAGACGGATATATAAGGAGAAATTTGGATTGGTTATGGCGAGCAATGGTAGCTCGCGTAGTGAACCCGCGGATTGCAGGGATTGCCCCTGTAAGGCAAAGACTGCGGGTTCAAACCCCGCCTAGACCGATTCAGTTTTCTCTATATAAATCGATCAGTGCAGATGTGAATGTGTATACCTGTAATTTGCATTCGACTGAGTGTTTCTACTTTCTACGTAGAATAATTATATAGTTGCTTATGTACAAAAAAAGCATTATCTAAGTAGGAACGTGTACGTCTTCTAAATTCCATAAGACAAGTTAGGTTAAGCTGTGTTTACTTTAGGTGTAAATAGCGCGTTGTAGAATGTTATAGAATATTTATTTCTTGTTAATGTTAAGCAATAACTCATGGGCTATGTTTTTATTTTCAGTACAATATGTTTTATCGCAGAAAGGCAACCAGATGCTGTTGTACGAGGGTTATACATTTTCAGTATATACGAATACATCAGACATTTCAGTGAGAAAATGGTTATGTTCCAACCGTGGCCGGACAAATTGTACAGCTAGAATAAAGACAGTAGACGGAGCCATAGTAGAACTTCATAGTAATCACAATCATCCAATGTGTTATCGTACGAATTATACATTTCAAAATAGCAATTCAACTGACAAATCTAATGTTCTTTTTTGGAACAGATAAATTCATCTAATGAGTTATCGCCCTAATTATACATTTCAAAATAGCGAATCTGTTGCTGCTGTTTGTTTTGGAACTCTGTTGTTAGATTAACAATGGTTTTTAGATTTTTTTTTTCAAATCAATGCTTCAAGACGATTTTGGTATTGAATCTGTGTCCAATATGTTTCGTTACAAAACGACTATAAAATCTGTCGGTATAACTTATAGGATGATTATGACAAAGTGTGGATATTCGATTATAATTCTTCTAATAAATTATTATTAATTTACATTGCCTAAATTTACCAAGACGCAGCCAATTCACCAATGTAAATATCTCGGAGATTAGTACCTATCATAATAATTGAGATATCTAATTAATAATAATTCGTAGTTCATACAATTGAAACAGTTACTATAATCCATACTAATATTATAAATGCGGACGTAACTCTGTCTGTCTGTCTGTATGTTACGCTTTTACGACTAAACCACTGAAGCGATGTTGATGAAATTTGGTAAACAGGTATATTAAAGGTAGCAGAGGTATACTGAAGCGCCGGTAGCTTAGTGGTTAAGGTGTCGGCCTTACGATCGAGAGGTCCCGGGTTCGAATCCTGGCCATTACACTACCGACGTGAACCCACTCCTAGCACAAGCAATTTAGCTTCGTTGAAGGGGTTAGAGGGAATATTAGTAATTTCGATAATTTCGGTTGCTAAAATCCATTTAAAAAAAACTTGAGAACTTTATCGCGAGAATGGGGGTTTAAGGGGGGGGGGGCAAAAGGGCAAAGGTACAGGGATGAATTAGAGCTTGCGAACGAACAAAGGCTACTTTTGTCGCGAAAAAGGGGCGGAGAAGGGGGGGGGGAGTAGTACCATGGGATTAAAATTTTATATGAAAGTTTATCATTGTTGAAGATATCCTGATGAAATTTGATACAGGGATAAATTAGACCTTGAGAACGGACATTGCTACCTTTTATCACGTAAAGGGGGGTAAAAGGGGAGGGAGTCTTTATTTGTGAAATTTGGTACAGAGTTAGTTTAAAGCTTGGGAACGGACGTACTTTACAGCACTGACATACCTTTGATCGCATAAAAGGGGGTACAAGGGCTTTAGGATAACAGTTTGTCATTTTTGATGATATCCTGATGAAATTTGGTACAGAGATAGATTAAAGCTTGGGAATGAACATAGGTAACCTTCTATCGCCAAAAAGGGGGTTTAAGAGGGGGAGAATAAGGGATTAAGGTTTGTCATTTTACAATTGCGCAAAAAAATATAAAAGCGAGTGGAGAGGCGAGTAGAGATCGTTATAGGCGTGTAGAGGTCAAATAGAAAGTTAAGTAAAGTCGACTACAGGGGCGAGTAGATATGCGAATAGAGAAGCCAGTGGAGAGGTGAGTATAGAATCAAATAGAGTGGAGTAGAGAGGCGAATAGTGAGGTAAGTAGAGATCGAATAGATATTCGAGTAGAGATGCGAGTAGATAGGGGAGTGGGGAGAGTCAAGTAGAGAGGCGAAAACAGAATCGAGTGGATGGGGGAGTAGAGATGCGAGTACAGAGGCCAATGGCAAGGCGAGTATAGAGGAGAGTACAGAGTCGAGTACAGGGAGGAGAAGAGAAGCCAGTAGAGAGTCGAGTATAAATTCAAGTATAGAGGCGAGTAGAAAGTAGAGAGTCGAATATAGAGGCGAGTAGAAAGTCGAGAACAGAGGCGAGTAAATAGTCGAGGACAAAGTTGAGTAGACTGGCGAATTTAATGCTCAATACTGTCGGCTCAACACTAAGCGATAACCGACATCCACGCGGGCGGGGCCGCGGGTAAAAGCTAGATTGTAATTAAAAAAAATGTAAAATAATTCAATTTTTCGTATGAGTACGTAGCTCGAGGTAAGGGTACTGCGCACAAGACTAGCAGATACCGTTCTGTGATTTTTGTTGTTGCTTAGATGAACTTAAAAATTCACAATTTTAGTCATCTTCTTTTTGATTTTTTCACCTAGTTGGGTGTATCGAAATGACAGTGACTAAGCCATAAAAGTCTTTACTCCCGGAATGAATGATTAATACAGAATATTGTCGAGAGATTTTTAGGCAATTTTTTTTTTCGGCAAAACATGTTTTATCCCACAAAGGCAAGAAGATGGTGTTGTACATTGGTTTTACATTTACAGATCATAAGACTCCAATAAACACTACAGTGAAAACATGGCTTTGCTCAACAAGCGGCCGACCCCGTTGTACAGCTAAAATAAATACAGTAAACGTAGTCATAGTAGAACTTCATGGAAATCACAATCATCTAATGAGTGATCGTCGAATCAACACTGATAATGATCTTTTTTGGAGAAGATAGATCGTAAATTTGGTATTCTAATTATATTATTCTTGCTCTTGACGATAATGTTGAATTTTATTGTACCCGCGCAAATGAATAATGTTGGGCTAAGGTGATTTGTAAGTGGAATATAAAATCTTATTAATATACTGTGGCATTGGCTGTAAGCTTAGAAAAATAAATAAATAAAGTGTGACTCCATATTATACTATCACTATTAATTGTCACTATTATTTTCATACCACTTTGAGCGTGCGTGGAAGTTATTTAACAGGTGCCCTGACTAGCAGATCAGGTTAACTTGAGCCTCGAAGGCCTTAGCTTGGCCACCATGCATTCTAGCATAGTTTTATTATTATTAAAAAACATGTACATCGATTTAGATAGGATTTGAATTGGTCCAGGCGGGACTCGAACTCGCAACCTTTCACTTACAGGGCGACTGCTCTTACACCTGACCTCCTATCTTAGTCGATTTGAAATTTAGCATGCATAATGCTTAAAAAAAATCATTCAAGTACTAACAATATCTACATATTCTCTTTAATTTTTTACAGCAATATTTGTTTGGTCCAGAAAAGGTAACCAGATGGTCCTATATGATGGATATACATTCACAGAAATGAAGAGGCACCTAGTTTCTCAAACAATAAGATGGACTTGCTCAAATCGGAAAAAATATCGGTGTACTGCAAAACTGAGGACTCGGAATGGAAATATCATATTTATTGACGATTCGCACAACCATCCCAGACTAAGTCAACAAAATTACGATTTTGCATTCACTCCGCGTGGAAAGAAAAAAGATGCTATTATTAATTCTTTATTTTCGAACAGTAGAGACGATGCATAAAATTATAGATATACATAATATTATCCTTACATAAAGCGAGCCTTATCTAAGGCAGCCTTTGTGTAAGGCGAGTTTTATGTTAGGAGACTTAACGCAACAGAGTTTTTTTTTAGCCTACGTTTACCAGCAGGCCGATTCTCATAATAAAAAATGTACAACAATTAGTCTCAATCTGTCAAACTCAAAATCAAATTAAATGTCAAAAACGGTATCGTCTTTCTTTTTAACAATAGATCAAGACAAAATGGATGAATATTTTTTGTTATTAGAATTTTATTGGTCTTCGAAAGAGTAGTTATGTGTGTGTATGACTGGGTAGAAGTGCACAGGTATTTCAGATAATAAACGTACCTAAACACTAAACAGGTACACATATATAATATAATAAATACATAGACACATACAAATTTAGTATAGGCACATACCTATTATTGTGGAAGGAAATATTGCTATAGTTTAGTTTATTTATTGTCAATTAAATTATAATTAATAATATTGTTAGGAGTTCTTTGTTTTTAATCATCGTGGCAGGCAAAAAAGCTTTTAAATTTATCAATAAACTGTATTGACAAGTCGACTTTTTTCAATTACATTTATCATCGTATTTTTTAGTTTTTATTTCCCGCTAGAAATTTACAAGCATTAGATATTTAAGTATTTCTCAATATAAGTGTATATCTATGAAAAAAGAGTGCCTCCAAAATAGTCTATAATATTTTTGTAACTAAGCAAACAAAAATCAACACGATTTTCTAAGATGAATATTAATCTTTCAGATAACGAGGAATTAGCAGCATCTCTTGTTTCTTTAACATCAATATTTATAACAGTAAGTTACTATGTGTAAGTTTTTTTGCCATATTTTTAAAAGATGTTTTTATTAGTGGCCTTTTTCATCTCAACCTGATATACCCATTTACTAATTCTCTTAAAGAATCAAAGAATCAAGAATCAAAGAATCAATTTCGTTTATTCAGTTTAGGCACATAAAGAGCATATGTGAACGTCAAAATTGTACAGTCATGTCAAGAAATTACAAATATAATATTAAATTAAGTAAATAAATCATTTGAAAAGGATTCTTTCGCTGGTTCGGTAAGTTGGTTCTACTGAGAAGAGACCAGCAAGAAACTCAGTGAACAATATTATCGTTTCTTTTTTAAAGCAATTTGTTTTTTTTTGAAGTGAAAACTTCTTTAGTGGCTTTGGATGGGTGTAAAATGTTAAGGAAGCGTCAGGATTAGTTGACCTTTGAACCGTAACCGACGACTGACGTCAAACAAGATTAGGTACAGACTATCTATTTTGCAAGTTACGATAGATAGCGTCGTAGCTTAAACGGTAAGTACTTCGACTGTAAGTCCTTATAGTTTCAGATAGTATCGGGTTCAAACCACCTGGCCTTCAGGGATTTTTTGTGATTGTTTTTTCTTATTATAATTTATTACTTTTGGTGATTATTTTTTCTTTTTGTAATTTATTACTTTTTATGATTATTTTTTCTTTCTATAATTTATTATTTTTTGTGATTATTTTTTCTTTTCATAATTTATTAATTTCTTCTGACAGAAAATTAGCAGAAAATAAGTGATAGGTTCTATGATTAGCGCTATATTATAGGTATGGTATGGTATGTTCTTTTTTATCTTTTTCTATGTATATAACGAAGAAAGAAAAAAAGAAAATGTTTTCACTTCTGCCGGCACTCCCAGAGTGCAACCCGTCTTTTTTTTAATAGATTTATATTGTGCGAGCAAGCAAAAAGATTAGGATGACCATGCATTTTATCATTGAGGTATTCGTTTACTTTGTTATATCCTTTTTTCATTAAAGACTTTTTTACTTCTATTTTACACTTATTTAGTGGCATGTCAACCAAATCTTGAGGAATTTTATTAAACATTTTAATACTGTTACCTACAAATGAATTACCAACCTTTTGAAGTCTGAGTTTTGGCACTACAAGTTTATTTTTATTTTTCGTATTATAATTGTGTACGTCAGAGTTTTTTTTGAATAGATCTAGATTCTTGCGTACATATAAAACATTATCGTAAATGTATTGGCAAGCAACTGTTTAAATATTAATTTCTTTAAATAGTTCTCTCAGCGAGTCACGGGGTCTGAGGCTATAGATTGCTCGTATCGCTCGTTTCTGTAATATGAAAATAGTCTCAATATCAGCAGCTGAGCCCCACACTCTCTGCATCACTTCTTCATTAGTTTGTATATGATTTAACATAACTTGCTTTTTTTTATGAAAATGGACACTACAAATTGGGATATGCACTTTATCGGTGCAATAACTCTTACCAAATTATTTGTTGTAACTGATTAAACATTAAGATGGGCAATGAAACATGATTCTTTGACAAAAGCCATCTATAAATTCTTACAACTTTTGCCCGTGGCTCCGTCCGCATGAGTGTCGGTTATTGCGACCAAACAAATGAATGAATGAATGAATGAATTTATTTATATTCAAGCAACAAAGGCTCATTATTTGTTAGTATTACTTATTCTATGTTAGTAAAATAAAAGTAGGTACAAATATTTACGACGGCCATTCCTGCACCATCCCCCCCGCTATGGCACAGCAATGGTTTACGTAGCTACTGTCCAGTCTTCTCGCAATCATGTTCAAGATGCTGTTGCCCCCCGCTCGCACCCTGCGCACCACGGACGCGCATCTCTTACGCATGGTTGCGTAAAAGCAATCCACGCGGGCCTCTGCGAACATCCCTGATGCGCTACAGAAGCGCGGCAGCCCCAGCAGCACCCTGAACGCATTATTATATTGCACGCGAAGGGCGTTGTAAGCCTTTTGAGTATATCTAGCCCACAGGCTGCACGTATAAAAAGAGGTACAAAAAGCTCTAAAAAGTGTTATCTTCACGTCTCGTGAACACCCCGCAAACCGGCGGACCAGTATATTCGCTCTCACTGACAACGCCCTCCGCTCCCTCTCAATGTCATTATCGTCTCCGAGGTTGGAAGCCAATACATGACCAAGGTATTTAAACTTAAACACTCTTTGTAATGTATGGTTATTTAATAAAACCGGTGGAATTTGGTCATACCGTTTGCTCCCGCCCCCGAAGACCATAACATGGCTCTTCTTAACATTATAGGCCATGCCGTGTGAGAGTGCGTACGATTCATATTTGGCCACCATAGTCCGCAGACCACAGACAGATGCACTCAGCAGCGCCATGTCATCCGCATAGCTGATGTTGTTGACGCAGACATCATCCATATAACAACCAATCCTGGCGCCGCTGAGCTCATCTATTAAATCATTCACATACAGATTGAAGAGCGCAGGCGAGGACAGCCCCCCCTGCCTCACCCCGCACTCCAATCCATATGGTTCAGATAGTGCGCCTCCCCATCTCACGCTATTGACCTGGTTTCTGTACCAATACTTGAAGATATTAATAAGTTCTGGCGGTAACCTAGCATTTTCAAGCTTTTCCCATAGAATGTCATAAGAAACCAGGTCAAACGCCCTCGACATAGGAAACATGCGAAGACTGGCGTTTTGCGCTTAGTATAATACGAGACAGTGTGCTTAAGACACAGTATAGCGCTCTCTGTTGACAATTTGGGTTTAAATCCGAACTGGTTGTCATGCAGTTTAATGAAGTTATTTAACTGTGTATTAAGCACACTGTCAAACACTTTAGCTATTACTGTTGCCAACGAAATGGGTCTATAATTATTCTTATCTGCAAGATCGCCTGTCTTGCTTTTGACTATTGTACGGATCATATCAGCCGGCATATAACCGTGGCCCAAACAAATGTTAAAAAGCAAAAACAGTACTCGAGATAAGTGCGGGCCCGCAAATTTAAGGTGCTCAATACTGAGCCCGTCGTGTCTGGGAGATTTACCTCTAGACATACACTTAATTACGGCAGCTATTTCCTTGGCTGAAAAGGAAATCCTCCTTTCCACCTCGGGCTCAATATTCAGCATCGACTGGGATGGCCCGATAGGCGACTTTATGATAAAGTGATCAACGAACAGATTAGCAATACTCGTTGGCTCACTCACACCCCCAACGCTCACAGGCTGACGCGGCCTACACTGCAACCCGTTGGTGTGTTTCCAAAAAAAGCGGAAATCATTATTTAAGTGGTGAAAAGCTAGAATATCCTTTAACTGAGTTTCATGATCTTGACACCACTTTAAACGCGATTTGAATATTTTTCTAGCTTCACACATTTCCGTGTACGCTACACCTGTTGCAGGCTTACCCTGCAAGTCCCATAATTGGAATTTCAGCCTGGCCATCCTGTGAGCCTCGGCAACATGTTTATTCCAGCACGCTACAATCCTTTTTCTAGGATTGTTATTCTCACGACCCATTATAGACGAAACCTTAAGGGCCTCCACTATACTATGATACAAATTATCTATTACAGCTTTACGACCACTATCGCCACACATTCTTTCACAACAGTTGAGCAATTCGAATGGGAAATCAATATTTTTCAACTTTTCATGACAACTCTTTCGATATATTTCAGTCTGCGCCTGTGTCCTTTCTCCCCATATAACACTATTTGAACATTGAGAGTTGTTGTTGTTGAAATATTTTGTAGGTATAACAGTATTAACATTACATTCGATAACAAGAGGGTAATGATCGGACCACAAGACGTCATACCTAACATACACATTCTGAACAGATTTAACTGCTGATTTTGTGACTAAACAATGATCGAGCCATCGTCTTGCTCCGTTTATATCACTTACATATGTATGGGTGTTAGTAGCTATGCCTAATCTGTCAAAATCAACACAAGACCAGTCTTGGTCAGCGCAAAAGTTCAACATTTCATAGTAGAATTGTTCGTAAGGATGGGCATTATAGTCTCCAAGCATATAAACACAATCTACACTACAGCTGTCTACAATCGCACTCACCGAGCTCATTGTATCCGTAAACTCCGCCAAGTTCACTTTATCATCCGTAGGCATATAGACGCACATCACTAGGAAAGACCTTTCGTCTAACACTACCTTAACTGCACAAATACGTGGATTATCGCAGTCGATTACAACCACACTTTGAAAAACACTGTGCCTCCATAGCAATGCCACGCCCCCATAAGGCCGGCCTCGTACCACGCCCGCCGCTGCGTCCATCGCGGTCACACCAGTACTGCCCAATTCTCTGCTTATGGTGCTTAAAAGAGGTATTTCCTCAGTGAATAACCACGTCTCCTGCAACCCAATGATATCTGACGTCTTACATAGATCACGTACATTGTCAATGGAACGCTTGATACTTTTACAATTAAATGTAACAAATTTGTATGTACTCATATTTATTTATTTACTGCAGCCGCTTCGTCTCTTTTAGTAGACGTTACATTTTTACGGGTTATTTTAAAATTAACGAAACGACGGAATATTATTCCTTGTGGCCATATTTTATTGTCAAGAAACAGAGATATTTTGGATTGTGGTACGAAGAATTTATATGCGTTGTAATCACATTTACGCTTAATTGTGTTTTTTTCTAAATTCACTGTTTCCTGGGTCTTTTTAGAAATATATTTTACAATATCTGACTCGCTTGTATTTTGATGAACATTCGTTATGAAAATAGGTACTGTTCGTTTAGCAGCTCTGAACATTTCATCAGGTTCCACTAGGACGGTTCCTGTTTTACCTTCGATGCGATTTTTCGACTTTTTCACTCTTCGCTGAACCAGTGTCCATCCTTTATCATCCCTCATAGTTGACTGCGCATAGGAAAAATTCTTTACGGTGTCACTGCTGCGCCCGCGATCAGCTGATCTTGCGGCGTCTCGACACTGCTAGGTACATGTTGATGTGAGTCATCGCACACTTCGACATCGCTTGCTCGTTCCGATACTAGGCCGGTCGTTTGTAAATTACCCTCTGGCTTTTTACAAATAATCGATCGGTACTGCAAACTACGATCTTTTGCAATATCCTCGCTATTTGCAAAGGATTCTTCATAAAGTGATAAACCTACTGGTCCACTATCACGATACGCCCCTCGCCTCATGTTTATCTTTGCAGCAGAAAACGGTGGCGAGGCGTTTTTGGAATTGACATACCCATTCCTCACAGACTCAAGCTGCTCAACGGTTACGTAGGAAGATTTAATTTTTCTAATATCCTCCTGTGCAAGCTCCAAGTCCCTCAACAATTTTGACACGTCCAGATGGTCAAAAGTTATAGGCGGCAGCTTTGCTAGATCCCGAGCAATGAAAACCGGCAGCATATCAGGCTCGGTAACTTTTAGAAAATGAAGAATGTCGTATAGCAATCGATTTTCTTTTCCTTTCCCTTTGCGGGTGATTTTACGCATCTCGGTAGGTACGGACTCGAAAAGTAACGTATGCGATTTTTGAATGTCGTCACTGGTAAATGTCGATCCACATATCTTGACCAAACTTTCTTCATCAGAAATAGATAATTTAGCCTTTAGAAAGGCTAAGAGCTCGTCTATGACAATGTTACAGCCACTACACTTCACTGTACACGACATTTTTGCGAAACAAATAATCTCGCTTACCGGTAACATACACGCCACGAATGAATGCGTGTAAATTTTTTAATTTTTTAATTTTTCCAAGCTCTGATCTAATTGTGTACTAAATTTCAACAGACTACCTTCAAAAATGAAGAACTTTTATACACATTTTTAGCATTAAAAGATAGCCTATGTCCTCTCCCAACCTCTACTCCGATTTTGTTTTTTTAGGAAGGGCCTCAAAAACCAAAGTTATAAAAAGAAACACGAAATTCTCACCGAAGAAGAAAAAGAAGAGCTACGAGCTAGGAGGAGGCAAGCTTATAGAAAGAAAAGAAAGCAGAAATTGTAACCAAAATTTTATTTTTGTTAAGAATCCTGAGGAAAGGTTGTATACACATATTGACAAATTTGACAGGTTGTCTGGCAGATTGTCTATACAATTTTTTCCCAGATAAATCGAGATTCAGCTGAGTGATATTCTAGAATTTGAAAACTTTTAGTTTTTAAGCAAATATCAACTAGTTCGTTTACCAAGATTGTTTATGTTATGTTTTAATAAATACAACATATTAGTATGGTTCTCTTTGTAAGATCTCCGTAATAAGCTCTGTAATAAGCTTTTTCCTGAAGATATATTGGGTAACAAATTTTACGCACCCACCCACATTGTAATAAAGATCAATATAACCTAGAATCATTCTCTGGCAGAGGCATGCCAATATTTGGTCTTATGTATGATACATATAATATTATGTAATACGTTATCAAATAAATAAAATTGGACAAAATGTTTATTTTTTACAAGTTTATAAGAAAATATCCGTTTACAACTGACAACATTTATTTTACAGATGTCGCTAAAAGTGTCAATTGGACATTTTAACCTTTTCATTAAATTAAATAAATCATATTGTTAACGAAGTTGATACGGGTCTGGAAGAAAAAAAAACTTGTTACAATATTTTAACATTATGTAATAAGACTTATGTTAACTATTTAGTTACATCTGAGGATTATTACGTATCAATATTTCGTTACTACCTATTCGTTAATTTCCTTTTTTTAGAGAAATAGGTAGGTACTCATTTCATAGGTGTGATCACAATCTAACCAATAGTTTCGAAAATATACGCCGACATGCATAATCATTATTATATTTTCTTCGACGCATTAAGCATATATGTCAATATAATACATATATAGTAAATGTCGTTATAGTGCAGTTTAAATAAAACTACATCCATGCGAATAATTTTGTGAGGCACTTTGCTTCTGTTGAAAGTACTTATTTTAAGGTGTGAAAGTAAATTATACAAAAAAGGCAGGCAGTGTAAGCCATGTCTCATGCTTTTTAAGTATATTTTTTGTGTTTTCTATTTTATTTATTATTTTTTCTTATTTCATTTCAGCATCATTTATTCTGTCGAACAGAGGCAATAAGATGGTTCTCTACAATGGATACACATTTACCCAGATGAGGGACAGACGTCAGAACTGTAAAACTGTGAGGTGGACTTGTTCCAACAGGGCGAAGTACCACTGCACGGCAAAGTTAAGAACTATGAATGGTATCATCATTTCTATTGATGCCACACATAATCATTTTTGACATTAAAGTGAATACCTTATTATTATTATTAAAACATTTATTTCGGATAATTACCCATAGTATTAGTAACAATATTGCTTATAGTGCAAACTTCGAAATTATGTTAGAGGAGTATTATATATTATGTATTTACAGCTGTAAATAAAAGTAATATATTTACTATAATTTTTTATTTGTTTAATATATCTATTATATTTGCTTGCTGTGAATATACATATACATAAAACTACATCCATACGTGAAATTTTATTTTAGTTATGAAATATGAACGTTTCTCCATTACGCGGCATCATCATTCATTGTGTGCGAGGCGCTTTGCTTCTGTTGAAACTACTTATTTTGAAGCGTGAAAGTAAATTATACAAAAAGCAGGAAGTGTAAGGCACGCCTCATGCCTTTTCTATATATTTTTAGTTTGTTGTCTGTTTTAACACTTGCATTTAATAATATTTTAATATCACCTGCAAGTCTACATGTTCCTTTTTTTTTTCAACTGATTTCAGCGTCATTTATTCTGTCGAACAGAGGCAATAAGATGGTTCTCTACAATGGATACACGTTTACTCAGATGAGGGACAGACGTTTGAACTGTAAAACTGTGAGGTGGACTTGTTCCAACAGGACGAAGTACCGCTGCACTGCAAAACTTAGGACTTTGAATGGTGTCATCATATCTGTTGATGACTTCCACAACCATTCTTGACATTATGTATGTTATTTGTATTCGATTTAATATTATTTGAAAAGTTATGCTCTTTTGTTTTTTTATAATAAATAAATAATTTATATACAATAAATACATACATATATTTTGCAGTCGAAATGTTTTTTCTAATAGGTTTTGATGTGTTATAATTTTATTTTGATACCAGTTAGAAGCTCAAAAAATATAAATCCATTATTTATTATTTTATTTCGGTGTACGGAATTAAAGTAAAAGCACCAATGATAGACACATTGAGGGCAAAGCAAACTTCACTCATACTTCACAAATTTCACATATTTTAAAAGAATGGTCGTTACGTTCTTTTTAACTGTTAAAGCAAAATTTAGACATTAACTGTAGCAGATAAAAACGTTAAAAACTAAAACACCAATAGTTCACAATCACTTAAAACGGATAGAAAATCTAGCCATAAAAATATGGCAATGGTCTACGTAGGTCAACAAGTTACATATTCATAACATCCGTACTAAAAATAGTGATAATCATTATTAAAAAATAAAAAATCACACCTATAAAAAATCACTCACCTTAACAAAAATTCTAAAACACAACTGGCGCCAATTCAATATTTACTCACACAACATGTATTATATATGCCATAAGATGTCTTTTGAGTAAATAGTCAAGTAAACAAAATAGTTACTTTTCTTACAATAAGGTTTTTTCGAAAGTGTCGACTATTGGGTCGGCGTCGACAATTGGGTCTAGTTACTTTTCTTACAATAAGGTTTTTTCGAAAGTGTCGACTATTGGGTCAGTGTCGACCATTGGGTCTTTTACATTAATACACTTTGATCTGTTATTCCTCTAGTGGAAAACGTACAGTCTACAATAAAAGTTACGGCACACTAGCAAAACACTTAATAATATCGTTGAATATCTTGCCAGCTGCTATGTGGTACATAAACGTCGTTGCTTTTAAGTTTATTTTCATTTTGTTGGTGCACAAAGCAATCGAAATTAGTACCCTGTTTAGTGTGCCGTAATGATGGCGAATCTCAATCGCTTTGTTTTTATGTAATGTCTTTCTCCACTCAGGTTTATTTATTCATCTTCCCATTCGTTCGCCATCATTCGTTAACGCTACATTCAAATTATACACAGTATTAGGACAAGGTTGATTTATATTTTTTGTTATATTTATAATTGAGTGAGTAAAGGTTTTAAAATTAACTTTTATTTTATAAATTGTAATTTTTCAAGTTGTCTTTCATAATTTAAGAGTTTCAAGTACTGTTATCAGTGGAGTAATCCCCACTTTATTTTTCGTCTGTTATTAATCTCATTTTTAAGATGATTCGATTTACAATTTTTCCTATTTCCATATTTATGTTCTCTTTAGGCTATTTGCTGACTGTGCCTACCATATTTATTATAATATTATTCACAGTGTCACGTCAAATAGGCTGAGTAAAACATTAATATACGCCGCCGTTGTAAATAAGATGTTATTTAATTATTATTTTAGGTTTATACATATAGTAGATGGGGAGCTAGGACACGACGGTATTTCCGTCCAATTGAGCGACTGGGGAAGAATCTCCGCTCTACAGAATACCACGGCCATAATAACCTTGTGTTGTGTTTCTGGCGGTGAGTAAGGTAGCCCAAGCTCACTGGAAAGTTTTTGTGCTTGTCAGTGGGAAGATCGAAGGCTATTCCTGCTTTGTCTTTTATACTGACATCACAGAAACTCTCTGTGTTTACAGGGTCGGCAGCACGAGTGTAACTCCCCTGGTGTTGCACACGTCCATAGGCCACGGTTACCACTTTCCATCAGGTGGGCCGTGTGCTTGTCTGTCAGCTTAGTTGTATAAAAAATATTATTATATTTTAGTAAAATAAATTATTTGTTTGAATGTTATTATTCTGTTATATTTTATCACAGTTTCCATAGTCTTAATAAAAAATTGATTATGTACCTTATCTTTTTTATACTTTTTCCTGGTTCATCAATTTTGTTATTGAGTTATAATTTCCTAAGATATACGAGCTCATCAAGGTCGCTGGGAAGCGCTGGATGCGGGCTGCTTTTGATCGGTCTTTCTGGAAGTCTATGGGAGAGGCCTATGTTCAACAGTGGACTGTCTGTGGCTGATATGATGATGATGAACAAAACGTTTATTATTTGTTTCATATAATATTAATGGTTTTTAAGTCGGTAAATAAACTAAACGACGGTTAAATATTTTATTTTTATTCATTTTCATTTTAATTTTAGCCGCGGTAACCTAGTGGTATGGGTAATGGACTGCTGAGACGTGGTCTCGGGTTCGATCCCAGATTTTACCATGGCACAAACCAATGAATTCCATGCTTTTCAAAGTAATGTGTGTATCTATTTATCGCAGGTTTATAAGTGCCTGGTTAATGGCAATAGGCTCGCCACCTATTACCTAGCTAGCACCTCTGCCTACCCTTTCGGGGATATAGGTGTGAGTTTATGTTATGTTATGTTATGTCATTTTAAAGGGCTCAAACTGATGAGACAGTGGAGATTTCTAACTTTTACCTTATGGGTAGATTTTAGCATTTGCTTTTTTATTTAATTACAGCAGACTTTGTAACGTCAGCAAAAGGTAAAAGAATGGTGCTTTACGAAGGATACACTTTCACAGAGATGGCAGATAGGACTATTTGCGGGAGAATAAGGTGGACATGTTCTGTACGGTCGAAGTCACGTTGTACTGCCAAATTAAGGACGCTGCATGGGCGGATTATAGCCGTCGATAACAATCACAACCATCCCAGATTGAAAAATCCTAACTACAAACGAACTTGATGTCTTAATGACAAAAATGTTTATTATTTGTTTCATATATGTATATTTTAGTGAGTTTTTTAATGCCAATAAACTACATCTAATGAAACTTTAAAGCTATTAGCTTGGTCTTAGTTGGTCAGAGCATTCCTCTTGTAAACGACTGGACGCGGGTTCAAATTCCGCCTAAGACATTCACTTTTTCTAATCTAAATCGACATTAAATTACGACATTAAAAAAATAAAATAAGCAAAATATATATTAAGGTCCAATTTGTTTAGAATTCCGTCGAATTAAATATGCCTTCAAAAGGCCCGATCGCCACAGGGTTTACCAAAATGAAACTAAACTCACTAACATGGTTTTGCCAAGTTTAGATTTAAATATCTACCTTTTATTTAATTACAGCGGACTTTGTAACGTCATCACAAGGTAACAGGATGGTGCTTTATGATGGATACACTTTCTCAGAGACAACAGATAGGACTCTTTGCGGCCGAATAAGATGGACTTGTTCTGTACGGTCAAAATCACATTGTACTGCCAAATTAAGGACGCTGCATGGGCGAATTATAGCCGTCGATAACAATCACAACCATCCAAGATTGTCGAGATGTAACTACAAAAGAACTTGATGACTTAGGTGGCACTTAAGTTATTATCGTCCCTTGGATCAATTCTTTAGGGTTAGTGTAGCATGTCAATCTCTTCCATCCTTAACTGTAAGACAGGGTGCGCATTGTCTTACATAACTTTTCAACTCCTATCATCGGAGGTCCAAAAATGTTTCTCATACCATTTAAAATTATAATGATCGTTATTCATAAAAATAAATTAAACTAAATATTAAAAAACATAATCATTTAAAATCATAATATCACAAATCATACACTTAGTTTTTACTAATATTTGTTTTAAAATATTTGTTGATACTAATGATCGAAACTCATAATCATTCGAATAAATAACTATAATGTTCATAAATGTGTTTTATTCTAATATTTGTTTTTATAAATTTCTTAATCATAACTGCTACCATTAACGAGATGCTACCAGACAAGTAGGTTAGGTTAGGTTAGAAGTGTGACCACAACCAGAAAGAAGTATGTTCGTAGTAACAACATTATTAATTAAAGCAATATGATAATAGAATGTTATGAAGAAAAAAGATCTGAAAAACAAAATTACTTATTAAAACTGGTTCTTGGTAGTAACAGTAATAATAAAGGAATTATAATCACCAACTGTAATAAAAATGTATGAATAAAAAGAGTATGAAAAATAAAATTATGAAGAGTGATGATTATGAACACAAATCGGTAGTAAGAAAAAGAATAGGATTAAAAATTTTATGTGAGCCAATATGGACCCTGTCAGACATCCTTTCCTTGCATATACTTATGTAACATTTTTTTAAACACCTACTCTTATTTTCTTATTGAACTGCAGGTTCAGGTGTTATAAAATATATTTTGTTTGGTTTTTAGGGTTCCGTAGCCAAATGGCAAAGAACGGAACCCTTATAGATTCTTCGCCTGTCCGTCTGTCCGTCCGTATGTCACAGCCACTTTTTTCCGAAATTATAAGAACTATGCTGTTGAAACTTGGTAAGTAGATGTATTCTATAAACTGCATTAAGATTTTATTCTATAAACTGCATTAAGATTTTCACACAAAAATAGAAAAAAGAACCAAGAATTTTTGGGTTTCCCCGTACTTGCAACATAAGCTAATTTTTTTTTTCATCAACACGAAAATGATATTGAGGTTTCTAATATATATATTTTTAAACTGAATAATTTGCGCGAGAGATACTTCAAAAGTAGTAAAATGTCCGATGATTCCCTATCATTTTTAAGATAAGAGAATGATAAAACTAAAAAAAAATATATATGATCCACTGAAAAATTGGTTTGATCAAAATAATAGTTATGTTACTTGTTGCTACGGAATGCTTCATGGGCGAATCCGACTCGTACTTGGCCGCTTTTTTACTTAACCTATCAATATTTTTAATACACACAATACACTGAGGTATATTATATTTCCTTAAGACCTAGACTGCACCCTAAACTGCTAAATAAGTGACTATATCTGTAGTGAAAGTGGCAGCAATTTTTTAAGAATTAAATTTTTAAAAGTGATTATATACACTAATTCAATTTTTATATTTTATTCATTTATTTTATTCTGATTTTTTTTATCATTGTAATGTTCAAAAATTAGATTGAGTAAGCTTATCTCTGTGTTTAGTATATTACTTACTCCGTGGTGAAACGGTAAGTATTTTATTATCTTTGGAAGAATAGTGAACATATGATTCGGAAAGAAAATGGTTCGGGTTTTAGAAGAATATTAGTAATAATCTTTTTTTTAATAATCTTTTATTCTTCATAAATTTTTACAAATTATTATAGTTCCTGAGGTCTCCTTTTAAGTATCAATGGATACTTGTGCCAGGAGTAAATTATCTATATGTCTAATAGATAATATTAAGGTTTTGAAGGGTTTTATTTTATATTATTTAAGGTTAACATTTAATAGAACTCAGACGTATCGCTTAAGTGAGCTTTTGCAATTGTAATTTTGGAAAAATATCTTTATTACTTAATTCAGTTTTTATGTTTTATTTCATTACAGCAACATTTGTAATGTCTACAAAAGGTAATAGAATGGTGCTGTACGATGGATACACTTTCACAGACACAAAAGAAAGGACTCTTTGCGGGAAAATGAGGTGGACTTGTTCAGTTAGGTCTAAGACACGCTGTACGGCAAAGTTGAGGACGCTATTTGGGCAAATTATAGCCGTCGATAACGATCATAACCACCCAAGAACGAAAAAACGTAACTTAACACACACTTACACTAAATTAAATTAATATTTTTTTTGTAAACGTGTTAATGTATAATTATTTGAAATATAATTATGTTTTAAACTTGTTTGAGTATTATTTTGAAATTCTTATAACTTTATTGACTAAGTATTTAAGTTTTGTTTTTCATAAAGGTCATATTTTCTTATGCTCGATATTTTTTATATTGTGTTGAGATTCTATCTCTATTCTCTCTATCTCTGTCTCACTTTAAATAACATCAGCTGGAGTGTAGGTACTAATTTTACATACTTACATTTTATTTTAGTTAGAAAAATAAAAAATACATTTGACCTATAAAATGATTTATTAGAGATAATACCTATAAAATTGTTTAATTCTGTTGTTAATTAAAAGAAAAACAAGAAACTTATTTCGGAATTTTATTTATGTTACTTTTTCTACTAATTAATAAATACTTTATGAATAATATCGTTAATTTAGTTAGTTTCATATGTATCGATTTACCCAGAACTTTACCCACCTTCGTAAGGGTAATTGAATCGATCAGCTGGCCATTTCTACTAACTAAAACATGTTAGATTTAGACAGTAATTTTAGTTTTTAAATATTGCTATGTTGACTGCACGTGACTGCATGGCTCGTACCTACATCAAATGACTTCGTACTGTAATCCCAAAAATCTATAATAATATTGTCTTTTTCAGGTCCCGTAGCACAATATGTAATGTCCAAAATGGGTAGAAAGACTTCTTGGCTATTGGTACTCGATGGATATCGTTTCGGATTCAAGTACTGTTTTGCGAACGGTACTAAAAAGCATTGGAAATGTACGAGTCATAAAATGCATTGTAATGCCACAGTCTTCACTGAGGGTGACCACGTCGTTTCGTATAAGGGAGAACATAATCATGAAGCTCCTGCACCTATTCAAACAGAGCATTATTTTAAAATGCCGTAAGGAATTGTAAGTTAAATTGCATTTGCAAGTTAACATTGTATAATAATATTTTTATGTATCATTATTATGATACACACAAATCGTACTACCATTATTATATCATTAATCTAACCTGATGCAAAACGCGGATCTTCTTCAAGTAGAGGTTAAGATTTTATTTAACTTATAATATTATTTTTATTTATTTAGGGATGAAATGGTTGCAAGAAGTAATAGTCTCACAATATTCATTTATTATATTTATTATTGTATCATTCATATAACTTTATGTTAGAAATAAATCTCTGCATGGAGGTTGAAATTCTTACGTTTCTTATACCTATTTATTGTGAAGGGGGATGACGGATTTTGTATGGACTCCGTCCCCACCCTCCAACAGACATAGAATGCATGTCAAGTTGTTCGCTTCGGAAGAATAGTAATCGGCATATGTCTTGACCCTAGTGATTTCACAAAATGTACTGAGCGCAGTTGAGTGTCTTTTGAGGATAGTGCGGGGAGCTATGCACTCATAAAATATATCAAACCAATATGCAGGCGCCACGGCCTCGTTTCTCTCGGGACTTGAGGTCAAGATATATGCTGGATACTATACCGAACCATCAAAACAGATCAGTGGTCGTTCGTACTGGTTCGAAGTAGACCAAGATATACTGTTAACTATACTTTCATAGACAATTCAATTCAAAAATTCCAAAGGTCGATTTAAACGCTCCAACACAACTGGAAGTATATTTAGGTAGTATGTGGACCTGAAGCATCCAGTCCAATCTTATCTTGCGCACATTACGGTGGGTACACGGTTCGGTATTTCGGGCAGTAACAACAAATCCGGTGGTCCATAAGGACTGTAATCATTATGTCCGGTGAATTGCTCTCCAAATGATCGTATTTGGTTCGGAGCATACTAAGTTCGGTGGTTCGCTCTGCACCCTTTGGTGGTCCATAGGGTTTTTTAGGGGTTTTGTAAGAATGCTCAGAATATATGCAAAGTTAGCAAACAACGAACGAGTGACGACTGCTTGGCACGAATTGCACTACCTGCGTCTACGCACACCGCACTTGATTTTTTGCAGCTTGGTATGAATCGCTTTAATCATATTCGCGTAAACCATAGGAAAACACAAATATTTTATACAACTTTTTGTATATGTCCATAGTAAAAAACATCTATCCTTCTAGATGCTGTAAAATCTAAACCCCAAACATTTCAAGTATGTCGCCATATGTTTGAAATCTGTTGGTGGGTGGGGACGTTTTCAAGCAATGTCCTTTAGGAAGATTGTACATTTTATTGTTATTATTTTATGCACACAATAAGATAAATGGCTTGAATAATTAACTCAGAAATGCCGTACAATGAAATATATTAATGTATAAATTGGTATTGTATATAGGTAACTTTTAAATGTAACTAAGGTTTATCGTAAGCGTCAATGGAGGCTAGTAACACCAAAGTTTAAATAAATAAAGTTACACTGCATTGAAACAGGAAAGAATATCTTAAGTTAATTTCTCATTATAAGAGTGTAGCGCTTTATATTTGTCGTGATATATTTATTTACGTGTTGAAAAATTGTACGAGTTGAGCCCACCACACATCCTCGGTATCAATAGTTGCAATAACTGCCTCTAAACTATTAATATGCAGCCATGATCTATCTGCCCTTGTCCCGATTAATTGGGTTCGGCGCATCAAGTCATTCTCAAATATACATTCCTATCAGCTACTCCTTTCTTTACCAAATATTTCTTGGACCTTCCTCTACTTCTAAAGCCCTCTAAATTCAAATTTTGGACCTTATTACAATATTATTTTCATCTCTTTTCATAGTAACTATATCCATGCCACTCGCTCGCTTCCAATTTTTTTGTTTACTGGGGCTACTTCAAACTTTCTCTAAGTGTAAACTATTAAAAGGCAGTACTTATGTATTATTTATTTTTGCATTTTCCAACCACACTTGCACAGAATTTTCTTAAATCTTATTAAAGAAATCTGTGCGGACTTGTTATTGGACAGTTATAGGTAAAAGTGTTTTTCACTAATGATTCCCCAATTGCACACCTTGTACTTCTTCATAGATTTATCTGATACAGTGACCATTGACGTAACGATGTGTGGAAGTTACCCCATGCACTCATCACTATTTCGTTACATAAAATATTGTGTAATTTATGAATAAAGATTTTTTCTTCAAATATTTAGTTTATTCCGTTTTGACTTTTATTTTACAAAAATTTTAAACTTTCATTTTATTTTATTCATCCTTATATACATATTTATCATGTATTCATACAAATAACTCAGATTTTTCTTATTTGCCAGGCGTCCTATCTGATATTCTTAAATATTTTTGTATGAATCAATAACTAAAACATTGGTAAATGGATTTCTTAGGTAATTATTATACTATTTATTAATTATTTGATAAGTCATTGTAATGAATACATTATTTAAAATAATTATTATAATAACGTTTAGTGTTAAAAATGTAAGTAAATATTTATATCTAATATTAAGGGTCTACGCTTTTCGTAGTGATTTCGTAGCACTTCTACCTATTTATGAAAAAACTGAATCACATATAGCTACTGTTTTCTTAAATTTAAACTAAGCACTTTTGTACAGGCTGGGATTTTAACCCACAATTTTTCTTTACAATTTTACAAATTTACTTATCCATTAAGCTTAATATTTTTATATTATAATATTATATTGAATATAACAATATCACGATCAGTATAGTATTGAATGTATTTTTTTTTATAGAATAGCACTAATTAACCTAGAATATGGCCTGAATGAAATGAAACTTGAGGGTGGCACTCACGCTACGAGTCATCGTTACGATCGTACCTATAAACCCTTTTTTTTACGTGCGGGTAATCCCCACGGATACCCACCTCTCCGGAGCCGGAGCGGGAGGTTATGTCAGACTCGAACCGACTAAACCGCACGCCGTCTCTGGGTCGTAGTGCTAGGCTGAAGGTGTGGTTGTCATGCGACATATCCCTCACACCCCGGCTGACCCAGGGCTGTCCCTCTCGGTCTGGCCCTCCTCGGGAGGGGGGGACCACGCGGTTCCCGACTCAACCCCGATTTGGGGAGGCGCACATTGTCGCCGTGGCCTGCTTCTGCTAGGGTGACGGGCGGCTCCACCCGTCACCCTCCGTACCTATAAACCGTTTTTTTTTAGTTAGATTGTATAATACAGTTCTAACTGGGTTTATAGGCGTGTAAACCAGGCCTTTATGTGACAAAAACTGTATAGTCACAAGAAGATTTTAGATTTTTATCAAGCACACACACATTGCAGCACGTGTGTAACTCCCCTGGTGTTGCACTCGTCCATACCTAGGCCACGGTAATTACTTTCTATCAGGTGGAACGTGTGCTCGTCTTTCACCTAAGTGGTATTTATTATCGTTGCAGTGTAAACGGTACAGTGCAATCATGACAATTTCAAATGACAATTGACAATTTCTCGTAGCGTGGTGTACCACGATGAAATTGTCATTTGGGTTCTTGGATGGTTACCCATTAGAAAGTATCGTCATGTCTTACGGGTATTTTGTCAGTGGCCAAATTATATGTAAAAATATATTTTAGGTGAAGCAGAATTTTCATATTATATTTCACTAAAAGGGAACCGCATGATTTTGTACAAGGGACATAAGTTCTCATTGACGAAAGACAACCGAATAAAATGTCCTAAGGTTGGAAAGAAGATGAGATGGCGTTGTTCACACCATAACCAAGGGTGCAAGGCTGTGTTGTTCACTTACCAGGATCAGTTAATATTGTTTAGGAATGGACACAACCATTGATTACACAAACTACGAGAAGTGGCTAGGTATGGCCGCACTGGTGAAAAGGTTTGAAGAAGGTTTTCCCCAGCAGTGGGGAAGACTTTTGCATAACAGTGCGAACGCTTTTGCCCACAGTGGGAAGGCTTTTGCCCAGCAATGGGACAAAATAGGCTAAAGAAGAAGAACTGGCACTAAAAAATTTCTTACACCGTTATCTCTCAAAAAAATTAATGATTAAATTATTTTTTATTAAAGATTTAGTTACCACAGCTTTTTTAATAAGCTTGTAAAAGGCTTGTATTGTAATTACATTAGATAAATGAACAATGCAGAACAAGCTTTTAAGTTTTTGAAAAAAAAAAAACAATTCTAGGTTTATTCCATTTTTAAATTACTGTTATCAATAGAACACCTATGCCTTTAATGATATTTTTATTTAAACCCATTTGTCTTATGTTTAGACTTCTGAAAACCACAGCTGCATTATACAGGGCATTCGAAGGTTTCTTCAGGGTCGGCAGCATGATTGTAATGCCCCTGGTGTTGCACACGTCCATAAACCACGGTTACCACTTCCCATCAGGTGGGCCGTGTGTTCGTCTGCCATCTATGTGGTATAAAAAATACCAAAGGGATCGATATGCCAAAAAGATTTCCTCAAAAAATTACTGTTGGATCTCTTTTTTTCCAAAAACTTATCGACTTACGATCCATTGATGACAACTCTTCGAAAGTCTAACATATCGCGTTCTTAATTCATCTATTTTGGATTTATATTTTTTAGGAATCCCCGACTACAAGTTTATCAGATCTAAGCGCGGAAGTCATCGGCTGATACTCATCGGTGGCTACAGATTCTCCATGAGGAAGAAAACCAGTGCAAGGCACAATAATAGAATGCAGTGGCGATGCTCTACCCACAACTGTTCGGGATGTAATGCCAAGCTATATACTATACAAGATGAAGTCATATATGTATACAATCAGCACAACCATCCGCAACCATCGTCTGATAGGTTTTTTGTGGAGTAGCTTCTATCATCATTGGTATCTTTGTGATTTGACCGTTTATATCAGAGGTTTTTCGTCCCGGGGTTCATTTTATATCCGGCTAAATTTTTACGGAAGGGACTGCCTTCTGTTTTCCTCCAGAGTGTACAGAGCCAAGCCAACTTCACCAACAACCCTGTCATCATCATCATCAGGCTATATTAGTCCACTGCTGGACATAGCCCTCCCCTAATGAGCGCCATAGCGCCCAGTCTTCAGCTTGCCGCATCCAGTATCTGCCTGCAGTCGTTTTTAGATCGTCATCCCACCTGGTCAGAGGGCGTCCTACACTACGCTTGCTGAGCCACTCAAGAACACGTTTACCCCAACGGTTGTCGGTTCTTCGTGAGATATGGCCAGCCCACTGCCACTTCAGCTTGCTGATTCTTTGAGCTATGTCGATAACTTTGGTTCTCTGTCGGATGTATTCGTTGCGGATTCTATTCTTCAGAGAAACGGACCAACCCTGCCGTGAGTGTCCATGTCTCGGTTTCGTAGGTCATGACGGGTAGGACGCACTGATTGAAAACTTTCGTTTTCAAGCATTGCGGTATGACAACAACCCTGTATACCTGATGAACGTGTCGCTTCCTTTATAGCCGTTTAAACCAAATCAGGTGAAGCATGGGAACCCCGGTATGGGCTACAAAAAAGTCTCGGATAACAGCCTGAACGATTGTCACCTTACCTTCCAGCCCCCCTTATCTATTCATGGGAAACAACGTCTGCCAAAGGTCAATCGTGTCCAAAATTCTTCTTATCGGCTCAATTTCTAAACGTCCACGAAGTGTCAATAATTATTGTTATTAATCTTATTTGGATTATACTATTGAATAAATATTTATACAGAGATAATAATACCAATGTGTATTGTACTTATTAAGTATAGATTTATATTTTGATTAAATGTGGTATTATTCTTCACCTGAACGTATAGGTACATAAAAACAAATATAATTATCATACAGAATAAAATCCATAGGGACTTCTACTTGTAAAAAAAAAAGATCTCAATACAAACTACGAGGTATATTCGAGGCGTATTTCAAAGAACTGGATACAAATCACGCTGTGTTTCCATGATACAAGGTTTCACGGACGCGAACGCGAACGCAGACACGGACGCATTGACAAATGACAAATGTATCTGCAGAATCACGGACGGGCCTCTTTCCTAGGTGCGTGGATCCGCGAAATCATGCAAGCGTCTGCAAAATCGCGAATCGTAGAAAGCGGCGAATCCCCTTTCATTTAAACAAGAGTTAAACTTTTTTATATTTTGTACTTGTTTGTTTTTCATGTGTTTAACTTGTAAGTCTTGTGACCTGCTGCTTTCCAAAATAGTTAAATATGTATGGTGCCGAGAATGTAATATGGTGTATACCTATCTAATTATTTATATTTTTCAGGTCCCTACAATTACAAATTCGTGAAGTCCATACGAGGTACCCGACTTATATCAATGAACGGATTCCGATTCTCAGAGAGAAAGACGAAGAATTGTTCTGAGTATACCAAAGTGAGGTGGCGTTGTTCTACGCACAGCTGTTTAGGGTGCAAAGCGACGTTGTATACCGTTGGTGATGAAGTGGTCTTCGCCTGTAATGAACATACCCATCCTCGGCCCTTGCGCAATCAGAAAAATGAGTATGATTTTATTTAAAGTAGGCTAGTGCTATGATCAATGGCTTCATATCTGATAAAATGTTTAAATCAATCTGAAACGAGAATCTCTTCGATGATAGTCTCACAATCAGTATGCTTAGTAGACTCTTTATATTATGAATCACTTTTTGGTATTATCTGGGTGTATGTAATAATTTGAATCTAAGGGGAGTCCTACGTAGGCGATTCAAAGTGAACAGAATTGCGAAGCAATTCGATGCGATTTCACGCGAATCCGAGGCGATGCGGTGCGATGCTACGGCCTTGTATTTCGTGCGCGCGAAGATTGACATTATATAAAATAAAATGACACTGATCGCGTTTGTTTCAAATCGCGTCGTTGTAGATTCTACTCTACTTCGCGTTCGCTTCAAAATCGCTCACGTAGGACGCCGCATAACGCCGAGTTTCTACGGTGCGAGGTTTCACGGACGCGGACACGGATGCATTTACTATGACAAGATATGTAGTCTGCGATTACGTACACGTGTCCTTTAAATCGCGGGACGTGGAAAGGAGGCTTGAGACAGTTGAGACATGCTTGTAGCTTATTTGATTATCGTGGTTGGTTAGGCGATATATATGACTTTTGTATCTAAAAGATCTGATTAGAAATAATTTTATTATAATATATGTAAATAACGAATTATGTATAGATAATTTCTTTAGGAAATACTGTAGCATTAGTGTTAGTATTATAATTATAATTCATGAGCAAAATATGTTTTATTAATTCTTTTGAAATACTTTTTATCGTTCTTTCTTTGTTACTAAACACAGATACATATTCTTTTGTTAGACTTCAGTACATATTCTATGGTTGCTTCGCTTTTTTATTCCTTTTAATGTAGCTATTAAGAAGAGAGCTGATAAGTAACGCTTACTAAACAATCAGTAGAAGAAGAATCAAGAATTTTTTCTATTCTTCTTCTATTAGCCTGTCACTTACGATAGCATAATATTCACCTCATTTATTCATGTGTCTTGAATCTGAGATAAGAGACATAACTGACATCAGTGTGTACATTTGCAGACATACCAGCTTACGAAATGGTGCGATCCTCAAGAGGGAATTGGCTGATATCGATTGAAGGCTATCGATTTTCAGCTAAGCAAACTAGTAGAAATGGGACCACGCGTTGGCAGTGTTCAACCCACAAAGTGTTTGGATGCAACGCTCACATTATATCAATATCGAATGAAGTGATTTTCGTCAAAAACATACACACTCATCAGCCACCATCAGGGCATAAATTTAGAGCTAAACAAACGATAAATACGTAAATAACTTGCTGAAAGAAAGATGGGCTTAATGACCTTGTCTTTTTTTAATTAAACTGTGCCTATTATTGATGTAGTTTTTTGTATAAACAACAAAAAAAGCTCTCTTTTGGTGTGCAGACACAATAAATAACTTTTTCCACTAGCTAAAATTATTACGCCTTCCTTTACTTCTACTTTCATAATATTGTTATTCATACATATTCACCAGTTGGTAGTACTCTGTCTTCACTAGCCTTTACAGGAAAGGTTAAGTGTTTTTTAAATAATATCATTGAATTCACCAGATGAGATAGGTCGGTGGATAGGACAGGGTATGTCCTCCGTTATCTGCCAACAGTTCCCATCAGATGATCTTCTATTTGCCAGATTATAAATATAGTAAGTAAACCAGCTGCCAATAGTTTTATAGGTGCCCCTTGTGGACTAGGATAGTTGCTGTTGGCACAGGTGCCATCCGGCTAGATGCTTCTGGACTACACTACCCAAATGGGGATGATAATTATTGCAGAAAAACTTTGTTAAAAAAGTATATATGGTCCTATAAATAATGATATGACAATTTTTTCTAGTTGCCGATGAATCCACCGTGACTTTTGTCACCGCTCGACGTGGTTGTACCTTACTCAGTTTTGGTGGGAACACCTATAGCTTTAAGCACGGCAATGGAGAAAAGAGTTTATGGAGATGTTCTAAATACTTCTCCCGTGGATGTAAGGTTACTGTAGTGACGTTCGGTAACACTATTGTGTCGGTCAAGAACACCCACAGTCATGAGGCTCTTATGTCCTCTTATATGACAGAAGGAACCAGTAAATGGAAGTCGTTCTAGTTGCGTAAGACTACCTTCGTACAGACGTAAGCATATTTTGTAATTATTTAACTGTGTGAAGCGAATAAAATAATTATATGGCCAATCTATGCGATTTTCTTTTAATATTTCTAGAATTAAAAAATAAATTAAAAGTTTATAGTACAAGTTTATATACAGGGTTAGAGGTAACTCCACGTATCCCTGTCAGGGGATTAGAGGAGAGAGGGCTAATGAATTGCAGCATATTGCTACAATTTTCACCCCCTATATGAATGGCCGAAAATGAATAGTTTTCGAAATAATTGAATTTTTGATTTTTTTCCGTATTAACCCAGTATTATCACAATATAGAAGATGTAAGGAAAAGGTTATATTTTAAGTGTTTTCTTTTTCCAAGATAAAACTAAAACATAAATTGAAAAAAAAAATGCATTAAATTCATTTTAATTACGTTTATTAATACTACCATATTCATGCCGACATACCATTATTTGAACCAATGGATAAAATGTTATACATTGAATATAACTTTTTAGCAACCTTCGTACTTCGCCGTGGTTCCAAACTGCTATGTCATAATGGTTATACATACAGTGTGATGTATATCAATGGAGAAAAAACATTCTGGAGGTGTTCCAAGGCTCGCTCCCGTTCCTGTAAAGCAACTGCACGCACTTTGAACGACATAATCCTTAGTTTTCATTATACACACACACACATGATCCGGAAACATTATACTAACTTAAAATGAAATGTAAATGTAATATAGTATCTTAATTTAATTTAATTTAAATTTTGTTAAGATATGGTAATGTTTCCAGTGTACATATTTTTTAGTTACAATAAAATTAATTGATTTCCATTATAATGTTAAAATTGTAAAAGACATAAATAACAATACGTAATCGATTAAGATAGGAAAAAGTGAATGCCCAGGTGGGACTCGAACCCACGATCTTTCCCTTACAGGGGGAATGCTCTGACCACTGAGCCACCGCAGTCCCCCTGTAAGGGAAAGATCGTGGGTTCGAGTCCCACCTGGGCATTCACTTTTTCCTATCTTAATCGATTTGAAAAGTTAGCATAGTAAATGCTTCAAAATTTAATTCAACAATACGTAAGTTCAAATAACACAGGGTAGGCTAATTATACAACCCGCCCTTGATCGCTCCTGGTGCAAAAGTGCCCATCACACTTACTGCATTGCGACGCTGGATGCGAATGTAAATAAAATTATTTGTTATATTTAATTATTTTTATGTGGCCATCGCCATGTGAAGGGGTAATGTGGCCAGTGTCAGTGACAGGGACCTTTGCACTGGACACAGCCCTGAGCGTACCGATTTTGTAGAACGAACACGAATTCTTCTTCTTCATCCTAGCGTTAATTCCAGTCGAATCCAAAGCATCAACTTTGAATCCGCCTTTACTAGTCCAACTGCGGATTTGGCTAAACTTCGACATTTTCTGTGAGGCGACTGCTATTTGACTTCCACAACCGAAAGGCGATATCGAAGCATTGCTGCTAGACCAGTTGTTGGACTTTTGAGGGCTCCAACTGCCCGTAACGACTGCTATAGATGTTTGTATGGCAACTGTGACCGACAGCACAACGTGCTCTCCTCTTTATGCATACAAATATTTGCACTGAGCGGGGAGAGACCCCGCGCCTCCTGCGCAGCGGCCGCGTTCACTACGCCACTACGCCACGGAAGCTATCGACGAACACGGATTATTTAGTATTATTTAGTAATTAAATTTTAGTTATTTGTATCTAAGTAATAATAATAATAAATAATAAATAAATGTTTATTTTTTCAATCTGTTCAGTTACATTACATAACGTAGAGTAAAAAATTATTAGCTGCCTAATATACATCATTACAAGTTAATTTACATTCTAACTTAACGCTTTTTTTAAGATTATACAACGAGGTTAGATATATATCAATTTGATATAACTGGGACCAGCCTGATCTAGGTTTATGTCAAACCTGTGTTTCAGACCTTCTCAGTTCTCATCTTAAATATCATAGTACTAATTAATGTTAATTAATATAATATTAATATAGTCTAGACTTGATACAATAAGCTTACAGTCAAAATTTTAGTTTACAATCTCTAACAACTCTTCCGTGTCCTCGTAATCTAGTTTCTTTAGGTAATCAGTCACCAAAGCCTTGCATTCTCCATAATTTAAGTTACTGATGGTTAATTTCTTATTGAGCTTGTTGTCCAAATAAGGGCCTGAAAATATATGAAATTTATTTACATAAGCATGTTGGAAGAGTGGAATGGTACAAACCCGGTCTCTCCGTCATCCTACCCCGGTCTGTTCAGGTGGCGTGAGTTTAGTATGCTGGTATAATATAATACTTAATATAAACAATTGTCGTACTGAGAGTACATCGCATTTCGTATACAGTTGATGGGTGGGAAATCTACGGGGCCGATAAGTGGCTACCTTAAGAAGGGCTCTTTGGGAGCGTTCCAGAGGGAGTAGGATTGTACCCGTAAGTAAAATAACTGTTACGGTTAATTTTCAAAAACAATGGTAAGTCCTAACAAGGAAAGATATTTAATAAGGTCGGAAGCACGAATTCGACTCGCTCGCTTGGTGATCACACGTTCATAGTCTACGGTAACCATTTTCCATCATGTGGGTGCTCATAGATCGTTTTAGGTAGCAGACAAGCCGTGTGCTTGTCTGCTACCTGAGTGATATAAAAACAATCTATAAACTTTTTTTTTCGAAAATTAACGCAACAATAAGTGATCTATAAAACATATTGCCCAAAATGACCAACGTTTTCACAAAAATAAACGACATCTTTTAATTATTTCTGATTGATTGATTTTCGAGCTCATTTTCGACTCTAAAGTTTTTCATTATTTATTTTTTATTACAGCGAAGGTATCGTACCTACAGCGACGCGGCGGTAAAGTATTATGCTACCAAGGATTCACGTACAGCCTATGGAATGCCTGTGCTGAAGGCCAGAAGATGATGTGGAGGTGTTCGAAGAAACTCTCTCGGGGCTGTAAAGGGGTACTGTATACGGTAGACGATGAAGTGGTTCAAATGAAGAATCATCACAGCCATGTTGCAGAATTTAGATAACGTAGAAATTATGACAATTACACAGCTGATGTGAACTGACATAGCTGGACTATATAACGAGAATACTAGTTATTTGGTTACACGAGTCTAATCTTTTTTTTAAATATTCTCGTTCTTCGATTAAAAATGGAAAAAGTGAAGCGCTTAGACAGAAATTGAACCCGCGACCTTGCTTCTCATTCCTTGTACCAAATGAACCTATCGAGTCAAGTTTTCATACTAATGTATTTGTAAATCATACCATTTCACCAAATTATATGGCATTGCATGTCATTAGATTGGAATCTAACATAGCATAGCATTAATAGCTTGAATGCGTTATATGCTATTATTGCAATGCTATGTTATGCTACTACATATATCTTATTGATGTTTGGTATACCTATTAAGAAAAACTAAAAAAACTATTTAAAATTGTGAGGTAGTGAACATACTAAGAATGATTATGAAAAAATAAAGTAAACTTGAATAAATATTAAATTATTGTACTATGTGTCTCTGTCTGTCTTTCTGATATTCTTTTGGCTGCCTTTTTCGGGTAACCTCCGAAGTTACGCTACTTTAGGATAAAAAGAAGACCTAAAAACGGACAAATTCAAACCGAGTATAGTGACGTGTTTGTAAATTTTTAATATATAATAATATAATGCAAATAAATATAATAATTTATTGAACTTTAAGAATCTTATAGTTTCTTTCTTCATTTCATATTTCCACTGTAACTTTGACAAAATCCTTAAAAATACAATTATGAATTAATTATACCGTGTAATAAAACTAAATGCAACGCATTGTATCGAAAAACAATTGTTTTTGCCGTCAGATTCTGAACGTAGCAGTGACTTCGAGAAACACGCACCACACCTTCGCAATCGAAAGATTGGAATAAGACCCTTACCTGCTGAGAGCTGCCGACATCGTAAAGCTGCGCATCTAGTCGCCTACAGTACCATGCGGAACAGATGCCGAAAGCCCAAGTGCAGAAAAATCACCTCAGCATATTGCATTAAATGTAACATTTATTTGTGTAGTACAATACGACGCAATTGTTTCTTGGAATTTCACACAAATTAAAAAGTTCACTATAATAACTAGGCAGAAGATTTTGTCCTTAAATTTTGTTACCTTCTTGGTAATTTAATTTTTATTTTCAAAATTAGAATAAGAGAAAAAATATATTTAAAAATCTTTTAAAAACAAGCTTATGTATTTAACACACACACACACACACACACACACACACACACACACACACACACACACACACACACACACACGCACACGCACACACGCACGCGACTTTCGTTGTCATTTATATAACTATGACCAGATCCTCCGTGATTTGATTATGGTGCTTGCAACAGCGCCAAAATATTGGAAATTCGTAAAAACACAACATGGTAAATATGCCGATAGTTCTAATAGTAATAAAAAGAAGCTTTTCTTTAAAAGATCTGCTATAATAAAACAACAATAATAATTTTATGTAAGGGTTGTAAAGTTTGTATCACACAAGTTCTTTTTTTGTTTTTTTTACTACAGCTGAAGAAACGCTTGTTTTTGAAAGATTTTTTTAAATATAATTTTATTTTTCATTTTTTAGTTCTACCAAAGTACTTACCAAAACCAGCCAAACTAACTCAAATACTACTAGTCTATCTTGTTTACTTCAGTAATTCCCGTGACCTACTACCTCCGTTTTCAGACCTTAAATACCATGTAATACCAGATTTTTTTTAAAACAAAAGAAATAAGCCCAAATTCGCTAGGTTTATCTTCTCCGTTTAGGAGTTCCTATGACCATCTTCTAACTCCGTCTTCGGACCCTGAATTCCAAGTAATATCAGAAAGTTTGTTAAAACAAAACAAATGAACTCAAACTTGACAGGTTTATCTTATTTATGTAGAAGTTTCCGTATAAGAGCACATTCATAGTAAATAAAAACAATATTGAAAAAATTGCCCACAATGACCGCCGTTTTCGTGAAAATTATTAAAAAACGATAAATATTACTGATTGATTCACTTTCGAATTTATTTTCAACTCTACAAACACCGTCGCGATAGTAAAGTACTATGCTACCGAGGTTTGGCGTGCAGCCTGTCACTTCAGAACGTACGCCTGTTCTGAAGGCAAGATAATGATGTGATATGTTCGAAAAACTCTCTAGGGGCTGTAAAGGGATATTGTATTCGGTAGAAGAAAGAAATATCACTGTCATGATGCAGAATTTAGATGACCTAGAAATTCTGGCAATTGCACTAACGACGTGAACTCATCCGTAACATAAGGAATTAAGCTAGATTGATACGGAATACTAGTCATTTTAGTTACTTATGCCTACTCTTTAAAGATAATTCTCGTTCTTCGATTCGAATTGGAAAAAATATTTTATTTATTTATTAATCACCTCTCTGTAACAAATGATCGTACGAAGTCACGTTTTCTTACTCTAATCTAACATAACATAGCAGTAATAGCATGTAATGGGTTATAATATGGTATTATTGCAATGCTATGTTATGACATTATATCTTATTAATGTTTGGTATAAGTACCTACTATTGGCATAAAATAGTTATAAGAAAAACTAAAAGAAATTATTTAAAATTGTAAGGGTAGTAAACAATTAAATATTTAAAAAAATAATATGAAAAAGTAAAGTAAACTTTGTCTTGAAATATAATAGCATTTGTACTTTTCCACACTTATTTATTTTTATTTTTAACCTGACAGGTTTCACCTCACGGCATTATCAAAGGTATTATAAAGTGTGGGAAAGTACAAGTGCTATTATTTTTCAATGTGTAGTAGATTCCACGAAGTGCCATCAATCTCCAGAATAAACAGTCTAAATTCTGTCTGATTGTCTCTTTGGCTATATTTTCCGGGTAACCTCTGTACACACGCTACTTATATAATTTATTTAAAAAATATTAGGATTCCCCTCAAAAAGAAACCCCAGATATAAATATACACGGACAAATTAGGTGTTTGTTGTTTTTTATATATTTTTTTTTTTTATAAAATGCAAATAAATTTAGTAAATTATAGAAGTTTACGAATGGTTTACTTTCTTTTACTTCATATTTCTATTTTAAATTCGATAGAATCTTTAAAGATACAATAATTAAATAATAATAACGTGTAGAAAACTAATTTCAACGGATTGTATCGAAAAACAATTCTTGTTGCCGTCAGATTCTGAATCTTGCAGCGACTTCGAGGAACTTGCACCACACCATCGCTATCGAAAAACTGTAATAAGACCCTTACCTACTGAGAACTTCCGATATCGTGAAGCTGCGCATCTAGTCGCCTACACTACCGTACAGAACAGATGCCGAAAACCCAAGTGCGGCAAAACCACCTCAGCATATTGCATAAAATGTCACATTTATTTATGTAGTACAAGAAGACGCAATTGTTTCTTGGAATTTCACAAAAAATAAATAAGTTTATTATGATAACTAGGCCGATGAATTGGTTCCTAAATTTCGTTACCATTTTCGATAACTTTATTATCGGCTAAAATAAAAAATAAGCTAATCTTCGATCGATTGTGATTCACCTTTCCAACTTAATAGAAATAATTAATAAAGCGAAACCTCTATCTCTTATTTTCTTTTTATTTTATTGATATTTGATTATAAAATTAACACAAAGTGAAAATTCACATGACAAAATACTATTCACATAGATATTGAGAAAATTGACATATTCCGAGTTGATTTTTTATATTTTCTTTTTCAGTTATTTTAATCCTAGTTTAGTGAATTTCAATAGTTAAAAAATTCTGGGCATCATGAGGCTATGGTCAATGTTTCGGTTACTTTTCAGCAACCATATAACAGCAGGTAAGTATCCCTTTAAATCAGTTTTAACCGAATTAAAAAACGATGGACGTCCACATTTTTCAATGAACTTTCGATAATGTTATAATCAAGTATACCTACGTCTGTTGTTTTCTAGGCATCACGTACCGTTTTCACAGTATGTTGCGTTTTTTTATTACCTGCGGGAAATGGATATACCCCCGCCTCCCCTCCCCTCCGGAGCCGAAGGGGGAGGTTATGTCGGACTCGAACCGACTAAACCGCACGCCGTCTGTGGGCGTTGTGCTAGGCCGAAGGTGAGGTTGTCAGGGGACATATTCCTGCTTATGGCGGATTCACTTACAGCGTATGGAGGACCAACCAGATCAAAATTCATCGGGAATGTTGTCGGGCGTCCAATACACGCAACGGATGATAATGTACTATTTGTTCTGAATTAACATTCTGAACAAATAGTACAAAGCTGAATTTTAGAAAGTTATTTAACTATAATACATACATATAATTCACGCCTGTAAAACCCTAAAGGGGTAGGCAGAGGTGTTTTAACACTTACATTTCGCCATCTCTGATTTTCGGATTTTCAGATTTGTTGAAAAAACAAATATTTTTAACAAAATTGAATGGAATGACGGTTACCCTTATTAAGTTAAATAACTCATAATCCTGTTGTTTCTAGCTCTACCGGTCGAACCTCCAACATTTATTGACCGCCGCGGTACCAAGCTGTTGAGCTATCAAGGCTTCACATACAGCTACAGCAGCACTTTTATGGATGAGTCGAGATATGTCTGGAGGTGTTCCAAGAGGCTCTCCCGTCGATGTAATGCGATTGTGCACACGTCGAACAACTCACTTATACTAGTTAGAAATATACATACCCATAGTGCAGATCCACAATATAGATAATAATAATACTACAGAACTCTAAAATATAGACGACTGTTTTACAACAACCTGTAGATAACTGCTAGTAGGGTTGAAAGAAAATTATTTTTAACGGATTCTATATTTATTATTGTTTTTTTTTTTATAATTTACACTCATTATTTTTATTTCTATATATAATAAATATATAAAATTGCAAAACTGAAAATGTTTGATTATATTATTATGCTTTTATGATTCACGTGATTAATGTGATTTCTATCATAAAACCCATTATATAAGCCATAATAAGTTTGGTTGTAGATGGCGCAGTAGCTATATATCCTAGAATATTTACTAGTTATTTAACTTAGCAAGTAAAACCGTTTCACATAAAGCCATCTTTAGAATTCTTTACGAACTACGTATTTTTTTTTTGACTGCAAAACTGACATGTTTTTTTCTTTTCAGAGACAGCCAGATACGTGAGGAATAGCAAAGGGAAATACCAACTCATCACAGATGGGTATTCGTTCAACGTTCATACTGTACAAAAAATCAGAGATGTCACGAAAACTAGATGGCGTTGTGTGAAACATAAGAAGGGCTGCCTTGGTGTAGTTCACACCATAAATGATATAATTTTAAAACATATCTGTAACCATAATCACGCACCCGATTTAAACCTGTAGGTTAAAAAAAATCTATAAATAAACATTTATATTAATGGTTTTTTCATATTTGTGTACATGTATGTGTGTATTTAATTTAAAAAAATGTAAAAGTATAAGAATGTGTATCCGTATTATAGAATCCATTTGAGAATCTGTGCTCAGTTTGAATTTTAAATATCGCTGTGTAATATTATTTATTATCCTAGAATAATATTATTATTACATAAAAAAAATTAAAGTCTCGCGTTCCATGATATGTAATTAAGAGAAAGGTAATTAACGAGTCAGCCTGTGACCACGGCCGGTGTAACCTGGTCGAAACGTCAGGCCATCAAAGGTATGTAATTACCTATACCATGATCGCGTTAATTCCCGTTCTATTAATTATATAAAATAAATTTTATTATTAAAATTAATTATAAAAGTAAATTAAGTAAAACATAATTATAAAATTTAATTATAATTTAGTAATTAAGGAAGTAGTTATAATTTACTTAGATAAAAAGAATCTCGTGACTAAAACTTAATTTTTCATTTATATTTTAACAGATGGCAAATGGTTATTGAATTAATTACGGCTAGTTGATTTCAATTATGAAAAAGGTAGTAGGTATTTGATTGTGTGTGTGTCTTTTTTTCAGGTACACATGCGAGCTGGCGGCATCTTCGACCGATCAATCTTTTTAGGGTCGGCAGCGTAAGTGCGACGCCTCTCTTGTAGCACACGTCAACCACTTTCCATCAGGTGAGCCGTGTGCTTGTCTGACACCTAAGTGGTATAAAAAAATAATGTAGGTTATTTAAAATAAAACCCGCATAATGTCAATTAATTTAAATATTATGAATTTGAATTTTATAATTAATTAAATTTTATATAAAAATAATGAATTTAAAATTAATGATGTATATTATATTCTGGTTTTTAGTTATTTAAATATCTTACTATTATAATAGATCATGGCAATTAAAAGTAATAGTTCGTTTTAGTTTTAAGGCATATGAGAAAGTTTTAGGCCCACGTATGTTTACTAAATATTATGTAGATACATATGTCACAGCCAATTATTGATTAAGCACCACCCGTTCAATTAACTGCCTAGGCCATTTACTAAACGGCCCCATTCAATAAACGGCCTGAATGATATTCCGCTGTAACGTTTATTACAACATTTAATAAACTGGCTGGTTAATGCTCAGGCTATTCGTAAGATGAGACACCACTTAGAAATAAAACAGAAAATTACATATATACATACCTATACTCACACCTGTAAATTCCCGAGGAGGCAGGTAGAAGTGTGTTTACAGAAAATTACTGATATTTTTTTTGACAACCCTGCAGAAATAATTCATTTTCAAGCTGTTTGATATTTAATTAAACATTTAGGCAAGTAGTTAAACGTCATTGATCCGAGCCATTTGCCTAGTCGTTTAATGAAATGACTGAATGCCATTCAGACCGCTAATTGAATTGTGCCGTATAGTTAGCAGCCTGGGAGCTTAATTTAAGGGCCGATTAGGCTAGTTGACTGTGATGCATCACTACGTAGTATAACAAAGAAAGAAAGAAAGAAAGATCTTTTAAACTACGCAACGGATTTGATGTTTTTTTTTAATAGATAGAGTGATTCAAGAGGAAGCTTTATATGTATAATACATGTTTAGTATAGTAGAGGGTGCAGCGAGAACATGATCTGACGCTATGCGGGCGGAAAAATATTGGCGCTACCAAGGTCGCCGGGTCGGCTAGTACATAATAATCACGTATATTTTCCAATAGACTAGACACGTACAAAACTTTATAAAAATCTAGAAGCACAGTAAAAAATACCTTAATTATATGTTTATTTTTTATTTCCCAGGTCCAATATTCCTGAAGACGTTGCAAGGAAACGTCAAATTATCCTTAAAGGCTACAAATACTCTGAAACTCGAGCATGTAAAAGGTCTTAAAGACATAAACATCTGGTTTGAGCATGGTGCAGGCACCTCCTAAAATGCTGTAGTTACGGCATAATACTGAACTTTTTGTCATCAACTTAGGTTAATTATTTAATAATAAAGTTTATTTTGTATACTTTTGTTCATTCAGACATGAGACAAATGTAGATTCGTCCACATTTAGCCTTAAGGATATCAATTTTGTAAATGGACGTCTGAAAAAATGCTGCAGTGGGGTTTGTTGCGCCGTTTCTTCTCCACCAGCGCCTTGGAAGCGGTGGTAAACTTTGGTTAAGTAGAATTTATTAATGACGTCAATAAGCAACAACCATGTTGTTCCAGATTGAATAAAAATCTTTGACTTTGATTTTGTCCAGTTACATTCGATGGCGATGCGCATCCCATCACAACAGGGGGTGTATGGCTAAGCTGAGATTCCTCTTACCTTAGAAAATAAAATCTTCTAATAAAAAGCTATCTAAAATTCAGTCAAGATCTAATCTTAAAGTCTCAAATGTCAAAATCGATTAAGATTACAATGAAAAGAGAGCCAATTGTCGTAAAATCATTATTATCAAAAGTATTAAGCCTCGATTTAACGTTAAAAACGATTCACAGGCGTGAATACTTATACATATAATAGGTATTAAGTTCACTGGTCGGAATTGCTGGTTTTAAAATAAGTTATATTATAAATAATGTTAATTAAATATGACTCTTATCTGAAATAAATAATAAATGAGAGACATTATATATATATTTTTTTTACAATAATTTCACATTCAATAATTTCAAATTTATCAGAGTGAAGTATTCGTACAATGTTTAATACATTGTACGAATACTTCACTCTGATAAAAAATAGAAAAAAGTATTCCTACTTATACCTTACTAATTTTGTATAAAAAACTAATAGATATGAGAATGACATGATAAATTATGAATTCTTGTCATGGATGTGACATTTGAAAATCTTGTATCGAAAGACATTGAGGGTACGGATGGCATACACAAGTTAGCTATTTATACTGAGCTGACTCTGTGCACATTATTTGTAGATACTTGTACATAAAGGTTAATTCAAATCAGGTGTACCTTGTTAGACTTCTTCTTAAAGCATCATCTCTTATTTAGACCATTAGAAGTGTACATCTATGTATTAATCCAATTTCAGCACAGAGTAGGTAATTAAGACAATACTTTTATTTTCAGGACCAATCGTATTTATGACTCCTCGAGGCAAACATCAACTGTTCTACAACGGTTTCAAATATTCATGTCGAAATCGCTACGAAGGTAAAACAGATGTTCGTTGGTACTGCTCCTCACATCATTCCAAAGGATGCAGGGCTTCTGTCCGAACAATAGAATATAAGATAGTAGGTATCTCTGAGATACATAATCATGAGCCCGCCTTGTTATCTTGGGCACAGAAATTTAATGTTTATTAATCATTTCATCCTCCAGCATTTTGCCGCTTCATCTAGACCAAGCGGCAAAATATTCAAGCAGTTTTTAATAGTATTTAAATATAAACCTTATTACATTAACAAGGCTGAAGATAGTATGCAGCATTTCATTTTATCCGATAAGAGTTGTTGCTTGCTAGTTTAATTTTTGTCTTAATTATATAAGGTAAATATTTAATTACCACCTAAAAACCGCTCGGGCATTTTCCGCCTGAATTAAATTGTCCCTTAAGGGGTTGATAAATAGATTTTCTTCTAAAAGTCTGCGCTGTATTGTGCATGCGGCGCATGTTTCGTGCAAATTTGTTCAATATTAACTAATTTCATTCTCATAAATTACACATAATGGTGGAAAAAAATATCCATACGATGCATAACGAAATGCATACGTGACATGCATGAGGTAGGGTTTAAACAAATGTAAACTATCTATTATTTAAAATTATTATTATTATAACCGCGTAGACACAAAGTTATAAACCAAATGAGTATTTTCATATTATTATTTTCTATAATACCTATGATTAATGTATGTAGTTGAAAATTGTGCAAGTAAAACTGTAGTTTACAGTTCAAATTACAGACGAATTGATTTCGCTGGCACAGCATAACCAAATCGAATAATATATTGTTAGAAAACTCAAACTTTTCGTTACACAATTTTAAAGAAGTATAAAACTCGATTTTTGTCTTGGCTCATTGGGAAGGAGAGGCGAAGATCGATTTAGTACGACAAAGGACATAAGTATACACCTTGTCATATAAAGTGTAGCTTGTATCTTTTGTCGACTGTACATCGGACTGACAGTGTGATACATTATATTAAACTGTCAGTCTGATGTGCAAAGAGAATGCTTTAAAAAATCGAAATTAATCTATCTTAGTCATCTCTTAATCTTCTTTCTGATGTGCTAAGCCAAGAGCGGGGTACTGTAACTAGGTTACACAATGTGGTATCGTATAACACCGGGTTTCTTCTGTGTAAGGTTTCATAGGCGTGGACACGAACTCATCACAGACGAGCCCTATTCCACGATGCGTAGTGCGCGATTTCTTGCACACGTCCGTGAAATTGCGGACCGTGGAAAGGCGGCTTTAAATAGACAGGTAAATTCATTATAAGTATATTATCGTGAAAGCCATGATTCACAATGGTGTGATACTTTTTTAATTATAAATTTTATTATTGTTAAATTTTGTACAGTTTAAAATAAGAATGTGCAATGAACAAGAGAATATTTATTTATTTTTATACATTCATGTCTAAAGTTTTTAGTGCCAACTCATTGAAATGTTTCCATAGTCGATAAGGTTATTATATTATTATTTTGTTTACAACTTTATAACGTGGTTACCTGGTAGTTACCTCAGTATATTTTATTTATTTAGGGTTAATTAAAATGTGAGAATGAAATACAGGGCAATCTTTAATAACTCTCTCACTTCTTGGCGATATATTTTATTTTTACTTAACTCTATTCTGGACAGCATTTTCAGAGATATGACATTCCCTCACCTTCTTCTGCTTTACACCTTTTTCATGCTGGTTTTTTCTTCCATTTCTAGACCTCCGAAAACTGTAGTAAATCTAGAAATACAGAAAGGGAAGGGTATTTTTTTTTTTAAATTCACTGACTGTAATTCCTTCTCAAACTTTATTAAACTTAATAGTTCCAATTAATAATATATTTTATTAATATTTTATTGTGATACACACTCGAAGGCATAGTGATATTTGTGTTAAGGATATGTTTAGTTATTTAATTTTATGTTATATTTCATGTTAAATTTGTTGAATAAAATGGGTTAATTTATCGTAATGTTTTTATTTTACCATTATAATGAAAGAATACTTAGGGGCGCAAATCGTCTCCAGCAGTAGTGGGTAGAGCAATGAGACAATGGTTCTGTGAGAAGAAGTTTTGCTTGGCATTGAGTTGGACGCAATAAGACCTGATGATAAAATCTGAAGGTATAATTTGATGTTGCAACTGGTTAGGTTTACCTATTTTTTGGCGGCGCGCATCACGCGATGCGCGCCTTCCCACACCAGGGGCGAGTCGGGGACCGCGTGGTCCCCCTCCCGTGGAGGGCCAGATCGAGAGGAATGGCAGTTACAATTTTCCCGGTCATCGAACGCGGGACCGTCGTATACTTTTGAATGACCTTTGAATTAAAGTGCTTTCAATCAATTAGCCCACTGCAGTCCACTGCTGGACATAGGCCTCTCCCAATGTGCGCCATTTCGTACGATCCTCCGCCTTCGGCATCCATTCCGTCCCAGTCACTTTTTTGCTGTGCTTTATTTTAACAAATTGTATTAATAAGTTTAGATATCAAGGATGTCCTTTCTTTTAATTCACCATGTTTGTTAGAGAGATTTGTTCCTTATTATTGACACTATCGATTAATGCCATAAAAATACAGGGTGTTATTGTTTCGGATTTTAGTCGGTTCGATTACCACGCTTGGCATGCGAGATTTCGAAAATCATTGAAGGCAGTATTGTTTCTATTGCAAAATAAAGAAATGTTTCCTTTCAGTGAAATTCGCTATCTTCAGTATTAAGACTACTTCCCCTCCAGGTAAAGTTAAAATCTTCCACCCTGTACATGCTTAGCTGACGCACTTCCTACCGCTGCGTTTCATGGTGGTGTCCTCAACAGTACCATAACCGTTATTGTCCTTTTTCAGGAGAATTCATCACCTCCCGTCGTGGTAAACGTATGATAAGATTGAACGGATTCACTTACTATCACGCCCGCATTTCTGGCTCAAAGGCAAGATGGCCGTGCTCCACGCATCACCGTTCCGGCTGTCGCGCGGCGATAAAAACGATAGATGACGTCATATATGCTTATAATGAGGAACACAACCATGAGAAACCTGCTCCATGATTCTGGTTGGAAGAAATAATCATAATGTAAACTAACGTATACTATAAATTTCTATGTATACTACTAGAATAGGTGCACGGAACAAAACCACATTTCCCAATGGGGCTCTGAGAACTTGGTCGAGTTCAATGCCAAGGAGACGCAGGCAGGTGTGTTTACAGCAAAAGTATCTTCTTTCCTTCCCCTTCCCACTCTTCAGAACACGCCTCTGCCACTGCAGGACAACCTCAATATCCTCGGTATGGATGTTCGCTGCAAACTGAATAACAAAAACTACATCGAGAGTATCATCAAAACAGCCTCGCGTAAACTCGGAGTCCTGAACAGAGTGAGACGGTTTTTCACGCCGGAGCAACGGTGTCTTCTATACAAGACACAAATTCGTTCCTGCGTGGAATACTGCTCGCATCTCTGGGATGGATCCGCAATGTACTTATTAGATGCTCTCGACAGGTTGCAGCGACGTGCGGTCCGCATTATCGGAAATCCTGAGGTGACGAGTACCCTCGAGCCTCTGCAGATGCGTAGAGATGTTGCTTTCTTGGCAGTATTTTAGCGTCTCGACCATGGTGAATGTTCTGATGAGCTATTCCAGTTAGTCTCACCCTCTCCTTTCCTATACAGGACAACATGTGCAGGACTTAGATGTCACCCGCATACGGTGCAGAACATAGGAACCGCTTGGTTCTTTAGGATTAAGAACCAAGCGGTTCGGTGATCCTTTCCTTTGTCGCACCATTAAGACCTAGAATTCCTTGCCAGCTCACGTGCTTCCCTCTTCCTACAGTCCCAGGTCCTTTAAGCGGGGCGTGAAAAAGTATCTGATGAGGCCATCAAGCTGAGTGCCACCATTGTTAACATGGCACGTGTATATATTGGGCACCCTCTTTCCTGACACTTTGCCTTCAGCTCACCATCAGGCGATGTAAAGACAAATTGACGTATCCTATATAAAAAACATTGGTGTCATAAATGAAATCATATACTCGCTACCCTTATGTAGTAAATAGTAAACTTCATGACATTATACGGCTACGAAGTACGGGTTAATAAGGTTCCTTTGGTGGAAAGCGCGGGGCGCGACGGCGGCGGGGCACGCCGATCAACCAATCAGGATCACGGGTGCATAGGCTCGTGTCATTGGGTTAGTTCGTATAATGATGTTTTGTTGGTCCATATTATAGTGCACATAAAAATTGAAGCATAGTCGTTCTAATGATAACTATATCTTTTACTCATGTGTTTATCTTTTGTATTATTTTATTGATTATGGAATTTGTTACCGTGTTTTTACGTGTTAGAACAGTTAACCATGTAATATATCAGATCTCCGGTTATGTAGTATCATTGGTAAATGACAAAGAAGTTTTTAAGTATATTTACAAATTATCATACCTTGTACCTATATGACACTAATATTGTAATTAAGTAAAAATGTTTGTAATAGTTGGACGGATTTCAATACAATTCGAAATACAACATTAGATGAGTAAGCTTTCTCCGCAGTTGACTTGACCGTACTATATTTTATTGTTTAATCCGTTGTTCTCCTCTCAAATACAACAGTTGCCATATTTTTATCATCGTCATCAGTAGGTATTAGTCTTCCGGTCATCCTTACTCTAGACATTTATAAAAGACCGACTGCGAGCGCAGTACCGCACCGACAGTATCCCACTTGCTCTTGTCCTGTCACGAGTCAGGCTATCCTCGTGACAGGACGAGAGCGAGTATACTGTCGCCAGCGCACACGGCGAGATACTCGCTTGCTCTCACCTAAAACTCTTTCTTTCTCTCTTTCTACCTTGTCCTCTGCCACGGCGCGTGTAACATGGGATCGCAACAACGCTCGCAGTTGGTCTATAGTACTATATCTAGTTATAATTATGAAACATACTCGTGTATTCTGAAGCATAATAATAAATAAAATAATTATTTCTTATATATATATATACAAATGAATCCCTATTTCCCTTGGTCACGCCATCACGCGTGAACGGCTGGACCGATTTCGCTAATTCTTTTTTTAGAATATTCCTTGCTGTACCGGGATGGCGGGAACGGGAACAGAATTACACGCGGACGATGTCGCGTGCATCAGCTAGTTTTTTATAAGCACGCAAAACTCGTTATCAATCAATTTTCTTTTGACTTACCTATAGGAGGCGTCATTGTTCTCAACGACCGACTTAAAAGTTCAAGACCAGCCCCTCTAGACAAGCGGCAATTCGCTAGCAGGCGTTTGATGGAATAGAATGACGAATGTATAGGATTTGACGTATTTGACATGCGTTAACGACTGTCATTTACGTCAAATCCCATACATTCGTCATTCTATTCCACCAAACGCCGGCTAGCGAATTGCCACTTGTCTAGAGGGGCTGGTCAAACTGCAATGCTTTTATATCGCCTTTGCGTTGTGGAGGTCGCTTTACAGAAAATATCGAAGTTTAGCTAAATCCGCAGTTAGACTGGTAAAGTGGACCCCAGACTCCAAGTTGAAAGCTTCGGATGCGACTAGGATTAACGCTAGGATGAAGAAGATAGGAGGCGTCATTGGAGTTTATTACTGAAGATGCTATATTTCTGTCTGCCTGTCTGTCTTTTTCTTTGTTGTCGAGGAACTACTGAATGATTTTTGAAGTGAAAACTTCTTTAGCGGCGTTGGATGGGTGTAAAATGTTAAGGAAGCGTCAGGATTAGTTGACCTTTGAACCGTAACCGACGACTGATGTCATACAAGATTAGGTACAGACTATCTATTTTGCATGTTACGATAGATAGCGTCGTAGCTTAAACGGTAAGCACTTCGACTGTAAGTCCTTATAGGTTCAAACCACCTGGCCTTCTGAAACTTTTGGTGATTATTTTTTCTTTTCATAATTTATTAATTTCTTCTGACAGAAAATTAGCAGAAAATAAGTGATAGGTTCTATGATTAGCGCTATATTATAGGTATGGTATGTTCTTTTTTATCTTTTTCTATGTATATGACGAAGAAAGAAAAAAAGAAAATGTTTTCACTTCTGCCGGCACTCCCAGAGTGCAACCCGTCTTTTTTTATGTGGTTTTCACATTTATGTGGAGATTAATAATTGTACAGCATATTTTTGTGTAAACTATATTTTAATCTAACTTAACGACTTTGTATTTTCAGCACGATTCGTCGTATCCCAAAGAGGGAAAAGAATGATTCAACTAAGAGGGTACAGATATTCGTCATTACCTTCAAGAAGTCCCAAGATTCGATGGAGATGTTCTACTCACTCGCCCCAAGGATGCCATGCCCACATTTATACGATAGATGATACGGTTTTGAGAGTTAACGAGAAACACACCCACCCTCCACAAGCACATAAACGGAGTTAAAATGTAAATATCGCAAAATTATAGGTCGTCCCCATGTGTATGCATGCATGGCAACTATTCTGTAAAAATAATTTTGTGTAAATTTCGTGTAAATTATTTAAAAAAATAGTACATTACACGATTTGTTTATATACTAGACCTATTAAGTTCTTTTGTGGAAAATTTTAACAATATAGTCTCGAAAATACTCTATAGACAGGAAATTCAATACGAAAATTTAGAGAAAGATGCTCTGCAGCAGACCTTGAACCTCGAAATACCCATAGATATTTTGAGGATAGTATTTGTTTGGTGTGTTGGTAGTGTAATAAAATTTACGAAATAAGACTTTTCTAATATTGTAATCCACATATCTTTCCAGTCCGATTCATCTTGTCCCGAAAAGGGAGACGCATGTTACAATGGAAAGGATATACATATTCAGGAACACATTTGTATGGCCCGAAGGTTAGGTGGAGGTGTTCCACTCACTCGCCCCAAGGATGCCATGCCCACATTTACACGATAGAAGACACTGTTTTGAAAGTTAATGATAACCACAACCACCCCCCACAAACACAGAAACTGGGTTAAACTGTAAATTATATATAACTGTAAGTATTACAATCTTTAAGGCCATTGCCATGTGTGTTCACGCATGCGGGCGGGCACCTGTTTTGTAAAAATAATGTGGCAATTTCGTGTAAGTAATTTCGTACAAATATAAATTATTATTTACTCGAAACAGGGATAAAGGATTTCGTTTTTATATTAAAACGTCGTTTGTATTATATTACACAAAATAAGAAAACTGTTATGTGGATTATACAAAACTACTTATGCAATAAAAATTTAACAATTAAAAGGTGAAATCAGAAAAGAATATGTATTGTAATATCTGAAAATTGAAATGTTTCATTAGTGATATTTTTGTTAGAATGTAAATAACATGTGCACTTTAATTCAAGAAATCCCATTTATTTATAAATACAAACGAAAGACAGAAAAAATCATAATCAATAACCAGACAAAACCTCTGCAGTTTTTTTTGTTGGCAATAAATTATAAGCATGAATTTAAGACAACTCATTGAATTTGTTTACTTACTAGACCCGAAATACCCATTTATATTTCGAGAATGGTATTTGTTTGGTACTCTGGTTAATGTAATAAAACTTACGAAATTAGACTTTTCTAATATTTTAATCCATATATCTTTCCAGCCCGTTTCATCTTGTCCCGAAAAGGGAGACGCATGATACTGTTGAAAGGATATACGTATTCAGGAACACGTTCGAAGGGTCCGAAGATTCGGTGGAGGTGTTCCACTCACACGCCCGTAGGATGCCTTGCCCACGTTTACACGATAGACGATGTCGTTTTTAAAGTTAACGATAAACACAACCACCCTCCACAAACACAGAAACTAAGTTAAGCTGTAAATAATTATATATAACTGTAAGTATTGCAATTTTTAAGGCCATTGTCATGTGTGTTCACGCATGCGGGCGGGCACCTGTTTTGTAAAAATAATGTTGTGACAATTTCGTGTAAGTAATTTCGTACAAAAATAAATAAATATTATGATTTGCTCGAAACAGGAATAAAGGGTTTCGTCTTTATATTAAAACGTCCTTTGTATTATATTATACAAAACAAGAAAACTGTTATGTGGATTATACAAAACTACTTATGCAATAAAAATTAAACAATTAAAAGGTGATATCAGAAAAGAATATATATTGTAATATCTAAAATTTGAAATGTTTCATTAGTGATATTTTTGTTAGAATGTAAATAACTAGGTATACATACCTATGTGAACTTTAATTCAAATATGACATTTATTATAGATAAATACCAAAGACAGAAAAATCTAAATCAAATAACCTGACAAAACCTCTAGAGTTTTTTTTTGTTGGTAATAAATTATAAGCATGAATTTAAGACAACTTTTTAAAACAACTCATCGATTTTGTTTATTTACGAAACCCGAAATACTCATTTATATTTCGAGGATGGTGTTTGTTACGGAGGTGATTGTAATAAAACTTACGAAATTAGACTTTTCTAATATTGTAATCCACATATCTTTTCAGCCCGATTCATCTTGTCCCGAAAAGGGAGACGCATGTTACTGTTAAAAGGATATACGTATTCAGGAATACGTTCGAATGGTCCGAAGATTCGGTGGAGGTGTTCCACTCACGTAGGATGCCTTGCCAACGTTCACACGATAGACGACACGGTTTTGAAAGTTAACGATAACCACAACCACCCTCCACCAGCACAGAAACGGACCTAAAATATTGCAATTTTTTAAGGCCATCGCCATGTGTGTGCACGCATGCGGTCACCTTTTCTGTAAAAATAATGTTGTAATTTTGTGTAAATATACAATAAGTATAAAATATGTATGTATGAATGTACATTTTTTTTTGGTATTTATTTAAGTATATAATACAAATACAAATTTAGTACCTGCTATTTGTATTAGTCGAATAACCCACCCTTGATCGCTCCCGGTTCAAAGGTGCCCATCACACTTGCCGCGTTTCCACGCTGGATTGCGATGGCCAGTCTCTGCACCAGGAACGATCCGGAGCGGGAGTCACCAGTGGCCTCCATGAGCCTCTGCCCAATCGCCCTCACAAGGCTTTTGGCCTCTCTGTCCCAGCTCTCCAGAGTCTCTACCGCTACTGGCATTTTATATTAAAATGTGGTAATATATTATATGATAATAGACAGCAAGGAAATTGGTTTTGTGATTATATAATAAACAATAAAATGGTAATATTACTAATATTTTGTTATTTAGAATATGAAAAGCATTGTGTTTGCTAAACCAATATGTATTATAACATCTGAAATGTTAAGGTGTTTTTTTTAAATGTACAAAATAAAATGTGAACTTTAATTCAAATATACCATTTAAACAAGTACCAATGACGAAAAATTAAAATAAAAAAACCAGACGGAATCTGTACATTTATGTTTATTGGTAATAAATTAAAAGCATGACTGACTACCCTGAAGTTTTTTTGGGATGCGAACTCCTGCAGTTTGTTTTAGTCATCTATTTCAATTTTGAGGGTTTTAACTGACAAAGATTTCAAAATGACGTTACCAAGTACTTCTATGCATCCCATAGACAAGCAATTCGGACCATAAATTGTGTACCAGTTTGGGCTTAAGTGTGTCTGTGTGTACACATACGTGGGTAAGTAAGGGCGTATGATATTGTTAAAATAAAAAAAGGGAAAAATTCCCTTTCTTGTAGTAGTATTTTATTAAATAACGACAGCAGAGTGCTTTTGAGCAGGCTGTGTTGCAGCAGAACCTAAACTTCGGTATTTTGTTACGTTGGTTGTTATGGTAAAAAAAAAAACTTATGAATACGAAATAATACTTTCTTAATATTGTAATCTATGTATCTTTCCAGCCCGTTTCATCTTATCCCGAAAAGGGAGACGCATGATACAATTAAAAGGATATACATATTCAGCAATTAGTTTGAATGGTTCGAAAATACGATGGAGGTGTTCAACACATTTGAAGAAAGGATGCCACGCCCACATTTACACCTTCAACGACAGAGTTTTTCCGGTTTCTGACATACATAATCACCCACCACAAGTCAGATATACAAATACAGTTTGGTAGCAATGAAGGTTTTAATACTCTAAGATGAACAGAAATTAATCTTCCGAGCAAGAAATAATATCATCAACTATACCTACGTAACCATAATATTAAATATTATTACTAATGTCATTAAAAGGAATTTATTATATGTTGTAAAAGATTTATTTTCTAAAATGTTAACACTCCCTACCAATCAATTCATATACTTAAATACCCATTATAATAACAGTAAATTAGAGAAACACAGTAATACAAAATAGTTTCATGCCTTGGTCAAATAGTTTACAGTCTAATGAAGTCTCATTACGAAGAAGCAAGAAGGAAAATATTTTCTTGTATATTATCTCCATTTTATTCATAACAAAGTTATTTGCATTTTGTACATCACAAAACTTTGTAGATAAATATAAAATAGTTAAATTACGCATTTACTCGTAATATTGATTCAGATAGTTCAAAGTTATGCTTTATTCCGTAATATGAGTTCATGCCTCTTTCAACACAAGTAATTTTAATAATATTTCTAAATTTATTTTCAGCTCGATTCATTACATCAAAAAGGGGGAAACAAATGGTAGAATTAAATGAATATAGGTACTCGTCCATAAGTTCAATATCAACACGAACTAGGTGGAGATGTTCCACACATATGAAAAAGGGATGCCGGGCCTTCGTCATCACCTTACAAGATATTGTCGTTGCAGCCTGCGAGGAGCATAATCACGCGGCACCATCAATAAGAGTGACCCCCTAATTTTAACAATGAATGAAGTATAAAGGTATGATTTCGTAGCCGACCGCGGACCGCAGCAGCAGATACTTTGTACTGTGAAATAGACGAATTCGATGTTAAAATACGTATTTAGCAATACATTCAAAGGGCTCGAAAATAAGATGTAAATGATCCACGCAGTTGAAAAAAGGATGTTATGCTCACATAAATACCTACAATGACAGAGTTATTCCTATTTCTGACATAGAAAATCACTCACCACAAGTTAGATATACAAATACAGTTTCGTAACAATGCAGTTTTCAATACTCTAAGGTGAATTAAAATTAATTTTCTGAGCAAGAAATAAATACATCCTACCTACATAACCGTATATTATATATTGTTACCAATTAAAAGGAAGTTATTCGCCATTGCCATGTTGTAAATGAATTTTTATCTAAAATTTTAACAACGCGTTCCCTTAACAATGAATTCCTATACCTACCGTAGATACCTATAGTTAACAAATTAGAGGAATATAGTAATACAAAAATAGCTTCAAATGCACAAATAGTTTATAACTGAAGTCGCATTATAAAGAAACAAACAGGTAAATATTATCTTTTTGTGTATAATATAGTACTATTTTATCAACGTTTTACACGTTACAAAACTTTGTAGATATATATAAAACAGTTCCAAATTACGCATTTTCCCGTAATATTGATTCAAACTGTTCAAAATTACGCATTATTCCGTAACATGAATTCATACTTCTTTTAAATATTATATTTCTAAATTTATTTTCAGCTCGGTTCGTTACGTCGAAAAGGGGGAAACGGCTGGTGAAGTTAAATGAATATACTTACTCCAGAATAAATTCAATATCACCACAGACTAGGTGGAGGTGTTCTACACATATGAAAAAGGGCTGCCGGGCCTTCATCATTACTTTAAAAGATATTGTTGTTGCTGCCTGCGAGGAGCACAATCACGCGGCTTCTTCGAAAAGGGGAATTGCCCTGTCCATGTGAAATTTAGATCCCCTTTCTGATGTCCTTGGGAACCTTTTTTCGGGATAAATAGTTATTTCAGACTATAATCTACCTCTATACCAAAATTCAGCCAGATCCGTTTAGAATATACAATAATATATATTAAATAATAAATATACAAACATCTTTATAAACTTTCATATTAATAAGTAGGATACGATAGGGTTCAATGCACCACACCTGGACTGGACTACTATATTGAATTTGCAAAATGTAGATTTCCCAAAATGTTGAATTCCTAAACACGCTATAAGAAATTTTTACAATCGAACTGATTCGTTTAAATGACACTGATTGTTAAGTAGCACGACTACACCTAATATTATAAGATATTTTAAAAATGTTTTACGTTTGTCTGTTAATAAGGATCTATTGTGTGTATTGCTGAAGGACCGGTTCTTTTGTATTACCAGATGTATCAATTGCTATCGCACCGTACGTATAAAAAAATAATTAAAATGCAGGGTGTAAGCGGTGCGACAGGGGTTGTACTGGTGCTGATTTGGGGATCCGGTCTTCGTCAGTTTTGTACGAGGAGTTACGCAATTACCACCCATATGCAGTAATTGTGTACCCATCTTATTAGTATCTTGTTGTCAATATATTTTAAATATTTTAAGTGTGAGCATTTTGTTTCGTTGCTTACTTCATCAAAATCTATGCTAATTCATGTGTGTGATAATAACTGTAAAGTTTAGATTTGTTAATTTACAGTTACACGCTTATTGATTTATCGGTGCAGTTTAACGATTCCTCGAGATATGCGCCTCACAACCTATTACTTGGATTGTTATCAAGAATTTAATATTTGTTGGTACCCACTTAAAATCTGTCAAAAGATTTCCATTCGATGATTCGTTGACATACTTTTGTTCAATATTAAAGATAATCTCTGCTAAAAAGTAGTTTTAAAAACCTTGACATGATTCGGTGAGGGTTGAATCTGGTATGCGGACTTCACTAACCCTCAAAAGTTAGCATGTCCGCATTTTTGATACTCAAGCTGGTTAAAGCGGACTTGTACGTATGCGCATAACTTCAGAACGACTGTATCCAAATTGGATTGTGCTTTTTTGTTATTCTTTAGACTAAAGTTTTTTTATGTTTAGTTAGTAGTAGCAAGCTGAGATGCAGTCCAAGGAATAGTGGCCGCTAGTTGCAACTCGTTATAACGTCGTGTTCCTGACAAGCTTTTTTCTTATTTTTGGTCTATTTAATCGATTTTCAACAACAAAAACTGCAGGGACAGGCGCTTCTATCTCGACGGCATTTTTTAGCTTTTCATACAAAATTGACTGGATTAGGTAAATTTTTAGAATAACTTTTTGACTGATTGATAAATAAGTTTTAACTCCACCTTTTTTTTATTAAATACGATTGTAAGATAAATTCTAAACTTACTATTACTGCTGCTGTCCTTGACATATTTTTAGTGGTATTGTATATGGTGGTGTGTACTATAAATCACAATTCACATCTGATGGTCATATTATGTTTTCAGCTAACTTCGTCTTATCTCGAAGGGGTAAGCCCTTGGTCAACATGAACGGATACACATACTCGGCTATGCCATCGAAATCTCTGAAGACAAGATGGAGGTGTTCAACTCATAATACGAAAGGCTGTCACGCTTACGTATTCACTGTTAACGGAAAAGTGATTAAAGAGGATCGTTGTCATAACCATGAGCCACAAAGTAGATCAAACCGAGGGTTTGCACTATCTTAAATAAAATAGAATATGTAGACTTTAATCATAGACATGCTTACATACACATACTCACATCTGTAAATCAGAGGCATAGTAGGCAGAGGTCTATTAACACCCACATTTCGCCAACTCTGATTTTCGGTCCCACGTTTTTTTTATAGTCTATTTTTAATTTCAGATAGTAAAATGACATTGCCGGTGTGACACCGACATTGGGACACCGACAAGGACATTGACCTATGTTGCCGGTTTATTGCAATTAAAAAATAGTCATGTGCCACTAGTATCGAAAATTATCGATACATTAAATTTAGTACAGATGTTTGTAGGTTATTTTATAGTGAGCTTAGCTATGTAAATAGTGTACGAAACTAAAAATCTTTTAATTTAACTTTTTTTCTTAAAATATAATAAGCTTTTAGCCTAAGCACTAAAGCTGGTATCATTATTTCACAGTTTGACATTTGCAGTTGTCAATTTACTATATCTGAATTAAAAAAAACGGACTTTACTTTTTACTTTTATTACACAGTATTGCTAACAAAATGCATTTTAAAAATCGGCTTGAAACGCGTTGTGTAATCAAGTTAATGTCAAAATCAAATATTTATGTTATGTCTTATATCTTATCATGTACCAAAGTAATAGATCTTTTTAATTTGTGTTTGTATTTGTTATGTATAGTCTTAGCTTAAAAGTTTGATAAATCCAATATGATGTGCTTTAGAAAATATATGGTCATAAATTATAATTTTAGTGGTCAAAATATACTTTTTTTCGTGGAAATACACACGGATTATCCCTTATTCACAATACAGGCGGTTATGTCGGACTCAAACCGACTTGAACCACACGCCGCCTGTCTCGGGTTTGAAATGCTGGGATGTGAGGTGGCCCAATAAGGCCCTTCGCACCCCAGCTGATCCTGAGCCCGACTAGTAAGTACAGTCATTTAGTATTTTTCGCTTTTGACCGTTGAACTTCCTGTAATAGCTATACTGTACCTGCTTTCCTGTATGTGTGTGCATGTTTAACAAAATAGGCTGTACAAAAATTTATTTTTTATTTATTTTGTTTAGCCTATTTCTTCAAGCTTAGGTCTTGTAGCTACTCTTTGTAGAGGTGAGAGGTAGGTAGTATTTGGTTACATTGAAATATTAAAACAATATAATTTAGTATAACTTTGTGCCTCAGATACGTCAGTGGTGACGGAAGATCATATCGTATCGGCGCCTTCAACAAGTGAACAGCAATTTCTTTCGTTCATTCGTTCTCCTAGATTCGTTTTTTTGGGTGCGTATTGTCCACGTATTTTTAACTCTTAATATCGAAAGTCCAAAAATGATTCTCATAACATTTTACATCAAAATGATCGATCACTAAAATAACACTAATGATCAAAACCTATAATCATCAGAGTTCATAATATTAGTTATTATTCATACACCTCTTTTACTCTCGTTTTTGTTTTCGAATATTTATAGTGAGAATCAAATCTCCTAATCACTCTTATTCCTTACGCTAATATTCATACAATCTTTTGTACTAATCTTTGTTTCCATATTATACTCATCACCCGACTGCCGAAGGGTTATGTTTTTCGCGCGTATCTTGTATGTATGTTTGTAATATTCTTTATTACCTCATATCTTCTGAACCACCGTACGGATTTCAATGATTCATGTCTCAAATGAAAGGTATATATTACCCAAGTGTTCTTGAGTACATAAAATATGAACAAAAGCTGTATTTTGGTTTTTTGGAGCCAAAACAAAAATGATAAAGAAACATCACTCAGATTTATCCAGTGAGGTATCAAAATGAAGAAAATTATAAGACTATTACAAAAATATATATGTTATAACTAAAAAGTAAAAAATTAAATAGATTATTAAAAATAAAAAACCCGATTGTTGCTAAAAAGATCGGAACAAGCTTTATAGCAGGCGGTACCCATTTGCAAGTCTCAAACCCGATGCAAATTAATGGGAACCGCCAGCTATTAAGCTTGTTTCGATCCTTTCAGCCACAGTCGGATTTTTTATTTATAATATATTATTTTATTTTAAAATTTATTTTAATAAATTCATCTGCACATTGGCCTGAACCGAACCGAGCTGAACGACCTACTAAATAGTTCCAATGTTTAACGCCATCATAAACTCTTGACCAATGTCTTTGCCACAACATTCACAGCTGTGGTAGCTCATTTACTAGATTCTGTGCTATGGTGCTCATTAGCTCATTAGCTATGTAGAGACACCACGAGAAGATTGAGTCGCGGTTATCTTGTAGAATTAATTTGATGTAGAAGTTTGATTTTTCATAGCTTCAATCGTTGTAGACCTCAGTATTTGGTACGAATTTCAACTCGATACGTCCACGCATGCCTGAGATAAAGGTCTTGATAGACAGATAGACAGCCGACAGCCTCTGTGGCGTAGGGGTAGCTAACGCGGCCGCTACGTAGAAGGCGTGGGTTCGATCCCCGCTCAATGCAAATATTTGCCTTGGTCTGGTCTTGCTGTTAAGCCGTCGTTCTCGGTTGCCATACGAACATCTATGGCAATCGTTACGGGTAATTGGAGCCCTCGAAAATCCAACAACTGCTCTAACTGCTATGCTTCAATATCGCCTTTGGATTGTGGAGGTCAGATGGCAGTCGCTTCGCGGAAAATATCGAATTTCAGCTCCGTAGGTAGACTCGTAAAGCGGACCCCTGACTCCAAGTTGAAAGCTTCGGATGCGACTGGGATTGATACTAGGAGGAAGAAAAAGATACACGGACGGACAACCAAATAATTCATCAAACACCATCAGTAAAATTTTAAACATTCAAGAAGTCCTAATGCTAAACTACATGCATACATACACGAATAACACATTCATTACCCTCACTGACGTAGTGGAGTAAAAAAGTTACAAGGGTCTGTTATGACATCAGGAATAATTTCATTATTATACAAAATTATAAGAAGAAATATTATGAATTGTGATGATTATGAACATAACAATAATCAATTTATGAGAGTCAATATGGACCCCTTTTTGACCTCATATTAACTGAATTATTGAATGCATTAATATGGAAGACCATCAAAAATTATGTTTATTTCCTCTTTTTTTTCAGATATTGATGAAGACATTTTTGACGAATCTTGGACGTTAATGACTGATAACTTCAGTAATTCAGTTGAAGAGGACCACCCATATCCCCAAGCTATGCTCCCAAGAAATGCATCCACAGAACCCGCTACACCCAGCGATTTAAATCACCACAATACTATTGTTTTAGAGGCTGAAGACAGAAAAAATGATCTTGCTATGAGAGAATTTGTACCTCAGGACTGTTGCAACTTTACTTGGACGAATGATCAAGATATATTTGCCGGACAGCGTGAGACATTTACTGGAACTCCAGGACCGACGATGACTGTGACAGACCAGACACGTATGACTGACATATTTTATAAAATGATAGATAATGACTTCATAGACAGACTTTGTACTGTAACTAATAAATACGTTGAGCAAAAAATAAAATTATTACGAGAACAAGGTAAATTTGTTCCTACATGTAGACTATATCGCTGGACACCAACTGGTCGTAATGAGATGATCAGTTTCTTAGCTCTGACTATTTTACAAGGCCTATATCCCCTCCCAGATGAAAAGTTTTATTTTTCTTTTAATGGTTTTGGGACTATGCCTCACTTCCGTAAAATTATGCCCTACTACAGATACCTATTGTTAAAGAGTTTGATGCGTTTCGGTGACTATGACAATAATACAGAAGCAACTAAGCTAGGCGAAATTCAACCAATCATAGACTACTTCAATGAAAAATTTTCAACTTTGTACTATCCTTCCCAGGAGATAGTTATAGACGAATCATTACTAAAATGGCACGGTAGGCTAGGATTCGCACAGAAAATTTTAACAAAAGCTTCTCAAGCTGGCGTAATCTATGAGCTATGCGAGTCTTCCAGTGGTTATCTCTGGAAATTTTTCGTCGATCCTGGGAAGGATAATATTACGACCACGACGACCTATGATGGCACACCTGACGAGACTGAAATTACAAACCAAGCAGCTGACCACACGACCAATGCTACCTCAAAAATTATTTATGACCTAGTGGAACCTCTACTTCATCGCGGGCATACGTTAATAATGGATAATTTCTACAATTGTCCATTATTTGCGCGCTATCTGAAACAACAAAAGACAGACTGCTATGGAACGCTAAGACTAAATCGGGAATTTGTTCCCGATTCATTGAGTACTATGACAAAGACTGACCTTCGGGAAGGTGAAGTACTGGGTACCTATAGTTCCGATATGTCGATATGTGTATGGCGAGATGCTAATATTGTTAGCCTGATCTCGACATATCACAGTGTTCAAATCAGAAGTGGACAAAAAAATAATAAAAAGACTTTTAAGCCAAGCATTGTTCTAGATTACAACAAATCTACGTTAGGTGTGAACAGGAAAGACCAATTTCTGGCTGCAAATCCTGTGGAACGTGTAAGAGATAGGATCTGGTACGAAAAACTCTTCCGTCGTTTTTTTAACATCTCTATTTTCAATAGTTATATTATCTTTAAATCCGGTAACCCTAAAATTTCACATAGGCAATTTAGAATAGTCTTGGCTGAAGAGTTACTGAAAATTCACCGCCTTATTGACTTGACAATGGAACAACGACTAATAACAAACCGAACTGGACTGACGACAACAGCAACACAAAGACAAAGTGGTAGACCACAACTTCAACACCGACATTTTCCCGTAAGAAGCGGTAAAAAAAAAGGCAGCTGTTGGATGTGCACTAAGCGGAAAGTTAGGGCTAGAACAATATGGAAGTGTTTGGAATGTGATGTCAATCTTTGCGTTGAAGGTTGTTTTATGGAGTACCATATTTAGTTAGGTTTGGAGAGAAAAACAACACATATTGACTTAACATGCGGCGGTTGTAGAAGAGGGAAACTGAAGACCATTTTTGTTTGATTTAAAGATTTTATTATTTATTGCATTGTTGCCTATGAGTCCTGCCCCTCTAGACAAACGGCAATTCGTTGTTCGGCGTTTGATGGAATAGAAAGACGAATGTATGGGATTTGACGTATTTGACAGTCGTTAACGCATGTCATAAACGTCAAATCCTATACATTTGTCATTCTATCCCATCAAACGCCGAACAACGAATTGCCACTTGTCTAGAGGAGCTGAACACCGCCAAACCCCGGATCGAGGGGTAGACCAAGTAACAGTTTTATAAAAGGTTTCTATTTAAGATTGTACTGTTCTTAGTTTGACAGTTTTTTTTATTTTATTTAAAGATTTTATTATTTTTGTATTAGCACTTGAAAAGCCCTACCCCGGTAGGAGGGGTAGACCAAGCGAATTTACTATAAAAGTATTTTCGTTCAAAGATTTTGTTGTTTTCAGTTTGACAATTAAAACGTTTTAATTAGTTTTTTTATTTGAAAAGGATTGTGTTTTAAGATTTTACTGTTCTCAGTCTGAAAATTATTTTTTGTTCAATTAAAAGATTTTATTATTTTTGCATTGTTCTCTACGAGTACTTGAAGCGCCGTGGGCGGGGTAAACCAAATGATTTTACTATTAAAAGAATTTTGCATAAAGATTTTACTGTTCTCAGTTTGATAATTATTTTTTCTTTAATTTAAAGATTTTATTATTTTTGCATTGTTCTCTACGAGTTCTTGAAGGACCCCAGTAGGCGCGGCGCACCAAGTGATTTTACCATAAAAAGAATTTTGTATAAAGATTTTACTGTTCTCAATTTGACAATTATTTTTTGTTTAATTTAAAGATTTTATTATTTCTGCATTGTTCTCTACGAGTTCTTGAAGGTCCCTACCCCAGCAGGAGGGGAAAACCAACTGATTTTACCATAAAAAGAATTTTGTTTAAAGATTTTACTGCTCTCAGGTTGACAATTAAAACATTTAAAAAAAAGTTATTTTTTTGCATTGCCCTCTACGTGTCCTTGAAGACAACTTCTGAAAGAGAAGTTATATAATGAATCTAGTAGAATAGGGACATAATGAATCATTCAGTGTACTTTATTGTTCTCACATAATTAAGAGAACCGCTATCCCCTTTCTGATATTACTTAAATCTATTTAAGTGAGTTTCTTAAAGAACTGTTATGCGAAATTTGATAGGCGATTTGGCGATGTGAAGCTAGGCAAACGCTATATTCGGTAGACAACATGAATTTCACGCCTTTTGCTACCTAAGTAACAGAGATGGTCTATTTCTTTTTCTGGTTCCATGTATATATTGCCGTAAATCAGCATGTTGTAAGGTGGGTAGTTAGATATTGCTAAATGAAACAACAACAACTTAGGACCATTCTTAACGGATTCTATCGCGAGTTTTTTTTGCAATCATTTGCCCGATCCGATCACTTTATCCATATCAAGTTATGGACGCCTCGATTTGCTCCGTATAGTCATGATCGCGTATCAAATTGCCCAGTTCTGTGTCAACTCTCGCTGTTGCTTGAAGTGTACGAGAATTCAGCAATGTCGTGTGGCAAGGCCTCCTGTTTCAGATTCCTGTTGTAATAGCTTTTGTGGCTGGGGTCCCATATTACGTGCTTTTCTTTATAGGCCTCCATAAATTTAATAACATATTCATTGTTCCAATCATTGTTTTTACTTCACGTTGCAAGGATTGAATAAAAATGATGCGCACGTACAACCATAATCGAGGATGCAACGCAAATGACGCGTCCAGACTGACCAACGCCCGTATCTGTATCACCTTTGATGATCGGATAAAAAAACCGACACGACAAGGGACGGGCTGTATCATAACGGCGTATCAAGATCGCGTATCATGATACGCGTATCATCACCCGTCCACTTATGCGATCATGATACGCGTCGGCGATACGGATACGGCAAATGATATAGATATTGCTCTTGCGTGTGTATATAAAAGTGGTGGTAACATTCTTAGGTGTCGATGAAGTACATTCTAAAGTATTGTGGTGTGTTTACTGGCACTGACTGCAATTACTCTATATGAAAGTCTTTTGTAAATGCAGTGCATACAGAGTAGTTGCTGTCATTAGAAACAGTTCCCTTGCATGAAATTGCGGATAATATTTGCCAGTGGACACTCTGCATAAAACAGAATTTATTTGTTATAGATTCGCATGGCATCATCAACCTGGTAACACCCTCTTCTAGATCTAACTCATCATTTGAATATTTGACTACTCCAAGAGGCGGTATCACTTTAATCAGAAATGGACACCAGTATTATAAAAAAAGAAGCAATAAAAATGGAACCGTCTTTTGGTTCTGCATTAATAAGCACAAACGTTGTAAAGGTACTATAAGTATATTAGGCAAACACATTTTAAAAGAAGCTTCTCATCAGTGCCTGCCCCGTTACTCTGGCGTTAAAATAGGAACTTGCATGCAAGAAGAAGCTTAGTTGGAGGGGTTAGAGGGAATATTAGTAATTTCGATAATTTCGGGTGCTAATATTCTTTTTAAAAATAATCAAAAAAGAGAGCAGCTTAAACTAACAACACTTTATATTAAGTCTTTGAAGACGAAGTTTTAGGTGTAATGGAATGAAAGGTTTAGCGACAAACATTCCAAAGCTATGTTACCTTAAGATTTGTGTGATCACTACATAGTATAAAACAAAGTCGCTTTCTCTGTTCATCCCTTTGTATGCTTAAATCTTTAAAACTACGCAACGGATTTTGATGCGTTTTTTTAAATAGATATAGTGATTCAAGAGGAAGGTTTATTTATTATCTAAATATTATATTTTTTATTTTATTATATTTTAATATAGTAGAGGGTGCAGCGGGAACGGGATCTGACTCCACGCAGACGGAATATATTGGCGGTACGAAGTTCGCCGGGTCAGCTAGTTAAGAAATAAATAAGCTGTGAAACAATAAGATTCTCAGTTTGGTTTCTTTTGTATTGAGATGCATTTCAAATTGTGTTCATTTAATAATGGTAATATTTGTGCACTAAAGCCGCATGTACAGTCGACAAAATCGATAGTATCCCGCCTTTACATATAAAGTTATGTAAAGGTGGAATGCTATCGATTTTATCGACTGTACCTACATTTGTCTTACGTGTCGTGCCGTGTCGCATCAGAAAGTTTACGTTTTCATGAATTTTATATCGGTGCGTTCACATTTCTGTAATGCAGTGTGTATCATAGCACACTGCATCAGAGCTTGTGTTGTTTCGCATCAGAAACGAGCAGAAGACTGAAACAGAGAACATCACGTCACGACACGTCAACCAAATGTGTTGGCCGCTTTCTGCTCTTGCGTACGTTTTTTTATGCCAGATGGTAGCAGATATGTATTAATGCTTTAAGTTCTTACTTTTAAAACACTTTGAATAATTTTGTTAACTTTTTTTTATTAAGCTATTGCATAGCTTCTATCGAGGGCCTTGAGCGCGGGGACCGAATCCAGAAATTCCGTAACGAAAAAACCTCACGCTGCCGAAAAGGAACGAGCGCGCTCGTTTCTTTTCGGCAGTCTTCGACACGGTGTTTGTGTGCGTGCAACTAGCCGTATTAAAACGACTCTACGAAGCTCGCACGAATCGAGACGAGCTGCTCCGAAATCGGACGAATATATAAGCAGCTGTTTATGAGAAAGTATATAGGTGTATAGGTATTTATGTACAACAGTGAATAGCTGTACTTGTAAAATTTGTGTATAAAGTGTTTTGAATATGAATGAACAAAGTGCATTTATTATTAATGAAGAAAGTCACGAAAACATAGTAAAAGAAAATGATTGAGTACTCTATTTACATACATTTTATTATTATCACAAATGCAGTATTAATTTTGAATTATAAAATAATTATATATAAATAAATATAAATATAATTATAATTGCATAAGTTGATACAAAATGCTATGCAATAGCTTTACCGCGGCAGACCCCGAGTGCCACACGTCTTTTTTATTTTTTATTTATTAACTCTATACCTATGGTACCATAGTAGATTCTTCGAGTTAGTTCTTTTTATAATTTAAAAAATCTTTATCGTTGTTGAGAAGGTAGTTTTTTTTTAAATTTATCTTTCATGAACAACTCATAGTTAGGTTAACACTTTAAATAACATATTAAGTAATGAATCAATTTGTTGTAACGAATTACTTAAAGTATTTCAATAACTTGTAAGTTTTGTTTTATTGTCAAATATCAATATTTATTAAGCATTTAAAAGATGCAAAAAGCTAGATCTAGTATAGATAGTGTTGTGTGAAATTTTGTGGAATATAAAGAAAAACTGTACTTTATATGGTTTTGTGATGAAGAGTCAACGGCTAGTCGTTTTCGGTCTCAACTAGTATAAACCTGAGCAAGGGGTTAAACTTGAGGAGAGGTTAGGGATTTCCACAATAAAGCTAGATAAAGCAGTCCTACTAGGTAAGTACCTCCGTCCTGCAGAATACCCTGGGCATAATATCCTCGTGTTGTGTTCCCGGCGGTGAGTAGGGTAGCCAGCCCCTCTAGACAAGTGGCAATTCGCTAGCAGGCGTTTGATGGAATAGAATGACGAATGTATAGGATTTGACGTATTTGACATGCGTTAACGACGGTCATTTACGTCAAATCCCATACATTCGTCATTCTATTCCATCAAACGCCGGCTAGCGAATTGCCACTTGTCTAGAGGGGCAGAGCTCACTGTAGAGTTTTGTGCTGTCAGTGGGAAGACCAAGCTTGTCCTGCTTTGTCTTCTGCACTCACCGCACAGAAACTCTCTTTTGAGACTTGTGTTTATCTGCCAACAAGGTATTAAAACAGAAGGTTTTAAATTTAGGCACATTGATTTAAATCTAACGTATCATATTAGATTATCCTTATTCAAGTTCCAACAAGTAAATAAGATATATTCGAAAAACCTTTTAAAAACAATCTTTTTTTTTTTTTTCTTTTTTTCTTGCATTGTCATCCGAACTGAACGTGCATACCAAATTTCAGCTCAATCGGTTGAGGGCAAGTGCCTTAAAATTGAGTTGTAAGATTCCACCCGAACAAACATACATTGCAAGTTAAATAAAAGCTTGTAAAAAGTAACGCTACGTGTGTTTATTGCAGTGCAATATGTATTATACATGCGTTGCGATTCTTTTATGTACGTGGTGTTAGAATTTAAATAACGATATCTAAATAGACTTAACAATACATCCATTAAAATGTCTACAAATGTAATTGTTTTTTTTTCAGATGCCCGGTTCGTTGTATCGCGAAGAGGCAGACAACTTATACAGCTTAATAGATACACATACTCAGCAAGACCCTCAAGAGGCCGGAAGGTCAGATGGAGGTGTTCGACCCATTCGCCCGTAGGATGTCATGCCCATGTTTACACTTTAGACGATGAAGTAATCGTGGTGGATGGAGACCACAATCATCCCCCACCAAGGTGACGGATTAAAAGGATAGATTAAATAATGTATCAATTTTAAGGTAGAAGGGGTGAAGGGGGGGGGAAATGGATTTGGAATAAAATTGAAGGTTTTTTTTACGAAATAATAGTTATTTAAGTAAACCTTATGGTTGTTAATAGTACGGTAAATTGTCTGGTAATAAATATCACTCTCCCGAGGAGGGCCAGACCGAATGGAATGGAGAAAAATAAAAAAAACATTTTCACTTCTTATTGGACTTAATTTATTTTCAATAAACCATTCATTTGATTATTTTTTTTACTTTATATGATAATATTCTTACTAATATTATATAATATTAATGTTACGACGGAATATAAAATAAGTAGAAAGTGCCCTTAGACATCGTTAGTTAATTGTAAAAACAAACTGATATTATACTTTTTTTATACCACTAGGGTGGAAGACAAGCACCTCTTAGTAATCACGACAGGTAATAGCTACCATACCGCTCAAGCTATGGCTGTAAGGCACTTTCTCCGGATTTTATGTTCGGCGTACTTACTTGTATTTACAAAAAATAAAATCTACCTAAGCTAAATTGCAGTTAGAGCGAAGAAATAAAAAGTACATTATTTATTTTTATGAATAGGTATGTTTATCTATAGGTATTTAGTTAACTAAAAGATCCCAGCTCACAGATCCAACCAACTACATACAGGGCTATTGACATATTGTACTTACATTATGAGTTAAAATTCAATGCCTGGCAATCTAGTCTATATGTAGAATATACTGTTTCCAGACTGTATGGCCGTGGTCCATATGAAACTTGCGCTCCAGATGTTTCGTCGATCACTGCGGTCGACATCTTCAGTGGCGCAGGTTCGGGCGGCGGCCGCGGCCAAACAGCCCGGAAGCAGTATATTCTACATGCAACGCCGGCCGTGAAAACCTAAAGACTTATAATCTAGTCCATAGTTCATTAACTATCTACAATCTAGTTAAAATATATTTCAGCTAATTATGAAATTATGAAAATGCATCAAGATCATGATTATGAGTTACGATACACGGAATCTCAAAGAGGTCGAAAAATGCTACTGTATGATGGATTTCAGTTTCATATGAAACGAGTTAACAAAAAAGGCGGTATAACGTGGCGTTGTGTGAAATCGCCAGCTTGTACTGGAGTTGTACTAGTGTTGAATGAAATTGTTTTAAGAGAAAGTCCCCATTGTTGCAACAAGGCAGATGTAGAGACTAAGGAAGTATATGATAATAATTATTAAATAAAGAATGATATTGTGAATATTGTGTTACCTTCCGACAATATTAAATAATATTTTACACTACTTTATAGTCGTTTAAATTGCTTTGTTTGCAAACTGTACGTACAAATTGTATTACTAAGGAAATTGTGGCAAGGATACATCCTTTACGACGAATAGCAGATTATATAAAATGGGATCTATAAAAATAGAAGAACAATAAATGCCATGGAATAAAAACTGAGATAAGTTAAGAAAATAGGATAAGGTACGATTTCTGTTGAGACGAATGTGAAATAAACCATTTTGGTACATGTGTTATTATTTTGAATTTTACAACAATTGTATTTTTGTGTTTTTGTAGGTACATGTTTTTATTGTAAAAAATATCTGGTGCTTTTTATGATTACGTATTCCTTTTTTAAAAAGAAAGATAATCACCTAAGAAATGCTTTTGGTGTTGATTTTTCTTTTATTTCTTTCTTTCTGCAGATTAAATACGTTCTACTTCTACTTCAAAAGATACAGTTTACTTTAGCTAAAGTGCAGTTAGAGTAAAAAATATGTGGAATATTAAGTCAAATATTCAAGTTTCTAACCTAACCCGCGACCGGGTCAGGTTTTCGGGTCAGGTTCGGAATAATCAGTATAAGCTGACAGGAAGTGCATCCTTATGTGAGCAAGATCCGAGTTCAAAGATCTGACCGTCCGATGCAACTACCCACATCGGTTTATTGGTCACCTACTGCTGCGGGTGGACTAAAATTATATATTGTACCAACATTATGGATTAAAATTCATAACCTTTTAATTAAGTGTATAATTATTAACTATCTATGAACTATTAGTTGTATAACACTCACCGGAATATTTACCATGTTGTTTGCTTAAATTTAGTAGTAATTTATAGTTACAAGCGCCATGATCATAGTGTACGGACGACAGTGTTGGGCAAATATTAATTGCAATTAAAGAATATAAAGCAATTAAAAATCCCGACGGCTGTCTAATAAATTAAAAAAAATAAACCCGACGTAATGTCTAAAAGATCGAATTAAATTTGACAGCACGCTCTATCCTATTGCCAATCATAAACCGAAAGAATATTTAATGGGTACCGCCGTCTTTTAGAGAGCGATCAAGTTAATTGCAAGTTTAATTGCAAGTTTAATTGCAATTAAAATCTCAAACACTGACTGGTGATCGCCGAGCTAGTTGTTATTGGGCAGACCGTATCTGTCTACCCTCTTCAGCGCTCGTTTTTTACGCGCGTCGCCATTACCTCAGCTCGCATTCTCGCGCTATACCGGCGTTTCCAACACACAACACTGTGGAACACAAATTGTAGGTCTTGTGAAATTTAAGCAAACAACATGGTAAATATCCCCGTGAGTGTTATACTACTAATGTGATTGACCATGTCAATCTGAAATCATATCTAAGACCTATTTATACAATTAAATACAATTTCAGCCAATTATGAAATTATCAAAATGCATCAAGATCATAATTATGAGTTAAGATACGCAATATCAAAAAGAGGCAGAAAAATGCTACTGTACGGTGGATATCAATTTCATATGAAACGAGTTAACAAAAAAGGCGGTATAACGTGGCGTTGTGTGAAATCGCCAGCTTGTACTGGAGTTGTGCTAGTGTTTAATGAAATTGTTTTAAGAGAAAGTCCCCATTGTTGCAAAAAGGCAGAAGTAGATACTAAGGAAGACTACGATGATTATTAAAGAGGTTTTACAGAAAAAAGAAACAGAAAATTCGTCCCGGCCACGGATGCAACTTCACTTAAAATCCAACAATCTAACAAAAAAAAAAAAGATTATTATCACAAAAAACAACTGACGAATGAAACCTTTTGTTATCACAGAAGGATATGATAGAATAAAAGCTGTTTTAGAGCCGTTTCATCAGCTTTATCTCATTAGTGGAGAAGCAAACACCATTTTGTTAGACAGCAAGATTGAACATTTAGTAGTGTGTATATCTTCCTTATAAAAAATATAAGATTTTTTTTTACCCAGAGTTTTATAACAAATTTCTTTTTATGTTTTTGTAGGTATACGTTTGTATTTTAAATATAATCAAATAATAAATAAAAATAAACTGTAGGTACTTAAACGTTAATAATAATTTTGTGCAAGGGTTGTGCTGATTTGAAAACTTGTAAAGCTTTTGAAATCAGCACAACCCGTGTACAAAATCATTATTTTCGTTTTTTATCCATCTTCGGACTATGTCTCAATCTTCAGACTCTGAAGTACGGTGAAATACCAGATAGTTTGTTTAGACTGTTCTGAATATCTGTAATACCAGAGAGTTTGTTAAAATAAAACAATTGACTCCAAACTCGATTGGTTTATCTTGTTTAGTTTAAGAGTTCCTATGGCCACCTTCTGACTCCATCCTCAGACCCTGGATTTTATGTAATACCAGAGAGTTTATTAACACAAAACAAATGAGTCCAAACTCGATAAGTTATCTTATTTAATTTAGGAGTTGCTATGGCCACCTTCCTAGACCATCATCAGACCAGCTCTATGGTACCATATAAATGCATTGTCATTCAAACTAAAAGTGTATGCAATATTTCATCAAAATCGGTTGGTGATATCGGCTTTAAAATCATGTTTCACGAATTACCCCGAACAAATTACATACAGAATACAGAGCAGGTTAATAAAAAACTTTTAAAAATATCTGGTGTCTTTTTGGAAGGTATTATGAATTGACACCATAAGATGACGCATAAGCTATAGCTGTAAGGTATTTCCTCTGAATTTTATATGACATCCTTGTACTTAAAAAATAAAATGTACTGTGGCTAAAGTACAATTAGATTTAAAAAAATCTAATATTGTTTTTATGTATAAGTATACCTAAGCAGACTATATTCACACATCTGTACCTACTATCAGCTAAGCAAAGATCCGACTTACCTATGTCAGTTTACTGTCTACTGCTATGGGTGATATTGTACCTATTATGGGTTAATTATTTTTTGTTAATTAATTAATTTTACTTGGTAACAGATAACATAACATAGATTGTGGAACATTGGCTCCCTGTACTAATATAATTAAACATTGTATCACAGGTGCCTGCGTTTAGAGACACAGTTAATTTTACAATTTTCATGATTAAAACATTAGGTACCAATCATTTCACACTATAATAAATCGAACACTTGAGTAAAAAAAATCAAAATAATGACTTAAATGTTTTTGTATTCATTATTTTAGGTTATCAATACCGTGGTGAGTCAGGACGTGTTGCTGGTGAGTGCGTGTGTGTTGGTGAGTGAGGGCGAGTTGGTGAGTGAGTGCATGTTGATGAGTGCAAGCGTGTTGGTGAGTGAGTGCAGCAGATAGTGTTGTGTGCAGGTATAGCATAATGGGGACATTAAACTAATATTTCGAGGATAGCTTCAGTTTCCTGATAGTCCAAGATCAGGAGCCACCGTTTTAAGGAAAATTTGTACTCCTTGGATGGTTGTGGATAAATGTAGATGATTTTATTGATTCGGTTATAAAGACGACAACTATTTATTGAGAAGCTTCCACCCGCTAGGGCTGTTCTATGCGGTTTTATCGCGCAGATACGGTCCTTTCTACGCTTGACAATGGGTACATACGATAGCATTGCATGCCTGCGCATAGTGGTTTGGAACACAAAAAGCTGTCTCACAGTCATCACAGAGCATTCTTTGTATAGTTGCGTTGTGGGATAAATTCATAGGCTGACAATCTAGTCTATTCTTCATACACTATATATACAATCTGGTTATACAATTAAAAAACTATTTCAGCTAAATGTAAAATTATAAAAATGCATCAAGCTCATAATTATGAGATAAGATACGTGGAATCAAGGAGAGGCAGAAAAATTCTACTCTACAGCGGATATAAATTTTATATGAGGCGAGTTAACAAAAACGGTTGGACTACGACGTGGCGCTGTGTAAAATCGGCGGCTTGTTATGGATCTGTGACAGTGTTCAATGAAACTATTTTAAGTGAAACGCTTCATCGTTGTATAAACACAGAGGCAAATGAACACGACGATGATTAAATACATTTTATAAAAATACAAAATGAAGAAATAGTTAAATTCAAAATTACCTATGAAATACTTAAAGTTGATTTACTACTTTTGAATTTCATTTTTTTATTTGTGATCCAGGAACTATATTTCTTTTTGAGTTAGATAACTACTCGTTTTTGTTGTAAAAAAAGTCTGGTGTTTTTGGTTTTGTGTGATGTCCCTATTATTTGGTTAATCGTAAGGTGATATTGATAATAACATTATTAATATTTAAACAGAAGAAATTGTTTCATTCATTTATACCAATCAGTAAATTACGAGGTCGTGAGAACAATTTCCATTAAGTGCAAATATTAGCGTAGGTACCTGAATATGCAGTTGCCATAGCAACCAATCACTTGCTATTTGAAGTACTTATAGGTAATATTTATTTTTAATTTTGTAATTAAGATACATTATACGTGCGTAAATTATTGTAAGTATTTTATTTTAACATTTTTATATCATTACAGGAGCAATAAATTTATTAGGAATGCACATGAGAGAGAGGTTTCTTTACGAAGTTTATCAAAGTGAAAACCGAAAGTCATCGCACTACAAAGTATTGTCTAGAGAGACCTATTTAAAACTGATTCAGCAAGTCGAAGAGGCTGAAATAGCGGAGAGAAAGACTCCTCTACAGTATAGAAGACTCAAAAGATTTGGAGTAATCAATTTCGGGAACGAAAAGAAACTAGTTGCAAGAGGAGAAGGTAATATCAGGTATTTTTTGCCTGCTGATGAGCTATTTGATGTAATTGACGGTATCCATGATACTATAGGTCATGCTGGTCGTGATAAAATGTTGGCAGAAGCATCAAAGAGTTTTGCAAATATTACCAAAGAAATGGTTTGTTTGTACTTATCTATGTGCGAGATTTGTCAACAGAGGAAACTTAAAAAGAGTGGTGGTCAAGGCTACGATCAAATGAAACCGTGTTACGGTGAAAATGAATTCATAGTATAATCCAATATTTAAAATGACCCTACAGAATACCGTGGCCATAATAAGCTCGTATTGTGTTCTTGGCGGTGAGTAGGGTAGCCAGAGCTTTCTGGACAGTTTTTCTGGAAGACCAAAGGCTGTTCCTGCTTTATCTTCTACGCTGAGGGCACAGAAATTCTGTGTTTCCAGGGTCGGCAGCTCAAGTGTGACTCCCCTGGTGTTGTACACCTCCATAGGCCACGGTAACCATTTTTCATCAGGTGGGCCGTGTTTCCTCAGTGGTATTCAAATTCAAATTCAAATTCAAAAAATCATTTATTCCATAAAAATATTAAATTTGTTTGGAATCGTCATTATTTTTTCCCCTACCGTGCAGTGCGTGACATGGCAACTACTGAGAAACACTGCCAAAAAACTCAGTAGGAATCCTTTTTTTAAAAAAAACGTCGTCATGTATGTACAATCATTTTCTTGTGTTGACTTAGAGCTACTTAATCTCAAGCATTTTTGTCATTCAAATAGTCTAAAATGTTATAATATGAATATATAAATAATATATAAATAAAAAAGTACTACTAGAGTAGTCAGTTAGAAATTCGCGACGGTAGTGGCGTACGTGACAATCGCGCAAGTTTTTGTTACTCTCACACAGATGAAATTACAAAAATACGTAATATGTGTGCACGGATAGGTGTCAAAATTCATTAACTCAAGGTATCTAATTTCTACGCCCCGTTCCACATTCCAAATTAAGAATTTTGAGAAATTTTTAGCTTATTTGTTATACTAGAATACACAATACTGTCTTTGGGTATTTGATCAATTCAAATTCTACTTCTTAAATGTAGTATGACATGATGACCAGAATCAAGAGCATGGTATCTAAAATTTTAGATTAGATTGACATATCAATATTGGTATCTATCGACTATGTAATATAAACTATCACGATCGTAAGTGATATTTATGTTTATTATTGTAGATAGTGACGTATGAGACGTCCTTCGCCATACCCGTGAACACTTGCATCTATATGAGACTTCCCTCGTAACGTAACGTAACAGGTACATGTATTGTGTTCCCGAGTATGAGCATGCTTAAATGAATGATGTCGGTTCTGTAGATTTAAACAAAAGAAAATACATTTATTTAAAATTGCTATACAATAGCAATAATAAATAAACGAATGATTGTTTCTATATGTACTATTTCATACAGTTGTATGTACTATTCTATCAACTTTTGTAATTTATGTGTATATTTTTGTAAATATTGCGTAGATTTCAAAATATAATCTTTAAATGAAATACATATAATAAAATGCCTACATGATATTAAATAAATTATTATTGAAATGTCTATCTAGTGTTAATTTTTCCAACCTAATTGTAAATCACAGATTTTAATTAAAACAACCACTACGATATTAAGGTAAAAATCTTTATCAAAACAAATTTCCGTCTTCTTACAATCCAGAACCCTTCAGTTATGTGTTAAAAAAGGGAAGTATCGAGCCAGTCAAACTGAGAACGACCATTTATTTTTACCATTGATAATTGTGTGCATTTACAAATCGTGAAAATCCAACCATCATTCTTTAGACTTCACCGTACCTTCAAGTAAGGTGCAACCATATTGGAAATCCATACTAATATTATAAATGCGAAAGTAAGTCTGTCTGTCTGTCTGTATGTTACGCTTTCACGCCTAAACCACTGAACCGATTTTGATGAAATTTGGTATAGGTGACCTTGAGAAAGGACATAGGCTATATTTGGTCGCGATAACCGACATCCACGCGGGCGGAGCCGCGGGCAAAAGCTAGTAATTCTATAAAGAAATGAACAAAAACATGTATTTTTTTCTATTTTTTTTCAACATTCTTATATCTTAATTTATAAAATCTACATTTCAGTGGAGTTCGTGCCTTCTAAAAAGGGCAAAGTACTGATCAAGATGCTTGGTTACACATATTATGCTACTAATAAGTCTGCCGGTAAGAGAGTGTCATGGCGTTGTTCTACACATAACTCGCAAGGATGTAGAGCTACAGTACTGACAGTGGATGATGAGATTATCGCTGTAAAGAATCAACATAATCATGCTCCGTTACCTTAGTTATTGTAATAACTACGTGTGCAACGGCATTCGCGATTTGACAATAAACGATAGCGTCATGCTGTCATGCTCGATTGTACTTAGGACATGAATTATTTTTATATTTTTTAAATAATTTAATATTTTTATTGAATCATGTTTACTTAATTTTCATTACTTAAGTTAGAGCCGCGCGCACACTGAGTCAAAAAATTCAATTTTTGTTGAACTTAATTTAAATGAATAATCTTATTTTAAGATGTGTAAACAGTTGTTAGAAAACTACTACATAACTAATAATAACTACGTAAATAATAGTACTACACACTTAATAATAGTACTAAGTACACACTAAACAAAAGTATTACGTGCTTCCACACGCAAAAAAGGACTGAAAGTTGCTCCACTTTGTAAAGCATTCTCTCTGACGCAAATAAAAGTTTTTTGGGTACTTAACTTTGATTAAAAACAACTTATAATATCAAGATAGACAACTATCAATCATCTGTTGTATGAAGTGCACGGGGAAATTTTGAATATTTATATAAATATTGTTAACTAGAAGAAGTTGCTTGTTTAGGTTAAGTATTTCTTATTACATTTATAATTGTTCCAATATTAAATGATTCTTTACCGTTAATGTCCGTCTTTATTTATTTTTTTAATTATGCTTGTACGGTCCCCATATCTAATGTTGTCAATCGTTTGGACAAATTCAAATTGAATGATTACAATGCAACGTTCATTTACTCATTTATGCCAAACTAAATGTACAAGTGAAAAGAAATATTCAAAGAGAGAAAATATTATATTTATTACCTTCTATTTATGCGTATAAAAATATTTATTAAAAAAAATCTGTCATATCAAAAGCAATTATTTTCAAAAGCTCTTTTATTTATTACTTTTTTTCTTATGGAAATCCCCCTTGATGCTCCCACCGCTTGGAGGTTATTTCGGAATCGAACCGCCTAAAACCGCACGCTGTCTCGGTCTTCAGGTGCCGGGATTAAGATATTTAAAGATTATTTATGTAGATAACTGTAGTTACTTAGGAGACTAGTGCAAATCACTCCAAAAATTTGCATTGAATATAATCAAACCAAGAACTTTACTAATATTAGTTTCATTTCAGCACAAATAATTAAAACTACAAAAGGGAAAAGTCTGATGTGGCTTAATGGGCACACGTACCGCTCCGATCATTCTGACCGAAAAAGAGTACGCCGCTGGCACTGTTCCACCTTCTTCCTCGAAGGATGCCCAGCATTTATAGTCACAGATGGCGAACGGGTCACCGAAGTTTACGCTAAACATAATCACCCACTAAAATAGTTTGCTGTAAAATGAATGGCAAATATGTTGGTATTAAAGACGTGAGTGTGTGGAGGGGATATCTGACAATCTCAGACTGTTGAAATGGCTTTTTGTGACTGTTTATAATTACAATAATAGTATAAAGTATAATTACAATATTGTATAAACAGTCAGAAAACGTCATAGTTATCTGCAAATTAAGCATTGAAGTTTAAAAAATTCCACCGAATTCCTAGCTGTAGTCTTCTCAGCCTTTTTTTTTACCGTGAAGGAAAATCCTTCATGGATGCTATGCCGGACTCCTACCGACTAAAAACCCTCACGTACCGCCTAATAGCCTGCGGTTGGTAGCCCCGGGTAAGCCCTCGGAAGGATGTCCCAGGACTACCAACAGACCCGGGTATATTTTGTAATTTAACTGATTTTGTTAGTGTCGTTTAATGGTATAATAAATAAATATGACTTTGAGTTAGTCAGAGTCAGATATATCATGAATACAAAGTCTTAAAACTCTTGTATTAAGAGAAAATCAAAATCAGTTAACATGAGGGAGGGAAACCAAGGCATTAAGATAATTTGAGTACTTTGTTCATCAAGATCGATCTGATACTGACTGTACATTATTTTATTATTTTGAGATTGTCAGATGGCCCCTTCATCCACTGATGTCTTGTATTCCGATCACGGGCTCATAGGCTTTGCGTCATTATTGGTATTAGTGTTGTTTTAGATTGATTGTAGTCAACGCATGAATTTTACAACTTTTCTTCAAGATGGTTACCGAGACTTATATAATCTTTAGTCAATTGCTCATAATTGTATACTGAAATATCATTATTAACTTCACCACTTCTAAAAGATACTTTTTGAAATGTTGTTGGATATAGAAATAGTATTTAATTAACTGTTTGCACAACACTGTGCTGTTTAGTATTGTAAGGTCTTTAGCGTCCATTTTGTTTGTGATTATGCAGTCAGATAACGAACTTATATTTTTAATTAAATTTAACTGAAAATAATGAAATTATAAATATTCGGACTCAAAATTCGTGGGTGTCAGAAAATACTGTTTTGCCATATGTAAGACGAGTGAGAGTGTAAGCGACATAAGAATTTGAGAAGAGAAGGCTGGACTCTAAGGTCTTCCCCTAAAAGTGTTCATAAAGTTAAATACTCGTAAAATGATAATCAATGAAAGATAATAAATGAACACGAATGGTGCTGATGGAAACTATGGCCTAAATTTGTTAATATTAAAAGAACAGAACTGTCTGTCTATTCCTACAAATGTGTAACATTTGCACTACTATTAGTCTTATTAGTTTCTCCCTCGATTCTACAAAGACTTGTATGCGTTACTACTAGGTTAAGAGACTTAAACAAAATAAATCACAGTTTGAAAATATCGTGTACACACAAAGGAGATAAGTATACACTTTTTAATTTCATTTGAAAAGGGTATAACTACTCATTTCTTTCGTCGTGTGTACAGTAAAATAGACTTCAATAAGGGTAATTATAAATATTATTCAAGTATATTGTATGAATAAGACTCTATCAAAATCTTCGGCTCTGAGGAAGTACTAGCGCAGCCCTTCCTCTGAGGGTTGGGGGGTGTAACCAGTCGCCCCCATAAAAGCCAAATTGAAAGGAGTAAGCGAACCCCGGGCTTCGAGGTGAAAACCTCAGATAAAACCGGGAACTATACCAATATCATTTTCTCTCGATTTCACCAAAGACTTAAAGTATACTACTTATTAATAATGTTAATCTTCTAAATAATCTTAATAAAAAATATTATCTTTGTGTCTATGTAAAGAGTCCTATACATGTGACAGTTATATGGACTTCTAATGAATGTTAATCAAATAGGTGTTATATACATATACGCTTATTTATATATGTATTGTAAAATAGGCTTTAAAACTAGGTTTATAAGTACCGTTATGGCACCTTCATCCGTCCTGTCGCTTGGATGTTATTGGTCGAACCCAACTAATCGGATTGGTCGGTATCCAAGTAGGTATTTGGTCGGATCCTGCTTTATCGGTCACACGTTTTACGGGTAAATTTCGTAAAACCGCCATTAAAAAGGTTCACGATTACTTAAATTCACGTATTTTCCCGCCTGACTTAAATTGATCCTAATGCGAACCTAAACTTAGTTGAGTCTTTAGATTATATAACAAAAAAATAGTCTGGATTTTTCAGATAGGATGAATGGTAACTTGACGTGATCAAAGCTCAATCGCCATGTTATAATATTATTGTATGCATGTATGGCTTTAGTTGTCGGATAAATGTGTGAGTAGGATCACACGTACCGTTATGGCACCTTCATCCGTCCTATCGCGCGGATACTATTGGTCGAACCCAACTCGTTGGATTGGTCGGTACCCAAGTAGGTATTTGGTCGGATCCTGCTATATCGGTCACACGTTTTGCATTCGTAAAACCACTATTAAAAATGTTCGCGATTTAACAAATTCAAGCATTTTTTCGCCTGACTTGAATTGATCCAATGCGAAACTAAAGTTTGTTGAAAGTCTTTAGATTTTGCAGTTAGGATGAATAGTAACTTAACGTGATTAAGCTCAATCGCCATGTTGTAATATTATTGTATGATGATTGTATGCATGTATGGCTTTAGCTGTCAGATAAATGTGTGAGTAGTTTGAAATAGTTTAAGTATAAGGAAAAGACTTGAGTTCTCTATCTTGAGACAATGTGGGCACATATTTTTGAGTAGCTTGTTTCCTACTATTGTATTATATCTATGAAACTAATTCTTGCTTGGAAACAGGGTACTACGTACACAGTTTGTTTACCAATAGGGAGTATGCATGATTTTACAAATATTTCTGTTGATGCGTCAGTCAGTAAAATACCCCTTTTAAACAATTAGGTAAAAAAATGTTTAAAATAGCCTACAAACTCGGGTGGGTTAAACACACGCCCTCGCATAAGAGCTACATGACGTCACAGTCGTTAAAAGTACCAAATGAGCCAATCACTGCCTACAAACTGATTATGAGTTCATGACGGCACATTCCATCTAACCAATAGCGAGAGTTTAGATATTTTAAAATGTCCCGGACCTTGAATTGTTCCGATAATATGACGGAGTTCTTTATCAGTTCGGGGTCCCCCCACACAATAATACTAGAATCAAAATATTACTATAAAGTTAAAGGACTAACTAACAGGATTTATTTTTCACTTTTTCGAGGTATTCTTTGTGTCGACGGTGTGTATTTTTTTCAAATACTTAAATGCATATTCCCTAATATTTTTAACCCAGAAATTATTCTTCTTTTAAGTGTTACAATGGCTGTTTTAGATTATTGAATAGTGTAAATGTTTATATAAATACCTACTGTCAGATCGACGAACCATAACTATGAAAAGTGATTAGATCTTAAGAATGATTACAGGTATTATCTAGTCAATCGGCAAGGTATTGCCTCAAGGCAATTAGCAGATGTTTATAGGTATATATATGTTATGTGGTTGTATTCGATGTAATAAAAATATTGAATGTAGTATTCCTTTTTTAATCGGTCTATAAGATCAGTGCCCCGAGCAAGAATAACTATTGTAATAGTATAGTAAACGTATTGAGAGAATGGAGCATTGTGATTGGCCGGCTGCCTGCTGTGTATATGAAGCCGGCCAATCGCATTGCTCCGTTCTCCTAATACGTTAACGATACGAATACGATAGTTGTTCGTGCTAGGGGTACAGGAATATTGTGAATCCCCGTTACAGTACTTTAGCCAGAGCTCACTAGAGAGTTTTTGTGCTGTCAGTGGGCTATTTCTGAAACAGCAAAGAAACTCTTCGTACACAGGGTCGGCAGCACCATCCAGTCCATAGGCCACGGTAACCACTTTCCATCAGGTGGGCCGTGTGCTTGTTTGCCACCTCAGTGGTATAAAAAAAACCCAAATGTGCTCATAATTTAATAGATTTTAAATAGTGTGCGGGAATCCACCGGATTTATTGACATTAATGATTGGTTTATGCTCAAGTCCCTCGTACCTATAGTAGCGTGATGATATGTTACACAATGATAACGTAGCCATCGAAAAGAATTTTAGAAATGAGTCAAGTAGTTTTGGGTTTATTCGTTACAATTTTAATGGAATTTTAAAACATTTTGCATGCTAAATGTTAAAATCGATTAAGATAGAAAAAATTGCCCCTGTAAGGCAAAGATCGCAGGTTCGAACTCCGCCTAGATCGATACAATATTTTTCCTAGCTAAATAGATTATTCGTTACATACAACAATAACTTCAATACTTTTTTGAAGTGAAAACTTCTTTAGCGGCGTTGGATGGGTAAAAAATATTAAACTTGCGTCAGGATCGCTTGACCTTTGAACCGTAACCGACGACTGACGTCATACAACATTAGCAAGAGATTGTTTATTTTGTCAAATACGATATGAAGCTTCGTAGCTAGGCCGCAAACGATTCGTATGTGAGTCCTTATGGTTTCAGATGTTACTGGGTTCGAACCTGGGCTTTTTGTGATAATTTTTTCTTTTTGTAATTTATTACTTTTCGTGGTTATTTTTTCTTTTTGTAATTTATCAATATTTTCTGACAGAAAATTAGTGATAGGTTCTATGATTGGCGCTATATTATAGGTATGGTATAGTATGGTATGTTCTTTTTATCTTTTTCTCAGTATATAACGAAGAAAGAAAGAAAGAATAAGTTTTCACTTCTACCGGCACTCCCGGAGTGCAACCCGTCTTTTTTTAATACGTTGGTAGGTAATATAGCTCAGGTGCTAACCTCCTGTGTGAATTTTACAGAAACAGTAAGTAAGATGCGATATGATAATAACAGATAGTTCGACAATCAAACTTGTATACTTCAACTATGGAGTTTCGTAAAGTTAGTAATAATAAATAATGATAATATATTAGTAATAATAATAGATTATGTGGTTAATTTCCGATTTGTACCCATTTACGTTGTGTTTTTCTTTCCAGTTCATGTTAAAATTTAAAATCTTTAACGGTTTCAGTTGCGCGTGTCTTACCTAATCCTAATACCTACCTGATTTCTGACAAATAATTAATAATTTTGAACTTCGGTCTTTTGTCTATTGTTCTTACGAATATCGAGATTTTAATATGTAGCCGAAAAAATCCACTTTTAACTTTTCTACACATTTTATTATGTTAAATGATTAAATGTTATGTTATTTTCAGTTAAATATATAACATCTAATAAAGGAAAGCTTCTCATTGCAATGAACGGTTACACATACCATTCAACACCGTCGAGGACACCCAAGAAACGGTGGCGATGTTCTACCCACCATTCGGCGGGGTGCAGAGCTTATATCACGATGATTAGTGACGAAATCGTGACAATCAACGATGTGCATAACCATGTGCAAAAATTCACATAGGTATATGTATAATTACCCGACTAGGAAAAAGCTGAAAGAGGGTTATGATTTTTTGTGGATTAGGTATTGTGTAAGGGGCCACAATAAGGCTCGCTGATGAAATATGGGTGTTAATACACCTCTGCTTATCCCTGTGGGGATTACATAGTGAGTATGAATGGCCAGATACCCACTTTAGTGCTTATCAATTTGTGCCATCATTTTGTAGGTTATAAGTATCAGATATTGCATCCATTAAATTACATACATCAGTATAGTCAGTCAGGATATAATATGGAAATTATAAATATCATACTGCCTACAATGTCTTGTTTTGTGATCTTTTGCGTGGCTTTGAATTAAACCTTAAGTAATGTTTAAACCTTGTAAATAAAAATAGATTCATTCTGCGTGAATATACATTTGTCTGAGTGTTTCTAAGTACAACTAGCTGACCTGGCAAACTTCGTATCGTCTAACACTCACTCAATTGTTTTGCCTTGCCGGAACCTCTTCACACTTGAACTTTATGATATGGTATAAAAGTTCAAATTCACTTTTAAGTATTCTTACGAATCGATTAAATGGGATTATATAAAAGTGTATATAAAAGACATTTTCAGGCAGTTTTTAATTTTTTCTCGAGATTTGCGCTTAGCAGCACATTTAGCGACACGTATTTGCAAAAAAAAACACATTACTATATTTGTTCGGATTTAGTGATTTTGTATGTGGCAGCATTGATTATTACTTGAGTGTGTTTAGTTGTCGGTTGACAGTCATTGTCATTTGATGATTTGATGAAAATGACACTTCGTTGGCGGTCGGAGCCGAGAGCTACTCACTTTGTAAGAGGACGCAGCGCGAAGTGGTCTAGTCAAGTCAGCTAACCTCACTGCATTCGATCGGTTTGTGATTTATTCTAGTTTAAATCCAAAAATATTGTAAGCATCCTTTGTGATTTCGTGTTACAAAGTTAGTGTGATAACGAAGTATTGTGACTGGACTATAATATGCATTGATTTTCGAAATACCTTCACATTTGATTACCATACTGATTTGTCGTAATAGAACCTTATGGAATGTCGATTTGACCATTCTAAGTCATCGCTTCGACATATATTTATTGATTGTCTATTCTTTCAGTTATCTTCGTGACGTCAACCTATGGAAACCCCATGATCAGGCTCAACGGCTACACGTACAGTTATCACTATACCCAAACAAAAACCTTTAAGGAAAGGTGGCAGTGTTCCACCCATAATTCACGAGGGTGCAGAGCATATTTGATTACAATAGCTGAGCAGGTTCTGGTCCGTTATGATAAACATAACCACCCACCTACTTTTGAAGGGACATTTAAAAAAAAGTGAAAATTGATGGCTTAAAAGGACCCTATCTAGACAAATAAGACAAAGGTCAATCTCCGCTGAAACGCCACATTTTTCTGCTGGACTTACTTTATTAGTACAGTACTTGACTTCAAATGACTATGATCTTTTGAGACTCAAAATAGTTTTTTCATATTTTGTCTCAAAAAGTCGCTGCCGCCCACTTCACTCCTTACTAGTTCACGCGTTTCCTTCTTCCTACAGTCCTAGGTCCTTTAAGCGGGGCGTGAAGAAGCATCTGATGAGGCCGTTGCTAATATGGTACGTGTTTTTTATGGTGACCCTCTTTCCTGAGACTTTGCCTTCAACTTACCTCGCCTGAGATGAAGTCAAATATAAAAAATGCCCTTTCAGTGGGGATTAACCCTATATCGATATTGATTGGAAAAAGTGAATGTTCAGATAGGGCTTGAACCCGCGACCGGTACCATACATGGGGGAAGGTTTATAAGATGGGAATCATATTCTTATATAGAACATAATACCTACCATTTAACGATGTATTAATGGCAAAATCTAAATATAGTAAATACCGTATAAGTATAATTCGGCACGTCTGTATATTTATTTTCTTGTAGCAACATCTGTCAACTAATGTCACTAGAATATGAACTATGAAATGAAATAATAGGGGTTAAAGTATGAAATTGCCGTTTCATTGTAATAGGTACTTCGAATTGACATAGAACCTTCATGGTTTAGAGATTTTTGAGTGAAACTTTTTCCACATGGTACCTATGTAGTTCTTCATTTAAAAATGTGCAACATTCGATTATCGACTTTCAGTTGTTTTTTTTATTCAGCTTAGACAAGAAAGATGGATACTTCGAAAATTCGAGTGATTTTTGAATACGAGTTCCGACGCGGAACTAACGCGGCAGAAACAGCTCGCAATATCAATGTTGCGTTTGGAGAGGGGACTGCTAATGAACGCACCGTGCGATTTTGGTTTAAACGCTTTCGTGATGGAAACTTTGATTTGAAGAACGAACCACGAGGAAGGCCGTCCACACAGGTGAATAACAATGAATTGAAAGACATGGTGGAAGCCGATCCGAGCTAAACTACCCAGGAATTAGCTGCATGGTTTAACGTTACCTTACCAACAATAATGACTCATTTGCGTCAAATCAATAAAATAAAAAAATGTGAAAAATGGGTACCTCATGATTTGACTGATCTGCAGAAAGAAATGCGTGTTGAAACTTGTGTTGCCTTGTTGAATCGATACAGAAATGAAGGAATATTGGATCGAATTGTGACATGTGATGAAAAGTGGATTCTTTACGATAACCGTAAGCGAAAAATGCAATGGCTGACCCCAGGTGAAACGCCACAACAGTGTCCTAAAGCAAAGCTTACCAATAAAAAGGTAATGGTAACTGTTTGGTGGTCTCAGCATGGTGTTATTCACTATAGCTTTCTACGATCTGGTCAAGCAATAACGGCAGATGTCTACTGTGCCGAACTCCGAACAATGATAGCAAAACTAGCAGTGAAACAGCCCCGACTCATGAATCGATCTTCACCATTATTGCTCCATGATAACGCGAGACCTCATACAGCACGAGAAACCGTTTTAACTCTACAGGAACTGCAATTAGAAACTATCCGTCACCCTCCGTATTCGCCAGACCTTGCTCCAACAGACTACCATTTTTTTCGTGATTTGGACAATTTTCTATGTGATAAAAAGTTTTCTTCTCAGGAGGCAGTACAAAATGCTTTCACACAGTTTGTCGAATCTAGATCACCAGAGTTCTATCGCAAAGGCATAAATGACCTTCCTACTAGATGGCAGCAATGATAGATAATAATGGTAATTATTTTGATTAAATAAATACGTTAAATTAAAAAAAAAACGATTTTCAATTTGTCAGTACAGATCGGCAATTTCATACTTTAACCCCTAATATTAAAAATTTTACCATTTTTTGGTCTTACGAGTAATATGTCTCCTAATAATCTGCAAATCAAAATTAACTTGCTATGTTTTAGACCTGCGGATTATGTCAGAGTTAGTTGTAAAAATATAATAATTTTTATCTACTTATATGTATATACTATTTTAAAATATCTCCGACCAAATGTAGTCAGAGGAATTGGGTGTAAAAACAAAAATAATAATTTAATAAAAAATATTCTTTGGAATGCATAACAACATGTTATTTAATAAGAAGCCATACAAGTTTGTGATACAAATGATTTTTATTTAGTACTAGCTCTTGCCCGCGGCTCTGCCCGCGTGGATGACAGTTATCGCGACCAAACATAGCCTATGTCCTTTCTCAAGGTCTAATCTACACCTATACCAAATTTCATTAAGATCGGTTCAGTGGTTTAGGCGTGAAAGCGTACCATAGAGACAGACAGACAGACAGAGTTACTTTCGCATTTATAATATTAGTATGGATTTTCATTACATGTGCAAGATTTACATGAAGATATTTTTTACATTTTGCAACAAAAGAAATTACATAAACTGATAGAAAACTATTTAATGTTAAAACAAATGTAATTTTCACATGATTCAGTGCTACACATACCTAGATGTTTATAATATTATCAGTCACAATACTTATCTATTTTCAGTGGAATTCATAAGATCTCGAAAAGGAAGACCCATGGTCCAATTTCAAAGTTACAGATACCGATTTTCTTCTTCAAGAACTAATACAACTAGATGGCGTTGCTCGATCCATAACTGCTGTAGAGCGTACGTCATAACGATGGACAAACAAGTTCTGGCCTTTGATTGTAAACATGCGCATCCACCTAGCCTAGCACGACACTTAGATTCTGCTAACGAGTAGTTTGTAGTGGAAGTATTAATTTGAAGTTTTTTTTTTTATATAATGTATGGAAATAATGTACACGTGAAAGGAATAATGTATGGGGGCTGTAAAAACATTTTTGTTCACCAAATTAATACTTACAGACGTTTTTGATATCGAAACTTTAGAATAAATTTTCCCGATATACATACGTATTTATTTATTTATTTGCTATCAGTACTCTGGCAAGGGTCGCCGCACACGAGCCAAAGGCTACAACCACAAAAAGCCGCCATTTGAGGCAACTTATTAGACAAGAAGTTTGTTCAAATTACACTACTAATGTAAACACTCAATTCATAACGCAAGCTATTTAGATCCATACTTTTGAAATGCACCCTGAATCTCGATTTATCTGAGGATAGATTGACAGATTTGACAGATTGTTTATACAATCTGTTCTCAGATAAATGGAGATTCAAAACTGAACACCAATCTAGAATACGGGCCTTAGTTTAGCTGGAGGGGTTACGATGAATATTAGAAATTGAATCATAAAACTTAAATTGTTTTTTAGTTTGCAACCCTTTCATTCGCTGACTTATTCGTCGTTCAATTGACTAATATCTTATATAAGTACACATTGGCAAAGCTGGTGAAAAGAAATAAAATAAGTCGATCTAGTTCGGCAGATCTCGGGTTGCAGGGACTCTTCGCCCCTAAGAGCATCTTTTTTTTTTTAAAGAATATTAGCAATCGAAATTATCGAAATTACTAATATTCCCTCTAACCCCTCCAACTAAGCTAAATTTAATGTAATGGCCAGGATTAGATGTAATCCTTAACCACTAAGCTACCGACGACGCTTTCAATTATTTTCATATTCAGATTTCAGATATTCAGATTCTTTCGCTTATTTTATGTCAATGATTCATTTAACTTAAGTTGTTTGGACATAAAACTCTGCCATCTCAACCACGCTGTCAGTGATTTTATTGAGTGTCTTCAGTGCGGGAGGTAGGGCATGGGAATTCGAAAGCAAGTGCGATATAAAACCTCTCACTATGTTTATTTCCTTAAGGCCGCCATCGTAACCATGTTTTATAACCAGTTACCTAAGAAGTAACGGTCATCTTGCAGGTTACATACGAAGTAACGGTCATCTTGCAGGTTACATACGAAGATATGTAGGTCTTCCTTCGTAACTTTATGGTATCCACGGAATTTTGTGTATTAGTTATAACAAGTTTTAAACATCTACTCTTATTTTTCAGCTCATTTCATAATATCTCAGAAGGGGAATCGTTTAATAAGTCTAAACGGATACAAGTACTATGCCATTCCATCTAAATCGACCAAGATACGTTGGCGGTGTTCTACCCATCTGCCTCAAGGTTGCAAAGCGTTTATCATCACCGTTGACGAAGAAATAATTACTTTAAACGATGGCCATAATCATCCACCATCTAACAACTATTGAATTGAATGAATTTTAATAAAGTATTGAGATAGAATAACACTGTATCAATTACTTAATAACATGTAAGCTTCTTTAACAATTTAATCTATCTGTCGCAGCCAACTAGCTTAATCAGCCGTTAAATTAACTGCCTAGGCTCTTTACTGAACGGTGCCGTTCAATAAGCGGCCTGAATGGTGTTCAGCCATTTCATTAAACGGCTAGGCAAATAACTTGGATCTATGACGTTTAATTTCTTGCCTAGCCATTTAATCAAACAGCTATAAAAATGACTTATTTCTGCATGGTTATAAAAAAAATTACTTTCTCAATGAACCTATCACTAATTTTCTGTGAATACATCTTTACCTACCCCCTCGGGGAGATTTACAGGTGTATGTAATTTTCTGCCTTATTTCGGAGTTGTGTCCCATTTAACGAATGGCCTAAGCATTAGCTAGCGAGGTTATTAAATTTCGTAATAAACGTTAAGGCCGAATATTATTCAGGCCGTTCATTGAATGGCGCCGTTTAGTTAACAGCCTAGGCAGTTAATTGAACGGCTGATTAAGCCAGTTAGCGGCGACATGTCTACTTAACTGGAACAACTATAACCAAGCCAAAATTAAGTTATAATTATTTTACTAAGAGGATAAATGTGTATTTAGTATCCTAAAATTATAATAGGTATTTGTTCTAGGAATGTTTACTGTAGAAAATTACACCGAAGCATAAAATAAATGACCCTGAAATGCTAATCATTTTCATTTATCCTAAAATCCTCATCTCCATTAAAAAGTTGTGGGAATTCTTTATAGATCTCTTTTCTTTTTCTCGTATGGGTACCTTCGGGTACACGAGCAAAGTGTGAGATCACTCTGAACGCATGAAGGACGAACCTGCAAAATTTGAGTCAAATCGGTAATGGAAATGAAATTAAAACTATACCTATAGCAGTACTTTTATATATTCTGTGCCTATAGCAGTTAGACAAAAAAATCTTATATTTGATATTCAAAAGTCACAATAACCGTCGTGGGTATTTTTTTTTTACGTGCGGGAAATCCCCACGGATACCCACCCCTCCGGAGCCGGAGGGGGAGGTTATGTCGGACTCGAACCGACTAAACCGCACACCGTCTCTGGGTCGTAGTGCTAGGCCGAAGGTGAGGTTGTCATGCGACATATCCCTCGCACCCCGGCTAACCCAGGGCCATCCCTCTCGGTCTGGCCCTCCTCGGAAGGGGGGGGGGGGACCACGCGGTCCCCGACTCAACCCCGGTGTGGGGAGACGCACATCGTTCCACGATGCGTGCCGCCGCCGTGGCCTGCTTCTGCTAGGGTGACGGGCGGCTCCAACCGTCACCCTCAGGCCCGCGCTCATGGGGGGCGGAGGTCGGTCTGCACCCTCCGACGCCCGAGCCGCCTTCGAGCGCGTACAGCGATGTCAGCGAGTCTTTCTCGCTCATCGCGCCGCGCCCGGCCGTCGTGGGTATAAGGTAGTTCTATAAGTAAGAATTCTTCGTCATACTTCAATCTCTCTGTGTTTATAGGGTCGGCAGCACGAGTATGACTCCCCTGTTGCACACGTCCATAGGCCACGGTAATCACTTTCCATCAGGTAGGCCGTGTGATTGTCTGTCACCTACAGGACCAATGCGAATCAATGATATTTTTCTTACAGCTCCTGAATTTATAATATCCATGAGAGGCAAACGCGTGATGAAGTATAAAGGTTACACTTACAGCACATTTTCAATGGGCTCTGATAAAGTATGTTGGACTTGTTCTACGCGAAGCAACTGCAAGGCTGTGGTATATACTGATAGGAATAAAGTATACGGTGTTAAAGGAATACATAAGCATCTAAGTCAATTGCTTTAACTGATTTGAAATTTTGAAGTTATGAATCAATTTGGTAAATTCTTTTATCTTTTTTTACACCGACTTGTAACTATTCAATTGCATATTTTCCCTTAAATTAAAATAAATTATTAAACTGAGCTTATTAAATTAACAATGGTAAAAGGGCCTTAGTAGTTGCGTCAGTTCTTATTTTTGCGTTTTTTTTTTAAATCATCTAACCAACCTATAATAGTAAAAGATTTGACTAATAAATATAATGACGTCGCAATAAATTATTTTATACAAGTTTAACTTACTATTTGACTACAGTTTGACTAGACAGTCAAAGATCTTATTAGATGGCATACCTATGCATAAACTAATGAAATTAAGTCTTTCAAACACTTTTATCTTTTTTATTAAATGTACTTATAAGCTCTGTTAGTTTTTTGTTTCTTGATGTCGATTTCATTTTTTTTGTTAAAATTTTATTTATGTTCTATTACTTTGTATTGGTAACTGATTTTTTTTTTCTTTACACGGCTCACATTATACATATTTTTGTGAACACGGCAGATGTAATTTAGATACAAAGTAACCACGTCTATTTCGAATTAATTGTGATTTCTTTTCGTCGCTCAATATTGAAAAATCACGTTTGAAATAAATATGAAGGTGTCTCCCAATGTTAAGTTTTCTTCTTTCTGTTTTTTTTCTCGTTTTAGTGTTCTTTAGATTTTTTTTTTAAATTTCTTTCTTTCAAAAAATTCTGTTCGTACAAATAATTCAGGTACGATCAGAATTTATTAAACGAAAGGAATTTGAACAAACATGTTATTGTACGAAACATGATTGCATGTTATTATGTTCAAATATTAATAATGACTTTTTAATGTTAAGTTAGTCGATCTTTTTGTAATAAAATTACTTAATTTTAATAAATGTTGCCATATTATTTTTTTGCTGTGATTTTGCTCTTACGGCTAAAAGGACCTGACTGAAATTTGGTAAAGGGATAGAATATAGTCTGGAATAACAGATATAGTAGGGGAGGCGTCGAAGGAAATTCGGTAGTTACTCAAGCGTGTCAGATTATAATAGGAGAGGTTAGTTACATATTGACCAGTACCCCCAGCCAGTAAAAGCCGTTAATATGGGTGGGTGCGCAAATTAAAAGAGCATGTCCGATGAGTTTACACGTATGCGTCAGATTAAGATCAGGTAGGTTATTTACTGACTAACAAGTGTCCATTTCGAAACATGCAAACCTTGCAAAAAAGCTATGTCTATGTATATACTTGGGCGCGGTCGTTATTTTATTTTAATTTTAGAGTTAAGTATACTAGAATCTTAAGACTGAAAATGCCGACGCATTCCACGAATTTCTTTGGACGATCCTACACCGTAGAAGCAGTGCGTTTGTGGAATGAGTTGCCAGTTTCTATCACACGAGCACAAACTAGCGCAAGTTTTAAAAAACTTTTACATGAGCATTTTCTATCACTCTAGTACTTATTATATATCTTTGTATCCAACTATTGAGGAGTAAAGTTTATTTAGGTAATAATAATAAATTGATAATTCAGAGAGACATATAAATTATCTGTGTCATTTTGCTGTATAAGTAAATATGTATGTATGTATGTATGAGTGTATATATGTTTGTTGTATTGATATATATACGTATGTAAGTGTGTGAGTATAATATATTTTGCGTTTGCGCATGTATATTCATTCATGTTTGTATGATAATAATCATATATCATTTTCTGTCATTTCCAATCACACCAACTACCATCTGTTCTTACAACTAACTCAAGTCCATCCAAAGGTTGCCTGGAAGATATTGCCTAATATGGCGATTAGGCCGCCCTTTGTACAACAAGTGTTGATGATAAATTAAGTATATGTAATTCTAAAGTAAATGGTGTACATATAAAGTTTTATTCTATTCTATTCTATTATAATTATTTATTTATTTATTTTATAGAATTATTTTAGACACATACTCCAATTTTAGAAAGTAATTAGGAGCCTAAATTGTTTTCTTTCTTTTAAATTAAAAATTGCCAGCTTTAGTTCTGTTTATTTTCTTATTCTTTTTTAAGTGTGTGTTTTTAATAAACGAATTTTCTTCTTCTTCTTTCTTAATAATGTATGATATTGGTATTTATTTATTATGATTTTATCTTCCAGTAACATTAAATACTATTAATCTTTCTATCATCTACTCTACCAATTCTAAAAGGTTTCCGCGATGCTCGAGTAACTACACATTTAGCATCGTCGCCTCCCCTACTAATGACTTTCTGTACCAGTAATAAGTTCCCATTGGTAGCGGTAACGCTATTAAACTTTCACACGGGCGGACATCAACTAGTACACTATACCTAAATTAAATTATCCATTACCCATCTCCTATTTTCCTCCTCCACGGCTGGATTATGGCGTTTTAATAACATAACCTTGCTATTACCAACAGAAGCAGAAGAACATAAGCCAGTGGCTGAATACGTACTATCAGTGAAAGGTAACCGAATGCTGAAGTACAAAGGCTATACATATTATAAAACGACATCCGATTCAACCGAAAGATTAAAAATTCGTTGGAGGTGTTCATATCAGAATGGTTGCAGGGCTGTCGTGTATACCTTCAAAAATATCATCATCAAGGACAGTGGTAGCCATGATCATCCTCCAAGTGTGAGGCGTCCATTAAGCTTACGGGGGTTCCACCGAATGTAAGTCTCTTCTCCGGTGGGATAGGTAGGTCGCCTCCCCATACCCGGGGGCGAGTTGGGGAGCTCGTGCTGTTCTCAACCGAAGAGGGCCAGATCGACGATGGTCGGCCGGGGTGCAAGGGATATGTCTAAGACAATCTCACCACCAGCTACGTGACGGCGTGTTTTAGTCGGTTCAAGTCCGACATATCCCGCCCCCTCCGGCTCCGATGGGGTAGCTTGCGCATCATAAAAAAGGTAGATAGGCACATTAAAAAAGGTAAATCGGTAACTTGCCTGGCTCCGTGCTGTTACTAAGAATCGAACAAACTTCCTATGCACTATGGCAACACAAAGAAACCTGGCGAAGGGTGAAATTTTTTAAAAGGTATACCTGTGGAAAACTACTAACCTCGATCTAGTTTTTATACTTCATGTGATCCCTTGGGAAGCCTGAGGGGATCGAGTTATAGGAACTTCTCGTTACTGATCTTTATTTTATTTTTATTAGAATGTACATACAATATTTGATTTTACCGATTTTACGTTCACGAAAACTATTATTTGAAATATTTGTAAATAATATCATATTTATAGGTCATATGAACAACTGCGCCTAAATTGTAGATTAGATCTTCACATAATTTATTATTTTTGTGATTAAAGATATTTTCAGAGTTAATTTATATTTGCATTAGTTGTTATCTCACTGAAACTCTTTAAAATGTTTGTTTTCATCAAACAATAATTACTTATGTTGAAGTTTATATTGCAAACATTAATGAAGATAGACATCAAGAAATTCTAAATTAATACAAAATAAAAGATGTAACTTAAAAGATGTTTCACTTTATTTATGTAGCATCGAATATAATGGTTATGTTTATACTACTTAGGTGGCAGACAAGCACACTTCCCACCTGATGGAAAGTAGTTACCGTACCCTATCAAAATATTAAATACCTAAACGATCGAAAACCGTCAAAGTTATATGCAAATAAAGTATTACATTTTTGAAGCGGATTATCTCAATATTTTATGAATCGTCACATGGCCCCTTCATTCACTCATATCTTCAATTGGTTTCAGGCATGTACTTACTCATAACCTGACTTTTTAAAATTATGTTTGATCAGATTTATATGTAACGTACGTGTATACCTAAAAAGGGAAGGCGATGATATTACGTGAACCATGATACACTTATTACCACAAAATGACGTTTAAGAATAAGTACCTGGATGACCGACCTTCGCTCGGTATTTTTTTTTGTAACAACGCCATCTGTTGGAAGCTTTAGTATTGTTGTGTCGTTAAAGCAGTTAGTTGTTCACATCGCCAATAGATGTCAGAAAGAGTCATTTTTATTTATTGTTTTAAATAAAATAACATTTTCAAAAAATGAAACCTAGCTAGTTCGATTTATCGCCCCCGATACCCCCTGTATACTAAATTTCATGAAAATCGTTGGAGCCGTTTTCGTTTCGGCTCTGTGCTACCCATCACTCGAGAGGATGCAATGGCAGTATCGCACCATCGAAAATGTTAGAAGAATATTTATAGTTTTATTCAGTCATAATCAATAATGTATTTAGTGTATCTTTTATTTTTGATTCAAGAAAACAATGTCGCCATCTAGTTATAACTCCTGAACTAAAACACTGTCTGCCTGCTTCTTGAAGATACGAGTGTTACCGTTTTTTGTTCCTGGTTGTGCATCTGTATAACGATTATATTATATTATCTGTTCTGATAATGATTTCAGACATATGACATGAAGTATATGACAGACGTTAACATATGTATAAAAATCCCATACATTGATTATTCTATTCTACTCTACAATCGTATAGCCGCTTGTCTAGAGGGGCTGGCTAGAATCGTCTAACCTTGCAGTGTGCTAACCTATTTAATTGAATACTATACCAATATAATTTCATTTGAATATGTATATAATATTTTTTATTTTTTTACAGCTTCGTACGTGTATTCGAAACGCGGTAAGGTCTTGATCCTAACGCCATCGGGATATTCCTACTACCGCAATCGGACGTTTAAAAGTAATAGAATAAGATGGCTCTGTTCTACTCATCACTCGAAAGGCTGTCGAGCTGAAGTCATAACCATCGAGAATAATATATTACAACAAAATAATACGCATAATCATGTGCCGAAAATTAATTGGTTCACAGAGAAACCTGAAAGGTATTGGGTTTAGGGTCTAATGTAACAAGTGTGAAATAAAATAATTGATTGAGTAATGAGTTTCATTGAAAAACATCTTAATTGTAGGAGATGAGATGGTTAAAATGTGCCATCAGCTTGAGATCCAGTCATTTACTACATCAAACCAAGAAACGGAAAATAAACAGGTAAGGATCTGTGTTAAGCCAAGGTGGAAAATAACTATTAGCCAGAGTTATTTTTCTGCCTGTACCTATAAAGTTAAACGTTATAATGGTCAATTGAAACCCAAAAACCTATTGGGAAGAATACGGAAAAAAGAATCATACCTAGTCGTAGGTAGAAAACTAAATAACGTCTGCGTTGAAACCGTTAAAATATTCGTGGGTTGCAAACGAAATCATCTAATTAAATTACCGTAACCGTAACTGTTCTAAGTACTCAGAATGGTTACGTCTAAGTAGTTTTGTAGCTAACCGTAATTCTGTAATTCCGAACAATTCGTAACCGTTATAAAGGAAATAAAGGAAACCCAAACTCAATTTAGATCAGTAGGTCTAAAAAAGCCATATTGTATGTTCATTTACTGATCATCATGTGTGCCATTTCACTAATAATTGTAAAATGGTCACATTTTGACTATCATAAAATGAAGCTTCCTGTGAGCACATCATTCCATTTGACAGTTTTGTATGAAAATGCGTAAAATGGTTTCAATTTATGAGACATTTATAATGTGACGTATTGGATGTTCGTAGGGACTTACATTTTGCGTTCATTTTGAGCGTTTTCATTGTCATTGTTGTATTAAAGCCTTCGTGCCAGAACATACACAAACATTTAAACATTTGTGACAACTAACACTGACAACTTAGTTTTTAAAATCATGACAGACAAAATTGGCACACTGAAATAAAATAAAAATAGAAAACATATTTGTAGTTTTCGCTTTATTTTGCTTTAAATTTAGGTTGATTAGATGGGAATCATGAACTATTTGTATATAGATCATAATAACTGCCGATTAACGCAGTGACAATGGCAAAATCTTATTATATTTAATACCGCACAAGTATTCGGCTCGTCTCTATATTTTTTGTGATTGTAGCAAGATCAGTAGCAAAATTCACTAGAATATGAACATGTTGCAGATGAAATATGAATGAAATACATATTAAACAAGTCACCATTTTACGGTCCTCATATCTCCTACTTATTTGCAAATGAACATCAATATGCAATGTGAACTTTTTAGGCCAGTTTTCATTCAAAAAGGCATCACGACGAAGCCGAGAAGAACCAGATATCCGTGAAGAGAAAAACAGGTCGATTATTATAATATTAATTTTATTCTATTATTGAGATTTGCAATAATTACATTGTGATTCGTAACTTCATCGATATTAAATTTACGCATGTTCTGAAGTATTTACGATCGATTTTAATAATAATTATATATACCAATTATACCTATTTTAGATTATTGGACGATGATAAGAAACTCTTTTAAAACCGTATGTCGTCTTGTGTCTTCAGATGTGCCTAAAACATATCCCTCGTACCCTGGCTGACCTAGGGCCATCTCCTGTTTCAAGATGGTCTCCCCAGAAAACTGTTATACCTACATTAAAACTTTTCTCAATGAGAATATCCATTAATAACTTACTATTAATTTACAGAAGTAACATACGTGTACTCGAAGCGAGGAAACAAACTGGCCTTATTACCGTCTGGATACTCCTATTACTACCAGAGGACATATAAGAGTCAGAAAGTTCGGTGGCTATGTGCCAGCCACCAGTGGAGGGGCTGTAAGGCCGATGTTGTCACGTACGGGAACATGGTCGTCAGGGAGAGAAATTTGCACGAGCATGACCCTGAACCAAATTGGTTCACGGAAAACCCCGTGTGTTACGATATGAAAAAATATATATCGATAGAACCACTCCCACAAATTTTGTTTTATGGTAACACCATAAATGCCTAGATTTCTAATTTTAATCCCATATTTTAGAAAGACACTAAGTGAATCTAAAAAGACTTTATAGACAGATGTCAATCTGTCAATGATTTGATAGATTGTCTAAACAATCTGTCTTGTCGTAAATTGAGTTTTGGATTCTATGTCGTTCTCGATTTATCCGAGAACTGATTGTATAGACAGATTGACAGATTTGACAGATTGTCTATACAATCTATTTTCAGATAAATCGAGATTCTGAACTGAGCATCGTTCTAGAATAAGGGCCTTAGTCAAGTTAGTTGACCTAAACTTATTAAAAATGTTTGTTCCTTACGAAGGTTTCCATTATAAAAGAAAGCTGTTGCCTGCGGTCACGACGGTATGTGTCGGTTGTCGACCAAACATAGCTAGTCTTTTCTCAACCTATAGTCGAAACTTTTAAAGTTCATAAAAAATGGTATTTAGGTTTAGGTGGGAGTTACCGTTGCATTTATAATATTAAGTTTGTATGTCTATTGGTCTTCTTTTTCGTAATAAACGCATCTACGTGTAAATAATAAATATATTTCATACACATAATACACATCGTATATTATATCGTTATATCGTAAATATGTAAAATATAACCAGCTTTACAATTATTGGTATTTTTTATTATTAATTTTATATTGTTTTCTTGCATCAATCACATTTCTCACCAAAATACTTAGCTGTAAATGGCTGCACCAAGGTGTTGGGAGATCGAGCTAACCTCACCAACAAACCGGTACATCTACTAATGATGGGTGAGGCAGGCTTACTTTTGGGAGGTCAAACAGCAGTCGCACTCATAAAAGTCGAATAAGCGAAATTATAAGAAAGAGATGGAATAAGCGGTGCCCGAAGCGAACAGGAGTCAACGTTATTTTTCATCTCTTTCTCTTAATTTAATAGCCGGTCGGGTTGTTGAAGCATTCCCAACCATTCTTTTTTCTGCCAATTCTTTGACCTTCTGTTAGGAACAATACAACTTGTATCGTTACCTTTATCTCCTATATATCTAAAAGGATGTATTTTCTTTAGGACCAAAATATTTCACATAATTATAAACTAAACGTTTTCAGGTAAACCAGAGTACGTGTTCTCGAGAAGAGGAAACAGGATGCTTCTTCTATCAGGATATACTTTCTACCGTCAATTGTTACAAAGAAATAATAGAGTGAGATGGCTATGTGCGTCGCATTCCGGGAGAGGATGTAAAGCCACTATCATGACCCAGGACGATGTTATGGTGAAAGTAAAAAATGTGCATAACCACGCGTTACCAGCAAGAGTAAGTTGGTTTCGTTGCCTACCCGGGAAAGAAGTTCTTATAGCCCCTGGAATGGCGGTGCTGACTCGATTAACAAATTAAGTACATTCTATTTATTTTTCTTATGCAAGGCCATCAAAATGACTTCACTTGACCTGAGGTTAAGTCAAAGAGGGAATTTCTGAAATGAAAATCACTATTATGAACACCAAAAATGCTACAATGATGGTTTCCAACTTGACGCCCATATTAGGGCCTTAACGCCCTGCTTAAAGGGTTTTAGAAAGAAGGAAACGTGTGTTGATATAGAATGCCTAATCGTTATGGTGCCAGATGAGATGACGATCTGAAAAAGGTGGCTGTGATTTGATGCGGAAGACGGAGGAGCAGGAACAATGGCGTACTTTGGGAGGGACCTATACCCGGCAGTGGACTAGGCTAAAGAAAAGAGATGCCGAATCCATTGGTCCTGGACGTAATTATTTGCACCGCATTGTACCAAGGGTACTTCTTTTTGTAAACTATGAAATAGTCGACATAAAGTTGTTATTTGTAACTACGCATTCCAGAATACTCTTAGTTTTAATTGTATAGTCGATAGTTTTAAACCAGTAGAAGTATTTAATTAGGCATATTCTTACATTAGTCCATGGATAATATTGGTCTACATATCCATGACATGGAAGCATTATTCATAACATACGGTACGAAATATAGATTGTCAATAAGTTACGGAGACGGGACATATTATTAATTACTAGCGACCCGCCACGGGTTCGCATGGGTGGCAAAAACGTTTCCGTGGATTTGGTACGGAACCCCAAACTTTTTGAAAATCGAATATAGCCTATGTTACTCACGAAGAACGTAGCTTTCTAATGATGAAAGAATTTTTAAAATCGGCTCGGTAGTTTCTGAATCTATTAATTACAAACTAAAACTAAACTAACAAATCTTTCCTCTTTATAATAGAAGTATAGATGTAATGCAATTCTGATGCGAGTTTTAATGTAGTGAAGGGACTTTTATCGTGATCACTGGGATTCTCGTACCCACTAGGAGAGGTAAAAAGAAAGTTCCCTCTATTATGTCTAGTGCTTAGTTTATGAAAGTAATCATTATTTCACAGTTTTTTAATTACTGTATGATCAACGTAGTAGTTAGTAACTTGATATTAGGAATACGTGAACAAATTGAGCAAACCATGTCTTAAGTATAATAAATTACAGTTTTTTTACGTGCGGGAAATCCCCACGGATACCCACCCCTCCGGAGCCGGAGGAGTAGGTTATGTCGGACTCGAACCGAATAAATTACAGTAGTGGTAATGAGGATCGGATGAGCTCCGTTAGGGTTTTCAAGCTTAGTCTCGTTGAAATAAGGGGGATATTTAATTATCACATTAAAAATATATAAAATTATATGCTCGTACATACTATTTTTAAGTCTCTCGTATGAAGGAATATGTAATCAATTGCGTGTAACCTTAAACATACGAATATGTTTATTTATTGTCCATAGAATGTTAAATGACGGGACAACAATTAAACCTCTGCAGTGAAAATTCTATAAATACGTACTAGCTTTTGCCTGCGGCTCCGCCCGCGTGGATGTCGGTTATTGCGACCTAATAACGCCTATGTCCTTTCTCAAGGTCTAATCTACCCCTATACCAAATTTCATTAAAATCGGTTTAGTAGTTTAGCCATGAAAGACAGACAAAAAGGCACACATATATACTTACCCATTTATGATATTAGTTCTTAAAAGTAGTAAAAGTACCTAAATGTGGTATGTTGAAAATTTTTACTGCATTGTGGCGCAAAAGTAACAGCTGCAGAGCATATACTCTCGATTTTATATTCTATTGCGACAAATGTACCAATTTAATCAATATTGATCAAACATTGTCTTTGTCATGATTCTAGTCAATATAGTCAGTTTAAAAATATTTAATCTTGATGTTGTTAATAAATAATTTATTATTAAATAATTAATTATTGTTTGATATTATGTTCAAAAATAATTTTCACAATAAATATTTCGATTGTTTTGTATGTACAAAACAGTTACAAAAGTTAAGTTATTTAATGTTTCGTAACGAACGCTCAAGACATTGGTTTCCCAACATTTATTTAAATTAAGAGTTTACCTATACAAGAACCCGCAATTTCTCATCGTAATATTATAAGTATGAATCAAATTTTCATTTTATTTATTTAAGATCTCATGCACACACAATTTTTTTTATTAATTTTCATTGACTAATGCTTTTTACGTATAACTCAATTGGATTTTATTTTTTTGTCGATTATGTGTGCAACTTACCATAGTCGCATCGTAATTGAATGATTTAATAGATAAAGTTATTGATAAGTTGCGGTATTTCAACTAGTATCTCAACTGCAACAGTGAGTGAAGGATTATAATAATGAAAAATTACCATTGAAATGCTATGCTAAGAAAGACAAGTACTATACACACATACAAATGCTCACGCCTGTAAATCCCCGCTGGGGTAGACAGACGTGTATTAACGCGTACATTTCGCCGACTATGATTTTTGATCCCTCGTAATAAGGCGCTATTACCGTTCAGGCGCTATTACCATTAAGCAGGCACTTAGTCTTGGGCTGTTAGCTAATTGTCGGATGGCGGACAACCCTATCTCTTAGTTGCCTCCTACGACACCCTCAGGAAGAGATGGGGTGGTCCTACTCCACCGGGAACCAAAACGGCATTATATTTTTGGATATTAAAAGCGTCGGTAGCTTAGTGGTTAAGGGGTCTGCCTTACGATCGAGAGGTGCCAGGTTCGAATCCTGGCTATATCACTACCGACGTGAACCCACTCCTAGCACAAGCAATTTAGCTTAGTTGGAGGGGTTAGAGGGATTATTAGTAATTACGATAATTTCGGTTGCTAATATTAAAAAAAAATTGTCGTGGGTAAAGTTTGTGGGTACAGAGCGGAAACATTTATATGGTCTTGTTGAGTTTAACGTCCCATAAATAAAATCAATGACGTAATATTGTTTTTTTTTCTTCAGTCTCAACTGCAACTTACGTGTATTCTAAACGAGGCAACAAGTTACTCTTACTGTCTGGATATTCGTTCTACCGCCAGGAGTCTTACCAAAGTAGCAAGGCTAGATGGTTGTGTGCCACTCACTATTCAAAAGGTTGTAGAGCCGTCGTCCATACATATGAAGACGAAATATTATCTGCAAAAAGGAACCACAATCATCCTCCAAAAGTAAACTGGACATATAAAAAACTATTGTAATATAAAATAATTATAAATTATATTGTCAAATGGATACTTATATTATACTCACTATATAATAATTATATTAGTTAATTATTATTCCTAAATTATGAAAAAATATTATTCTTATTTTTTTGTACAGATACCTACTTACAACTTGCTTTAGACTACACTGATAAGCACTTCACTTGATGGTAATGGTAAGCTATAAATCCAATAAAGATGAATGTTAGAATGGTAACCTCAATAGATGCTTTTTCACACACCACTTACAGGACTCGCTATAAGTGACAGTAAGTAAGTTACAGGAACGACTATATAATATAAACTCTTCTATTTTAATTTAAATTAGGTAATATTTAACGAAAGAAGGGACGAAAACACATATTCAATTGATATACCTATAGGGTATTTTTGAATTACAAATCTCAGACCCAATTCTCGTACTAAAATCTATTCAATATTTAATCTTGATCTAAACTCAATATCAAAAACAATCACAATTTTAGGTAATATTCTTTCTAGAAAATTGTTGTTTGTATTTTTTTTTTTCAAAAAAATATCGTTATTCACAGTTGCAAAATTGAGATTAGACCGAGACTCAATTTAGAACATATTTTTGTTAAGAGTATGGGCCCTTATTTATATGTCAACTGAACTAACAAAACAACATTTTCCAGAAATTAAATTTATAATGTCCAACAAGAGAAATCGGCTTATCCTCAGAGCTGGCTACACTTATTACGAAGATGGAGGTAAAAGAGGACCAGGTCCTGAAATCAGGTCAAGATGGAGGTGCTCCACTCACCAGGGAAAGAAAGGCTGCAACGCCAGGATCAATATGGTAGGAAACCAAGTCATCTATGGGAACTTCGTGCATAATCATCCACCGAATTTCAGAGGTGAATACTGGAATGGAGGTTTATTTTAAGAAGTTATGTTGTTAATTATAGAATTAGAAAACTTTGTATGAATAAGAAACTAGGTATAATCCGTTTGGTTAAGTATAGGTTAAAAATCTTAATGTGACTTTTTACACAAACACATTTTGGGTTCAAATCGGTAAAAATATACGTGGGTGGAAAATCGTGGGTAAATAAACTACTACTTAAATTAGAGGGCCCATTTCGGTTTTAGGCCGCGTTTTCTTTTTAAGCAAACAGATTGGTTATACATACTGTGTGTTATATATACTGTGCTTTCAAATGAAAATATCAAATACACGCCAAAATTTGTCAAACATTTTTGTAGCTAATCAAACGGAGTGTAGGGATCTTTTTAAATAGTTAGGGGTTATAAAATTTTGGATGTAAATCACTGCAACCGCTAACCATTATTTTGTTAAGAATTTGTGAGCATGTTTATCGCATTAGTAGTTAGTTAAATTTCGATCATTTTTATGGACATTTTCATAGTAGATCCTCAAAATCGTGCAATCGGAATTTGCTATATTTGTTGTTTACTAATACTAGTTACTACTTCATAACTTACTTTATGCAGAAAAGTTGACCTTCGTTCATTCGGTTTTGGCTTAAATATCTATGCTTAGTTTTATTTTGTCCAAAATGACTTGTGTCAGAACTGAAAAGAAAATAAGCATTCTTATAAAGATGTGGGTAATTTAATAAGAAGCTTTCTCTCTTGGTTTAAAATGAACTTAATTGAAATAATGTTATGATTATGTTTTATATAATTCCGTTATAATTATGAAATGTTATACTATATAAAAATAATGTAGGTATGTCATTGGAGTATAAAATAATGTAAAAGAAATGTAAATATTTGAAATTTGAATTTGCATAATTAATGTAGCGAATGTACAAAAAATTGAATGTACATTTTTTGTACATTCGCTACATTGATTGTTGTCTTTTTAATTGCTGTGAAATACATCATTATATACTAACGAAAAGGATTTTCTTTTAAGTCAAGCGCCTAGGCAGTTCATAGACCGGCTGTTTAAGCTAGTTGGCTGCGACATATATATACCGTAATCCGAATCAATTGCGGTATGAAACAAACCATGACCCGAATAATTTATATTATGCTACGGACTACACCTGGGATATACTAACAGGTACAGTCGACAAAGAAGATACGACTGCACCTTTACTTACAATTAAATATGAAAAATTGCAATCGTATCTCTTTTGTCAAGTGTACACAAAAATAATTTTAGTTATTTTTATTTAAACTAATGATTTATGGCACTTGGTGGAACTTGCATTTATCTTTTGATAATGCAATTGTACTTTTCCAAGATATTTATTAAGAACCTGACCGGTTTCGCCTCTCGACATTCTCAAAGATTTACATTGATGGTTATTTTTCAGATCAAATTTATTTCACGATGTCAAAGAAAGGCAACGTTATGCTGAGTTACCAGGGTCATAGGTATCACTTAAAATATACAAAAAACATGAAGAAAACCTGGCGATGTTCAAGACACTGCTCATCGCGGTGCCGGGCTACAATAACTACTGTTGAAAATCGTATTTGTAGATGGAAGAATGAACATAACCATCCCTGTGACCTTTATGATATGTAAAAGAAAATAACCTGTATAATTTTTTTTAGTTTCAAAGGTATATGGTATGATTAATTTAGCTCATAAGGTTTATTACCCATTAAATATCCGAAGTAAAAATATCTACACTCAATTTGATTACTTATTTAACTACAGGTAAACAATCTTGTGGTAACTTTTTGTAAAACATTTTTTTTGTACATGTACAACAAATCTACAATTTGTTTAGCATACAAATAAACTAGGCAAAATCTAATGGATTTGAGTCTTTAAACTGAGTTTCTAAACCAAAGTATATTAAGAAACTGAGGTTTTAAATACAAATATTAAAAAGACACACCAAGATTGCTTACCCTTAGATAAGTACCTAACCAAACGAAGAAGAAGTCCACTTTCTGCTGTCCAGCATGTAACATTTTTATTGAGCATTATAAATACTTACCTACAGATATTTATATGCATGGTATATATGTACAGGCGACAAACGAGAAACAGTTGCACTTTTTCATATAAAGCTGTATGTAAAGATGCAACCGTATCTCCTTTTCGACTGTACACATTGTGTACTGTACACACTGTGTTTCACTTACTATTTCGGTACTACTCTATTCGGTATATAAAATGCTTAGGGTAAATTGTAACCCTGATATTGGTGAAATGCAGTAAGAATTGATATAATTAATATAATGTATTAGAATACTTAATATATTGTAATTAGTGGTTGAGGAATCGATTTATTTGTTTTTATACCGTAGCCAGTTCAAATATAATTTTGATTTACTCTTTTATACTCCACTACACTACATTACAATAGCTTAACCTTTATTCATTTTTTAACGGCAAAATATAAAACTCTTAACTATATTTCATAATGTTTGTATACTATTTAACAGCATTAATAATACACAATTATAAATTATATCTTCAAGAATTATAATTCATCAGTTAAAATTATTTCAGTGCGTGTTACTTTTCATTTTATCAAGCTTGTTTATAAACATACATAGTAAATGAAATATAATTAACTTAGATATAATTAACTTATATGAATGTTATCTTACATTGAGAAATGCTTCATATTATATTCTTTATTATTCCTAATAGTTCTATATATTTTGATAGTAATAACCATTCGGAAATTGTGTATTTCTTTTAGGATATATTTAAAAATGTAATATATATGTTTGTTAAATAAATTAAGGGAATAATAATAATTTGGATCTGGCTCATGAGGTTGTTGACATGTGGAATGTTGATTTGGCAATCATCATATCAGCCCATGGGCTGATTGCTATGGGCCTCAACTAACACCTTAATAGGCCGCTGGGCTTGATGCAGAAGGCGGTACTCCTCGGCACGGCACGTATTGTGAGGAGATGGCTCTCTGGAGCCCTAGCCACCAGTAGCTTGGTCCCTGTACCCGATGCCGGTGGGGCACTATTTTTATATTTTTGAATATATGTTAGTATAGATATATATGTATTTAAAAATGTAAATAGATTTTAAGATGAATAAATAGAATAATAATAACAGGCCTAGGGCTTTATAGTCCCGAGTTACACAACAGAGAATCATAATAAATCAAGTTTGTTATTGTTCATAGCATATTAATGGATTGTATAATTATTGTGTAGTTTTTTGTATATCAATGGTTGTTAATGTTTGTTCCTAATGTCAAGATATATTGCGTAAGTACCTAAATGATATGTCTACCTACACCATTATTTTTATTTATTTAAACTTCATGCACACATGTGTACAACCTAATTACTGATATATTTCCTTCATCATGCAAACATATTATGTATCATGCACAATATTTTTACAATGCTAAATCTGAGGTATAAAATAAAATATTTGGTGTCAGTTCCTTTTTATTCAAATCAATGCTTTTGTTTTTTTTTCTGCCTATAATTTGATGAAAACTAATTTGACATTAACTTATTTATTGAATAACTTGTCACCTAATACTAACAGGTGTAATTTATTTGTCGTCAAAATAATAGTGTTTAGCAGCAAAATAGTAATAGTAAAGTCAATGGTGCCCTATTTCTTCATACATTATCACAAAAGTAACCTAACAAGAAGAAATCGGCGGAGGGCCTCCTTCAATCTCTCCTTTTCTATATCTACCCGTGTCGGGGCGCACGGTATCATATTCTGCAAGTCGATATATTGGGCAGCAGATCTACCATTTTAAATACCTTTTTTTAAGTGAAAACTTCTTAAGCGGCGTTGGATGGGTAAAAAGTGTTAAGGTCGCGTCAGGATTAGTTGACCTTTGAACCGTAACCGACGACTGACGTCATACAACATTACAACAGCTACAGATTGATTATTTTGTTAGGTGCATTAATAAGCTTCGCGGCTTAGCGGTAACTGCTTCGACTGTAAGTCCTTATGATTTCAGATAGTACCGGGTTCAAACCTGGGCTTCTGATACTTTTTGTGATTATTTTTTCATTTTGTAATTTATTACATGTTGTGATTATTTTTAATTTTTGTAATTTTTTACTTTTGGTGATTATTTTTTCTTATTGTAATTTATTACTTTTGATATTATTTTTTCTTTTTGTAATTCATTAATTTCTTCTAACAGAAAATTAGTGATAGTACGCTAGTACTATTAACTATTCTGTGGTGATAGGTTCTATGATTGGCGCTATATTATAGGTATGGTATGGTATGGTGCGTTCTTTTTATCTTTTTCTCGTTATATAACGAAGAAAGAAAGAAAGAAAAGTTTTCACTTCTGCCGGCACTCCCGGAGTGCAACTCGTCTTTTTTTTACTGTGGGTCGTTCTGCTAGGCCGAACGTGAGCTTGTCATCGACATATCCCTCGCACCCCAGCTGACCCAGGGCCACCCCCCTCGATCTGGATCTCCTCGGGAGGAGGGACCGCGCGGTCTCCAACTCGACCCCGGCGATGCGTGCCGCCGCCGTGGCCTACTTCTGCTACGGTAACAGTTGACTCCAGGGGCGCTCATGGGGGATAATTACCAACATTTGGTGACGCAATATAAACTTTGCTGATAAAAAGTATATTAATTTACCATATTTCAGACATATTAAGTACGCCTTCTAAGAGACCGTGGGGCATGATTTCATCCCGTTCGTGGTGGAGACGGTGAGTCGGAAGCCAACAGGTTCGTGGCCATTTTCTTATACTTATCTGGGTTATTCTTTTCAGTTACATCTTATTTCTCATGTACAACAAGAGGTGCTCGCGTTTTAACTCTGGACAACTTCAAATTCCGTAAACACAGACAGAGTGGACCGAGAATTTGGTGGACGTGTGAACAAGTCAAGAGAGGATGCAAAGCTTTCATATGGACATACATGGATGATACAATCGTGTTTAGAAAGTATGAACACAATCATCGCCCTCTGTAATGATCTTCGACAACTAAAATCTGTTTTTCATCAATAATATCATATTTTTTCTCATATTGTAAACATGATACCAACGGACGGGACTCTGCCTCTCTAGGTAAGTGGCAATTTGTTGACAAGTGTGGGTACAATAGAATAGAAGGATATATATATTAAAGTTTATGACAGTCGTCAACGCATGTCAATACCATACAATGACCAATCTATTATACCCTCTTTCCTGAGACTTTGCCTTCAGCTTGCCATTAGGCGAGGTGAAGACAAATTATCATGTCTAATATTTAAAAAAAGAACTATTCTACAAATGTATTGCCACTTGTCTAGAGCGGTTACCTATCTTAATCCCGAATTTTAATATTCCGAATATCATAATCCAGAAAACGTTTGGCCAATTTTTCATAATCCCGGTTTTTCAAATTCCGAAGTTTTATTTGCCATATAATCGCAACTCCGAATTTCATTTGCCCATTTATTCATTTGTAAGACGTTTTATAATCCAGACGAACGAGTTCCAGACACACGAAATCTAAATGCACAAAATCCAGATGACCGTAATCCATATGCACGAAAGCCCAATTTTTAAAACACAAATTTTTGAAATGCAATTAATTGATATCCAGTTAATTGATATCCAGACAAACAATATCCAGATTTATAAACCTAAAACTAAACCTCATATGGCGTCTACTAATTACAATTGGAGACCTACTGAACAAAACACACGTTGCCTTAAAAAATATATGTATGCATGTAAGCAAACAAGCATCCATGCAGGCAAGCTGGCAAATAAACCGGCAAGCATGCAGGCATGCAGGCATGCCAGCATGCTTACCGGTGCGGGCGAGGACTGCCCTGCCTCCGCGGGTGTGCGTTGTTTTATAGACAATTGTTTAATATAATTTCGTATAACAGAAAATGTTTCGCATAATTTCGTTTCATAGAATAATCAATATAATCATTATGTATAATCAATATAATTTTAAATCATTGAATTTTGTTTCATATAAAGTTAAACATTAGAATAATCATTTCATAGAATATCAAATGAACTATTCTTAATCATGGCGTGGCGGTAGTAAACGCGGCTGCTACGCAGGAGGCGCGGGTTCGATCCCCGCTCAGTGCAAATATTTGTATGCATGAATATGTATATCTGCATTGGTCTGGGTGTTTCTATATATATTATGTATGTATTTACAAAAAAAAAGTATCTAAGTATGTTTATCCGCATTCTAGATTCCATAACACAAGCTAGTTAAGCTATGCTTACCATGGGTCTAGATAGCGTTGTGTGAAATGTTGTGGAATATTTAGTTGTGGAATATTTATTTAATAGAAACTTATTACAAAGAATAACATATTATCATATATATGGTTAACTTTTAAACTCTCGCGTTCCATGATATATAATTTACGAAACGGGAATTAACGCGATCATGGTATAGGTACTTACATACCTTTGATTGCCTGACGTTTCGACCAGGTTACACCGGCCGTGGTCACAGGCACAGGCAGTCTGTAGTACCTATACCATGATCGCGTTAATTCCCGTTTCGTAAATTATATATATATATGGTTTTTATGAACTAAACAATTGATGCGTCTGCAAGGTCGACGGAGCCCCGCTACGCGGGGCTCCTACTTCTGGGTGGTTTATAAAAAAATAACCACGAAGGCCTAATGCGGGAGCTTCGCTACGCTCCGCTCCCGCATTAGCCTAACCTAACCTAACCTATCCGAGTCGGGGTAATCTGAGTCGGGGTGTTAAAATTGTAAATGTTACAGTTAAAAATAAATGTGATTTGGAACATTATAAAGGTGGTTTAATATTCTTTAAAAAATAATTCTACAGTTTGATAAGTTTGTTAAACAAAAAAATGTGATTAAAAATTCGTTCAATTGTGTTTCTGTGAAATATGTTTCATTGTAGGAAATTGTTTTTGAAACAATAATATTCGAAATAAAAATATAAGAACCAAATATTATATGAAGCATTTTCTGTGAAACGAAATTCTATGAAATTTCTTTCTACGAATGAGGGGCTCCCGTCCCTCCGCGCCTCCGGTTCTTAAATAACACTCTCTAGTGTAGGGCAGACAAGTACCACGGCGAGTCGGGTCGGGTGTGGTACGCAGTGTTCACGAGCTCGCTTTCCTGATTCATTGATTATGCCTGCATACAAAACTGTTCATGCATGACATGGAAAACAATAATTTAAACAAAATTATATTATAACCTTATAAGTCTACAGGCTTTCATTATATTAAGTGAAATTATTTATGTCTTAAGTGAACGTTAGATTTTTTATTATTATATCAACCGTTACACACCCTAAATAAATCGTATAAATTTACTGATTTTTACTATTCCTGTATATAATTTAGCTGGAACACGATTTGTATGGGAACCAAATAAAAAGATTATGAAAATTTGGTAATAGTTTATTTGGAAAATGGTACGATGGGAAACAAAAAAAAATATTCTGAGAATCTGGTATAACTATATTTGGATTATGACAATATGGGGAACAAAAAAATACTATTTGAAAATTTGGTTTTAGTGCACCTGGAAATTGATTCATCTGGGAAATGAAAAACGGAATTATAGAAAGTTGTCATTCATTACATCTGTCTTTTAAAAGTTCTACCAACGGTTTTCGGGGTTTTAAGATTCGGGTAACAGAAATTCGATATTTCAATAGGTTACCGTCTAGAGCGGCTGAGATTTTCCTATCGCGTTCGTGAATCGGTAGTTGCTCCCGTGAAAGTCAATATAGCGAAATTAAGAGAAGGAGTAGAAGAGTAGACCCCAGGAACCAAAGAACAAGCTTTGGATGTAACCGGAACTAACGCTATGGTAAGTGTAAACTGTATTGCAATTGGGTATTTGACTGACTATTCAAATTTGTTACTTTTTACTAAACGTCAAAACGGTAAGTTACAAGGGAATATGTATAAAAAAAATATTTGTGACGTCATAATATTTAATAGTCAAATCATTTACTATTATAGGTTAGGTGGATGATCAGAAAAGAAAAAAAAACAATAAAATAATAGCCGACGCATCGGTTTTTACTCTTTTACTATTCTTAATTTAATCTAAATATTTTTTTATGAACAAGAAGATACCCAATTTTAGATGTGATAGCTTATATTATAAGATAGCTTGTAAGACTGTTTGTATATCCCGAGGAGGGCCAGACCGGGAGGAATGGCTTTGGGTCAGCCGGGGTGCGAGGGATATGTCGCGAGTCAACCTCACCTTCGGCCTAGCACATCGACCCACAGACGGCGTGCGGTTTAGTCGGTTCGAGTCCGACATAACCTCCCCCTCCGGCTCCGTAGGGGAGGGTATCCGTGGGAATTTCCCGCACGTAAAAAACAACTGTTTGTATATAAGTTACCAAAGTACCAAAAAGGGGCTGGACGGGTTTGGCTGAAATTGTTTGTGAAAATCTAGGATAACTTTTTATTCCGGCAGGATAACATTTATTCGGGACTAGTAGTTTTAAACCTCTTGAATTAGGAGTTTAGGAGTATTTTTTGTAGAGATATTATAATTCCCATTTATTATTCAAAAACATCTAACGATATTTTTTTTCGAATATATGTATTATAAAAGATACATTTAAAAATAGAACAAGTAGATCCCCACCAGCATCGGGTACAGGGAATTAAGCTATGGGTGGTCCCTGTACTTATTATTATATTTTTACTTTCTGATCTACGTCACAGAATAAATATTAGTGCTTCGTGTTAAAGTCATTCGTCTTAATGTTTATGTGTGTGTGTGTTTTTCGGCCTTTCGGCTTTAATCAGAAAATGGTAAAGCTTAACTACGGCGCAGCCGTTCTAAGTAGTAGGTCGATAGCCACATCAGTGTGGCGTGATGCTAAATCTGCTGAATAGCCACTTTTATTGTTACTTAGTTGCTAAGACATACAATGTGTCCCTACATCCAAACAAAATGTTAGCGTAGATGCTTGGCGTGCGTTTTTAGTCGGTGCTTCTCCGACATTATCGCCCCCCACGAGAAAGGTTCATCTTTAGATTAAGAATTTAGGCACCATTGTCGTAGAATAATGTTACCGATTTTGATTCTTATTGTGTTGCTGTGATTTTATTGTTGACTGCTTGATTAAATCAAGTTTAAAAAATATATTTAGCATTTTAATCTCCTTTATCATTACATAAAATTTAATGATCATAATTTTCAAACATCATTATTATAGAACGACGCGATAAGTTTAACATCTACTAATTCGTAAAATAATTCAACTAATTACAGATGATTCACCATTTAAGGTCGAAAAGAAAATTACAAATCCATCCAAATCGAGAAGAAACTTAAACAAAATAGCAAGACTTAAAGGATCTCCATATCTATCTGATGTGGCTAAAAAGGCACCTAATGTGGAGGGCCGTACGATAAAACCACCCTGTACATGTGTAGCCAAATGCTCTTCGAAGATAACCGAAGACCAACGGTTAAAAATATTTAACCAATTTTGGAAAGAATTACAAAGTTGGGATCAACGTCGACAATTTGTTGCGAACAGCGTAAAAAAGAAAAGAAACCGATCAACTAAACCTAAGAGGAGAAAATTCTCATATATTTATAGTTTTATTATTAATGGCATACGCGATACGGTATGCAAGGTGATGTTTTTGAATACTCTGTCAATTGGTGAGAAATTTGTTAAAATAAGCATTGAAAAACATCTCGAAGGGAGTTTAAGAGATAAGAGAGGAAGGCATGTTCCTGGTAACAAATCCCCTGAACGCATGATCAAAATGGTAATGGATTATATAAAATCCTATCCGTCTTATGAAAGTCAGCACGTGTGTCAGAAAAGTCAGACAAAATATTTAGGACCCGACTTAACTATTTTAAAAATGTACGCTCATTATACAATGTTAATGGAAGAAAAGGAAATACCAAAGGAGTTAATCGCCAAAAAAGGTGTATTCAGTAAAATATTTCATACGAAATTCAACCTGAGCTTTAAACCGCCACCTCTAGATACGTGTGATGATTGTATCGCTTACGAACGCAAATCTAAAGAAATAGAATATAGTATTTAGTGAATGCAAAATCATTGTACTTGCGAAATGAATGAATCTTAAACTTACCCATTTATGTTGTACTTAACAGAATTATAATGTTACAAACGTGTTGTGGTTTGAATTTCATTGCCTCCTCTTCCACTATGTAAAGGCTTTACACAATGAAAGTACTATTATTTTTCTAGGGTTGAGTATCCAGTTATCTGAACCGTGGATGACGGCAAGACTGGAAGTTCCTGCTTTGCCAGTGCATCTGCGAGAAAATATCACAAAAATACTTTCAAAACCGGTTGAGCAGAACTCTTCAGACGACGAAGAAGAACGTTTAGCCAAGAAAAGACGGTATTGCACTTATTGCAAGAGTAAAAAAAAAAGAATGTCAAAAATGAAATGCGTTAGGTGCAAAAAACCAGTTTGCGGCGAACATAAATATGATGTTTGCTTTCAATGCTTCTAAAACAAATTATAAGTTATATGTACCTATAATTATTATATCATTGACTGATTTTATTTTTTTGTTGATTTATTAATAAAAAATAATTCCGGATGTAAGTGGAACGTTCCCACAGCCGGACGCACCTGGTAGAGTACTGCGGGACCTCTACATATTGGCATTAAAAGTTACGTTTGAAAGCAAAAAAAAGATTTTTTATTGTTTTGTACCATTTAATTACCTCATTCACTCTCCATCATATTAGTAAAACCCAATGAAATGACAATTTTATAAATAAAAACATCACCATAAAAAATAAATGGCGCCAAGCGCCTGCATTTTTATACTGATATTGTTTTTATGAAATCATCGTTTCATTAGCTTTACTAAGACGAGAAGTAATGAATAATGAATAAAGTATAAAAAAAGAAAAATGTCAAAAAAATACTTTTTTTTCACCTGATCTTAATTTTTTTTATGCCTATATGTAGTGTACCTACCCGGAGTACTACTAGGTGCCATCGGCTTCGGGAGCTACAACTAGTATATAAGTTTTTCACGGTTTATCGATAGTAATAAAATGTGAATTATCAGTCTTCTATCTCCTCAGATTTCCGGATAACCACATCTTCTAGAGGAGCTCGGATCACAATTTTCAATGGCTATAAATTTAGGAAACACATAAACGTCGGTCTTAAAGTAAGGTGGCTATGTCACGATCAGAGACTTGGTTGCAGAGCTGTGCTGTACACGGTCGGAGACGAATTTATATCTCTGAAGAATGAACACAATCATTTCCGACCAACAAAAATTTAAGATAGTGACGTCATAAAAAATGACCCAAATTTGAAAGTAACTCTGTCTGTTACGATTTCACGTAGAAATCACTGCACAGATGTTGATGTAATTTAGTAAAGGGTTAAATTCAATCAATCAATTAGCCCAGTCCACTTCTGGACATAAGCCTGTCCCAAAGTTAGAACAGGGTTAGCTTACCTTTTCTAAAGCAGCAGGTGAAAGAAAGTGACGATAATTAAAAATTATAAATTTATATTACTGTTTATTATTATAAAACAAATTTTAAATTGTCATAAAGTTACCCAATTGTCGCATAGATTGAGAAAAAAAAAATAGTTTCAATTTGAATTTGAAGATAATGTTATTATTCTGCACAGACGATCTTTCCTTTTTTGTAGCCATTACTGACATAAAAAATATAAATTTTTGAGTATTTAATATAAAGTGTGTTTCATTATGTACTATAATCTTCGTTACATCACGTGTCTGAATAAAAAACAACTCTCTCAGTCTGTTTTTTTATATCACTTAGGTGGGCACACATAATTTTGTGTTCAAATGAAGCTATTTAACATAATTATATTTAAATATGATAATGACATATCATTAACTTAAACCAACAAATATTATTACAAAAGTCGGTATACGGGCGAAAGTTTTACGTGACAACGACTTTGAGTGGTAAAATAATTTTAATGTGAATATTCATTCGTATAGTAGGAAGAAGGATGAAATAATAGTAACAATTTAAAAATGTCTGTCTCTCTCGCTCTTAGGCGGGCTAACCATGCCCGAGTGGAAGGGACGCGTGCCTCTCACTCGCTCTCATTGTGAGCGCATAACGTGAGCGGAGCGTAACGCAGTTTCTTGAAGTGTCACCCGGCAAACCAATTTATAAGACGTTGTCACTTCAAAAGCATTGTATACTAACAAATATTTATCTTGGTATTTATACATTAGTATCTCAGAAACCGCTCTAAAGATTTGGTTCAAAATATGTTTTAGATAGAGTTTTGATAGTTAGGGATCGATTCGAAGTTACACTAATGCATTTCCTATATGTATATTTTTTAATATATTAAATAAATATCCTAGGACGTATTACACAACGCCATCTAGACCTACAGCTTGCGAAATGGATGCTTGAATGCGTATAGACGTATTTTAATGTAATTTTTTCTACCTTTTTCATATCTTCAGAATTCCAAATGACTACGACTTCTAGGGGAGCCCGTGTTATCATTGTCCATGGTTACAAATTTCGTAAGCAAATGTGCATCGGCGTCAAAACCAGGTGGTTCTGTACAGAACAACGACTTGGTTGCAAAGCAGTGTTGTATACAGTGGAAGACCAACTCATATCTATGAGAAATAGTCATAATCATCACCCTATGTAGAGTATTATAATTACCGTTATTTAAGTGTTATAATGAGTGTGTAATTGAATAAATGAAAAGACTGACAGTATTGTAGCAGCCTGTATTTAACACATGATAGTCTAAAGCCGCCTTTTCACGGACCGCGATGTTACGGACGCGTGCGCGGTTTTACGGACTACGCACTGTGGAATGAGGTTCGTCTATCATAGTGTAAGCACCTTCGTTATAACAAAGGTATGATTCCGAACTTTACAGCACGCAGTAGTGTTGTCGCAGCACTACTGGTCCCCATAAAATTTCTATGAGTTTCTATGAGATTACATTCCTAGCTACGCAGCAATGCAACAGTAGCTTTGCTGCGCGGCATTATCGCCCCACCGCTTCGATAGACCGCGGCAGACAGCACTGTTACGTGCTAAAGAGTTCGAAATCATACCTCAAATGCATCCGTGTCAGTGGCCGCTGCCGTGAAACTTAGCACCGTGGGAACCCGGCATTAACTATAATGTTGTGCATCTTATTTTGATGAATGATTATACCTTAGTTTACGTTGAATAAACACATAGCTACTTGTAATATTTGAAAAGAATTGTCTCTAATGATTTATTTTTAATAAAAGGTTTTAATAAATAAAACAGTTGACTTTTTATATTATCTAATATCAGTTTTAAGGCGGGTCTCTACGATGTGTATGTCTGTGGACGGTGGAAGGACGCAAAATAGCTCGCACTGAATGATGCACGAAGGAAAGAGTAACCACTGTGGAAGCTCAAACATGAAAAGCCATCTTTGTAATGTGGTAACTTAAAAAATATCCAATTTTGGTAACAAGAGTCCAAGAATCCTGCCTCAATTGCGTTGGGGCAAGGACACTCAACGTTATTCCCAGTTATATCCGATTCGACTACTACGATACTAAGTTTTGTGAAAGCGATCTCTTCTATCCGATTTGGCTTGTACTAAGTTTTGTGAAAGCAATTGCCATCTGACCTCTGAACCCCGAGAGCCTAAGGTTCCTAATGCTGCTCCCATACATCTCTGTGGCTTGAGCAAAGTGATATTATATTATTCTGTTATGAAATTGTTATCAGTAGTTTGTTGTAAAATGATGTTAAGAGACGCGCAATTTCAAGATATCAAAACCATAAAAACTGACTTTCAAACATCTGTCTGCACTTTAAATACAGAGTGCCTAGTGCGAGTTTGTTCTCATATTCACTGGTGACTTTGGCACTCGGATACCTAACTACTGCTTCAAAACACCTTGAAAACTTGAAAAGTTCTAGGTACGTCGATTGAGCTCTTTAGACACGATATACCTACAACTCGCTGCAGAAAATGCAATAGGGTTTTAGGTCTTTTACCCGACTGCACCAGCGAGGATAATGTTTTACGCGCCTATGTATTTATGTAGTTTTCTTTGTTCCCCTCTACAGTTCTAACGGCTGGATGGATTTCGATGAGTGGGGTTTCAAATAAAAGGTATTCATCTCCCGAGTGTCATAGGATACATGAAATGTCAATAAAAAGTATACAATAGATGTTAGGTGTTGAAATGTGTGTTGACAAAATCAATACTTAAGCTTATCGAGTAGGGTATCAAAATGAAGAGAATTAGAAGGAAATTACAAAAATATTATATAATTATGTTTTATTGCCATATCATAACACACACATTATTATAAAATAAATTGTTAAAAAACTAAAATTAAAAACCCGACTGCTGTCTAAAAGATCGAAACAAGTTTAATAAATTTTTATTTTATATATTTATGTGTAGGCGAATCGGGAATGGGTAGTTGTATATAAATACTATAATTGTATGTTGTACTTTTTCAGGACCGTTTTTTGTACAAACCTCAAGAGGAGCCCGTGTTATATTTTTTAAAGGGTACAAATTCTTCAAGCACAGATCACATGGCCCGAAAGTAAGATGGTTTTGCAGTCACGCGCAGGGTTGCAAAGCGGCTATTTATACGGTCGGCGACGAGTTTGTTACTATTAAGTTTGAACACAACCACGCACCTCCGATATCCAGCCTAAGCTACGAAGATATGTAACAGAAAAGCTAGTGGAAAGTTTAGATAAGTAAAAAGTTATTATTTAAATTATATGTGAACGAAAATTGGCGAAGTTTATTTTGTGTGCCATTCAGGAATTGAATGTGGAACCACGCACTCATTTACAACTTTAATTTTATGAAATAAAGGACTTAACATTTTCTTGACTACTCTATGATAATTAGTGAAACATGTACGTACTTAAAAAGATCTGGTATTAAGTGTTTAGTTTTCTAAAAACGACTGTTTTTTGTTTCTGTGAAGTCTTCTTTTATCTTTATTTTTTTAAATTATTTATTTATTATTCACTTAATCCTATTGTGATCTCTTGCTAGCATGAATACCTTTTGACATACCTAATAGAACTTACGATAGTTTAAATAAATGTAATCTGAATAAATACTCTCTCGTCAATTTGTGAGCGCTGCGCTGTATTTTATTTCGCTATGTAATTATTATTTACTGAATTGTTTTTTTTTTATAACTACTACTATTAGCAAAATAATAAATGATCTAACACAACATAGTACTATACAACATTTAACACATTAGGTCACAGGTAGGTTAACCTAAAACAGTAGATACATGTTCTCATATTCTGTGCCTCATGATTCCCCTAAAGGACTGTCTAGTTTAGCTTGGGCATATATACCTATGTGCACAAACCGGATTAGATGCTTGGAAACTTACCTCTATTCGCTCTATAGGCACCGGATAACTTCTTGAACGATCGTCAGGAAGTTCACGCATGTAAGTTGTACAGTCGACAAAGGAAATACGATTGTACCTTTATATAACTTTATATGTAAAAGTGTGACTGTATCTCTTTTGTCGACTGTATATCCACTTCTCAGATTAACAAAAAAATCAATAATAAGACAGATTAACCAATGACACGCGCTTGTAATAATCTATAACTGGTTGATTGATGCGAATATCAATTAGGATAATTTAGATAAAAATGTCCTCTCCTTTCCCAGTACACTTGTGGCCGCGAAATCAACACCCGTATTTTACAGTAGATTTTATTGCAGGTTCAACTGTCATTGAAACAACAACAGATCGAAGCTTAATTTACAAAGGCTTCTTATTTTACAAACATACAATAAAGAACAGGGTTTCCAATCATAAAGTAAGGTGGCGTTGTAGGCGGCAAACGTCGGGGTGCAAAGCAGTTGTATTTACGATAGAAGAACAAATCGTTTGCGTTAAAAATGAACACAACCACTTATAAGGATGCAAAGAATATAAATCTGCAGCTCATTTCTAGTGTCCTCTACTGTCTACTCTACTGTCTTCTACACTAATCTATTCTACTCTAATCTACACTAATGTAAGTAAGTTCACTCACTATTCAATCAATCAAAAACCAATAAAAGGATTGATCAACCAATCACAAGAGCGTGTGCGTTTGTGATAGGTTAAATTGAGAGGAGGCGGGAAAATGCACGAGCAGTTTTAATTAAATATCAACCTTATTCCATCTATACAAAGCTGAAAATAGTCATCATAGCATCAGAGGCCTTTACCACCGCGACCGAAGCTCCTGTATGCCGTTTTTCGACGGCTTCCAATCTTTGGCAACTTTCCTTTTACTCATTATTTGTGGCTAGTTTGGGCTTCTGTTGAAGCAACTGCCGTCTCTCCTCCCTACTCCGAGAACCTCATCCGTTAATTAGCAAGTGTACCAGCTTGCTAGTGAGGATGGCTTAGTTCCGACTGGTGTTGGAAATTTGATGGAACAAATTTGTTACAAATTTCGGCCGGTTGGGTGAGACCTTCCATTGTAATCTAATCTCGGTTGGATTGCGTTCAGGTGCATACAGTCAGCAAGTGCATAGCCGGACCGGTGGGTGTCATGCGGTGCTGCGGCGACTTTTTTTTACATGAGGGAAATCCTCAGGAGGAGGTTATGTCGGACTCGAACCGACTAAACCGCACGTCATCTGTAAGTCGTTGTGCTAGGCCGAAGGTGAGGTTGTCTCGCGACATATCCCTCGCACCCCGGCTGACTCAGGGCCATTCCTCTCAGTCTGGCCCTCCTATCCTCTTTTGACAAATCAGTACCATCTTATTGCTTACTATTTTAAGCTTTGTCAAAACGTTGTGATAATGGATTAGAGTTCATATTTAAATACCACTTAAAGAATGCTTAAGCATTTTTCCACCCGATTTCATATGACCTATAATCTTCGATTGGTTCAATTCAATTCGATTGTTTCAATCGACGCGAAAAGCATTAAGGATAATTTCTCTTTCTCACCTAGTACACTTGTGGCCGCAAAAATCAACACTCGTCTCTAACAGCAGACATTGTTTCAGGACCCACTTTCTTTGAGACACCAAAAAATCGGAACTTAATCTTCAATGGCTTCTTATTTTACAAACATGTAATGAAAAATCAGAAGGTGAGGTGGCGCTGTAGTCGCCAGACTACACATGGCTGCAAAGCAGTTATATTTACGGTAGAAGATGAAATAGTTTGCGTTAAACATGAACATAATCACGCTATTCAGTAACTCCCCTTGGAGGAAAAATACCTTTTTTGTCAGTATTATTAAGAGTATGCAGTTAGCATTAGTTTATATAAACACATACACACGCACACGCGCGCGCACACACACACACACACACACGCACACAACACAATAATACATACAATAAATACACCAACTTAATACACACAAGGGGTTCTTTACAAACATTTTCTTTTTTACTTTTCTTTTTTTAATAACTGGACACGAGACACTGGACACGCATGTGTCGTCTCTCGTGTACAGTTATTATAATTATACACTATCAAGAACCCCGTTATTAAGTCTGTTTAGTATTGAAATTATACTAAGCTATAAAACACTTTTAATCTTTATATGTAATTCTAAACTGATAATTTGCATTGGGTAATGAAATAATGCACATTACATTATTTCATTACCAAATTTCAAAGTTCTCTGTGAATAGTTGACAAAGGTTATAAGTTTACACCTATTCAAACAACTTTATATGAAAAGGTGTTTAGAACCTACTTCCTTAGTCAATTGTACATCTTCTTTTTAGAGTAATTATTTTGTTTATGTGTACAAAAAATAAATTAATAAAGCATTTAAGTATCGCAATTTTAATGTTATTAACCGAAGTTATAAGTAGTCAATAAGTTAATGACTGGGGTTCAAACCCGCAATAAGAGGTTGTATCAGCTTGCAGGTGAACCGAACTGGTTCGAACCCCGAGGATTTTGATAGAGCTCTATACAGACATCATCTTATATTATTACGTACAGAAAATACCTACCTAAATGTTCCTACTTATAAAAAAATTCAAAGGGATGTTGCCACGCGCAATGCTCGAGAACGAATAGACTAATTCGGCAATTTTAATTTCGTAAATTCCTTAAGATCATCAAGTACCTAAATGTTTTTATGTAAAGATAAATGTAAACGAGAACGGGAACAGAATTACACGCGGGTGAAGCTGCGGTTACAGCTAGTGTATCAATATCAATTAGGCTATCGCAGTATGCTCCTTAAACAGTTCCGTCACAAAGTGTGCATAGGGTCCTAATTATAACAATTAATTGTACACTACTTGCTTTAGTTTTGGTATCTTTAGTCGTATTGTTAACTTCGACACGCACTGACAGGCGCTGTGTCATCTCCATACACTCTCTGAGCAAGTACATACGTTCGTACGTACAACTTTTGTTTTTGATATAACTTTTGCTGTTAATAATAGAATAAAGAAGCGAAGAACGGGCATGTCACGTGTAACTGTTGTTGCACTTATGTGCGTGTTTGCACAAACTGCAGCCAAAAACAATCCACTACTTACCGATGAGTTCATAGCTGAAATCAATTCGAAACAAAATTCCTGGGAAGCAGGCCGTAACTTTCCAATTGACACACCCATGAAATACATCAAAATATTAATGGGTGTCTTGCAAGACAACCACACTACCAAGCTGCCAATGATAAGATATGATGCTGATCTTATTGCAAGTTTACCAGAAAATTTTAACCCGAGGGATAAGTGGCCAAATTGTCCGACTTTGAACGAAATCAGGGACCAGGGCTCCTGTGGTAGTTGCTGGGCATTAGGTGCAGTAGAAGCGATGACTGATCGCTATTGTATATACTCGAATGGAAGTCAGCATTTCCATTTCTCTGCGGCGGATCTTCTCGAATGTTGCGACGCATGTGGTTTCGGTTGTGGAGGGGGATACACTGATGAAGCGTGGCAGTACTGGAAGGATGTTGGCATCGTGTCAGGTGGGAGCTACAACTCAAGTCAAGGCTGCAGTCCGTACATGATCCCTCCCTGCGAACACCACATACCCGGTAAAAGGCAGCCGTGTGGCGATGGTGACGGAACACCTGCATGCAACAAGCAATGCGAAAACAGCTATCCAGTTAGCTACGATCTAGATAAAAGATATAGTCAGAATGTTTACTCTCTCAATGGTGAAGATAACATGAAAGCCGAATTATTCAATAATGGACCCATAGAAGGCAGTTTTACTGTGTATGCGGATTTTCTATCGTACAAAAAAGGTGTCTACATGCGCAGGTTTGGTGAAGAACTTGGAAGTCACGCAATTAAGATTCTAGGTTGGGGAGTAGAAAATGGCAGCAAATATTGGCTTATTGCAAATTCGTGGAACACTGATTGGGGTGATAATGGTTTCTTCAAGATCCTTCGTGGGGAAAATCACTGTGATATAGAAAGTGAAATTGTTGCCGGTGTTCCACGTTTCCCTAATTGATGTGAGTCCTAAGTACAAGCTTTGGATGTAATTAGTATTTAACGTTGTGATAATGATGTTGACCCAAAGTCTATGTTATCTGGACATAACTGACGTGAATAAACATTGAGTCACAGTTGATCATTTATTAATTACTTCCAGCCGATACGGTATTAAATGTTTACCAATCTTTAAATTTGTTACACATTAATATCTGTTTTCTTTATATTTTGGTATCTTTATTAGTATTGCCCATCGACACGTGCTACCAGTCGCATTATTGCCTCCATATGGTACGCTCTGCTCATTAAGGCAGGGTTTCGACTCCATATTGTTCGTTCGGGCATCAACTACACCCATCGCAGCAGCGGCTAAGTCATCCCGTTACATTCGCTCGAAACATACGCAATCCATTACGTACTTAGCAAAGAAAAGGAAAATAAACAAGTGAGTAATGGGCATATCACGTGCATTCTCATACTCATGTGCGTACTAGCACATACTTCAGCCAAAAACAATCCATTGCTGACCGATGAGTTTATTGCTGAAATCAACTCAAAACAAAATTCCTAGGAAGCTGGACGTAATTTTCCAATTAATACACCCATGAAAAATATCAGAATATTAATGGGTGTCTTGCAAGGCAACCGCACCACCAATCTACCAATAATGAGATACGATGCAGATCAAATTGCTAGTTTACCGGAGAATTTTGACCCAAGGGATAAGTGGCCAAACTGTCTATGAACGAAATCAGGGACAAAGGAGATTGTGGTGGCTGCTGGGCATTGGCTGCAGTAGAAGCGATGACTGATCGCTATTGTATATACTCAAATGGAAGTCAGCATTTTAATTTCTCTGCGGTGGATCTTCTGGCATGTTGTGACATATGCGGTAACTGTTGTTACGGGGGAGATCATTTCCAAGCATGGCAGTACTGGAAGGATGTTGGCATCGTGTCAGGCGGCAGCTACAACTCAAGTCAAGGCTGTAGTCCGTACACGGTCCCTCCTTGCGAGCATTATATATCCGGTAAAAGAGAACCGTGTGGCCATGGTGGCTGGACACCTGAATGCTACAAGAAATGCTATGGCAGTTATCCAGTTGCCTACAATCTAGACAAAAGGTAGCATGTTTACGCAGCCAAAGGCGAAGATAACATAAAAGCCGAATTATTCAATAATGGACCCGTAGAAGGCACATTCACAGTATATGGAGATTTTATAAAGTACAGTAATGGTGTCTACAGGCACACTTATGGTGGTGCTTTAGGCCGTCACGGAATTAAGATTCTAGGTTGGGGAGTGGAAAATAACAGCAAATATTGGCTTGTTGCAAATTTGTGGAATACTGATTGGGGTGATAATGGTTTCTTCAAGATCTTTCGTGGAGAAAATCACTGCGGTATAGAAGATGAAATTGTAGCTGGTGTACCACATTTCCCTAATTATTTACACCCATATTTCGCCAAATACGATTTTCGGTCCCACGTAATAGGGGACGAGCCTATTGCCGTTAAGAGGGCTTTTAGTAACAATATATATAAATGGTTTATATGTGTACACACACAACCGAAGATTTTTATGTTGATTGAGGTTATTGAGGTTTCTCATAGTTATATTCCAATAAATCTCATACCACTACGACATTTTCTTAACTTATGCCACCTTTTATAATCATTGAGCCCAGGATATTTATACTATATTTTTTTTAAGTTTTTTTTTTTTGCAAGCAACGAAGTCAGTTTAACGAGTAATATGATGTATGAGTCGTTAGACTGCAACGGATGTGACTGTGAAAAAGGTTATAAACACCTAACAAAGGATACCACTAAAATGCCACAGTTACTAAAGGCTGAGTTGTTCCGTTGCAAGAAGAAATCAATGATTCTGTAGATAAATAAATGTTTCTTCTCTTAAAATCATGAGTTTTAATTTAACATTTTTATTCTTTTGTTACTGTGAGTTGAGAGTTTTTGAGAAATGGTACATTAAGGCCGATAAAGCCTCTGTGGCGTTGCGGAAGTGAAAACGCTCAGTACAAATATTTATATGCATGAATATGGGTAGACAAACACACGGCATAACTGATGGGAAGTGGATACCGTAGCCTATGAATTTCTGCAACACTACGGGCATCTCGCTCGTGTTGCTAAACCTGTAAGAACCATCTTATGCCCTTTTCGAAGAACCCCATATTGTAGTCGCTTGGAAAACCACAACAAGGCGATGTGTTTGCTGAGTTTCAGGCCCTAAATGTTGCACCGAAAACGAGTACTTACATTCTTGAAAGTGTGCTGAGTTTCTTGTCGGAGTATTCTGACGACGAGACCGCAAACGGTAGGTACACGTTGTCAGCGTAACATTCAATCAATCAATTAACCTATGGCATTTCACTACTGAACATACATAGGTCTCTTTCATTGTGCATCACAACACCTTACCCATCGTCCCTCGCAGCCAGTCTACCCCAGATATCTTTTTCAGGTCTTCAGTCCATCAGTGGGTCACTTGCGAGGAGCATGGCTGTCCTTCCCGGATCGGCCTGGTCGCGATTGGTCTCATGGGGAAAATTCCGCCAAATTGTTTCAAACCTCTCTACAACATAATTACGCTTACAATTCATAATTTATTATGTTATGTCTCATTGCTTTGTACTTTATATGTGAATAAATTATTTCATGCCATCTGACTGGCACTCTAAGCTCGTTCGCCGAAACTGTCATCATCGGGCTTTCAATTGAAGTAGTAGTCCTAGAGCCACTGCAGTTTGCTTGTGTTGCATATCGGAAACTCTGATTATTTTACGGATGATCTCATTGCTAATTTTATCCTTCAAAGAAACTCCACCTATGGCAATTCACAGCTCTAAAAAGTTCTACAACTGGGGCCCGTTTCATAAAACTACAATTTTACAAATTACAAGTACAATTCGATGTACATTGCGTAGGTAATTGGTCACTTAAATAGGTTTTATAATATATGGCCAATTAACTACGCAGTGTACATCGAATTGTACTTGTAATTTGTAATTTGTAGTTTTATGAAACGGGCCCCTGGTCTAACTGCAATGCTTCAAAATTGCATTTGGGTTGTGGAGGTCAGATGGCATTCGCTTTACGGGACATATAGCAGTTCAGCTAAATTCACAGTAAGACAGGTAAAGCGGACCACAGACTCCAAGTTGAAAGTTTTGGATGCGAACGCTACGATGATGAAGAAGAAAGAAACTCCAAGTATGATTGATTCCCTAGCCTGATATGCGGGTTTTAATAGATGTGCTAGCCCCACACTGTCAGTGCCCACATTTCGGTACCGTAAATTATAACAGGAACAAGCATGGCCCACTGGTTGGTGACCTTCGCTTTCAGAAATTACGGTAAAATTATCTATTAAAATTATGGTAACCAGCAATGTGTATAATTCGGTAATTTATAGGCAATGTTTATAATACCGAGTGCGTAGCCGGTAATGTATGAAATGTTATCAAAACAAATACATGGTGGTTATAAAACAACAACCATGAAGGCTAATACAGGAACTTCGCTTCCACCTTAGCCTTTTCAGGTCGTGGCGCAGTGTCCACACCGCGCAAATTGACTTGAGATTAGGTTAGTAGAAGCTCCCGCATTAGAGCGTTTTCACATTCATCCGATATCGGTGTCGGACGCCGATAGCCGATATCCGATAACCGACACCTTGTGCTGTTTTCACATTTATCCGATAAAATCGGCCCGATACTACCATTTGCTCGAAAGCATAGACTAGTTAGGGAGGCTAGGGATGAAAATTTTTTTTCGACCTTATTGACATGACATGGTACTCGTATTGAGTTTTTTTCTTATATTGATGATCAGCGTCATCAATTAAGGCGAAACGATACGTAACTACGAAAATGTCATTAAGGTCGAAAATTGCTTGCCGTCGCTGTTAGCCTCTTTCAGATTCTATATCGGGCCAAAACTGTGATGTTGGCTCCGATAACCGATATCAGACAATGTGAAAGAGAGATACATTTGTCATACGTTGGACTTCCTCCGATATCGGATGTCGGACATCGGATATCGGACCATGTGAAAACAGTCTTAGCCTTCGTGGTTATCTTTGTTTTATAACCACCCAGACCACCCGCAATAATAGATCAAGATCTACTTATTTCACACATTGCCAATGGAACTGCACGTATTCTATATATCAGCATATATTGCCTAAGCCTTGTATAGAATGCCTACTCTATACAGATTACCGGTAACTTTACTGTGTTGTTCTTCTTATTTAATTTCATGTCATTTTGTAAGTGCTGTTAAATAACTATCGTTCATTAATTGGGGATTTTCTTGCAGGTATCATGTTTCTGAGAACATCTATTGGGACTCGAAGCATCGTATACAGCGGTTATAAATTTTATAAGAAAAAAGGTAAAAGCAAAGTTACTGAGAGATGGCGCTGTAGTCTACATCAGCACTTCAGCTGTAAGGCGATGATATTCACAATGCATGATCAGCTCATCGCAGTGAGGGGTGACCACAACCATGCTCCGCCGAAGACTCTTGCTGCTCTGTCCAGGGTGAAGTGAACAAGTTAGGATGAAGATACTGAATAACTATTTATTTGTTTCACTGCGAGGCTCAGGCTCCAGGATATTGTCTTGCGTAGATTTATCAGATTTGATACAGTATGCAATAGAACCTAGCCTAGTCAAATCAATAACATTTTCCTTTATTTACATACAACTGTATTTTCCTAGTTGGATAACTTTTGATTTTGTGTTTTTATTCTTGTAATAAATAACAGACACCATAAGAGTGTATTTTTTTGTTTATGCGTTTATATTTGAAAAATATTGTACATTGTATTGCATACATTTAAAAGACATTCAAGTTTCCAGTATTATTATCATTTATTTGTAGCAATTCAGTATCATCCAGTAGTATTAGGTATTTATTTTTAATAGTACTTACCTAAAGAATGAGATACAATTGAATGAAATTATTCAAGCATTTTGCATGTTAACTATTCAAATCGATTAAGGTAGGAAAAATAGTGAATCCCCAGGTCATCGTCAGGGTCAGGGCCATCGGACCTCGTTCGGACCCCGAACTAATCCAAATCTATTCTTTATATCTGTCTTTTAGGCGACGGTGGGCTGTGTACCAATATTCTCATGAACTATCGAAACTAATGAATGATTTTCCAATCATTTTTAAACATTGATGTTTTACTACTCCGCCTAAACAATTTAATAAAATAAAAAATATATTTTATTTCGAACACATTCCTATTTTGTTAGTAATAATATACTTAGGACTATGTTAGTAAGCAGATTCATATTATGTTAGTAACTACTTAGGACTATGTTAGTAAAAATTAAAGATATTTAAAACTAAAACTATTTAGAGACCAATTGTACGGCAGATATACATTTACGCGTACAATGGTTCAAGACAGGCGAGTCGTACATTTCAGCGATCATTTGCAAAATACTGTTGGAGCTGGCTCGAACTCTGCATAGCAAGGAGGCTGTTTTTTGCGCCATATTGCAGCGAAATCAAACATACATGACGCACTGCAAAAGTGAGGCAGCCCCATCAGTATTCTATAGCCATTATTATGTAGGACACGTAAAGCGCAGACGGCACGCTGCGTATAGTTGGTCCACAGACTGCACGTGTAAAATACTTGGCAATATATCTTAAACAAGGTAACTGGTAACAACATCGTGCAAACCTGCGGGCCACCATGTTACATCAAACTGCCAATTTTAATTTAATGAAATTTTTAACATGCTAAATATATAAATCGATTAATTCCGAGGAATCATTCTTTGGTTCCGATAGTTCATGAGAATATCGGTAGACGGCCCCACCGTCGCCTCAAAGACGGATATAAAGAAAAGATTTAGATTAGTTCGGGTGAGATCCGGTGGCTCAGTGGTCAGTGCATTCCCCTTGTAAGGGAAAGATCGCGGGATCGAACCCTGCCTGGATTGATTATTTTTTTCCTATCTTAATCGAAATGAGGTACAAAGTCAATATTACTGATTGTGTTACTTACTATAAAAATATTGTCCTGCCGAACTTATCCCAACATGATAAATCTGTTTGCCAATAAATTTTAGACCTTAACGGAATAACAGTAAAGTCATAAAATTAAATGATATTTTTTGCAGTTTCTGTAGTATGACAATAGTTGACAATTAGCAGAGTGGGGTCAAGGGCCCTGATTTTGCTATAATTTTTTTCATAACAAAACCACTGCGTTACCACAGACACTAGATCCAATACCTGTCTTAAATTAAATGATAATCTATTATAGTGAATGAAAAATGTTATAAACTCTTGCTCTTTTCATTTTGGACTTTAACACCCAGGTATAAAGTTTAAAATTTAATGACATTTTAGGCAATGTCAGCCGTACGACAGTGATTATTATTATATTATATTATTGACACTGACTATTGTAGAGTAACTATCACAATATAATCATTATTGTACAAAGTTATATCAATATTATTTACTATGCTTATACTTATTAAAGGTTGATACCAGCTTAATGTACCGTAGATGATTTTCATGATCTCATAGTAAAAATGTTACAGGTGGTTATTAACAAATATTTATTTATAACTTGACCTTGGCATTCATAAAATTAGTTGAGTAGGCTCACAATCATAGACTTACTAGGTTTAAAAATGGGGTGAATTCGGATTACTGGGTGAATAGAGATTTAATGGTGGTTTTTCCAATTCCAGTATCTAACCAGAACAATAATTCTGATCATTATTACAGTGAACTAATCCATAGTTTCACTTGAAAGAAAATAACTACAAAATTTATCTGACCATTTTATTTCTATTCATCTTTTGGTCCCTATTCACCCCGTTTTACGGTACACTGAGAATGGTAGAAAGCACCAGTAAACTTGTGTATTTTTATTGTAAAACTGTGTACTGGACCTAGCGTCAAATTATGGTAAAATACAGTCAAAAATAACATCTGTCCTAAATGCATTCCTTAGTATACATCCAGTTGTGATGAATATTTCTAAAAATCTAATGACTGAATGAGTAGCTTACTAACGATAAGTGGGTATTATTGATAGGTACGAGTTCGTAACCGACCGCAGACATTAGCAGCAGCAAACGATGTGTTGCAGCATCATCGGTGTCTCTGGAACCTTACCACAACCTCTTAATAATATGATTTCAATCTTAGTTTACGTTCATAGTGTGATTCGAATCCTGCCCCCCAACTGAGGCAACTCGAGCGTCAGAGGTCGATGAATGACCTCCGACCCCCATGATCGCGGGCCTAAGGAAAAACCCTAGCAGAAACAGGCCACGGCGGCCGCGCGCGTCACTTACCCTCCTCACACAGGGGACGAGTTGGGGATCCCGTATTCCCCCACCCGAAGAGGTCCATATCGAGAGAGATGGCACTGGGTCAGCCGGGGTGCGAGAAATATGCAGGTGCCCACCTGCATATTGCAGTGTGCTTGTCTGCCAACTAAGTGGTATAAAAAAATTGTGCAGTCGAAATACATCCCGCGGCGAAACCGACGCTCAGCCCATAGCGGTAGACCACGCGTCGTTATTCGTTCACTTTCGTAACTGATTATGGAAAACCAGCTACGAACATGGAATTTTTAATTTTAATAACCTGCTACCAAAGAAGATTTAAACTGTCGTTTTCATAATTACGAAAGATATTTCATAAAAATACATAGAAACCAATTGTATCACGATTAAATATAATCAACTGCTGCTGTCTGCGGCCGGCTACGAATTAGTACCTTTACACTTTTAGATGAAATATTTATTTGTAATACACGTTTTAATCTATTTTCGTTTTTATTTACAATCATTATTTAACGTTGTTTCTGGTTGCATGCGCACCCTGGGCTTTAAACTTTCACCTTAGAGCCCCTGGTCTGCTTCATCCTACACTATTTTTTATTTGAATTATACAGCGATAAGAGGGCGACTACCACCTGGCCTCCGTAATCCTATTCTAGAGCTTTTTCCGTCAATCCGATGGTATTCTAGCTTACCGGTGACGTCGGCTTGACTCAATATCCCAATATCTTTTATTACATGTGTTAAGGACCAAGTGATAAATCGGGCATTATGATGAATATGAGAGTTAAAATAACTGACTCAGGTTTATGGTGACTCAACTACGGTTTAATTATTTCATGGATGGGTTGTTATAAAAAAAAATAACCACGAAGGCTAAGAGCGTTTTTACATTCATCCGATATCCGACATCCGATATCGGTGTCGGGCCCGATAGCCGACATACGATAGAAGAAACGAAACACAGAAATAAAATCGTTTTTTTTATTGTGCTGTTTTCACATTTATCCGATGAAATCAAATGATGAAATGTGAAAAAAATGAAAAAGTGCGAGCAATTTTCGACCTCATTGACATGTCATGGTATCGGGGAATTTTCTTATATTTGTGAGCAGCGTCAGCAATTAACGCGATCCGATATCGGACCAAAACAGTGGTATTGGCTCCGATAACCGATATCGGGTCGGACAATGAGAAAAAGAGATACATATGTCATACATTTGACTTCCTCCGATATCGGATGTCGGATATCGGATATCAGACAATGTGAAAACGCTCTAAGGAAGGAGCGGAGCTTTAACCTATATCTATCCATGTGGAGGCGCGTCACTTATTGGCCCATGACATATATATTTCATAGCATAGTACACCTCATTAGTCTCTACGTCACATTTCAAATTCGAAATTCAAAATAAAACCGAAATTACTTATAAAGGTAAGGTTGACTATTAAGCTACCGACATCGACGACTAAAGATAGTCTGGATCTATCTTTTATACATATGTACTTTCTGATCATACGTAGGTATCAGTGTGTAAGAGTAGAAAAGCTTAAAGCTGCCTTTCCACTGAAGATGTGCTAATTTACGTTGCTGTGGATGCCTTTGATATCGACCAATTATAATCGTTGGTCCACATAGCAGGGATTCAGCTATGTTTTTTACACCGGGTGTAAGGGGAACGCTCCCGAAACCGAAGGCCCCTGGTAGTACTCCGGGTACACTATACATTAGCATATTTTTTATTTAATTTGGCGAAACAAAAAATTGTTTTCATTTTTTTTACATTTTTGACATTTCAATATTTCATTAAAAAACATTACTACAGAAAAAAAGCCAATGGCAGTTTTTTGCAGTCAATTGCAGCCAATTCTTGCAGTGATGTTTTTTTTATGAAATTACCGTTTCATTGAGCTTCATTAATACAACGGAGAATAAATAATGCTAATGAAACGGAAAAAAAAAAGAAAACTTATCATCAAAACGAAAAAAATGCCAATATGTAGTGTACTCGGAGTACTACCAGGGGCCTGCGGCTTCGGGAGCGTTCTCCTTACACCGGGTATAGAAAAATGTGTGCTATGAATGTGTGCTAGGGATGTGTTCTATGGATGTCTAAAAGGGTAAATTCGAATTTTAAAAAATTGTAGGCAAAATAGTCCGAGCTGCGTATCTTCATAGCACATCTTAGTCACTTAACTACATACATAGCATAGCACCGTGGAAGCGGTCGCATAGTTTCATAGCTTAGCTTTTACATCTTCGTAGCATAGCTAAATAGCACATCCCCGGTGGGAAGGTAGTCTAACATGTATTTTTACTTCCAGGTCCAATATTCTCAAAGACTCCTAGGGGAGCTCGTGTGATACACTACAACGGGTACAAGTTCTACAAGCATACAGCGATTTCAGTCAAAGTGAGGTGGTATTGCAGTGGTCACACGAGAGGGTGCAAAGCCGTGATATTCACGGTTGATGACGTCATTATTTCCATGAAAACTAAACATAATCATGAACCTCATACATAACTTTCTTTGTGAACAAAAATTCACACGAAAATTGCAAAGGTTTATTTTTATTAGTTGTGCAATTCTAATCCATGATATATTGTTTGTGTTTTTTATACAATTGAGGTGGTAGACAAGCATATGGCTCACCTGATGGAAAGTGGTTACTGTGACCTATGGACAACACCAGGGGAGTTGTGCTGCCGACCCTTTAAACACAGAGTTTCTGTGCCATCAGTGCAGAATACAAGGCAGGAACAGCCTTTGGTCTTTCACTGACAGCACAAAAACTCTCCAGTTGTAATTTTATATTTTAAATATCTCGTGAACTAACTTAATTCTGTTTTACTGAGGAAATCTTTACAGTACTGAAAATTGTAGTTAAGCAATACTACGCGTTTAGGCACAGGCAAATAGGTTAAATCCCATTCGAGATGGGTGGGTTTTAGCGCACTGATAACAAAATGAGCTCTATGCTTAATGAAGTGGATCCTGTATACCTTACAAGAAAGAGATTATACTTTATGTATGCTATGTAACTGGTATAGAATTTAGTCTAAATCACACAAGTGCATTAGATTTACCATATCTTTGGTCTTTATTGGTAAATGTAATACAGAGAGTGCTTTTGTCTTTGTGCCAATTTAGTGAAGCTAGGTATTATTAACGTAAATCTCTTCATAAAAATAGTCTAGGTAACCCTTCAAACATGCCAAAGTTACTATGTTGAGACTGTTAAAAGAGGTTCATATGAATATTGTAAGTCTGTACTAAGGTGACGTACGTAAGGTAAGGTGGTTTAACAGGGTTTAAAGTCATGGTGCCATAATACAGGAGATCAGTAAAAAAAATTTTTGGGCAAAATGTGTTTAATAATGGTATCAAAAAATCATGTAAAGACAGATATGACTTAGTATTCATCGATATTACACTTTATGAAAATCTCTAAGACAATTTCGCTTTTCATTATAGCACAAAAAGACCTCGCATTTTCCATACTTTGTATAGCTGATTATATAGTTATATTATATAGTTATATTATATAGTTATAGATTGTATAGTTGATTTGAACAATTCTGACACAATTGTCGACGATTTTTGATTCCTATAGATAGATGTCAGTGGAATATATTAGGTCCTTACGTATGAAATTGGCGTTTTGTACGGGAGGAATAAAAAGTCGTTTTTTTTCCTCCCGTACGCCAAGTCGTCGTTTTTTTTTGTAAAATATATTTAATTAATCAAAGTATGCACCGTTGTTATCTATACACTTTTGCCATCTTATGGGTAGTTCATTGATCCCATTTACTATACAAACCATGGGGGCGAGAATCAATAAACTCTTTGAAGGCGGTTTGGACTGCTGCATCGGAGTGGAATTTTTTTCCTTGTAAGAAGTTGCCCAAATTCCAGAAGAAATGGTAATCTGTTGGAGCAAGGTCCGGGGAGTACGGTGGATTTTGCAGACATTCCAATTGTAGCTCAGCTAACTTAGTGGTTGTTTGTTGTGCAGTGTGTGGTCTTGCGTTGTCGTGAAGCAGCAGTGGCCTAGAGCGATTGACCAATCTCGGTTGTTTAACAGCTAGTTCTTCCTTCATGATTTGCAGTTGCTGACAATAGATATCTGCCGTAATCGTTTGGCCAGATTTAAGAAAGCTGTAGTGAACGACACCGGCGCTAGTCCACCAAACACTTACAAGTAACTTTTTCTGAGTCAATTTTTGTTTTGGGCAGGATTTGGCTGGGTCTCCAGGGTTCAGCCATTGCGATGAGCGCTTTCGATTATCGTACAATATCCACTTTTCATCACAAGTAATGATTCGATTTAAAATCCCTTCATTATTGTGTCGGTTGAGCAAAGTAACACAGCAGACTGTTTGCAAGTTCGATTCACTCAATTCATGAGGTACCTATCGTTCGAGTTTTTTACTTTCCCGATTTGCTTCAAGTGGATTAAAACAGTTTTCACTTACCCCGAAGCCTGCTGCTATCTCTGAAGTGCTTTATGATGGATCCGCTTCCACAATAGCCTTCAATTCTTCGTTTTTCACTTTGATCTCCGGCCGTCCACGGGGTGGGTTCTTACGGTCGAAATTTCCAGAACTAAAACGTTGAAACCAAAAACGTACCGTGCTGTCTTTAGCGACACCAGCGCCGTACACATAATTAATTCTTCGAGCTGTTTCTGCAGCACTGGTGCCACGGAAGAACTCGTACTCGTAAATATACCGATATTTCATGTTTTCCATTGCGCGGTAATAAGCGACGCCAAAGAAAAAATAATGAGGACAATAACAAATGAATGACTGTATTCCAAAGAGAAAAAAACCAGCTAAATGAATTTATCAATTTGAATTTGGAATTCTTAACCAAAGAGGAGATATTTCAGATCAAATTGATCAGTATACGACAAAACGCTAATTTCATACGTAAGGACCTAATATTTTGTTAGCTTGTATCGAGTAAGCCTCAACATACTTATATGTAATATCTACTCCAGGCATACGTTCAACATAAATACTCTTTTATTTTACCTATTGTATCTGTGGTCATTATCTATGGTTTGGTTTTTGCCGCCAGAAAAAGAATACGAATATGACGTTTGTTTTTTTTACGTTGAGTAAATATAACATTAAAAATAGTATATAATTGAATATAATATCTACGAGGATTACAATAATATATAATAATGAGTATAAGAGGATTGAATATAATCACTACATAGTATAAAACAAAGTCGCTTTCTCTGTCCCTATATCCCTTAGTATGCTTAAATCTTTAAAACTACACAACGGATTTTGAAGCTTTTTAATAAATAGAGTGATTGAAGAGGAAGGTTTATATGTATAATACATGTTTAATATAGTAGAGGGTACAGCGGGAACGGGATCTGACGCCACGCGGCGGGCGGAAAAATATTGGCGGTACGAAGTTCGCCGGGTCAGCTAATAAGTATATAATAATTCATTGTCGTGAGCATGTAAGTATCGATTGTTATTCGTAATATGTACTAGTTGGACTGGAAAAGTAAAGGAATAAAAGCATTAATTTGTTATTATGATAAAAGGATTCTTGTTCCTTAAATCCTATCCTGAGATGTGGATAATAATTGATGCCTGGCTGGTGGTTTTCGACACTTTTTCATGGATATTAGAAAACCAGGTATACTTGTTAGGGTACCAACTCGGCTCGATGGAGTAGCTTCCCTGAAAGTCGTTAAAATGCTTTACATGCAGGCATGCGGTAATCATGCATAGGTCAATTATATGAAATAAAATACTTTTATACCATTTTTACGTGAACGAAAATAAATGCTATAGTAACCGAGCATACTTAGAATCAAACAAGTCGATGCTCCCATATATAAACATCTATAACCTGAGGAGAAATAATTAATATATTTATATTAATATATTTATAATAAGAGAGAATATTTCAAACGTCATTTACATCTGTATCCTAAAAAAAATGTGTAATAAATAGTCTGGTACTGAGGAAGATGATTAGAGAGAACGATTAAGTTTTGTTATTTTGCGTGTTACATGTTTTTTTAATAATCTTGTTTTTGTAATTGAAACGGGTTAGTTCTGGTGAAGTGCCTGATTAATTTTGTTGCTCCTACTAGAGTTTTTGTTTTCTTAGTTCTTTTGTTTTTTTTGACAAGGTTTTAACTTGACTAGTTATTCATATATACGTTCGTGAACATGTATTATTTTGTACAAATTATATGTATTTATGCTGTTGACCGTTGAAGAGTTCCGTTGTCCTCGAATCGATGGATTAAATTCATGGATTTGGGTCATATTCCCTCTGTTTAGGAGACTGAAGGTGCTGACATTGATGTGTATGTATATATACCAGGCTGGATGTTACGTTAGAGATCATGGCTCATTATTTAAAAAAAATAGTGACGAAGTTAAATCTAGACTAAAATGCAGAGATCCATCCAGATTGATTCTTCCTAACCGAAAAACAGCGCTGTGTCATAAAAATTGCCACGTTATGACTATAAAAATTTACAACAATCTACCTAAATATATAAGGGAGTTACCTACATGACAGTTTAAGTCAACGCTGTATGGGTGGCTCATTGACAAGTGTTTTTATAGTGTGAATGAGTTTTTTGAAAGATGATAAAATTAATATAAATCTTTAACTAAACAATCAACGTCCTTATCTTGCAATTACAAGGTAGAATTTAGTAGGTACTTATATATAGTAATTGATTAATAATTTCTTTGTAGACTTACCATTATGTGTTTAGGTTAATGTAAAATTTTGCATGCCGGGCATCATTCCAGCGGAGTATGTGGAACAAACTACTGATTTATACCAACACACTAAATGTAATACCATACTTCAAGCAAATAAATCCCATTTCATTTCATTTCATTTCATCTTAAAACTGTATTTGTCACGAAACTGAACCCATAAAGTGAATAAAAATTTGATATGACGATCATAAGCTGAATTTGACCTTTATTAGACAATTACGTCAATAAAAGTCAAATTCAGCTTGCAAAATTTGCCTTCACATACAAACAATGAAAGTTAAATAAAAGCTTGTAACAAAATATAGCAACGTATATAACAGCTGAGATACTCAAAAAGAGACTATTTATTATACTGTAATTACAATTGCATCTAAGAAATTATGTGACAGCGATTAAATTGGGATATATATGAATAAATTACTACCGGCACGGTATGATGACCGTTAAGTTCTAAGAGAATTTGGCAGAGGTTGCTTGCTCTCTTTCTTTTTTACACCGCCGTTAAGTACCACCTTATGTACTACCTTATCAACTCAACTACAGATGACTAGGCCGTTTTACTGGGTCAATATCGTAACTTAGATAATATGTCAAAACGGCCATCATAACGTGCCGCAAGTTTAGTACTTTGAATGACATATTAGTAACGATAAATTAGTTTTAGTATATTATTCATCTACATGCCTGAAGATTTTAGGCTCGATTTACTATTTAGCAGAGAGTATTCGTTCGACTTGCACCTATTTGCGCATTCCTTCTCATTCCTCTTAACTACTGAATGGCCAAATCGATTTTGATTAAAATTATGCCGCTAGATAATATTCATCAAAATTACAGAATACCGAAATCAATGTCATACGGCGAATTTGTTTGCCAAAATGTTTGCTCAAAATTAACGCAATCGAGTTTTGAAATCTTTGTTGATTATTGTAACTTACGGGTCGTCATATAAGAAAATACTACTCATATAGGTTTCATTCCTATTTTTAACGTTGGAAAGCGGCGATAAATTCCAAAATATTATACGATATTGCCAAATCAAAATAGTAAGTTATTTAGCTTTACGTAAATTGAGCCTTCAATTGAAAATATTTAAATTTGAAATATGTTTAATCAGTATTTAAATATGTAATAACATATCACGTATACATATACTATTTTGTTTCATTTTAAATGTACCATGGGAAGTCTGACGACCAATCCCTCTTGCGTCTATTATTAAACCTGTGAATACTAATACTATACTAGCTAGCAAACTTACTTATTATAAATCATTACCAACTCATACTAATTATTATCTATAATAAATCATACTAAAATAGGCGTGTTTAAAATTAGACATTAAATACTATATCACGATCCTTGTTTTTAGTCAACACGCTATTTAGTCGTAGTTTTTACTCAAAAAAAATGTATAATAAACTATGATAGTGCCTAACTCGAATAAAATTATGACTTTCAAAATATAAACAATCGAAATAAGGCAAAATTTGACTTACGGACTGAATTTACACAGTAAAATACTTCGACGTGTAGTGAACTTCGAAAATACATAGATCGACAAGTCATAGCTTCGACAGACAATTATTGGACAACACACACCTTCGAATTACCACTACTTCGACAAACGATTATTCGACAGACAATACTTAGACAAGTCACATCTTCAAATGACCACTAACTTCAACAATTTTTTTTTTGTAGTCTATGTGTGTTTTCTAAGTGCGCTACATGTCGAAGTATTGTACTAAAATTGGACATAATCATGAACCACTAAATACTTTTCGTAGAATTTGTGTTAAATACCTACATTATGTTGATGTTTTTATTTTTTTAATTATTTTGATCATTTTTATAATTAGGCCATTTTAATATATACTTTAATTAACAGTATATTTGAATCTGAACTGAAATCATTATATTTTTTAGTAACAACACAGTAGTTTTTATTTTTTGTTATTCATTCATTCATTTTTCCCCGGACATAACAATATCTCGAAACTGTCCGATTTCTATCTTACTACACAAAAAAGTGAGGCAACATGTTTTTTATCACCAAATTCTGAAAAGTTCAAAAGATTTGCCTGCAAAATTTGAAAAATTGTTCTCCTATTTTTAATTGCTTTTAGGGCCAATTTTTATGCAGACATCAAGAGGGGCTCACGTGATGTTATTCAATGGGTATAAATTCTTCAAACACGTGACAAGAACCATACAAATTCGATGGCGTTGCAGTTCCCAGCAGAGTGGGTGCAAAGCTGCAGTTTTCACGATTGAGAGTCAGATAGTTGCTATAAAGAATGAGCATAATTATGCACCGCCTAACAATCTATTTTAGATTTTCGATCCACACCTAAAGCAGTTCACTGCTGAACGTAGGCCTTTCTCAATGTTGGGAGGCCTACTATTTCCACGCTGACTAGACGAGTTTGGTAAAGGGCTTTATTTCGAATTTTCCTTTTCTCGCAGTGATATCGTCTGCTTATTTTTCCGTTAGTCACCTCTATCGGCACCCTTCGGAGAGATGGGGTGGTGATACTTGTGTTCTTTCTTCTTTACCACCCATATTTTAGATTTGTTATTAGTTATTTCAAAGGTAAATTTACAGTATGTTAGGTAGTGTTAGAAAAGTTAGGAATATTCTACCTAGATTGTACCCGACATGCTAGACAGAATATTCCTGTGGTCATTTACAGTAAGTAGAATTTTATTATAATATTTTGAATAATAACGTCACTTGTACTTTTCCACAATTTTTATTTTAACCGGACCGGTTTCACCTCACGGCATTATTAAAAGTTTACGTAACAATGTGTGTAAAATAAAGTGTGGTAAAGTACAAGTGACGTTATTTATTATTCAACATGTGTAGTAGATTCCACCAAGTGCCATCAATCTCCAGTGTAAACAGTATTATTATATTTTGTTTTCTTAGATAATATTTTGATTGTGTGGGGTTCCAATTTGCCATCTTAAACATATTTTGTATAAAACTACCACTGAATGGTTTCATGATTTCTAAATTGTCCTTTAACTATTTTTCTGAATATATTTATTATTATTTTTAGGCCCCATCTTTACACGGACAGTTAGAGGAGCACGTGTGATAATATTAGAAGGTTACAAATTCAGAAAACATAGAGTGCAAGGATTTAAAGTGAGGTGGTACTGTACGCAGCATGTATACGGCTGCAAAGCATCTATTTTCACTATAGAAGATGAAATTATAGCTGTAAAGCATGGCCACGACCACCCGCCACCAGCTAAGCCACTTCAATGAGCTTACAATTATGATGAATACAAATAAGTATTCTAGAATCGCATCTCTGTTTTATTTTTCTTTCTCCAGTCAACATCAGCAAGAATAATATTCGAATTCGTAACGTAAGCGTATTCCGAGAACGAAGCAATGCGATTGGCCATCTCCTGCCTACTCTGAACCAATCGCAATCCTCCATTCCTTACGTTACGTTACGAATTTGAATGTTATTCGTGCTTCGGGCACTGATCGATCTTCACTAGCAAAGTACATACTCAAAATGATTTTAATACCTACGAATATGTTAATATTAGGGGTTAAAGTATGTAATTGCCGATTTGTACTGACAAATTGAAATTCGTTTTTTTTTTAATTTAACGTATTTATTTAATCAAAATAATTACCATTATTATCTATACATTGCTGCCATCTAGTAGGAAGGTCATTTATGCCTTTGCGATAGAACTCTGGTGATCTAGATTCGACAAACTGTGTGAAAGCATTTTGTACTGCCTCCTGAGAAGAAAACTTTTTATCACATAGAAAATTGTCCAAATCACGAAAAAAATGGTAGTCTGTTGGAGCAAGGTCTGGCGAATACGGAGGGTGACGGATAGTTTCTAATTGCAGTTCCTGTAGAGTTAAAACGGTTTCTCGTGCTGTATAAGGTCTCGCGTTATCATGGAGCAATAATGGTGAAGATCGATTCATGAGTCGGGGCTGTTTCACTGCTAGTTTTGCTATCATTGTTCGGAGTTCGGCACAGTAGACATCTGCCGTTATTGCTTGACCAGATCGTAGAAAGCTATAGTGAATAACACCATGCTGAGACCACCAAACAGTTACCATTACCTTTTTATTGGTAAGCTTTGCTTTAGGACACTGTTGTGGCGTTTCACCTGGGGTCAGCCATTGCATTTTTCGCTTACGGTTATCGTAAAGAATCCACTTTTCATCACATGTCACAATTCGATCCAATATTACTTCATTTCTGTATCGATTCAACAAGGCAACACAAGTTTCAACACGCATTTCTTTCTGCAGATCAGTCAAATCGTGAGGTACCCATTTTTCACATTTTTTTATTTTATTGATTTGACGCAAATGAGTCAATATTGTTGGTAAGGTAACGTTAAACCATGCAGCTAATTCCTGGGTAGTTTGGCTCGGATCGGCTTCCACCATGTCTTTCAATTCATTGTTATTCACCTGTGTGGACGGCCTTCCTCGTGGTTCGTTCTTCAAATCAAAGTTTCCATCACGAAAGCGTTTAAACCAAAATCGCACGGTGCGTTCATTAGCAGTCCCCTCTCCAAACGCAACATTGATATTGCGAGCTGTTTCTGCCGCGTTAGTTCCGCGTCGGAACTCGTATTCAAAAATCACTCGAATTTTCGAAGCATCCATCTTTCTTGTCTAAGCTGAATAAAAAAAACAACTGAAAGTCGATAATCGAATGTTGCACATTTTTAAATGAAGAACTACATAGGTACCATGTGGAAAAAGTTTCACTCAAAAATCTCAAACCATGAAGGTTCTATGTCAATTCGAAGTACCTATTACAATGAAACGGCAATTTCATACTTTAACCCCTATTACCAAACTCTTTTAATTGATTTAAACTGTATTATCGTCCGAACTAAAGGTGTGTTCCAAATATCATAACAATAAGTCAACAGAAAGTGGGGAAAACGAGGGCATTAGAAGGATTTTGAGTACTATGCTAGTGAAGATCAATTTGATGCTGACTGTATGAACTTGTCGCAAAGTTTAGGAATTTTTTTTACTCTTATTATATATCTATGTGGATGATGTCTATAATTATAACGATTTGTACAAACCATGGATTTATTATTATAATACTTTAAATTTTACATTCATCACATTTTACAGCACGCTATGATGGCCGTTTTGACATATTTACTAAGTTACGATATTGACCGAGTAAAACGGTCTAGTCATCTGTAGTTGAGTAGATAAGGTGGTATTTTTTTTTTCTAAAGAGAGAGAGCAAGCACGCTCTGCCAAGTTCTCTTAGTACTCAACGGCCATCATACCGTGCCGGTAGTGTAGTGGATATATTAAAACGAACGATACCGTGAAACAGCGAAAATAGACTTTACGGTTGTTACTGTGAAATGCATACTGATTTATTGCAAATTAAGAACAACTTAGCACGATTCGAAAATTATTGAAGGGAAAATTTCGGCCTGCTTCAGTTAACAGAATTGTTGGTTTACTATAACTATTTATTACCTTAATATAAGTTTATTTTTATAAGCAATTCTTTAGATATTTTAAATTCCTTCTTCCCCCTTTCACGTGCCTTCTTTGATCAATGAACATCTTCGGCGATTGATAAAAAGGCCTAGGTTTTGTATAGTTTACACTGGCGCTTTGGGAAGTAAAGAGTTATCTTTTTTCTGATAAATGGCTTTTATCCGGATCCGTTCAGCCAATCTGCCGTGTTTAAATAACAAACATCAATTCAAGATTATTTTCAGGACTACCATCAACACACTCATCTTTAGAAGAATGATTGTATTTCTTTTGGGAAATAGAATATTTTATAATTCGTTAAATTTTTCAGGTCCCGTTTTCGTTCAGACTTCTAGAGGGACGCGTGTGATACTATTAGAAGGGTACAAATTTATAAAACATAGAGCACATGGTGCTAAAGTGAGATGGTACTGTAACCATCATGTATATGCCTGCAAAGCTGCTATTTTCACAATAGAAGATGAAATTGTAACTATCAAGAAGGATCACAACCATCCGCCACCGGATAACCTACATTTGTAAACCTAGAAGTCTGATGTATAGATAATACCTAGAAGTAAATCGTCTAACTACAGACCAACCGCGAGCGCTGTAACGTTCGCATTGTCCGTGCAGTGTGGCGGTGGACGAAGTAAACAAAAAAGAATGAGCATGGCGCAAGAGGGAACGTGATACCGCCGCCTGTCGCCGCTGTCATTTCAAAATTTTGTATAAAATACATAAAAGGTGTATATACCCTATGTATTTTTTAATAGTAAGAAGGATTTTGTTTTGTTTTTAACTGAGATAGCATAAGGAACATTGAAACCATACTGGGAATCAGTAGCTCGTTTTTTGTAAATAACAATTAACTATTTAGGTACCTTTGATTAATAATTTAAGACAACAACCCACTAAGTATTATAATAGATATCATATGTAGGTACCTAATATAATAATAAAACTTACAATTGTATCACATTTGAAAGTTATGTGTCTACAATATATTTTTGAAGTGAATTTTATATGTATATGGTCATATAATGTATTACTAGCTGTTGCATGCGGCTACGCCCGCGTGGATGTCGCTTATTGCGTAGTGTTCCCAAGCTCTAATTCACCTCTGTATCAAATTTCATCAGAATATCTTCAAAAATTATAAACATTCATCCTAAGCTTTATCAATGCTTGTACCAAGTATCAACCCTTTGAGCGCGTATTATTTTTTGTATTCAAATAATTTGTGGCGGCCTGCTCGACCGCCAACCGCTAAGTCCGTGCGCTTGCGCGATGCACAGCACCGTGGCTTAGCAACAGAAATAACTAACCTGTCACTTCTCTGTATATGCCGGCCGGATTTGTTGACATTAATGATCACCGCTCCGCTCCCTTGAGTAGTAGCGTGATGATATATATAGCCTATGTGTTATTCTGATGTATAAGCTATATTATTGTAAAGTTTAATTAAAATCCTTTCAGTACTTTTTACGTGAAAGATTACTGGATTTATAGCATATGGGTGCTTTAAAATATGCTGAAATCTTTATTGCGGATTCCAACCGACTGAAACTAAGCCATTTCCCTCACACCCCTTGTTATTGGAATATTTTTTTACATAACAACCATGGAATAAACCACCATTACATTTATTACTACTTATAGGAATGTTATAAAATATAGCTCCTAAAATATTATTTAGGTATATTGTTTTTTCTTTCCAGGTCCCATTTTTACTCAAACGTCCAGAGGAGCCCGTGTGATAATATATAATGGGTACAAGTTTTTTAGACAAAGAGTAAGTGCACACAAAGAGAGATGGTACTGTAGTCACCATGTGCATGGATGCAAAGCGGCCCTGTTCACAATAGAAAATGAAATATTATCTGTCAAAGAACACCATAACCATGAACCTCCAAGGAGCTTACGACTTATGTATTGAAGAAATGTTACTCCTCTTCATTTATCTTCGAAACAAATGAATTAAATTACAGTATCTGTTTGTAACGTTGCGTCGGGTAATCTCCGAAACGACTGAGCCGCTTTCGACAGGATTTTTACTGTGGATAGCGGATGTTATAAAGCGTACATAAGGCTACTTTTTAATCCACATCGAATGCAACGAGAACAGCGAACGGCGAACAGCGAACGAGCACAGTCAATTCTGAAGAAACTACTTAGAGATTATGCGTTTATTGTTTTAAATACTCATAAATAATAAGTGTATTAAAAAATGAATATTAAGTAGAAAGTTAAACCTAATAGCATTGAAATATAGCGCCGGGTTTCCACGGTGCGGGGTTTCACGCACGCGGACACGGATACAAACGCATGTGTGTGCAGTCAGCATCATCGATCTTGATGAAAGTGCTCAATATGATTTTAATTCCTTAGTCTCCCCCCTCTTCTGTTGACTGATTGTTCTGAAATTTGATACATACCTTTAGTTCGAAAAATTATACAATTTGAATCAATGAAACAGTTTCATTTGCTATTAATACCTTGGTTTTAAGATCATTATGAGACGTTATAGTTAAGATATTTCTGACTCTGATTAATAACAATCGTGTCTGCAGTATTACGAACGAGCCACATTCCACGGTGCGTAGTTTTTATACTTTAGTATTAGAATTGATAAAATATGTTAAAGGATTAACAGTCAGTCGTAATCTAAGCTTAGTTTTTGCGCTGATTAAATAATATGTAGTTACTACATAGCGTATACTTGCGGCACGTTATGATAGCCGTTTTGACATATTAACTAATTCACGATATTGACCGAGTAAAACGATCTAGTCATTTGTACTTGAGTTGATATAGTGGTACTTAACGGCCGTGTAAAAAAGGAAGAGAGCAAGCAAGCTTTGCCAAGCTCTCTCAGTACTTAATGGCCATAATACCGTGCCGGTAGTGTAAGTGACAACATTGTAATTATTTCATCTCAATATCACAACAGCAATAATTTTAAAAGTTAGAGAAGAAAGGAGTATATATTTATTAAGAGATAAGTTAATTAATGTGATGATATCGATAGTAAACGATTGAAATAAATTACGTGATTGATAAATGTGTACTAAAAATAATTTGAAAGTAATTACAAATTAAGTAAATAAAAATATTATATACTCACTTAGTCGCCTTAATTATAGATAATGATGAATAATCCTGTTACTTAATAAAAACAGTTTTTTTTTTTGTATTTATTGAAGTGTGATATTGTATAAAATAATAAATTAATATTATTTAAAGGGATATTTTATATTATGCTATTTAACCTGTCAAGTGAGTAAATAATAGACACAATAGGTAAACAATAGACTCGCGGTGCGATCGCACCGCTTGGGATCTTAGACTTTAATATTTTTTTCAACAACCTTACTCATATATTGGTTTTAATCACATGGCTTTTACACTCATACATAAACCATTATTTTTTACATTACATTATTTATTAAACACTTCTGCTTTTGTTTCGATCGCACTAGTTTTATTTTTATATTCCATCAAATTATGTTTGTACCTCGCTGAAAGATTATTTATGCATTTTATTTGCTTTTAACTTAACTGGCTTATAGTTTTATTTTTAAATCTCGGAAAAAGTTTTGACTTACATAGATACGTTTCTTTTCAACATAAGACTAAAAATAACATTATTTAAAAAAAATGTATCAACAACTTATTTCCTTTAATTAATAATTCAACGTGAAATTAATTTATAAATACATACAAAGTAGATTTTTTACATTTTGCGTTTTGGCTGTTTAACGTAATTGTTCGTGCCTACGCTCTAATCTGCGCGCGCAGCGCGCACATCTAACACGCCGCGCGCAGAAAAAAATAAAATATCAGGGCGGAGCGCGCCATTTTTAACAAACTTTCAACGTCTGTGCTGTGAGCATTGTTTATTTGAGTACGAATAATTGATCAACAAGTTTAGAATGTCGATCTCTAGTATAGAAGAAGACCGATACGTTGATTTGACGCCGCCGGAAACATTAGGTGAGGCACGAAATGCCAGTGATAGCCTCCAAATCCAGGAATAAGTACATGGCAGTTTCGCTAATATTTTAGTTTTTTACTCGTAAGTGTGTTGAAAAACGTCGTAGGACACACGTAAGGTTTGGTCATTACACTCTCGGTTTCCTAGCAAACCTCGCCTTCGGCTCGGGCTGTGCAATATCACCCCGAGTGTAATGACCAATATACCACACTTGTATCATAAATAACTATGAACAGTGATGTTTAACTCACCACCATCCTAAGTTTGATTAGTATGTCAGGCTTTTCGGGGAACCACTGCCGTTTAACCTTCCCACCCGACCCTAAAGCCTGCCCCAGATTCTCATTCTTGGTTTACCCGGTGCCCCAGCTAACAGGTGAAGTTCTCTTGGCCCTCAAAGAAATTAGTAGGACTCTATTTACACCCTTTTCTTTCTTATGAAAATCCCTTCGGATACCAGGGGTTATGTTGGACTCGAACCGACGAAAGCCACACGCCGTCTTCGTTCTTCAAATACAGGAACATAAAGCAGTTCTTTAGGCATTTCTCTCACACCCCAGCTGATCTAGAGCCATACAACCACTCTAATACAACCAGCGTTGTATAATATTCTAGCGATCCGCCCCGGCTTCGCACGGATGGTAACAACGTTCCCGTGGAAATCCAATATAGCCTATATTACTCAGGGTGAATGTAGCTTTCCAATGGTGAAAGAATTTTTGAAAATGGCACAGTAGTTTTTAAGTTTATTTAAACATATAAAAATACCAATCTTTCCTCTTTATAATAGTATAGTGTAGATTTAAATAAAGTAATAAATAAAGTAATTTTAGACATAATAACTTTTAAGAAAATTTCAATATTATTTTCCCCAAACTTATATACATTTTTAAAACTACCCACATATAAAAATTGTAGTATTTAGAAATATATTAGTGTAATAATAGTTATAACCTTTGACAACGCCGAGAGGTGAAACCGGCCAAGTTAAAAATAAAAATAAACTGTGGAAAAGTATTAGTGAAATTGTTATTCAAAATGTACTTTCATATTTTCTAGGTCCAGTCTTTAAGGAGTCATGTCGAGGAGCACGCGTCATAGCTTATAATGGATTCAAGTTCTTTAGACAAAGAGCAAGTACTATTTCACAGAAAGTAAGATGGTTCTGCAGTCACCAGCGGTTTGGCTGCAAATCTGTCATATTCACATTGGAAGATCAGATAACGTGTATGAAGCATGACCATAATCACTCACCTCCGAAAATACTTTAGTGTGTAGAACTAACGTAATTTAGTTAAATATATATGTCGCCGCCAACAGTTTAATCAGCCGTTCGATTAACCGCCTAGGCAGTTAACTAAACGGCGCCATTCAATGAACTGCCTGAATGATAGTCAATCGTAACGTTTATTACAACATTTAATAACCAGCCTCTCTAGACAAGTGGCAATTCGCTAGCAGGCGTTTGATGGAATAGAATGACGATTGTATAGGATTTGACGTATTTGACATGCGTTAACGACTGTCATTTACGTCAAATCCCATACATTCGTCATTCTATTCCACCAAACGCCGGCTAGCGAATTGCCACTTGTCTAGAGGGGCTGGCTGGTTAATGCTTAGGCCATACGTAAGATGGGGGCACCACCCACATATAAGACAGAAAATTACATACATGCATACATATACTCACACCTGTAAATCACCAAGGGGGTAAGCAGAGGTATATTCACAGAAAATTAGTGATAGATTTATTGATGAAGTTACGCAATTATTTTATAATAAGTCATGTTTCTAACTGTTTCATGAAATGGCTTAGCAAGTAATTAAACGTCATCGAATCAAGCTATTTGCCTAGACGTTTAATCAAATGGCTGAACACTATACAGGCCGCTAATTGAACGGCGCCGTTCAGTGAAGAGCCTAGGCGGCAAATTGAACGGCTGTTAAAGCAAGTTGGCTGCGACATATACATACATACGCTCACGCCTATTTCCGTCCAGGGTAGGTAGAGATAATAGTCCGCCATTTAACTCTATCCTTACATACTTAACCAGCTTCCTCTAATGTCTTTAATCTTTTCATCCAAGTTCGCCGGTTTCGAGTACATCTGACCTGCCCTTTTTTTAATTTTACTAATTTATCCAATGTGTGTACTGCGAGGTTGAACCCCGGCTGGTCTGCCGTTTCACCTGTGCCTTACTATACCAGCCCCCTAGACAAGTGGCATTTCGTTAGCCGGCATTTAATAGAATAGAATGACAAATGTATGGGATTTGACGTTTGTGGAGGTAGGAAACTACGGTATTTCCGTCCAATTGAGCAGTCCGGCTGGGGAAGTACCTCCGCCCTACAGAATACCGCGGTCATAATAACCTCGTATTATGTTCCCGGCGGTGAGTAGATAGCCAGAGCTCACTGAAGAGTTTTTGTGCTGTCTATGGGGAAGACCTAAGGCTTGTCCTGTTTTATCTTCTACACTGACGGTACAAAAACTCTCTGTTCTAACAGGGTTGGTAGCGCGAGTGTGACACCCCTGGCGTTGCACACGACCACAGGCCACGGTAACCGGTAAAAAAATATCTGACAGTCGTTAAATCCCATACATTCGTCATTTTAGTCGCCGGCCAACGAAACCACTTGCCTAGAGGGGCCTTCTACATGCCTAAACCACCTTAACATACTCCTTTTCAATCTTCGTCACCACATTCTCTTTCAGGCTACACCTATATCGAATCTCAGTGTTGCTCTTTCTATCAACCAGCCTTATCCCCCATATACTACTCGTTAAATATACCAATGGATAGCAGTCATGTGTGAACTACCCTACGAGAAGTCATTTCACCGAAAAGTTATGTCACCCCAAGACGAATGTATAAAATAATTTTGAATGTCTAAGACATGTCTGTGTAGCTCAAAAGGAATTGGTAGAAATAACATTTGAATTCGTAACGTAAACGTATCAAAAGAATGGAGCATTCCGATTGGTTCACAGTACGCAGGCGGCCAATCGCATTGCTCCGTTCTCTTGATACGGTTACGTTACGAATTCAAATATTATTCGTGCTCGAGACACAGTTCTTCCAGTTTCAATCGATAGGAAAAGTCATGTTTCGTATATATCACCAATAAAACATTGCTAGGAATTGTATGTTGGAATACAGTGATAGAAAGTACATTTAAAATTAAATACATTTGTTACGTACCGCTGTTTTTGTAATTATAACATCCAATTCTTTCTATGTATAATTTGTATGTATTTACAAAAAAAAAGTATCTAAGTATGTTTATCCGCATTCTAGATTCCATAACACAAGCTAGTTCAGCTATGCTTACCATGGATCTAGAAAGCGTTGTGTGAAATGTTGTGGAATATTTATTATTTATTTATTTAATTTAAGTAGTATCGTAATATGCATTAGGATTGAATTAAAACCTCACAAGCAACACTACCGAATCACCCTCGCTCTCTTTCTCGCTTTAGTAAATAAGGATCTTGAATAATAGAAAAGGATACATAAACAAGAGAGTGTGATTCTAAGCTGCTGGATGTAATTCAACCCTAATTCGACTGTTTATTGGTACCATACTGTATAACCAAATATAGCGCTCAACCATAGGTAACAGCGTCAGAAATATCTTGACTCCAACGTCTTAAAATGATCGAAAAACCAAAGGCATTAGTAGCAAATCAAACTGTCTTATTGATTTAAATTGTATTATTGTCCGAACTAAAGCTTCCAAAAATCAGAAAAATCCATCTACAGGAAGAAGGGCGGGGGGGAGGGGAGAAATTAATGTAATTTTGAGCACTTTGTTCTGATGTGATGGTATCCGATGCTGACTGTACAGTGTACATTAAGGCCCATAAGTATTCCAGAACAACACTCAGTTGTGAATAGGCTCTCATAATGAGATCGGAACTATCACCTAGAATACAATCTGTTCTCAGATCTAGTTACAAATTGAGATTCAGGACCGAGTATCGTTTTGAAATAAGGGCTAAGGTCTAAGAGCTCTAGGACCATTGTGCCCCAGATGGCTGGGATTTTCTTTCGAATATAGTATGAAATTAAGGTTCGAGTCAGGACTATTCCATCTATTGTGATCACCATATTATACCTTCGCAAAATATTACTGTCTCAGCCCACACTCCAGTATTTGGTTGCTATAACGATACATACACCTCAGTAAAATGTATTAAATTATTCTTTCTCTTCGCAGGTATATATTTTACGCAGTCTCACAGAGGTGCCCGTATAGTAATTATGAATGGCTTCAAGTATCGAAAGCAGAGGGAGAATGGGAGTAAAGTGCGATGGTTCTGTTCTCATCAAGGGTACGGCTGCAGGTCTGTCATATATACAGTTGATGATGTCTTAATCGAGATGAAATATGAACACAATCACGATCCTCCTGCTGTTATGTGAACAATATCGGGTAGGTACTGCCTAAAGCAACTACAGGACCAGAGATTTCTGCTGCAGAGTATTGTGATTAATAAAGAAAATAGTAGAGATTTAATAGAGATAGTTAGGTAATAGAGAATGGTTGCAGAGTATAAGAGAATAATGGTTGATTTTTCTGAAGATTCTATTGGCTTATTATTGTGACATCATTTACATTGATTAGTTCGATTCGATTTCCAAATAGTCTCCAATGGTCTTTTTACTACCTCATTGTCACGTCATTGTTTATTCATTGAGTCAATTTGTATACCAGACAAAATAAAATTACATAAAAAAATCTGTCTTTTTCTTTATATTTGCGACTGTGCAGTTTCAAAGAAGTAAGTGAACATGCAGAAATTTCTAAATGCTTTGCAGGTAGACAGATGTACAATATCAGGAAGATATTAAGAATGAGAAAAGATAAAAAAGGCACCTAAGGCTTTCTTTAATCTCACAAATAAAACGAAATATAGAATACCTGTCAATGCCGATATTAATGATGGGAAGGTAATTCCTGGTTAAGCTGGCCAATTCCAATATGGAATATAAGGCCACTGTCGCCTTGAATCAGGCAGCAGGCAGGTAGACAGGGGGTTCAGAAATGAAACCAATTCTGCTAATAGTCAGCCGCTCAGTCAGCGTTGAAGTACGCTACCGCCATTTAGATTTTTAAATTAGCAGAATGTGAGTCCATTTCGAATTAATTTTGTCCTGGCAAGTCCATGCCCATCCGTCCTCGATCACCTCAAGCACACAAGGATGAAAGGGTGCTGCGTGCGCCCACCGCTACGGAGGTATCCATTTCTTCGTCCCAGTCCAGAGTCAATAGGGGGCGAAGCAGCAGCTGCGGCTAGGTCCAGGGTTGCGGTCAAATCGAAAGTAGCAGACCCCTCTCTTTTTCCATCTTACTATAATCCCAGCTCCCTTAAGCGGGGTATTAAAAAGCATATAATAAGACCTTTTTGAATTAAATTCTTAACCGTATTACATGCTAAATATTCAAATCGATTTAAATAGAAAGTATTGAATCGGTCTAGGCGGGGTTTGAACCCGCGATCTTTGCTTGACAGGGGCAATGCTTTGACCACTAAGCTACCAGACCTCGCCCTAACCAATTCAAATTTCTCCTTCTATATCTGTCTTTGAGGCGACAGAGGAGTGTATCTACCAATGTTCTTACGAACTATCGGAACCAATGAATGATTTTTCAATCATTATTTTAAACATTGATTTTTGACTACTCCGCCCATATAATTTGAATTAAGTTCTTAAGTAATTTTCATGATAAATATTGAAATCGATTTAAATAGAAAAAATTGAATCGGTCTAGGCGGGGTTTGAATTCGCGATATTTGCCTTACAGGGCCTGTTATTTAAATCGATATTATCAGACCGTCAAACTGAGAGCCACCGTTGTGGCAGTATTTGAATCTGCAATAGTGACCCTCATTCTTAAGACTTCCCCTTTAGCTTACCATCGAGAAGGTAACAAGAAAGAAGGTAGATCATAATAAATAAATAAATAAATATTCCACAACATTTCACACAACGCTATCTAGACCCATGGTAAGCATAGCTTAAAGCTTAGCTTGTGTTATGGAATCTAGAATGCGGATAAACATACTTAGATACTTTTTTTTTTGTAGAAACACCCAGACCAATGCAAATATACATATTCATGCATACAAATATTTGCACTGAGCGGGGATCGAACCCGCGCCTCCTGCGTAGCGGCCGCGTTCACTACCGCTACGCCACGGAGGCTATAGCATAGCATAGCAGTTAGACCTAAAGAAATTGAATAAAAGAGCGATTTGTTTGTTACAGTGAAATTCGTTCCATCATATCGAGACTGCCGATTCGTGATCTACAAGGGTTATAGATATTCTAGGCACCGAGTGGTGGCAGGGAAAGTGAGGTGGCATTGCGCTAAACAAAAGATGGGGTGCCGGGCGTCGGTGTATACCAAAGAACAATACGTTGTTAGGAGTAATACTTTGCACACTCACTCCCCTCCGTTTAAAGTGATTGAATTCTTTTAAGATTATTTAAATGACTAGTAGTTCACTCTTTGCAAAAGTAATAAAAACATTTTTATGAAGAAATACTTTTATTTTATTTTTAATTTTATGTACGCACGTTGGGAGAGGCTTGTGCTCAGCAGTGTACTGCGGTGGGCTGATAATAATAATAAGTATTTATTTCATTATCCAGTAATTTCTTACATGTATAAATCTGAGACGGCTCCATTAAGTTATGTAGATACTTGTGTTGGAGCTGTCTCGCATCTGTTCTTACATTCGTCATTGCATTTCAAAAAATATAAAGCCTTAAACTAAGTACGTGCTAATCTTAAACGAAATACATGCTAATGATTGATTCATTGATTGATATACATAGTAGCTTGTACAGAGGCGGACTTTATGCCAAAGGCATTATCTGATAGTCTACCTTAGGTTAATGCAGAGATACATTGAGGTAGGTACAGACACAGGAATAAACCATTTATTATTAAAAACGATAATGCTCGAAGTATACATTACATTATGTTCGTTGTACACCGTATAATAAATATTAAATTAGCTTTATAATTAATGTTTAATGTAATGTTTTAATTATTCAATCAATTAGCCCACTGCAGTCCAATGTGCGCCATAATATGTTTATTTTAATTAACTAGAACAAATAATTATGATTGCAAATAATTCTATTTGATAGATAGGCGTGAGATAAAATACTAATGTAAATGAAATCTGAAATCAAAATATTATCTATGTAAATAAATAAATGGGTTAACTTTGTTTTTCTGATGACCATTTTCCTTGCTATCAATTTACATCAGTAGCCGTAATATTTACCCGTCTCTTTCCATGATGAGCACTTTACAGTACTCAACTTTTCAAAAAGCCTAAACAGGAAAATAAAGTAAGTATCAAAGTAGCATGCTTACACTTAGTTAATGTATTTGAAACCTGAACACGCTGTGGCACAAACAATTTTTGAAGTGAAAACTTCTTTAGCGGCGTTGGATGGGCAAAAAGTGTTGAACTCGCGTCAGGATCACTTGACCTTTGAACCGTAACCGACGACTGACGTCATACAACAGTAACTACAGATTGTTTATTTTGTTAGGTACGTTAAGAAGCTTCGAAGCTTAGCAGTAATCGCTTCGACTGTAAGTTCTAATAGTTTCAGATAGTACCGGATTCGAACCTGTGCTTCTGACACTTTTTGTGATTATTTTTTCTTTTTGTAATTAATTACTTTTTGTGATTATTTTGTCTTTTTGTAATTCATTAATTTCTTCTGACAGAAAATTAGTGATAGATTCTATTATTGGCGCTATATTATAGGTATGGTATGGTATGTTCTTTTTATCTTTTTCTCTGTATATAACGAAGAAAGAAAGAAAGAAAAAGTTTTCACTTCTGCCGGCACTCCCGGAGTGCAACCTGTCTTTTTTTTTTGCTTAGAAAGGTGTTCTAAAGATTTCATCCAATATTTTGTTTTATACCTTATTGATACTGACTTTTAAGCTTTCGCGTTACATGAAATGCAAATATTTTAACGGGAATTAATACGATCTTGGTGACCACGGCCGGTGTAACTTGGTAGAAACGTCAGCCAATGCAAAGGTATGTTTGTATCTATACCATAACTGCGTTAATTTCTACTTATATTACTATATTTCCTGATTTATATGAAGTGAATACTACGATGACTAGAGTTTCCAAGTGCACTTTAGACCACGGGACTTATGCTTCCACTCTTTCTCAGTCACTTTGCATGGTGACACTGAGACCTCTCCCTGATAATGAGACTCTTAGCATGCATGTCACCTTTTACGGCATAGAAACAGCATTTTCCGATCACCAGTCCAGCGAGTACTATTACAGGTCAGTATCGTTGCCAAATGTGACGGCACTAACGGAGGTAACTCCGCCAATATTTTTCCGCCCGCGTGACGTCAGATCCCGTTCCCGCTGCACCCTCTACTATATTAAACATGTATTATACATATAAACCTTCCACTTAAATCACTCGATCTATTAAAAAAAACCGCATCAAATTCCGTTGAGTAGTTTTAAAGATTTAAGCATACAAAGGGATAAAGGGACAGAGAAAGCGACTTTGTTTTATACTATGTAGTGAAGTGATGTCACATGAATGCTACAAATGCAATAGCACCTCGCCTGATCCTATGAAAATTCTATAGAAGTATTCAATCATTATTCTTTTTCAGACATGTCAGTTTACCCATCAAAGCAAGGTGGTATGCTGTTGACAGTAGCAGGACATAGATACACAATACACCGTAGGAATAAGAATACGATACGATGGCGATGTTATAATAGAAGATGCAGCGCATCAGTGTTTACCTTCGCTTTTGGAGACTTTGCAGTCTTAGAAGGAAAAGGACAAAGGACTCATAGTCATCCTCCACCTGAGTTATTGGATCCATCCGTGGGGGATGGACTGTTTACCATCTGATATTAATATATCTACAGTTTAAGATATTTTTTGATACCACTAAGGTAGCAAACAAGCAACGATATTTCCGTCCAATTGAGCAGTCCGACTGGGGAAGTACCTCCGCCCTACAGAATACCGCGGCCATAATAACCTCGTGTTGTGTTTCCGGCGGTGAGTATGGTAGCCAGAGCTCACTGGAGAGATTTTGTGCTGTCAGTGGGAAGACCAAAGGCTTGTCCAGCTTTATCTTCTACACTGACGGCACATAAACTCTCTGCTCTAACAGGGTCGGCAGCACGAGTGTCATTCCCCTGGAGCTGCATACGTCCATCGTAGTCCACGGTAACTACTTTCCATCAGGTGGGCCGTGTTTTTGAAGTATAAACTTCTTCAGCGGCGTTGGATGGGTCAAAAATATTTAACTTGCGTCAGGATCGCTTGACCTTTGGACCGTAACCGACGACTGACGTCATACAATAAGTAAATTAAGGGTGGTAGAAATTTGATGGCACAAATTTGTCACAAATTTCGACCGGGTTAGTACCACCGTGCACTTTTGCGAAAAATCCTCCATAGTAATCCAATCTCGGTTGGATTGCGTTCAGGGGTCAGCAAGTGCATAGCCGGGCAGGGGGGATTGAGGTCGCAGCACGAGTGGGACCGGTGGGTCTTGGCGTAGTCTAGTGGGGGGTGGCGCGGGGCGACGCGCCGAACAGGGAGACCTGTAGAAACGGTGGTGCCGCTGGCCGCCCGCGGCATAGTACAGGGGCCCAACCGGGACTAACCACCCTGGGAGGCTGCCCCACCAGGTCGCGCATAATCCCGATATGGCTCGTCGTGCCGGTTGGTGACCGGACGAGGGAGCCCGGCGACCATACTCGGGGGGGTACGGGGGCCCTTCCGTTCGGCGCGTCGGCTCTCGCCATACCTCACATTCATAGATAAAACCAATATCCCACGCTTTGTCACGCTGTGCTGCGACAACAATCGCCTCTTTTTCACGCCTTCCCTCCTCTTCATCCTCATGGCAGCGCATAATAACAGTAGATTGGTCTACACAGCGGCAAGAAACTCTCCCTCGAGCTCGCTATTTGAGGTGGAGTCCACGAACATCTGTGGGCTCCATACAAACCTCAACGCCGTCCACCAACACCTGGAGACGGCGAAACCAGCAATGCTGTTTCTTACGGAGACACAAATACGCCGCCCTGATGACACGACCTACTTACTCTACCCCGGCTATGTCCTTGAGGAGAATTTCCGCGCAAAAGCCGGGGTGTGCGTGTTTGTTAGGGCGGATGTTTGTTGTCGCCGTTTGCGCTGCCTAGAGGACCCATCCTTTTCCACCCTTTGGGTACACATAGACCAAGGCTCTACGAGTCAGATCTATGTGTGCCTCTACCGCTCCCATACAGGAGATGCCGAGACAACTCGACTCTTTGAATACCTTAGTCAGGCGGCAGATGATGCGCAGGAGCGGTTTCCGAACGCTGAACTGGTGTTTTTGGGGGATTTTAACGCCCACCACGAGATCTGGTTGGGCTCCGCCAAAACAACCCACGCGGGAAGAGCCGCCCATGCATTTGCTCTGGCGCATGGCCTGACCCAATTGGTACACGAGGTCACTAGGATACCAAAAAGGTCGGACCATGAGCCCTCTCTGCTAGACCTTCTGCTGACGAGTCGCCCGGACCAGTACAGTGTTTCGGTGAGCGCCGCTTTAGGTGAATCCGACCATTGTCTGGTCCGTTCCGAGGTGCCCATTTTAGCGCCCCCACGTCCCGTGCAGGGGAAGCGGCGTCTCTGGCACTACTCGTCAGCGGACTGGGATGGACTGCGTGATTATTTTGCGTCCATCCCGTGGGTTGAACGCTGCTTTGGAGGTAAGAACCCATCTGAGGCCGCAACTGCTGTCGCCGGTGAGATCAGTCTGGGCATGGAATATTATATCCCCTACACTGATGTCGCCGGTGTCCGCAGGGCACGCCCCTGGTTCGGGCGCGAGTGCGCGGAGGCTGTTAATCATAAACAGTCTGCGTACCGCGCTTGGATCAGGGCGCGCGCTACGTGCGATCCCAACGTGGGCTACTTCAAGGCGGCGTACAACAGAGCCACAAAGGCCTGCAAGAGGGCTTATGTCAGAGCGGATGCCCAGCGCATAGCGCGGCTTGGTCAGGAGCTAGTAGAGCATCCCACGGGTAGCCGTGGCTATTGGCGACTGGCCAAAGCCGTGCAAGCCAACTTCTGCCAGCCTTCGCTGCCCCCGCTGCGCAATCCCGATGGATCCCTGGCCCATGAGCCGCAAGAGAAAGCAAATTTGCTGGTTAATCTCTTTGCGGCCAACTCCCGAGTCGATGATTGTGGTATGGAGCCGCCGACACTGCCCGTCAGTGACCATGCAATGCCTGATATTCGTATCAGGCAACGCGATATCCGAGCGGTGTTGCAATCACTCGATGTCCGGAAAGCCAGTGGTCCGGACGGTATTCCAGCGGTGGTTCTGCAAAAATGTGCAGCGGAGTTGTCTCCAATGCTTGCGCGGCTGTACCGGCTGTCCTACAGCTCTGGTACAGTGCCTTCGGCTTGGAAAGAGGCGAATGTACAGCCGATCCCCAAGAAGGGGGATCGCTCAGACCCAAACAACTATCGACCCATAGCCGTCACCTCAGTGCTGTGCAAGGTGTTCGAGCACATTATCAACAAACAGCTCATGCGTCACCTTGAAGATCACTCCCTAATTAATGACCGGCAATATGGCTTCAGGCCGAAACGGTCAGCGGGTGATCTTCTGGCGTATGTTAGCCATATTTGGGGTGAGGCTATGGACAAGCACGGCGAGTCATTGGCAATTAGCCTTGACATCGCCAAAGCTTTCGATAGAGTTTGGCACAAGTCGCTTCTTTCCAAGTTACCAGCCTTTGGTCTGCCTCCTAGACTGTGCGACTGGGTTGCCGGCTTCTTGCAGGAGCGCCGTATTCGCGTCCTTTGTGATGGACGAGCCTCGGAGTTCTTGCAGGTAAATGCCGGCGTACCGCAGGGATCTGTCCTATCGCCAACTCTCTTTCTTCTGCATATCAATGACATGCTGTCGACCGGCAGCATTCATTGCTATGCGGATGATAGCACCCTACACGAGAGTTATCATGGACGTCCTGCGGATAAGCAGACGCATATCGCGGAAAAAAGGCAGCTTCTTGTCACTGAGCTTGACCGGATCCTGAATCACATTTCCCAATGGGGCTCTGAGAACCTGGTCGAGTTCAATGCCAAGAAGACGCAGGCATGTGCGTTTACAGCAAAGGTATCTTCTTTCCTTCCCCTTCCCACTCTTCAGAGCACGCCACTGCCACTGCAGGACAACCTCAATATCCTAGGTATGGATGTTCGCTGCAAACTGAACAACAAAAACTACATCGAGAGTATCATCAAAGCAGCCTCGCGTAAACTCGGAGTCCTGAACAGAGTGAGACGTTTTTTCACGCCGGAGCAACGGTGTCTTCTTTACAAGACACAAATTCGTTCCTGCGTGGAGTACTGCTCACATCTCTGGGATGGATCCGCAAAGTACTTATTAGATTGTCTCGACAGGTTGCAGCGACGTGCGATCCGCATTATCGGAAATCCTGAGGTCACGAGTACCCTCGAGTCTCTGCAGATGCGTAGAGATGTTGCTTCTTTGGCAGTTTTTTACCGTCTCTACCATGGTGAATGTTCTGAAGAGCTATTCCAATTAGTCCCACCCTCCGCCTTCCTATACAGGACGACACGTGCAGGACTTAGATGTCACCCCTATACGGTGCAGAACATTCCTTCAAGAACCAAGCGGTTCGGTGACTCTTTCCTTTGTCGCACCATTAAGACCTGGAATTCCTTGCCAGCTCACGTGTTTCCCTCTTCCTACAGTCCCGGGTCCTTTAAGCGGGGCGTGAAAAAGCATCTGATGAGGCCGTCAAGCTGAGTGCCACCATTGTTAACATGGCACGTGTACATAATGGTGACCCTCTTTCTTGAGACTTTACCTTCAGCTTACCATCAGGCGAGGTAAAGTCAAATTGACGTGTCCTATTTATAAAAAAAAAAAAAAAAAAAAAACAATATTAGCTATTTACTATCTATTTTGCAATATACGATAAATAGCTTTGCAGCATAGCGGTAAACGCTTCGACTGTAAGTCCTTATGGTTTCGGATAGTACCGGGTTCAAACCTGGCCTTCTGACAGTTTTTGTGATTATTTTTTCTTTTTGTAATTTATTACTTTTTGTGATTATTTTATCTTTTTGTAATTTATTAATTTCTTCTGATAGAAAATTTATCTTTTTCTATGTAAATACATTTTGCAGTAAGGGCTGCTGGATTTGACGAATTTGACGTGCAATTTCTTCTTTGAGTTCCTCAGTTGTCTCAGGGTGCTTCATATAGACCTTACTTTTCAAAAAACCCCAGAGAAAATAGTCCAAACAAGTTAAATCGCAACTTCTTGGCGGCCAGTTTTGGTCTCCAAAACGAGAAATTACACAACCTGAAAACTTGGTTTGTATAAAAGTCATTGTTGCCCTTGCGGTGTGACAGGTAGCGCCATCCTGTTGAAACCACATCTCATTTAAGTCAATTCCGTCTAATTCTTGCCAAAAAAACTCTGTCAACATGGCCCGGTAACGATTGCCGTCGACAGTAAATAAATTATTAAATGTACCTACTGCAAAATTTCGTCAAAAGAGTGCATACCTGCCAACAGAGCAACGGTGGCCATTTAACCGATATTTTGTTTCATGTGTAAATCTCATCACCACCTCCATACATATGTAGAATTTTTTTTTATAAAATATTAAATAAATAAATATTTTTTAATTTTTTAAATTCAAGTTCTTAATGAGACACCCTTTATATAACGAAAGAAAGAAAAAGTTTTCACTTTCACTCCCAGAGTGCAAACCGTCTTTTTTTTATATCACTTAGGTGGCAGACAAGCACACGGCCCACCTGATGGAAAGTGGTTACCGTGGCCTATGGACGTATGCAACACAAGGGGCGTCACACTCGCGCTACCGACCCTGTTAGAGCAGAGAGTTCTGTGCCGTCAGTGTAGAAGATAAAGCAGTACAAGCCTTTGGTCTTCCCACTGACAGCACAAAAACTCTCCAGTGAGCTACGTGGTCATCGCAAGCACCTGATGAAATATATGTTTAATAGAGCTCTAACTATTCTGTTAGTTTATTAACAAATTATTTTTATATTAAAAAAGTACTTATTTACGTCCGGTTGTCTAAGGCCCGCATTCTAGAACAACGCTCAGTTGTGAATCGACTCTCACAATAATAAATAGAACTGTCATCTAGAATACAATCTGTCTTCAGATATAGTTATAAACCGAGATTCAGGACTGAGTATCGGTTCCGGAATGGAATTCTGAATGCGGGGCCTATTTAAAAAAAAATGTTAGTGATTGTTAAATCCACGACTAATTCCATAAATATAGAATAGTATAGTAAAAGTAATCCACATTTATTAATTTTCAATATTTAGCAACCACAGCGCATTCTAAGCGTTTCCGTTCTGAACCCACGAAACCCAACGCACCAATATTTTTTTCGAAATCAACCCAAAGGTATTTTCGGAGTCTACGCACGAAATTAAATCTCTTTGGTCCGATTTCATTTTTTATTTTATTTATTTTAATTCATTGGAAGTAATCATTTTAAATTTTACAGCATGCTTTACAAATCGTCGAGGCGCTCGCATTCTATGCTTTATGAATTATAGTTTCTCTAAACATTGTAATCTTGGCATGAAAATCAGATGGAAATGTTCCAAGGCTGGTAGAAAAGGCTGCAAAGCATCTGTCATGACCCTGGACGATGAAGTTCTCCAATACAACGATCAACATAACCACTTACCAGATACGGATTCTTAATTATTCGAAATTTTATTTTTCTCAATTAAGTAGTACTACTAAATTTAAAAAAAAACTAACTGACTGACTTGACTACAAAGTCGTAGTCTTAAAACAGTATCTTAAAACCAAGAAAAATTGACGAGAAATAATAATAAAAGATAGAAAATCAAACTGCTTAATGATCTAAATTATCAGAACTTATTATACCAGATATTATTATCAGAACACTCAGTCAGCAGGAAGGGGGCTTCAAGATCATTTTAAGTACTTTGTTCATCAAAATGGATTTGATGATGACCGTAGTAGGTACTAAATTCGAAAAATAAAATTTCATATTTATTTTATTTAGACTTTCGGATAAATAAATATCGAGTTATAATATTCGTAACTTTGTTTCATTCTGAATTTTTAAAATCGGCATATTGATATTCGGGATAATTTTTTTCGGTATTTTTGGGTGTTCCCATCTTGACTTATAATATGAAATCAGTGATGAAAGCCAAAGACTATGTATTTACTAGACTAGGCTCCTGATTCTACTAATTTATGTCAAAACTAAACCACTGCCATACCGCTGACATTGCATAAAATGTCAATAAACTTTAGTCTATATAGCTGAGTTTTAAAGTTCAAATTGAAAAGATAAAGAGTTCATAACATTTTTTATTCACTCTACAAGGTTTTGAACAGTATTACTGTGAAGGCTTAAATTAAATGTCATTGGTTACAATTTCTTTCAACAGCAATGGTTTTGTCATGAAAAATAGTTGAATCAGGGCCTAGGTCCTGTAGGTAAAGCAACAGGAAGGAGGAAGGTTGCCTAGATGAAATCGCTTCCAGCGATAAGGCCGCGCATTTTGCATTAAACTGTATAGATGCTACCTACTTGTCCTACTGTAAATGTATTGTCTACAATAAATAATTATCTATCTATCATTCTATTTGTGAAATCGCTTCGAACCTAATCGTTTCCCATGCGTTATTATCAACGGATCACGTCACACTGCAGCGGGGATTGTAAAAATAAAATGTAGCTTTTATAAGTCATATGTTTCGAATTACAAAGACTAGCTTAAATTTTAAATTTTCGTAGTCACACTAAATTAATTTGTATTATTCATTTAATTTTGTAGTCACATTTAATTAAAATTTAATGGTCATGATCCATTACATATTATGTATTAATCGCTCACCACTGCAATAGTGTCAATATTTTAATATATGTTAATCTGATTTATACTAACTTATAAACTTATTATAATATAAACATTTTGGTTTTTCAGGTGCAGATTCGGCTGTTTTCGGTATCAGTAGCCAAGGGAATCGAATCTTGTACATAAAAAACTTCACATTCTCTCAACATTATCATCACGGCGAATGGGTTAGATGGAAGTGCTCTAAACAGAAAGCTAAAGGCTGCAAAGCTATAATTATTACTGTAAACGATGAAATTGTAAAATACAGAGACATACACAATCATTAAACAGAATAAAAATGTCCGATTAATTTATTACGGCTATACTCACGTCACTCGTCAGGATGCGCCCGACTAGTTTCGGACCCGACTGGAGTCCTTAATCATGAGCAGAGCAGGACTCTACAAACAATCAATACAACTAAAGGTCATTAGCATCGTACTCCCTACTATCCTTCTCTCCCTCCTTCTAGCGTAAATCCCAGTCGCATCCGGAGCTCTTTCAACTTGAAGTCTGGGGTCCGCTTTTACCAGTCTAACTGCGGATTTGGCTAAAACATCGATATTTAAGACCAGTTGTTGGATTTTTGAGGGTTTCAACTACCCGTAACGACTGCCATCGATGTTTGTACGACAAACGGGACCGACGGCTGAACGTGCTTTCCGAGGCACGACCAGGTCGATGCAAATACCCATATCCATGCATACAAATATTTGCACTGAGCGGGGATCGAAACTGCGTCTCCTGCGCAGCGGCCGCGGTCACTACCGCTACGCCACGGAGGCTGTCTCCTTACGTTCCTACTATCTTAAATGTGCAAGTTTGTGAAGATGTTTACATGTTTGTTATTCAATAACGCTGTAACGGCTGAACCGGTATGGCTGAAATTCGGTACAGGGATAGAGTATAATCTGGAATAACACATAGGTATAGTCTTTCTACCCCAGAAGTAGGTTCCCATGGGAAGCGGGAACGGTATAAAAATTTCACGTGGGTTAGCTAACTTAAAATCTAAATATATATAACTCAAAGGTGACTGACTGACTGACATAGTGATCTATCAACGCACAGCCCAGACCACTGCACGGATCGGGCTGAAATTTGGCATGCAGGTAGAAGTTATGACGTAGGCGTCCGCCAAGAAAGGATTTAGATTGATTCTGCCCCCAAGGGGATTAAATAGGGGATAATAGTTTGTATGAAACTATGTCAATTTTAGACCAATCGAGCTGAGACTGCATGCATAAAGCTACTATGTTGACTCAACACTAAGCGATAACCGCGGGCGGAGCCGCGGGCAACAGCTAGTAATAATATAATATTATTTTCCTCTGGCATTATGCTTTGAATTCGATAAATTTATTACGGCTATACTCACGTCAATCGTCAGGATGCGCCCGACTAGTTTCGGACCCGACCGGAGTCCTTATTCATGAGCAGATCATCCAGGCGCGGCGAAGTCAGTATAGCCGTAATAAATTTATCGAATTGAAAAATGGCTCACGATAGTTTCTATACGAAAATGCCTCGAATTATTCTAGCAGAGCTGTAGCTATATGTAATTTTATCTACCTGCTCTTTTTCCATATTATTTAAGACAAGGGCCGATAGCAGCAACTCATCGTCGAAAGGTAAAAGTAGCACACGAATTACTCATTGAAATAAAAGCACTTCTTAACAGACCGAAACGTTGGGTTGAGTGTTAATTTATAGATACTATATTAAAAAGCTAAAAAGTTTGAATGTCTGTTTGATTGAACGCGCTAATCTCAGGAACTACTGGTTCGAATAGAGAAATATTTTTGTGTTGAATAGTCCATTTATCGAGGAAGGTTATAAGCTATAAGTCATCACGGAACTGCTTAACGATGCAGTGATTAAAAAATGTAAACAAATCCGACCAATTCCCGTACATTTCTTGCTACGGGATTGTATGTATAGTATGCCACGAGGCAAGCCGAGGCGGATGGGCTATATTAAAAAACATACCAAATAAATTGTGAAAGAATCCGCTAAAACCGACCTGAACCTTTTATTTCTACTTTCATCTCTTTTTATTCTTATACTTAAATATTTTAGGGTATTTTAATTAGTTACATTTAAACATTTTTTACATATTAAATGTAACAAGTTATGTAGTAACCAAAACTATTAATTAGTGTAAGTGTGTGGACGTGGCATGGAGTCGAACCCGAAACCTCTAAGGTCAAGCCGACTAACCATTAAGCTATTGACATATAGTTCTACATTATACAAATATACATGGTATAATTAAAACTTCTTTCCAGGTATCTCTTTCTCGACATCGGTGAGAGGCGGGCGTATAATCGTAATAGCAGGATATAGATTTTGCCATCATCGGACCCAAGGGTATAAAAGTCGATGGTATTGTGCCACCAACCATAAAAAAGGATGCAAAGCTATAATATTCACCATACATAATCAGATCGTCAAGATAAATAACGTCCATAATCATTAATTTAAAACTAATAGATTAATAGTGAAACTAGTGATATTGATAGTGAAACCAATAGATTGATAGTGAACTTTAATAGATCGATAGTGAAACTTTCACAACACTATTTTAATTATAGGTATTTTAACTATCATGGTGACTCACATTAGTATTAAGGCGGGATCCCACGGCCTGTCGAAAGCACAGACTGCACCAGGCCGCGTCAGACCGCGCCGTGCCACACCGTGGGAATCGATCGACGCGTGGCGCGCATGGAATCACAGGCCTCGTGCTTACATTTGCACCCCGACGCGCCGCGCCTTTGAAATTACCGACTCATGATGGATCGGACGCGCCGCACCAGCCCGCGACTGGCGCGCCGGTTCCCACGGCGCGTCGGCCTGTCCAGGCGCGGCGCGGCCTGTCATTAAAACGGGCCGTGGGACCCAAGCTTTAGACATTGAAAATATCCCGATACCTCTAATAGTTACTATTTTAATAGTTAGCGAATTGGGACGCAGGTTGAAGGAACAAAACCGGTGGCTCTCGCTCGGCCTCGTACTTGGGGCAAAGGTTGGCCGTTGCTTCCCAGCGGGGTAATGCTAGCGTCATGGGCACCTTTGCCCCCGGTACGGTGAGGGACGGGTTAATTGATTAATTTTAAAATGACATTCACATTTAGCATTTAAGATGACATTTTTAAATAAATATGTTACATGACTGAATTAAATTTTAATTGATTACCTGACTATGTTTCACGCAATAAATGAATTAATGATTACTATTGTACTGATTCAGTGTAAAAAGTGTGTTCTAATATACTCTTTATAAAGTGTACTATTGTATTTGTATATATTTAGGATTGTATTTATGTGTTTATTTATTAATATAATTTAGGTCCTTCTATATTATATAGCAAATTAATATCCTCATAAGCATGCAACATACGATCTCTATGGCGTAGCGGTAGAACGTTCTACTACTACGCAGGAGGCGTGGGTTTGATTCCCGCTCAGTGCAAATATTTGTATGCATGAATATTTTCATTGGACTGGGTGGCTATTGTATAATGTTTATGTATTCACAAAAAAAAGTATCTAAGTATGTTTATCCGTATTCTAGATTCCGTAACACAAGCTAGTTAAGCTATGCTTACCATGGGTCTAGATAGCGTTATGTAGAATGTTGTACAATATTTATTTATTTATAGGTGTTACCTATTTATGTGAACTTCTTTTAACTTTCTCTATCATCGTCTATATTATATCCACTATGTTGTACACTTGGCTCTGCCCCTACCCATATTTTATTTTCCTCTATCACTCCAAGGTTTTCTGAAAGAAAACTCAACATTGAGTTAAGCTTGTTTTTGTATAAAAATATCCTTTAATATTTGTTATAAAAAACGAGTAGAATAATATATAGTAAGAAGTGTATATAATATGACATTATAAGTGTATGCGAGTTTAAATAGTGTATGTTACATAATAAAGTGTTGGTATGGATACTAGTCTTCCGTACATAATTTATCCTGCCGATCATCTTCGCCAAAACGAAGGCACCATGAAATATATGAGAAGTTAGTTTAAGTGTATTTTGTCTGACTTATTTGCTAGACATCTTCAATGAAAATACTTGTACTATTTCACATTATTTATTAATATCTTGACTGGTTTCGCCTTACGGCATTATCAAAAATTGATACATACCTTTGATAATGCCGTAAGGCGAAACCGGTCAAGACATTAATAAATAATGTGGCATAGTACAAGTATTTTCATTGAAGATGTGTAGCAAGTTCCACCAAGTGCCATCAATCAACAGTATAAGCAGTTATTTGCTAGACTATTTTAGCAGACATTGAGCAGTAGCATTTTTTTTCCTGCAAATGGCTTCAGGCAAATTTTTCTATTGAGGTAGCTAAACTTGCTCGAAATGAAATTTTAATAAATTAATAGATGTCTTTAAATTAACTATATTTTGCTTGGATAAATTGACAGTCAGTGTTTTCGAAAATTGTTCTATAATAAATTATATTGCATGGGTATAATACTTTTTTTTTTTTACTACTGCGATGACTTCATTGCACCAATATTTGTATTTATGATTTTTTGTGAACTTTTTTTAGGTATACTTGGCAGTTGACTAACTGCAATAAAGAGAAGTTTGTGTTTCTAGGTATCTATGTAGCAAAATCAGCAAGAGGTGGTCATATAATCGAAATATCTGGCTATCGATTCTCGTACCATCGGACGTCTGGTTTCAAAAAGCGATCTTACTTGTACCACGAACCATAGCAGAGGATGCCGAGCAGTGATGTACACCATACAAAGTGAGATTGTCAGAATAAAAAAAAGACCACAATCATTAAAAACCTACCACAATCATTAAAACACAATAACAATCATTACAAAAACGACCGCAATCATTAAAAGTACTGAGATTGTCAAGATAAATTATGACCAAATTATAATTATTATCATCAACGTACTTAGATGGTCAAGAAAAATAAAGATATTTTGTTTTCTGATTTTAAATTTTGACCAAAATTTGTTATTAACATTATCAGCAAATTGAGATTGTCAAATATTTATTTAATTACCACAATCATTAACATTGAGGCCCTTATTCTAAAATGTTACTCAGTCCTGAACCTCAATTTATCTGAGGTCAGATTGTATAGACAGATTCACAGATTTGACGGATTGTCTATACAATCTATCCTTAGATAAATCGATATTCTGAACTGAGTACATACTATTCTAAAATACGGTCCTTAGTAACTGAGTTGGGATTCTATCTACCCATGCCAAAAGTTTAAACTATAACTATCATTGTTTCAAAAGCCCCCTGAGCCGGTCACTAGATACCCATCACAGGGTTAAACCCGGATGCACCCAAAATACAAACTTTGAAGCCGTCCGTTCTTCTATCCTTTTTTTTTAATTTGGCTCTTTGGGGTAGTGACCCCAAGAAAAAACCTAAGCTAAACCCTCGTACATTGATTCAACTCCAAGCAGCTTGAGCTCCGAGCATCTTTTTTTTTTAAGTATATTAGCAACTGAAATTATCGAAATAACCAATATTCACTCTAACCCCTCCAATTAAGCTAAATTGCTTGTGCTAGGAGTTCACGTCGGTAGTGTAATGGCCAGGATTCGAACCCGGGACCTCTCAATCGTAAAGCTGTCTCCTTAACCACTAAGCTACCGACGCTCTTCTTTCAGTGCTAACAATGACAGCAAGTATATGAGTTATACTTTCTGAAATATTCAATGCTTTTCGGATTCCACTATGTATATTATTTTGAGTATCCGACGTTTCGAAAATGTTACACGTAAGAGACAATTCAGACCAGACACAAAACATACTCGAGCACTTTTGGTAATTAAGTATTCCATTTAAACAAGGCTGAAAATAGTTTGGAAGAGTATGATTAGACTGCAGCGCGTTGTTGCATACTATTTTAAGCTTTGTCTTAATGGAATAATAACTTAATTCCTAGTTCAGCTTCACGAGTCTGGTTAAGAATGACCCTAATCACACATTGTTACAGTAACGACAGTACGACTTAGCCGACCTAAAAGTGACTTTTGTGAAGCAGAGAAAAAGAGACGGAGGCGTGAACAAAAGAAGCTTAGCATTCGTCGTGCGCGTGCCAAGATGACTGAAGCAGATTTAGAAGAAAGAAGAAGGCAAGACAGAGAAAGATATCGACGAAAGATGGTAAAATTAAAACTAAAGGCTACACACAACACATCACAGACACTACAAAAAATTGCATTAAATTTTAGACTTTATTGCTATAGCTTTAAAGTCCAACATTAAATTAAACGAGTTTCATTACACTTTTTCATGTACTCTACATAAAGCCATTGCGGCTGTTCAATGTTGCCGTTTACCCGTATCGAAATTTAACAAGTAATGTATGTGAAAACATAAATGTGTAGTTATAGACAAACGAGCAGATTGCGGGACTGATTCTCTTTTATTTCTATGGACCATTTGTGCGGTCGGGTGACGTATTCACATACATTCAAAATTTCTGGAAAGAGGTCGCTAATGGTAGTGTGCCACCATCCATTTAAAACAATACATATGCTCGGGCCATGCCAATAATTACCGCCATAATTTAACAACGCCTACATAGCCACGATTTGTGGCATTTTTTTTAAATGCCAATCAGTTTTTTGACACATTGATTGATATGACATTCAATGTGACATTCAGTGTTGCCAACTCATCCGATGAAGAATATGCTAAAATGCGTTTAAAATTATGCCAAAATTGTGCCAAATGCTTTATAAATATGCTAACCGTTTTTTTGTTGCTGTTTTAGTTCATTGTTAAGCGACTACACCGCCAATTATATCAATGGATTCCTATGATTCTTGTTTTGTTGAAAAGGAGATAAACTGTTGCTGTTACCTTTATATAAAGTGTAACAAAATGAACTTAAGTGTCTCTCGGAACTTAAGTGTGACTACATGGCATCGGAAAATCTGTATAGGTAAAAAAAACAAAAATATTGGGTGAGCCAGTTCTATAAAATTCAGTTCAAAAATTTACCTCAATGCCTATGCTAACTGTACCACACTGATATGTTCAACACAAGGGTTGAAGTGAGCAGTGAGTTCTTTCTTTTTTGGAAGTTAATGGCCGGAGGAATTGCGGCCCCGTGGTAGTGTTAGCTACACATGAGCGTAATATTAAATAATCGGTGAACACACACATTGTTTTTTTACCAATACTTCTCAAAAAGTATTTTTTACCAATACTTCTCACCCCCAAAAGTTCCGAAGGGATATACTTTTGTTACGGCTATTTAAAGTAATTTGTGTATTTGCTGGGAATCTTGTCATGATGTTGAGCTGATGATAGAAACCTAATCAAACGATCGGTGGATTAATAGATCGTTTATAAATAACTATAAAGTGAAAAATAATTAAAACTTTAACAATAAAGTTTAAACGTCATCGAAAACAAAATAGGGACACTGAAAAGTTGAAAAATAACCGTAACTACAGACTTACTTATCTGTTCGATGTAGGTGCGAGCGTCTGAGTACTCTAATACACTTAAAGTATGGTCTCACCTGCTAAGCACCAATTCAGTATCAATATCTATAAATGTAGCTATTTTTGACATTTCACTGACTTTTTTTTTTGAAGTAGGTTTAATTTTATATGCTAAAAAAATATGCTATATGCTAAAGTCCAAATAGTTATGCTAAATGACATGAAATAAAAAAAGGCTAAATTTAGCATAAAATATGCTAAAATGGCATCACTGATGACATTGTCATTGTCACTTCACAGTGCGGTAACAGCCCGGTAGATGGTAAGGTATTGTAGCCGAAGTTTAACTCTAACAGCAATGTTACCATTAAATACAAATATGTTGTTTCAGATGTCTGTTACTCAACATCAGCTAGAGGCGGTCGCATCATCAACGTAGCAGGGTACAGGTTCTGTCGCCATCGTTCCACAGGCTACAAGACCAGGTGGTACTGCGCTACAAACCATGCGAAAGGTTGTAAAGCGGTCATATTTACTGTAAGTGATGAGATTATTAAACTAAATAATGATCACAATCACTGAAACATTGATGCAGAGGAGTACTGTCGACGGCAATGCTGCGGATCTTCCATGTCGGAACACCAATACAAGTATATAAAAAAGATATAGCAAAAATAACAAGTCTAGTATCCAATCTAGGCAAAATTGATGACTGTCATGCGTTGCACAATTAAGGGGGACCACACACCAAAGCAGCATTTGCTGCGCCCACAAAAAAATTGCCGAGAAAAATACTTCTTGACAAGAAATGTCAAGAAGCATTTACTGCGTATATGTAGAGGTACCAAGGCAGTATCTGCTTCCATTTTGAATTTACACTGTATTCTCAATTGACAACATGGTACCTTTATAGAGTAGCTAATACTATTTTTATAAACAATTTATTAACTAGAAGAGTGTATGTAAATTCAACAGTTAGGTAGGTATCATTTTTGACGGATAAACTGCAAACTCGAAAATAAAAAAATCGTCTGAAATGTAAAAAATTACAATAAATACATATGTTTGATATACCTTTTGTTTTATTTCTCATGTACGTAATGAAGTGCCTTTTTTCTTTCAAATAAATAAAGTTGTCCATTTTGTCTTAACTCGTTTCAAATTATCTAGATAGGTTGCATGAATCCTCAAACGCTTTACCTGTCTGGGAAACTTTATTTTTTCTAGTAAAGTCTGTTTAGCCATAGTGGAAATATCTACTGGCCCATGTTTAGCCATCTTATCTTAGGATTGGAAAGAGTTATCCAAATAACAGCTATACCAGTAGATATTGTTGTCGTTTTGGCAGTGAAAAATTTTGGGCACAGGAAATATTAATTGAGTGAGAAAAAAGATTTTTTTTGATAACGTGTAGGAATAATGTACACGTATCTTTTTTTCACTAGAATTCTTACCTCCTGACGATAATACTATCGAAACTGTTTCATAAATCTTTCGCTCCAAAACGGCTAGATATTTTTTCTCTTAAAAAAAAAGGAATATTAGCAACGGAAATTGTTAATATTCTTTTAACCCCTCAAACTAGGCTAATTTTCTTATGCTAGGAGTGGGTTCACGTCGGTAGTGTATGGCCAGGATTCAAACCCGGGACCTCTTGATCGTAAGGCCGACTCCTTAACCACTAAGCCACCGCTGCTAATAATATATAACCAGCCAGTATATTCACATATGTTCTGAAAACGGTAAATTTTATGTCATGTTGCCAAGTATTTTCTCTACTGAAAATTCTTTGCAAGTGCAGTTAGCTAATAAAAATTAATAAATTCATAAAATATGTTTTACGAATCTTGATGAAAATCATTTTACCGAGGTGGTAAATTACATATTGAGTATTTATCTATTCATAAAAATAATTATATCATTACATCATTTACCCTTTTATTTCTAGAAGCGCAATACATCTCCTCATTACGCGGGGCAAAACAGCTAGTACTTAATGGGTACACGTACTGTATAAAGCACGTACTTGGATCAAAACGACATTGGATATGTTCCACACATCACAGCAAAGGTTGCAGGGCCAAAGTGCATACAGTAGATGACTATGTGGTCAATCGAGGTGGATACCACATTCATCCTCCAAGATCTGGTTTGACTTATCAAGGTACAAAATTTTGTAAGGACGCGAAACTAAAATAAATTATGGTACTCAAAATGATATGATCTATAATTAATGGTAAACAAACGGACATCATCCATAATTAATGATAAACTAAAGGACATTATTAAATGAAATTAATGATAAAAGGACGTCATACGTTTTTGGTTGAATTGAAAGTTTTGATCTAAGAAAAATAAATACCATGTTCTACCAAAGTTATGGACCATTGTCTTATTTATTTCTAAAAACACTTTACTAAAGAAATTTAAATTATTTGAAAATGAAAATGTATTTGAATAAAGGAATTTACTACTTCATTGTCTTTTATTAAAAAAATATTATAAAGCGTAAACAAATGGCGGTGAAACTATCCTAGCGATAATTTAATTACACAAAATAAAAACTGACTGGTGGAAAATAGTTTTATTTTTAAAGGTTTGTCATTGACACAAAATACTAGCTAAGCATCGTGGTTTCATCCCGCCGCAGTAACAGCCTATCCCGTGTGCTTTCAAAAAAAACCTTTTCCTGATAATAACGAATACAACGAAAAAATATTTCATCCAATTTGACGCAGGCCTTCGGGAGTTGTTTTTTTTTAAGAATGCTAGGAAAGGCTTATTATTATCCCTCCAGCTAAGCTAACTTGTTCTTATTAGAAGTGGGTTCCATCGTTGATGTAGTATCTAATATAGGCTACGATTCATACCTGTGACTTCTAAGATTAACCTTGGACTTATACGCGTACATACATTTTGGCGATTCATTTTTGTTTCTTTAACCTTTTAGCAGCTCAATACACGTCATCTATTCGAGGAGCAAAGCAATTGGTATTGGATGGATACACTTATTGCGTGAAGCGTGTGTTTGGGCCGAAACGCCATTGGGTGTGTTCTACACATAACAATAAAGGTTGCAGGGCTAAGGTACACACAATAGATGACATTGTGTACCACCAACTTGGACGTCACATTCACCCGCCAAAATTCGGCATTGACGCTAAATTTTGACAATTTTTTTTATGAATTTAACTTTGCGTTTCAAATAGGTATTGTGTAAATGTTTGTGAAAATAAAACAAAATAAATATATATTGTTTTGTCTTTAAGGCAAATATTTTTTTTTGTCAGTAAACTTTATATTTAGTCATCGAATTTTGGTACTAGGATGGTGGAATATTGTCCACAGAATGTGACACCGCGCACTCCGACATGGATAGATCTGTCTGAAGAGATTGACGGAATTCGTGTTAAGTTACTTATGAGATAATACATGAAAATATAGGATCGACGTCGCTTAGGGCAAAATTTTGGTGGCTAAAATTTGCCAACAATCTATATGATTACTAGCTGTCGCCCGCGGCTCCGCCCGCGTGGATGTCGGTTATCGCGAATCGGGGTATGAAAAATAGATGTTGGCCGATTCTCAGACCTACCCGATATGCTCACAAAATTTCATGAGGATCGGTCGAGCCGTTTCGGAGGAGTATGGCAACGAAAACTGTGACACGAGAATTTTATATATTAGATGGCCCATTAATATAAATCAACAAAGAGAATTTAATGGCTAGCGTATACACTGAATCGTTTTTAATTCCAGATAAATTTAAAGAGCAACTTCCAGTTTTTCTTGCCAGAATATATAAAACTCAAAGAGGAGGTGATTGTTTATTCTACAATGATTTTAGATTTCTATTCAGAAGACAGAACAAAAATGGCACGACAGCTTGGCGGTGTAAAAATAGAAAATGTCCTGGGTATATTTACACCAGAAATGGTTTTGTCATAAAAGAAAATGCATTTCATACCTGTAGTCTTTAAACTGAGGAATTTAAAAAATTACCTTGTTCATATTTTTACTAATCGCGGTATCACGGATTTGTTATGAAAGAAATCATCCTATACCTATTGTGTTTATAGTGTATTTATTTTAAATAATAAAAAAGAAATGCAAACTTGAAAAGTTAGGCATTCTGTTTTATATGACTTTATATCACGGATTTGTATTAAACAAAATCATTCTATGCCTATTGTCTTTATAGACTTAGAGCCGTGAAAAATCAGCCTTCACCTATCCAATAACATGTGAGACATTTTTTTTTATCAATTATTAGTCATTAATAAACATGCCTATAATAACTTGCCTATCGAAAAGTGTTTATGGCGATTTTCTAAAATTGATATATGTTTAATATGGTTACGTATCATAATATCTAAAGTTATTTCAACTATGTTCAAGATAACTACGGTTGATTCACATATGGTCATAACGTATATTGGTCGACTCGACTACTGGTTCATACACATAATTTGGAATAAACTAAAATTATTTGAACTAACGGACGATTAATATAATGTTCATTTAAGATATTGGACATGTTGACTATGTTTGAAATACCTAACGGTCGATTCGCCTACGCTTTATTGATACTACTACTTTGTGACAGAAATTTACGTTGTTGCAAAACCGACTTCACGTAGTCTTGTCTGCCCTACCCCTAGAGTGTAATTTAAGCCCGCGAAGGCGCGGAGGGGCGAGGCGGCCTGCGAGCTGAGGAGCAGGTGGTTCTAACGAGCACTGCTGCGGCTGTGGCTGGCCGGCGCGGCCGGCCAGCAAGCCGAAGCTGTGGTAGTGATCGTCAGATTCATCTGCGACGATAAGGTCACGTGGGACCGCAGGAGCCATGACAGAAGCCATGCTTGCTGCATGATTGCTTGCATGCTGCATGCTTGCTGCATGATTGCTTGCATGCTGCATGCCTGCTTGCATGCCTGCTTGCATGCCTGCTTGCATGCTGCATGCTTGCTGCATGATTGCTTGCATGCTGCATGCCTGCTTGCATACTTGCTTGCATGCTGCATACAGCATGCATGGCTTCTGTAACGGCTCCGGCGCTGCGGGGCGCCGGCGGTCCCATGCGACCTTATCGTCACAGATGAATCTGACGATCACTATCGCAGCTTTGGCTTGCTGGCCGGCTGCGCCGGCCACCCTCAGCTGCGGCAATACTCGTTAGAACCACCTGCTTCTCAGCTCGCGGGCCGCCTCGCCCCTCCACGCCTTCGCGGGCTTAAATTACACTCTAGGGGTAGGACTGACAAGACTACATGAAGTTGGTTTTGCAACAACGTACATTTCTGTGACAAAGTAGTAGTATCAATAAACCGTAGGCGAATCGACTATTAGGTATTCCATACATAGTTCAATCAAACTTAGTACAATTAATTGTAGTTCAATAAACCGTAGGTGAATCGTCCATTATTTATTTCGACCAGTAGTTATTACAAAAATATGTGAAACGATCTTTAGGTGTTTTAAACAGTAGTTTTTTTGACCGTAGTTGTCTTGAAAATAGTTAAAATAACTGTAGTTATTATAATACGTAACCGTTTAATATACATTTCATAAAAAATATGCCTCATCTGGTTATGAGATGAGTGAACGTTGATCTCCCCTACTATTATTTGCATATTATTTTATTTTGTTATTTTAAATAACACGAAAGAAATAAATATACTAAAAGTTATCTTTGTCTGTTTTGTCCTACTTACTAGCGGCACTATCACGGATTTGTTCTATTTCATACCATCCAGGTGCGTTGTACTTATACATTTGAATATATTTCTATCCATTGTAGAAAGTCTCTTTGTCCAGAGGATCAGATTCCATATTCTGTGGCTAATTGAGAAAAGTTAAGAATCTGTAAAACTATAACTCTGAAAGTATGTATGGTACCTACTTATGGTTTGTGAATTTTTCCAGGTGTCAGGCTCCATCAGACAGCTAAAGGTACCACGATGGTGATCTTTAGAGGCTGCAAGTATACAAGGCATCGTATTGGCAAAGGAGGTGTAACGAGATGGAGATGCTATGCTTGCAATAGTAAAAAATGTAATGCGTCCCTTTTCACTCTTGGGCAGGAAGAAGAGCTAGAAGTCATAAGATGGAATATACACCATACACATATTCCAGAACCATGGCAGACGTATTTATAAAATTGGTTTTATTCCGTATAATGTAAAAGTGCTGTTAGGTGTATACAGCATAGTTGGGACGCGGTGCAGCGGCAGTGCCATATACTTATACATGTGCTTAGGCCATTACACACGAGTGATACGTGATAATTTCGTTACTCGATTCACATAACGCGAAACACGCATTTAAAGATTTTATACCTACCCATAATGTATGGGTGTGGAAACCCCATCTTGCCCCATTAGTTGATGGACAATCGGTTGTGTATAATATAGTCACGGCACTATCACGGATTTGTCATAAAAATACCTGTTACCATTTTTTTAATAATAAGAAAGGAATGAAATTCTGAAAGTAATTCGTTTTTTGTACTAGTCGTGACACTATCACGGTTTTATATCTATATAGATAAGAAAAAATATCTACTTAAACTATATCTGATGATTAGGTATGTATGTATGATGTATGATTGGTGTCTTTTTTTTGTTAAATTAAAAATTCAAAATAAATGTAGATTTTATAATATGAGAGGTTTTCATGATTTATATTTTGTAGATATTATTCACAGCACTATCATGAATCTAATTAAAAGGATTTATTTCGAGTTACAAAAACTATGATTATTTTTTGTTGTTACATAAATTAAATTACCTACATCATTACTGAAGTGAACTGGTATCAGTATATAAAATATATACTACTGAACGATTCTACCGGCGTTATCGCTAATAGAATAACAGTTTATCCAGACTAAATGCTGTGAATCGCTCCCTAGGCCGAAATTACCTGAGAAAAATTAAATATCTACAAAATTTAAACTCTAAAATTACCATTACTTATAGTGTGTATTTTTTCCAGATATCAAGCTCTTCCAGACAGCTAAAAGTGCCACGATAGTGATCTTCAGAGGCTGCAAGTACAGAAAGCATCGTATTGGCAAAGGAGGTGTAACAAGATGGAGATGCCATGCCTACAATAGTAAACGACGTAATGCATCTCTCTTCACTCTTGGGCAAGAAGAAGAGCTAGAAGTCATAAATTGGAATATAACTCATACACATATTCCAGAATAATGGGATACGTACTTTTAAAAACTTGATCGTTTATATAAAAAAATGGTTGTAGGTATTCTATATAATGTAAACGTACTATGGGCATTAAACAGCACAGCGGCGATGCATTGCGGCGGCGCCGTGCGTTAGGTCAAGTTCAGGCAAATTACGCGCGAGTTATACGCGCGTAATAATTTCTTTTACTACGTGCCTATATTAGCGAAACACGAGTTAAAAGTGTCAGAAATTAATGGGCATGGGGCCTCACCTTTGCTCCGTTAGTTGAAGAATAATTGGTCGTGTTTCGTATTAATTGCGGCACTATCACGGATTTGTGATGAAAAATACCTGTTACCTATATTAAATTTATATAATAAGAAGAAAATGAACACATAAAAGTTATTTGATTTGATTCGTACTAGTCGCGACACTATCACGGATTTGTGATAAAATAAAGTCAATGGAATGACTTTGAATGACCTACCTTGTTTTTTTCTTTCTAATTTATTTTAGATCGCTTTATAACATCAATGGTCATTAGCGACCACTATATTCTAGTTTCAGAGTTCTAGTTATTAAACAATCTTTTAGGTTGTTAGGTACATAACACAATAATTTTTCATTGGCATATGCTGTACATTCTTCTAAAAGGTGTAATACTGTGAAGTTTAGGCCACATTTACATTTATTTTTACTGTTGTTCGTTATTAGGTGAATGTCTGAAAGATTAGTGTGTCCAATGCACAATCTAGTGATAATAACTTGGTCCTTCCTGCAAGAAAAGGAAAAAGGCGACTTATCAAAGATCGTTTGTGTAATGCTAAATAATTTGCTTGTATTTTCAGCCTTCCAACTAGTATCCCAGACTTTGTGTATTTTATGTTTTAAGTATTTTTTTAATTCAATGGAGCTGATTTTGACTGTTTCATCGATTTCTGTTATGATAGTGGCATTCTTAGCTTCTTCGTCGACTTTTTCGTTGCAAGTTACCCCTTGGAATCCAAGTTGCTAAATTTTTGGTTAATTTCTAAAATAAGAGGGTGCATGTTTTGTATATTTTGTAAGTCTGTAAGGCACGATTTAGAATCTGTGCATATTAAATATTTGTCTGACTTAGGTTTAGTTTTAATTATTTCTAAAGTTTTAACTATAGCTATTGCCTCACAACTAAAAATAGAAAGGTAATCATACAGCCGATATTTATAACAGCTATCATCATCTAACATAACAGCACAACCAGATCTCTCGTTCATAACTGACCCATCGGTATATAATGCTTTACACCTTGTCGATTATAAAGAATTTCCTTGAAAGCATTCTTATAGATATAGTCCGGCGTTTCGTCTTTTTTATATTCGGCTAGTTCCAAATTTACTAGAAATTTGAAGTCTATCCATGGGCCTCCTGATAAAATCTTCGTTGTGCAAAAAGGAGGAAAAGTACAATTTATTTCTTTTAGGTATTCAGCTGCTCGCAATCGTAACGGCTGCGGTATTATAGGTCGAATACGATATATAGCATCCGAGGTTGTTACCCTTGTAAAATATATAAATGTAGGGCTTTCCGGTCGAGATAGTATGTTTGCAGCATATGCTAACGTGAGATACTTCCTCCTAAATTTTAGGGGTATCTCTGTAGCTTCAGCTAAAACACTTTTAACTGGACTATACAAAGACGAATAGCCGTGTTCTGTATACTTTCTAAGGAATTCAAGGATCTTTCCTTAGCAGAGTCATAAATAATCGAGGCATAGTCTAGTTTTTGTCTAATAATCGCATGATATGTACTTATCAAACAGTCTTGGTTAGCTCCCCATATCGAAGACGACAATACCTTTAAAATGTTTAACCTTATTCAGATTTTAGTTTATTTAAATGTGTGTTCCAAGTCATTTTCCTATCAAATGTCAAGCCTAATAGTATCATATTATTAACTTTCTTGATACTACGTTGATTTAGAGTGAGTTTAATATTTCTATTTTTCTTTTTTCCTTTAATTGTAAATATTATATACTCAGTTCTTGTTTTTGAAAATTTAAAACCAGACTTAGCAGACCATTGTAGTAGATTATTAATTGTATTTTGTATTAGATTTATGGTAGGATCTAATGTTCGTCCAGCTCCAATTATTGTTAAATCATCTGCGAACAAGAACCCTGATATTGGTTTTTCAATGTGCGATAGAACGTCATTAATAGCTAACAAAAACAATATAACACTAAGCACTGATCCTTGAGGAAGACCATTTTCTACAGAAACAGAGTCAGATACTATACCATTCCCTCTCAGTTTAATTGATCTATCGGATAAAAGGTTCCTAACAAATGCTAGTAAATTCCCTTTAACAACTACTTTTGTAAAATAATTAGGACTCTGTGTTTCCAAACCATTGCGTACGCTTTTTCAATGTCAAGGCTTACAGCTACTACATAATTGTCATTTATGAATCCATTAAGAATTTCACTTTCAATATTTACAAGATAGTCAATTGTAAATTTAAATTGTCTGAATCCGTATTGATATGGAGAGATATATTTATTTGTTTCTAAGTACCATCGAAGTCTTTTGCTTATTATTTTTACAAGAATTTTACACAAATTGCATGTTAATGTTATAGGCCTATAGCTTCCCTGTGAGCTTGCTATTTTCCCAGGTTTTAAAATAGGAATAACCAAGGCCTCTCGCCATCCATCTGGGAATACCTGTTTTGTCCATATGTGGTTTTATATATTTAACAAATACTCAATTGCATTTCAAGGTTAATGCTTAATAATAATATTAGAAATATTATCTGTTCCTGGGCTGGTATTTCCTACTTGAGATAAAGTTAAAATTAGTTCATGCATACTCGTAGATATATCAGTATTGATTGAATCGGAATTATTAGTTAGATCAAAATTGTATTGAAGTTCCTGTGTATTTTTAAATAATTTAAATTCGTCATCGTAGTTATTTGAACTAGAATTTTGGCAAAGGTTTCAAATAATATGGCAGCCGTTTCAACTGGTTTATTATTCCAAATTCCTTAAGCATTTTCGAGGATGAATAGAGGGGTTGAATCTATTCAACCCTTCTATGAAACCTTTGCCAAAATTCTAGTTCAAATAACTACGATGACGAAAAAATACATAAAATTAATCACCACGGTACTCTAGTACCGTGGTGATTAATTTTATGTATTTTTTCTCTTTTTCCCAACATCTTTTCCTACTTTCCTTAAAAACTCGTCTAGAATATGCTCTTTTTTTCCTATAATTAATTTTTAAAATTACGTCCCCTGTATGCTTTTTGAATTTTCTAAAAGCATTTTTAGTTTCATGAACTGCAGTTTTACAATTATCATTCCACCACGGTACACTGTTCTTCCTCAGAGTTCCCTGTGTTTTTGAAATTGTTTTGTTGGCTGCATCTAGAATAAGTTGAGTGAATTTTTGGACAATTTCATGTATGGTAGCTTCAGTATTCGAGTTTAAACCGGGTAAAATATTAACATTATTTTCTATCTCTTCACGGAATATCGCCCAATCTTAAATTAAACTAATACATTGATAAATATTATAGGAAATGCTGTCTCGTTACTTAATTCTATACTATTTATACTATTTTTAATATCTTTCCAAGTTTTTCTTCTGTTCTAGCGTCGTTTGTCTTTGACTTTTTCTTTGTTTTCTACTTCATCGGATGAGATACTGCTATTTGTTTCATCACTTTCTTCCATGATTTCTTATGGGATTCCATCTTTTGTCATAATGGTTTTTGTCCTAATTTAAATTGCCATAACAAATTAGGCATAATTTTCTTTGTCATAACAATAGTGTGCCATAATTGATTTTTAGCATACTGTGTTATTAAGCATAAATATTGTATATCCTAATGTTTATATTCATAACATTGATATGCATAAAGTTGTAAAGCATATTGTTTATTTGTCTAATAGTTAATGGGATAATGATAAACACCTGCTAACATGGTGCTAGCAAGCTAGCAAGGATCTGGATTCAATCTGGACTTTAGGGCACCCCGACTCGGATAGGTTAGGTTAGAAGGCTAATGCGGGAGCGGAGCGTAGCGTAGCTCCCGCATTAGGCCTTCGAGGTTATTTTTTTATAAACCACCCAGAAGTAGGAGCCCCGCGTAGCGGGGCTACGTCGACCAATTAGGTCAAAAGAACATTAGGTTAAATGAACTTTGATGCGCCTACAAGTTTGACGAGTGCAATGTACAAAATAGTGTAATATTGTTAATAAAATTTTACGGTTATGCGTCGTTATGCTTAAGTAAACTTATGCTTTGGGATATTATGCGTATAAAATATTATGCTTATAGTAAATAGGAATAAAAAAAATATGCTTAAAAAGTTATGGCAAATGAGTATTATGCGTAAACAATGTTATGACAAGTAACATTATGCAATGTTAAATTATGACATAAAATTTTAGGAATAAAAATAGAGAACCGGTTTATTACCTCATCTATCCCCACTTGACTAGCTTGCGAATGGGATTTGTTTTGTGGACAATGTATTTGCAACATCGTGTTGCACGAAAAGCATTTGAGAGAGTCAGAAGACACATATATCCAGTAATTAGTGTCTTCGTATGTGATCTAAATGACTCAGGGAGACGTTTTTCATCTTCAGGGGTCACGTATAACTGACGTCGGAAGCTCAAAATATGAGAAAATCCAGGTTTGATCTCTCCAATTTTCATGAAGGTTATTGAGGACATAATGTTTATGTTAAGTTCGTCAAATTTTTGTTCTAAAACACTGTGCGGCATCACCAGGCAGACATTCGATAGTACAATTCTTTTGTTTCTTGTTATTAACTTCTTAATTTCTTGGATATGGTTTTTAATAGTGAGTTTCTTTTTGTTGTCAACTAACTCATCAGCGGTTTTTTTTAGTCCAAATAAATACATACTCGTGCATTAGAAATTCGAGAGACGAATCGAATGCAAGTCGCTGGTACAATGGTCGATAAAGCGAGAATGTATTCCTTCAGCGTTATTCCATCAATCGAGTCAATTATAACTGCTTGATCCTTCTTTGGGAAAAAAACTGAGGACGTTACGTTTACATAACTTGAAGTGATGTTTTCTTGGTGGGATATTCTACTTGAATGTATCGTTGTGGTTTGTTGAGACGGTTGGGTAGGGTTCATTTTCACTTAAAGGGACTACTAACAAAAGGAGTTACCCTTGTACCGTATGTGGGTAATATATTATACGACGCGTTAACTACACGACAACCGGTTATGCGGAATGGAATGAATCACACGCGTCCGCAGTGGCCCGGCACTCGCGCCGTACTACCTACCTTGTTGTTTTTTGGGCAGCACGAGTGTAACTCCCTTGGTGTTGCACAAGAAGTCCATAGGCTACGGTAACCACTTTCCAACCATTCCATTTGTGCTTGTCTGCTACCTAAGTAGTATTAAAAATAAATATAAAACAACCACTTATGGTGCGTTCTTTTTCCAGATTTCAAGCTCCTTCAAACAAATAAAGGTGCCATGATGGTGGTCTTCAGAGGTTGCAAGTATGCAAAGCATCGTACTGGCAAAAGGGGTATAACAAGATGGAGATGCTATGCCTACAACAGTGAAAGATGTACTGCGTCCCTCTACTCTACTGGGAAAGACGAGCTATTAGAAATCATAAAATGGAACACGACGCATACACATATTCCAGAACCATGGGACAAGTGTCTTTGAAAACTTGCTCTTTTATAAATCATCTTCTGTGTATATCTCTTGATCCAAAGTAGCGGGTTGGTTTGACAAACGCGTTTACCGTATATAGAGTTCATTTTATGACTTGGGGTCGAGATATATGGCAATAACTATGATGTAAAAATATTACCTAAGTTGCTCAAGCACGTGTGAATACGGCACGGCAACGTCGCTGTGCATCTGCGGTGCCGTGTATGTATGTAAGGCTTTGTTCAGATGTGACAAATAACGCGCGAATGATACGCGCGAGACAATTTCTTTGTGACGTAATTTTTTTTTAGTTCATATTCTAGAATGGTGATTTTAAAGAAAAAGAACAGAAATACGTACGTGGATATTCTATGTAAAATATATGTGATGATTTCTTCTTTGTGTGATGATTACTTTTTGCCTATCAAGCATAAAAACTATAAATTTTATTTTAACAATTTGAAATAATGGCGTCATGGTTTTTCGTGTTTCATTAAAATGTGTCTTTTTTATATAACTCACGCGGTATTTCTTCTGTTTCAGGTACAGGAGCTGCAAAATATCTAAGTGACTATTATCTACTACAAAAGTGTGTTATTTGTGAAATATTTCTCTTAATAACCAAAATTTACCTTCTTTTATAAGAAGGTGAGAGGTGTTGTTAAAGAAAGCTTTTGCAGTTATTTTTTTCATTTAGAATTTAATTAATCATATAGTCATTACTATTATTTATGGATAAACAAGGGCTTTAGCCTTTTTGGGGCGCCTCTCTGAGCACAATGCGTCGCGGCGTTATTCTTTTGTTGCAGTCTCGCTATTTGTAAGAAATAATTAGAAAATACAATCTATATTTCTACAACATAGTGTATTTCAGTAACCGATTCCAACATATTTTAATGGTATCAGGAATTAAAAGTTGGTTACAAAACATTAACCTTCAAATACCTAAGTTACAAGTGATTCTAATCTTCTCTTACCTACACATAATTTTAATTAGCAAATAACATAAATGTATTGGAAATTGCAAATTTTCTTCAGCCCCTCTAGACAAGTGGCAATTCGCTAGCAAGCGTTTGATGGAATAGAATGACGAATGTATAGGATTTGACGTATTTGACATGCGTTAACGACTGTCATTTACGTCAAATCTCATAGTCTAGAGGGGCAGTTCTTTAAAGACTGTTATGTTATTCAAATTTATTCTTTCAAGTCGATGTCGTATCTAATTTTGTCTGCCCAGTGTGCCGCTACCCTTATTGTGTTCTCGGAGGCGCTCAGTTCCTCTGGTGTACAGTCGACGAAGGTAATACGGTTGCACTTTTTCATATAAAGTTTTATGTAAAGGTGCAACCCTATCTCTTTATCGACTATAAAAGTATTTAGGCATGAAACACACGTTAGTAGGTGCACCATAGTCTGTGCAGTGGCTCCACATTCACACTGCATGTCTGCTCCATCTAAAGGTATGATTCCGATTTCAGCAGTAGCAGCCCGGTGGTGGCGGCTCTGCAGCCGTGACTTGGTCGCACCGTTTTGTAGAGATTGGTGCGACCTTGGCAGCGCCGCTGAGCCGCTCCAGGAGCAGTATGGCAGCGCTGCACGCAGTGCCCGCTCGGGCACTTGACAAAATAGTGACATTTACAGATGAAAATGACGAATTTCTAGTAGAATGGGATGGCAGTCGCCACTCGGGTAGCGGCTATCTGAAAGCATCCGGCAGCCCGCATAGCATTGATGCAGCCGGTCGTAACTGCCAAGATCTAAACTCTACTTTAAAAACTCCAAACTAGACTGGTTTTCTTTGCTTCGGCCGACCAGTGTCCGGGGTCAATTCGAACTAATTTTGACAGGATTTTTTTATAACTGTAACTATATTTTAGTTCCTGGCATCCAGAAGGAGAAGTGCTTTACGATGACGGGAAAAAGAATCACAAGCAATTCAAGTATGGGGTAGATTTTATTATACCGCTTGTATTTTCGTTCAGACTGGCAATGACAACATCATTAATTATAATGGTAGTCATAAACATTCTCCAGCATATCCATACTAATATTGTAAATGCGGAAGTAACTCTGTCTGTTTCGCTTTCACGTTTAACTCGCTGAACCAATCTTGACGAAAGGTACAGAGATGAACTAGAGCTTGGGAAAGGACATAGACTATATTTGGTCAAGGTAACCGACACCTATCAACAGCCAGTAATTTATAGACAGCTCAGAAACAGCGGCGGACAGCGCGGAAGCATAAAACTCCATAACTCTAAGCCTGCTTCTACTTACCTGCGTCTGCCTCGCATCACGCATCGCCTAAAATAGCCTAATGCCTAAATAGTAGTACTGAACTAGATTAACATTAAAAATAATATAATAATACAGGCAGGAATTTAATATGACAAATGGCAAACCATGAATTAGTTGTTTTATTTTAAATTAATTAAGTAATATCATGATACACCAACGTGAATGCTTCAAGGTCATATATTAAGTTTAAAAATACAAATATGTAATATTTATCAAGTTATGCACATCCAATATTACATTTTCAGGACCCTATTTCCTAAATTCCAACCGCGGACAGAGGATCCTCTGCGTCGGTGGATATAAATTTCACAAGCATCAGAAATCTGGCGACAAGATCCGTTGGCGTTGCAGCGATCATAGATTTCAGTGTACCGCTCGTATTTTTACCCTCAACGACTGCGATGAAATCCTCAGTTATAATGGCACTCACAATCATCCACCGCAATCTAAAGTCCGGAAGATCCCTCAGGGTAGAATAATCCGTTCGCTAGACTGGTAATGACAAAATTATCAATTACAACGGTAGTCATAACCACTCTACAGTATTTATAGTAGTTATGGATAGACTCGGGATACTTACCATACAAGAAAAACGGGATTGTAATAAACACAACAACCAAAAAGAAAAATTTGAGATAAATGAATATCAATAATATTATTATTTTAAGAAATTCATAAGGAACATTTGCCAAATGAGCCTCATCATTGTATTACTTTTAAGATAATGTATTTTATACTTAACATCATCATTCTAGTAAACAATATCTTGAACGGTCGAATAAATTAAATAAAAAGGTCAAAATTGGTTTCAAGCAAAAATTGTACACAGATTGTCGTCTGTCTCTCCCTGTCGTCGTCTTTGAAGTCCCTGTCAATTTCTCAGTAAAAAAACTCTTACAGTCCATGCAGGTTATATACGTAAGTCAAAGGAGACTGGACGTTCAAAGGAGACTGGACCTCCCAACATCATATGAATATTCGAATTACCCCGTTTAAATTAGCGTGAAAATTGATTAAAACACCAAATAATTCGTGTAGTTTTTAAAGTTACAGTTAGATGAACATACTAAAAGTCCCCGAAGGTGGGGGAAGGGAGAAAAGGCTTGAAAAAGTTTTGAAGACTGAAAAAAGGGACCTGTCCCCTTACCCCACGTCCCTTGGGGACTTTGAGTGTGTTCGTCTGGGCACCTTAAGAATTAACTGTACCAACTTTCAAAACTACACAAATTATTTGGTCTGATTTCTTAAATCTTTCCACGCCAAATAGAATTAAAACCAAGTACGCATTCATCTTAATCTGGGTCAAAGAATGTCTTTTCAATTTAAAAAATAACAATGTAAGTAACCGTCTTGTTTTTATTTCTTTATTTTTATATTCTAGACATTCTATTACTTTCAGATTGAGTGTAATTTTCGGAAATAAAAATTTAAACGTAAGCTTTTTTCTTGTTTGGAAAATGTATAAAATTAGAAAAAAGATTAGATGTCTATCTTCATAGCATAGCAGAGTTATAAAATTGTAAAAAATCACCTATTGTAGATGAGTTCTTTTTTGTAGGTGAGTTCTTTTTCCATTAATGAAGGATTAATGTATCATAACACAGACAAAGTGGATGTTCATGGCCCTTTAAAGATCAAAAAACAATTTACGTAAAGCATTTATTCATAAGTTATTAAAAGCTGAAACTGCCATGATTTTTAAATTGGTAACATAGTTATCTTTTTCTAAAACCCGGACAACACCTACATTTATAATATTATGCATTTTTTCAGCACCCTATTTCGTTTTTTCTAACCGCGGAAAGAGGATGCTCTGCGTTGGTGGATATAAATTCTACAGGGAACGAGAATATGGTGATAAAACTCGCTGGTTCTGCAGTAATCGCAGGTTTAAATGCACAGCTCGAATTTCTACCCTCAACGACAGCGATGAAATCCACAGTTATAATGGCACTCACAATCATCCACCGCAATCTAAAGTCCGGAAGATCCCTCAGGGTAGAATAATCCGTTCGCTAGACTGGTAATGACAAAATTATCAATTACAACGGTAGTCATAACCACTCTACAGTATTTATAGTAGTTATGGATAGACTCGGGATACTTACCATACAAGAAAAACGGGATTGTAATAAACACAACAACCAAAAAGAAAAATTTGAGATAAATGAATATCAATAATATTATTATTTTAAGAAATTCATAAGGAACATTTGCCAAATGAGCCTCATCATTGTATTACTTTTAAGATAATGTATTTTATACTTAACATCATCATTCTAGTAAACAATATCTTGAACGGTCGAATAAATTAAATAAAAAGGTCAAAATTGGTTTCAAGCAAAAATTGTACACAGATTGTCGTCTGTCTCTCCCTGTCGTCGTCTTTGAAGTCCCTGTCAATTTCTCAGTAAAAAAACTCTTACAGTCCATGCAGGTTATATACGTAAGTCAAAGGAGACTGGACGTTCAAAGGAGACTGGACCTCCCAACATCATATGAATATTCGAATTACCCCGTTTAAATTAGCGTGAAAATTGATTAAAACACCAAATAATTCGTGTAGTTTTTAAAGTTACAGTTAGATGAACATACTAAAAGTCCCCGAAGGTGGGGGAAGGGAGAAAAGGCTTGAAAAAGTTTTGAAGACTGAAAAAAGGGACCTGTCCCCTTACCCCACGTCCCTTGGGGACTTTGAGTGTGTTCGTCTGGGCACCTTAAGAATTAACTGTACCAACTTTCAAAACTACACAAATTATTTGGTCTGATTTCTTAAATCTTTCCACGCCAAATAGAATTAAAACCAAGTACGCATTCATCTTAATCTGGGTCAAAGAATGTCTTTTCAATTTAAAAAATAACAATGTAAGTAACCGTCTTGTTTTTATTTCTTTATTTTTATATTCTAGATATTCTATTACTTTCAGATTGAGTGTAATTTTCGGAAATAAAAATTTAAACGTAAGCTTTTTTTCTTGTTTGGAAAATGTATAAAATTAGAAAAAAGATTAGATGTCTAATCTCTATCTTCATAGCATAGCAGAGTTATAAAATTGTAAAAAATCACCTATTGTAGATGAGTTCTTTTTTGTAGGTGAGTTCTTTTTCCATTAATGAAGGATTAATGTATCATAACACAGACAAAGTGGATGTTCATGGCCCTTTAAAGATCAAAAAACAATTTACGTAAAGCATTTATTCATAAGTTATTAAAAGCTGAAACTGCCATGATTTTTAAATTGTTAACATAGTTATCTTTTTCTAAAACCCGGACAACACCTACATTTATAATATTATGCATTTTTTCAGCACCCTATTTCGTTTTTTCTAACCGCGGAAAGACGATGCTCTGCGTTGGTGGATATAAATTCTACAGGGAACGAGAATATGGTGATAAAACTCGCTGGTTCTGCAGTAATCGCAGGTTTAAATGCACAGCTCGAATTTCTACCCTCAACGACAGCGATGAAATCCACAGTAATAATGGTACTCACAATCATCCACCGCAATCTCAGATACCTCAGTGTAGAATAATTCGTAACCTATGTGTATAAATAATTTTAAAAAGTTTCATCATCGACTAATTGGATCTCAGTCAAATGCTAGGGATAGATTATATTCTGGAGTGACATATAGGTTACTTTGTATCCCTCGTGAGTTACAGAAATTAGTTCAGAATCACACACAGGCTGAGCCGTGGGTAACAGCTCGCGTTAATATGAATAATTCTCCAAAAACTACCTGGTGTTTAAGAGTCCTTCAAAAGTATCTTATACTATCTCGGAAATGATAATTTATTTCTACGGTTTAAAAGAACGAGCCAAACCGTACGTTCACACACGTACAAGCGTATCTCTTTTGGGAATAGATATATGCCTTTGAGTCTTCGGCTGCTATGAATATTAACTGCAATGTTTTTCTCAGTTTCTATGATAACAACAAAAAATAAAAAAATGTTTTAGATTTTAAAGAAATAAATACACCAAAGAAAAAACGGGGTTCCACCTGGTCGGAAAACCAACTTAAAGCAGCTATGATAGCAGTAACTAGTGGTAAAATGTCAACATACAAAGCAGCAACAAAGTACAAAATACCACGAAGAACTTTAAGAAATCACTTAAGTTCTGGAGTAAGTGAAAAAAGACTTGGTAGAACACCAATTTTAACAAAAATCCAGGAAAAATATTTGGCTAGAAAGATTAAGAAAATAACTGAAGAGGGAGTGCCATTAACTCCAAAGCTTGTACGTGAACAAGTAAAAATGTACTGTACAGATAATAATATAACTAACAAACATAACCCAAGAAGTGATAAATTTGGAAGAAAGTGGATCAATAGTTTTCTCGTCCGTATCCTCCTTCACTATTCCAGCGAGGGCGAGGATACAGAAGTTAGCTAACTATATTGAACAAAATATAGTTTAATCAGTCAAACATACTTTTAATAATTTTCAGACAAAAACAATCAGAATGAATTTACGTTTTCTGTTTTTATTTTAATTTTAATTTATTTATTTATGCATATTCATGTATGTAGACTTACAGAAACACAATATCCAAAAGCAAGGTAAACCTAACATGGTAAACTAATATTCCACGTAGGTAATAATGACTTTTACTTTTTAGCATGAGTGTACACATTTAATAACTGACTATTCGCTAATTAGACATTCTGCTATATAGACCATCTGATAGTTGGACGTTTTGCTACATGGACTTTTTGCTAGTTAGACTTAATGCTCCCTAGACTTTAGCGATGTTGGACATTCAGCTACTTAGACCTTCTGATCAGGAAGCATATTTTATAGCTGGCGGTAAGTCTACAAAATAAAATCTATATCTCCCGTGCTAGTCGCTACTGTATTACGGAGAGGTAAGATGAAATTAAGAACAATAATCTAATATGTGTGATTTGAAAAGCACAATACGAGCGATCAGTTTATCATAAACACAGACAAATCATTGACGAGAAGCTCTCTAAAATGGGGTCCAAAAGTAAGCATTGTCACTTGTATGAATGGTACTAGAAATTTGATTAGGGAATATTTTTCAAAAGAAAACAATGATGAACCAGGTTTTGTAAAAAATGACTCACAGAAAGCTTAGTAAAAAGGTAAGAAACTTTGAGCAATATTTGACAATGATTTGACAGTAAATATTAAGAGGTAATTCAAAAGAAATTATGAAACCAGGTAAATAAATAAACTAAAATAGTAGGTAAATATATTAAACAACCAAATAGCTGACACTGAAAGCTGAAGACGCGTGATTCTGTGAATTACTGATTTATTATTATTATTATAACCACACAAGAATAGTTGAGCAGAAGAATATTTAAACGGTTGTTTGTTTGTATGACTCTATATATTTTCTTTTATTACCTAACTAATAGACTGATAGGGGCAAGGCTCGCATCTAACTGAAATACTGGTACAGGAATAGACTATATTCTCAAATAACATATAGACTACTAATATACACCGCTGGTATAGGCTCTCTTGGTTTGCGGGAAAGGGATCGGAACAACACACGGGCGGAGCCGTAGGCAACAGTTAGTGTTACTATAAATCATTTTCCAAAAGATACCAGTGTTTAAGAGTCGTTCAACATTATCTTTCATAAGATTTAGGAAAAGATAGTAAAGTATTTTGATACTGTTTAAAACATACGTTTTATTTTACTAACTGAAACGAATCTCATGACATTCTCTCAATTTAAATGATAACAACATTTTTTTTTCAAAACTAATTTTTTTTGCAGATTTTAAAGAAATGACGACACCAAAGAAAAAGCGAGGGACCTGGTCGGAAAACCAACTCAAGTCAGCTATGATTGCAGTAACTAGTGGTGTAATGTCAACGAACCAAGCAGCAAGGAAGTACAAAATACCGCGAAGAACTTTAAGAAATCACTTAATTTCTGGAATAAGTGAAAAAAGAATTGGTAGAGCACCAAGTTTTACAAAAACCGAAGAAAAAGATTTGGCTAGAAAGATTAAGAAAATAACTGAAGACGGAGTTCCATTAACTCCTAAGCTTGTACGTGAACAAGTAGAAATATACTGTAAAGAAAATAATATAACTAACAAATACAATCCAAGAAGTGATAAATTTGGAAGAAAGTGGATCAATAATTTTCTCGTTCGTGTCCTCCATCATTCCAATTCTAGCTAAGTAGATTGAGCAATCAGTCAAAGACACTCATAATAATTTACACATAGAATAAACTAGCAATCTTATTCCATACATAACAATTTTCAAAGGAAACCATGATGAACCGGGGTTTGTATAAAATGACGATTTGAACGAAGTTAGTAAAAAGCCAAAGAAAGCATCGGTTTTGAAAAAAATTAGACAAGGCAATTGCAAAGAAACTGTGAAATCAGAAAAATAAATAACGTAAAACAGTATAGGCATATTATACAGCCAAAAAGTTGTCAATACAAGCTGGAGACGCATGGTTCTGTCACGAATTCAAGTTTATGTTGAGGGAGTATATTGTAGCCCTTTAATTCTTCTCTTGTTTGTTTTCTCGTATTGTTTCTTTTTTACATTACAATGATATTTTTCCATAATTATTTCTAATAATATTTAATTTTCATACCTGTTATAATTTTTCTCATTGTATTCTTGATATGTATGACTCTATTTAATTCCTTTTATTAGCTGACTGACAGGCTGGCAGGCAGTGCGGTTCACTTTTTGTCAAATAGATGTAAAAAATCGATATTATAAAATTTTATATAAAATTATACAATAATGTTAATGGGAATTGACACGATCATGGTATAGGTATTTATTACCTTTGGTTTGACGAATAAATTATTAAAAACAAAACCGACTGCTGTTTAAAAGATTGAAACAAGTTTCATATCAGGCGGTACCCATTTGCCAATCATAAACCAAATAAAATAAATGGCTACCGCCTACTATCAAACTTGCTTCGATCTTTTAAACAACAGTTGGTTTTTTCTTTTCATTTTTTAATAATTTATTTTATTTTAAACTTTTGCGTTATGGTATAATCTCGCCTTCTGATTGCCTTCATTTTTAATACCCTACTCGATAATCTTGATTATTTTTTTTATCCACATACATTTCAGCACCTAAAATCCACTGTGTATTTTCTATTTTATGTACCCTATGACGAATACCTTTCATTTGAGACCCCACTCATGAATATCCGTCCGGTCGTTAGGCCTGTAGAGAGGAACAAAGAAAACTACATACATACGCGCGAAAAACATTACCCTCGTTGGCACAGTCGGGTAAAAAGAAATTGTAAAAAATCTATATAAAATTGAATGAATATTAGTTACGATAAGTTAAAAATATGACAAGAAAGTACAAAATAAATTGAGTTACATTATAACTATATATATTTTTTTAAGGAAATACCAGTGTTTCCTTTCACACTGTTAGTTTTTTTTTCTGTAAAAATATAATGATTTTGAATGAATCACTGTGGGGACACCGGATGGCCGGACGGGTGATACATTCGCGGCTTCTGCGGCCCTTTTTATCTATTTCCCCATGATTATAATGATAGTAATTCGCACATCTTTTGGGGCACATCATTTTTCGAGCATGTACTATCTTAAAAGACGGAACGCTGACTGACTGATTAATCTGCAGGTCTTTTCTTCACACCCTGCTCTGCCATCAACATATTACCAGCCTTCAATTTGATTGACGATAGCTTTTACAACGCTAAGTTCCTAAATACAGGCTGTAGTAACCCTTCCTGACTACAAGTCGAGGAGCTCACGACACCTTTATAGCTGGTTACAAGTTTTTGAAGCATCGGAGCACTGGTCAGAAAGTGCGGTGGTACTGTGGAACACGCGGAAACAGAGGCTGTTGGGTTTTTGTCTATTTATGCTATTATTTGTTTTGATCAGATTATGAATCACTTGTGTAAAAATTGACTCCGCCTCTGGATTTTCCAAGCAGAAAATGAGAAATTAGCAATCAAATCGTCAAGTCGACAAGGCCCGATACCGCACTGAAGAGTACTTTTTGTAGTGATGAGATGGTAAAAGAAAACAAAATATCGAGTTGTAATTTTATAAAAATGTAATCAGAGCAAGCGTTAATTATAGGTACATTTAAACTAATAATAATAAATAATACATTTAAACATAAAAACCAAAACCAAACTTAAATTTATGTATGCCTATCTTTATAACAAGCTATGCAAAGAGACTGATTGCACTTAAGGCAGACTGTCTTGATTTTTTTGACTTTTCTCTTAGCTTCTAAGTAAGTCATAGTCTCCCTCAGCTTCTCGTAGCACAGTACACAATTTCTTCTTTTTGGACCCCTTTCAAGAACGTGTGCAGAGGCTTTTATTTCTCCAGTATTTTCTGAAACAAAAGTTAGAAGTATAGAATTGTGCTTATAAACGTGTCACGTTCTAATACATGTACACAAGATGTAAGTAACTTAACCAATTGAGTATTAAGTAAGTGGTGACTCTTAAAAACAAGATCACACAGGGGCGCATTTAACCACTTTAACATGGGGCAGCAGGTCCCACGCCCCACCGCCCGTGGCTACTCTCCTTCGGGAACGTGTTCGTATTGTGCTTATCGGCATCCCCTCGCCATGAGCCTGCGGGGTGAGAGAGTGAGCCCAGTTTGCTCTCGCTTCCGCAGAGTCTCACTTTTGGCTGCCATCACCTCGTTAGCGAACGGAGCGATGGCGATCCAACACTACTTCGCTGCCAGCCATAACTGAAACTACGGCCGATAGCGAGAGGTCCACACAAAAGAGAAAGAGATCCTCGCGAGCCGCCTGTGGCCATCGATCGATTTTCTCCGAAAGCGGTCAGTCAATTTGAAAGATATTGAAAAATGCAGTGTTATTATTTTTTTGCAAATTACCTGTCTTCAGATGCTTTCTTGCCACATTTTTAGTTCGTCTCCATTCAGCTTCATTTATTGTTCTCTTCTTAGATATCTTTTCCATTAATTGCAAATGGTTTTTCTTTCTTTTCTTGGATTGAAAAATAGTAGTATTATCTGGTTCTATAGATAATATTATTTCATTTTCAGAGATAGTTCGCCTATCATTTGAAGAGGATAATAGAGTACACTCATCGTCACTAGTAGCTGAACTGTATGACTCTTCTGTAACTAAAATAAAATGTAAATATAATGAATAAAATGTATAAAACTCTGCAATCGAAAGTGTCAGGTCGACAAGGCGTGATACCGCACTATGGTACACTGTAGTACTTTACCGCACTAAAGAGTACTTTTTGTAGTGATGAGATAGTGGAAGGAAAAAAATATCGAGTTATTAATTTTATAAAATTTTAATCAACACAAACCTCAATTATTCATTTAAACAACCAAAAACTAAATTTAAGGCCGCCCATTGTACATTAAACTGTAACTGTAGACATAATACTTGCTCGTCTCTACTGTATATCTACTGGTGTTGTATATTTTTGGTTTTACAGTAGAGAAGAAAGAATTGTCGATCTATCTAAATTTATATATGCCTAACTTTTTAACAAGACATGCGAAGAGACTGATTGCACTTAATAAAGAGTGTCTTTATTTTCTTTATTTTCAAAATAAAATTAATTCATATCACACTCAAATTTTTTTTTATTAAACTTAGGGACTTAAGGTCAATTAGATACGATTAACAGATTTACCAATCTTCGATTTGATTGGCGATCGCTTTTACATTGCTGAGTTCCGAAATATTTTTTATTAATTAGTTGTTTTTCAGAGCCGATGTTTGTAACTACACCTCGAGGAGCTCGTGTCATCATTATAGCTGGTTACAAGTTCCTGAAGCATCGGAGCACTACTCAAAAAGTGCGGTGGTACTGTGGAACACATGGGAGCAGAGGCTGTCGGGCTTTTGTGTACACTATTATTGGTTTTGATCAGATTGTGAAGCTTTTAAATGACCACAATCATCCACCACCCTATCAATTTTAAACTTAACTTGCCTGTGTTTGATAATATGTTAATGAAACTACATCAACACTTATTTATATTACATACTTTTCATTCCTGTCCATCCTGAGGTTGCCTGGAAGAAATCACTTTTAGTGATATGGCCGCCCATTGTGTATTTAACTGTGTCTGTATCCATGTACAATAATCATAATAAAGAATAATCTATCTTTCATCTACTATCGATCTAGGTATTTAAATTAAAATATATTTATATATAATCGTTTTTTATTGTGGGGCTATGCCGTCTTAGTCCACATAATTAGCGTTTCCTCTTCTAGTGGCAGTAGATCTCCAAATACTGACTATAGTTTTGAACTGCACTTTGAGATCCTTAGAATAAACTGTGAGCAATAATACCATCTTTCATTTATCTCCCTGGTCCTCATAATTCCTCAACGTTACAATGCGTTGCTGTTGAGATGAGAGCCGTTGCCTATTACCTCTTGCCCAGACTAGCAAGAGGTAAGGAACAAAAGCAGTAGATTTGTTTGTTAACCAGTATCTTCTGTCTCTTTCTTTTTTCTTTTATTCTTTTTTTGTATTTTCCACTGCACACATAAAGTCGCCTGTTCCTTCTCTCTTTTATTGCTATCGTAATACTTGTACTATATTTACAGCTTCGATTTTTGGAAGGTCCACTAGAGGAGCGGCAATGCTTGTGGTATCTGGTTACAAGTTTCTGAAACATCGCACTAGGAACGACCAAATTAGATGGACCTGTGGAACCCATAGGAGGAAGGGATGCAACGCTTTCATGTATACGATAGAGAAGAAGATTGTGACGGGTTGTAACAAACATAGCCATGAAAAACCTCCATCTTGGCAAATGTAGTGTAAATAGTGTTTATTGAATTTATTGATTGCGTGAGCATAAACTACTAAAAATAAATAACGTAAAACAGTATAAGCAATCTTTAATACAACCAAAAACTTGACAATACAATCTAGAGACGCATGGTTCTGTCACGAATTCAAGTTTGTTGTTGTTAAAGCAGTAGCTTGTAGCCCTTTATTTCTTCTTATGCTTGTTTTCTTTTATTGTTTCTTTTTAATATTCATAAATCATTGAATTTTATTGTTAGAATATTATTATCATTTATTGCTAAATTCATACAAATGTTAATATTTGATCCGGAGGATCAAGTTATGTCTACGTCCCCTCGCCCAAACGTGCCCATCAGGCTGGCAGCGTTTCCTCTTTGTATGGCCAGGGAAATATTCTGTACTAAATATTGGCCCGACTGCGAATCTCCACCCTCCCTCCGCAGACGGCACCCCAAATCGGCCAAGAATCTCTTGGCTTCGAGGCCCCATGGACCCGCCGTCTCCACCGCGAACGGCACGAAATCGTACCCTGCGGACTCCAAGGTGGCGTACTTATTTACAAAATTAATCCATATTTCCCGTGGTCACGCCATCACGCCTAAACCTCTGAACCGATTTTGATGAAATTTAGTATAGAGGTAGGTTAGACCTTAAGAAAGAACATAAGCTACGTTTGATCGCGATACCCGACATCCACACGGGTGGAGCCGCGCATTGTATTTTTTATATGTATGACTCTATTTTATTCTTTTTATTACCTACCTGACTGACAGGCTGGCAGGTAGTACGGCTCACTTTATGTCAAATAGATGTACTAAATAACTGGACAGTTCTCTGAAACTTTGTTAATCTCTGTTTGTCCCCCGACTGCAATGATTTTTTTATTTATCTGTTTCGTTCTTGTTTTTTACTTTTAGTTCTTTGTAAATTGGGCAGTCGTGGTTTTTAATTTTTTTAATTATTTATTTTTATTTTCTACATTTTAGTGACTCTGTAAGAGATGTGTGGGTGGAGTAGATAAAGACGATGACGTCATTGACTCTTGCGAACCTATACTCTACAGGTTTGCAAGAATGCCCTCGCTCGCTACTTGTGTGTGAGTTTATTCACGCTTACGGTAACTAGCGCTGGGTAGCACTGGCTCGTGGATAATTTTTTGAGGATCTAAAACGCTGATTGCCAAGCCATCTAAGTGTCTTACGCAAGTAAGCGCGACGTAGCCCTGGCCTTTGGCGATAATTCTAGGGCCTAGATCCACGACGGCTCTATCGAGTGTCGTCCCTTGCAGCTGCCACTTATATTATGTTAACAACATAATATAAGTGGCAGCATGCGTCGCTCTACCTTACCTTACCCTGTCCCCGTAACGCATTGAATTCGACTGTACTGGCTTCAATTTTGCCACCCACGCCGGCTGTGTTTCCACGTATAGTTTTATCATCGAATTTAATGAAGACGGCTTCTGGTTCACGTTGGTCATGACGTAGTGCTGGCCACTCAAACATTCGGATGATCCCCATTGCGCCATTAACCGAACCGTGTCCGATGTTTATGTTTTTACGTAACATGACCCTTGAGCCAATACCAATTTTTAAACATTCGACAATACCACCTGTTTTATTGGGATCTGAAGGAATGAATTCCACTTTAGGTCGCTGTCCGTAGGTATGTCTTAACTTCTACAGATGTATCGAGTGCGTTCACTTTGTACATCCGGCATGTTTTCGAGAGTTCATTACTTCTGCTGTATAAAGTGTGAGGTGGTCGACAAGGCGCGATACCGCACTATGGTACACTATAGTACTTTACCACACTAAAGATTACTTTTTGTAGTGATGAGTTATTAATTTTATAAAATTTTAATCAACACAAACCTCAATTATTCATTTAAACAACCAAAAATTAAAATTAAGGCCGCCCATTGTACATTAATTTGTAACTGTAGACATACTTCTTGCTTGTCTCTACTGTAAATCTATTGGTGTTGTAAATTTTTGTTTTTACAGTAGAGAAGAAAGAATTGACGATTTCTCTAAATTTATATATGCCTAACTTTTTAACAGGACATGTGAAGAGACTGATTGCACTTAATAGTGTCTTGATTTCCTTTACATAGCACTTAATAGTGTCTTGATTTCCTTTACATACTTTCAAAATAAAATAACTCATATCACACTAAAAAAAAAAAATTATGTTATTAAACTTAAAGACTTAAGGCCAATTAGATACGATTAACAGATTTACCTGTCTTCGATTTGATTGGCGATCGCTTTTACATTGCTGAGTTCCGAAATATTTTTTATTAATTAGTTGTTTTTCAGAGCCGATGTTTGTAACTACACCTCGAGGAGCTCGTGTCATCATTATAGCTGGTTACAAGTTTCTGAAGCATCGGAGCACTACTCAAAAAGTGCGGTTTTGATCAGATTGTGAAGCTTTTAAATGACCACAATCATCCACCACCCTATCAATTTTAAACTTAACTTGCCTGTGTTTGATAATATGTTTATGAAACTACATCAACACTTATTTATATTACATACTTTTCATTCCTGTCCATTCTGAGGTTGCCTGGAAGAAATCACTTTTAGTGATATGGCCGCCCATTGTATATTTAACTGTGACTGTATCCATGTAAAATAATCATAATAAAGAATAATCTATCTTTCATCTACTATCGATCTAGGTATTTAAAATTAAAATATATTTATATAGTCGTTTTTTTATTGAGGGACTATGCCGTGGTAGTCCACATTATTAGCGTTCCCTTTTCTAGCGGCACTAGATACCCAAATACTGACATATGTTTGGAACTGCACCTTGAGATTCTTTGAATAAACTGTGAGCAAAACTACCATCTTTCATGTATTTCCGTGTTCCTTATAATTCCTCAACGTTGCAATGCGTTGCTGTTGAGATGAGAGCTGTTACTTTTTACCTCTTGCCCAGACTAGCAAGAGGTAAGGAATAACAGCAGTAGATTTGTTTGTTAACCAGTATCTTCGTCTTTTTCTTTTACCTTTTATTGTTTTCTAAAGACCTAAAATCGCCTGTTCCTTCTCTCTTTTATTGCTATTAGGATAGCAATGTACTACATGTACTATATTTACAGCCTCGATTTTGAATATATTTATATATAGTCGTTTTTTATTGAGGGACTATGCCGTGATAGTCCACATAATTAGTGTTTCCTCTTCTAGCGGCAGTAGATCTCCAAATACTGACATACGTTTTGAACTTCGACTTGAGATTTATATAGACCTTAGAATAAACTGTGAGCAAAAGTACCATCTTTCATGTATCTCCCTGATCATTATAATTCCTCAACGTTACAATGCGTCGCTGTTGAGATAAGAGCCGTTGCTTATTACCTCTTGCCCAGACTAGCAAGAGGCAAGGAACAACAGCAGTAGATTTGTTTGTTAACCAGTATCTTCTGTCTTTTTCTTTTATCTTTTATTCTTTTTTGTATTCATCACTGTACACCTAAAGTCGCCTGTTCCTTCTCTCTTTTATTGCTATCCTAATACATGTACTATATTTTCAGCCTCGATTTTTGGAACGTCCACTAGAGGAGCGGCAATGCTTGTCGTATCTGGTTACAAGTTTCTGAAACATCGCACTAGGAACGACCAAATTAGATGGTCCTGTGGAACCCATAGGAAGAAAGGATGCAACGCTTTCATGTATACTATAGAGGAGAAGATTGTGAAGGGTTGTAACATACATAGTCATGAAAAGCCTCCATCTTGGCAAATGTACTGTAATTAGTATTTATTGAATTTATTGTTTGCGTGAGTATCAACTAAGTGTGCTGTGCTGCTCTTTTTTTTCTTCATGTGTAATAAAATTCTAGTCATCGACTATAAGAATTTTGCTTTTTATACTGAACCTTCATTTCACTTTGATTTTGTTAGACCTGTTTGAAAGAAATCAATATTACTATCGACCGCCAAATGCCCGCCTCGTCTCTTCTGTACAAACCGCGCCTACGCCTGTAGGCTTGAGCTAGCAATATGAAAATTGTATGTAGTGACGTCACACGCCATCTAGTAAATAATTAATACATTGGTTACCACACAAACATACACATCGGTAAAATACAGATAATAGCTTCGACTGTAAGTACCGTAAAATAAGGGTTACTTGTGACAACTGGGTTACTTTGGGACAATTTTTTTCAAATGCACCAGGCTGTAAGCATTTCTGAAAAAGGTGACAATAATTTATTGAAAATTTATATTATTTTTTATTATTCCAAAATCTAATTTTAAACAGTCCAAGGTTATACAATTATCACAAAGTAGCCCCCAGTATGGTATTCACACCGATTACTCGAATTATTGCACTGTGATTATTTTTTATTATTATTATTAAAGTTATTAAACACAAACAGGCACGTAAGCTACGAGTATTTGTGAAGTCCCTAGAAAGGCCTACGACTAAGATAAAGACAGCAAGAAGATATTGAAGAAATAAAAAGAAAGATTTGCGCATTTTGTCCTTCTAAGAAAAGAAGAGTGACGAAAATAAGATGTGACCTATGTAGATTGTTTATTTGTGGGGAACACCAAAGTTGTTCTTGCCCAAAATGCGCTGCGGTCTATTCTAATGTGATAAAAAGCGTCCCCAAATTATAGTAACAAGCCTGTATGGGTCTTCGCCTTAGTGCAATTATAGCAAATCATTAATAAATAAAGTTTAATTGACATCAGAAATAATTTACAATTACTATCTAATGCAATCTTTACGAACATTACCTTGAGAATAACGAACACAAAGAAATAACTTTTGGCTAATCATTTTTATAAATATAAAACAGTAACTGTTGCCCGCGGCTCTGCCTGCTTGGATGTCGGTTATCGAGATATATCTGAGTATATACCAGTTTCCATGGTATTAGGTATATTGGAATCAAATCATAACTTTCATACAATTCCCCTATTCGAACCTCAAGCCTTTTTTGCTATATAGGTAACCCGTCCTTTCCTTGAAATAACTTATATGTTATTTAAAATATAAAAATTAATGGTAAATGTGTTGCTTAGCGCAAATTTCGAGAACACCTGAAACGATTTCGTTAATTCTTTTTTTTAAATATTTCTTCCAGTACGATGATAGTAGAATGAAATTTTGAAGCATTTACTATGCTAACTTTTTCAAATCGATTAAGAAGAGTCCCACCTGGGCATTCACTTTTTCCTATTCTTAAACGATGATAGTAATCTTACATAGAGAAAAGTTTTAAAAAAATGCCTGAAAAGGTCTAAAAACAACACTTTTCTATACTGCCATACAAACTATTCGTAATAATACTTAAAAGTTAATTTGAACTTTGTTTATATAATTCGTGTTCCTAAAATAAGTATTGTATTTATCCCGAGGAGGGCCAGACCGAGAGGGATGGCCCTGGGTCAGCCGGGGTGCGAGGGATATGTCGCATGACAACCTCACCTTCGGCCTAGCACTACGACCCAGAGACGGCGTGCGGTTTAGTCGGTTCGAGTCCGACATAACCTCCCCCTCCGGCTCCGGAGGGGTGGGTATCCGTGGGGATTTCCCGCACGTAAAAAAAAAAAAAAAAAAATTTATTTATAGAGGGAATCTAGGACTCCAGGTACGGTTAATAGAATGGCGTTAAGTTTACAACCTAGGCAGTTAATTAAACGTCTAGGCAGTTAATAACACCTAAACCATGATCGCTTTAACTCCCGTTACCTTTATTGCACAATCAATGAATCAATTTTCCAATCTGAGTCCACTGCTGGACATAAGCCTCTCACAAAATGTTGGGAGAGCCCTATGTAACATTATTGTACATTCATCATCATTCTCTGAAGCTTTTTCCCAATGGGTGGTATTAATGTGGGTTCCAACTACAACGGCTGCCAGCTGCCATAGATGTTCGTATAGCAACCGGGATCTCTGGGGAACGGAAACACCCAGACCGCTGTCTTTATCCATGAAGTTTCCATTAAGATATTCATTTAATTCTATTCTTTCAGAGACAGTGTTTCTAACAACTTCTAGAGGGGCACGTATAATCATGCTCTCTGGTTACAAGTTCTCAAGACATTTGACCAGGGGCTTGCTTACGCGGTGGTTCTGCGCCAGCCATAGGAAGAAAGGGTGCACTGCTGTAATATATACGCATGAAAATATCATCATAAAGGGCAGAAACGTGCATACGCATGAACCGTTGTATCGTGACGTACCAATTTAATAGGGGTATTACGCAAACGTGGGTTCAGAGGGCGCCACTAGCATATAAAGTTAACTGAGGCTCATATTTTAGAATGGTACTCAGTTCTGAATTTCGATTTATCTTAAGGACAGAAATCTGTCAATCTGTCTACACAATTTCAGCATTAGCATGTCGACCCAAACATCTCTTCGCCTCCCTTCGACCAATGAAGTTAAAGAGATACCTATGTCTACGTCATGACGTTTTGGTCACGTGACACAGTTTTCTAGCGATTTCATTAGTCGAAGAGATGTCTTGATTTTGTAAATATCTTGTCGATGTCCTGAGATATTCCAGATTCAGGATTGAATGTTATTAGAATGCGGGCCTGAGTGAACGAACTTTGTTCAGTCACTTGTCATTTACTTGACATTGACAAAAATATTGTTGTTGTTGTTGTGACAAATTGTGGCGATTTGCGCTTTGAATGACCTGTCAAAAAACTGTTTACTGTTATGCTATTGCTGCACTCTGGCGCCCGAACATTGCAGTAGGTTTCTTAATAGGAATCATAAATAAATTAAATGAAATATCCTATTAAGAAACCTTTAAATTAATTTTAATATGATCTATAATTCCATATATATCATTAATTCCATATTGAATTGTATATTAATCCTAAAGAAAGCCTGGGTCTTACGGCCCGTTTTAATGACAGGCCGCGCCGCGCCGGGACAGGCCAACGTGCCGTGGGAACCGGCGCGCCTGTCGCGGTCTGGCGCGGAGCGTCCAATCCATCGCGAGTCGGTAACTTCCAAGGCGCGGCGCGTCGAGTTGCAAATATAAGCACGAGGCATGTGTTTCTATTCGCGTCACGCGCCGATCGGTTCCCACGTCGTGGTTCGGCGCGGCAGGCCGTGGTACCCGGGCTTAATCTATACACTAATTATTTATTGTATAGGATTTATATAAATAGTATAATGTATTGCATTATCTAATACAAAAATATTTAATATAATTCTAATGATAATAATTTATCGTGCGAGTTGTGTATAGCTAAGGGTCTGCATTCATATTATACTTCCCGGCTAACTCATTACTGATTGTATTCTCAATCTATATATATATAGAAAAAAATATAGTCTGAAATTTTTTTTACATAATAATATACTTTTACTTGACCGAAAGCTGTTTTAGTAAAACTCATTTTGCTCCCCTACTGTGTCTCATGTCTTTTAAATATTGCCAGATTTGATCTGACAGAGAGAAGATTTGTTGACAACTGTTGGACTGGGGGATGCTGAAGTCACTGCAGTGGAGAAGTGGAACCCGGAATGCGAACACCAGTCTCCGAGGTGAAACCCTCGGATGCAAAAGGAAACAACACTAAAATGAAGAATAGCGGCCAACACATTTGTCTGGCATATTGTGACGTGCTGTTCTCTATCTGTGTTGCTCTGCTCGCTTCTGACAAGACACAACACAAGCCGTCACAATTCATTGCATCAGAGAAAAGTGAATGCATGCAAGAGAAGTGAGTGAATGTATGAAACTGATACGTTTCTGATGCGGCCTAAATGCTGCTTTAGGCTACTTCCATGCTGCAGCGTTTGCCAGTCGCAATTTGTTAAACCTTTGCTAAAAACGCCAGCAGCCACACGCGTTAAAATGAAACCCCGCCATAAAACAAATTGCTTCATTATGAAAATCACCTAAATAGTGCCTGATGACATATAGGAAAAAGACAAAATCACGAACATTTAAACATGTTAACACCATGTGCATGGTAAAATTTTATAATTAAACAGTTTTATAATTAAAAATCTCTATTTTCAGATGTAGTATTTACGCAAAGCCGTCGTGGAGCAGCTCTTATTGCTGTTGGCAACTACAAATTCCGCAAGCAGCGAACCGTAAACGGCAAGACGAGATGGTGGTGCGGTACCCATGTTAAAGATGGTTGCACTGCGGTTCTGTTCACCTTAGGCGATGAGATAATAAAGCTGAAGAATGAACATAACCATCCGCCTGCAAAATGAGTATGACAGTACTTTACAGTACTTTTTCCTACCTTATCGATTTGAAAAGTTAACATAGTAAATGCTTCAAAATTTCATTCAATTATATGGGCGGAGTCATCGGAAAACAATGTTTAAAAAATGACTGCAACATCATTCATTGTTTCCGATAGTTCGTATGAATGTCGGTAGATGGCTCCCACCGTCGCCCTAAGACGGTAGTATAGGAGAATTTGGATAGCTTCAGGTGTGGCTCGGTGGCTCAGTGGTCAGAGCATTCCCCCTGTAAGGGAAAGATCGTGGGTTCGAGTCCCACCTGAGCGATTCACTTTTTCCTATCTTAATCGATATGACAGTACTTTTTTTTTACTTTTTCTAAATAACGCGCTTAGTCTAATATACACCGTGTTGGTTCTAGGTTGAGTAGAATAGGACCTTCCTAGCTCTTCCTGTGGGTGTCGTAAAGGCGACTAAGGGATAGGGGCTGTTTGCCATCCAACAGTAAACATAGAGCTCAAAATGAGTCCGCTAAATGACAATAGGCTCGCCCCTATTACGTGAGACCGAAAATCATAGTTGACGAAACGTGGGCGTTAATACACCTCTGCCTACCCCTTCGGGGGTTTACAGGCGTGAGTATATGTATGTATATACTAATATACCATCTATATAAACATTGTAATTGCCACTATAAAACTAACAAATTGCTACTACTTTCGTAAAAGTTTGACATTGTACATATACAATACAAATCATGACATGTACACACTGAGGCCCAAATTCTAAAATGTCACTCAGCTCAATCTCAATTTATCTGAGGAAAAATTGTATAGACAATCTGCCAGACAACCTGTCAAATTTGTCAATATGTGTGTACAATCTTTCCCCAAATAAATTAAAGTTCAGCTGAGTGGCAATCGGGGCTGACAGTTTAAAGACAATACTGACATTAGCTTACTCACATATAGCGCGTATTTTGAGCTGTCTCTGATTATGTTAGAAATACGTTTGTCTATACAGTATATAGCCAAAGTAACATGCTCGTGAGTCAACTTCAACTTCTTCAAAATGGCCTCTGCAGCAAATCGCCACAATTTTGCCAATATCAAGTAAAATGTATCATAAATTTATTAATGGCGAAACGCCAATGTCGAGGGTACCAGAGCCACGTTAGCCACGCCAGTAAATTTGTTTCCACGTATCCGCCCCCCACGAGATTCAGGTGGACGATCAGGACGTGTGGTTGGATTTTAGGGGGCGATTCGTAAGTCGTCAATCACATTCATACTTTAATCTTTCGCTTTCAGAAGTAGTATTTACTACAGGACGTCGCGGTGCAACTATTATGTATGTTAGTGGGTACAAATTCCTCAAGCAACGCACCACAAGTGGGAAGACGAGATGGTGGTGTGGTACTAATGTGCAGCAAGGGTGCACAGCAGTTGTGTTCACTATAGAGGATGTGATAGTGAGACTGAGGAATGAACATAACCATCCACCTCCTACAAGAAGTACTAAATAATACTGTCATAGGACAGATTATGACGCCCGGTTCACATTATTCCAGTCCAGTAATCCAGCGAATCAATCCAGTATTGAGCTGGACTGGATTGTGGTGTTCCAATTTTTCCAGTGTTTTAAACGCGTTTGAAAAATTCACTGGACTGGAATCACTTACTGGAATGAGCATATTCCAGTGATGGTTCACATTATTCCAGTAGCATTCCAGCACTGGATTCGCTCGATGGACTAGAGTGCTACTAGAATAATGTGAACGGGGCATGACAGTAACATTTATTACCATTTTTATTTTTATTATTTAGTTTAAGTAAGTAACACGATTTACAAGGGTTCAGTCACATTTAAAATTTTAACCTTTCAAAAACATTTCTCACAAAATGTCTATACCGTGGTAAAATATTTGCGAAAGCTTTTATAGTATAGGATCCCAGTATAAAACGACCTTCACCGATGTCGTTAATGTTTCAAAAGTGTTTTATAATACCTTTTTATACATACATACGCTCACGCGTATTTCCCCCCGGAGTAGGCAGAGACAACAGCCTGCCACTTGACTCTATCCCTACATACTTCACGAGCTTCCTCTACTGTCATTAATCCTGTCATATATCATAAATCTGTCTATTAATATATTGCAAATAGTTTGGGCTAAAAAATCATTCACCTATGATTTTATTAATTTTAGGCACACAAACATTTTTACATTATATAAAAAAAATCGTTGATACAATAAATAAAAAAATGATCTGTTTACTGTTTTTAAACATAGTTTAAATTAGGATATTTTTCCTTTATATAAAAATTTAAATGGATAGTTTTATTTAATCGTAAAAATTGGCTCCCTTGGAGCATGCTAGTGCATATATACTGTAGAAAATTCAAAACGTTGTCCTAATGTCAATTCAACCAATTTTTTCGATGAACCGCTTCGCTTTTGTACGATCCAATGAGAAACAAATTTTATAGTTACTCTTAAAAATAATAAAATCATATTTAGGTAAAACTTACGGGGAAAAATTAACAATAATAGGAATTAAAAACTCAATCGATAGAAATTTTACATAATTTTTAATTCATTCTTTCGATTCGTATGGAATTTATCGATTAACCAAATTAGTGAAATGTTAAAAAAAAAAATGTTAATCGCATTTTGAAGAAGGTCATTTTATAATGAAACTATGTTCGATGAACCGTATGGTCACGAAATTTCTTATAAATACCATACGGCTCAACGAACCTAGTTTCATTACTTATTATAATTTTTACTAATTACTTTAGTTTATTTAAATAAAATGGTAATGGTAACATAATATGTTAACTTACAATTAAAATAAAACATTTACATAAAATAATGGCATCATGGTTATTTCTTAAGTAAATTGTATTCTTCTTCCTCTTATTTGATAGTCAACAGTTACATAAACATTGTGTATCTTATAAAGGAACCAGTATCTAAAAAGTTAAAAGTAGATAGATATTCAATCTTGGTTATGGGGTACTAAAGTCTTTTATTTTTTTCAGATCGCCCCATTTTCTACACATCGGACATAGGCGCTAAAATAATGAAGATCAGAGGTTACAGATACACTCGGCACTCAGTCTGTTCTTCACGAGTGAAGTGGCTATGTGCCGATAGCCGAGTTTGGGATTGCCATGCCATTGTAGTCACTATAGGCCCAACAATGGTTGATAAGCAAAATAAGCACACTCACCCACCGAGCTAAATTTTTTCCTAAGGTCGAATTTTCTTCAAATATAAATTTACTGTGTTCATAGATTGTAGGGTAGACTGTCAAAAATTAACATTCCTTTTCTATTTTAAAGTTATTTTATGCAATTAACGGATTAAGTTAACGCTACGTGCGGTTGCTATTTGGATTGGTGACCGCTTAGTGATATTTCATCTGAGCGCTTCCGTGCTTCGGAGAACACGTTTCAAGTAGGTCCCGGCAGTCAATACTCGTAGTTAAGATGGGGGACTATATGGGCGACCTGAACAACTCTGTCAGAGGCTGGCCACTAATCTCTTCTCAGGCTGGGAGGTCAGACGGCAGTCGCTTAGCTTTTTAATTATCATTCTATCTCTAAATATCTTAGAACACAGTTTTTATGTAATTATTCAGTTCCTCGATCTACTTATTGGATTGTACAGAAATATTATATGTATTGTAATTATTAGATATCTTCTGTTAGGTTATACAATTGACTTTCCTTTATAGTTTTGACTATATAAGTTTTTATTGTATAGATGCTCCTAAATAAGGTGAAACTGTATTGACAGAAATTCTTCGGCCGCCATCGTAATTGTGTTGCGTCCTTCTCGGAGTACTTTTCGTCCTATGTCGTAACCAGTTACGAAGGAGGAATATAACTGTCGTAAATATATTACTTGCAATTGATTTACTGGTTTGACAGATTGAATGATCGATTTAAGATGGATTTCTCTAATGAAAGTAATTGCAATCAAATTTAACTTAGCGTAGGGGCGTGAAAAAGCATCTGATGAGGCCGTCAAGCTGAGTACCACCATTGTTAACATGGCATGTGTATGTAATGGTGGCCCTCTTTCCTGAGAATTTACCTTCAGCTTACCATCAGGCGAGGTAAAGTCAAATTGACATGTCCTAAATAAAAAAATAGTTTGATCGCAATTACTTTGAATGAGAGAATATCTGTTCATAGTCGATTTTTACATTTTAATTATTTACATCGACTAATCCGTTCCCAGTAACTGTTCCAGTTTATTTTATCCATTTTAAAAATATAGATAGTTATCCTTTAAAATATAGACATTTACAAGAAATATATTTCAAAAATTAAAAATAAATTCTTGATATTCGTAATGGGATGTTGTGCTAACTGGGGAAAATGCAGTACCACGTAATATTGATGATACCTGTTAAGGAGAGAGGGGGGTGACAGAGAGAGAGAGAGAGATATAGAGAGAGGGATGCTAGCTTAATCAGCCGAGCAGTTAACTAAACGGCGCCATTCAATTAACGGCCTTTTGTTTATTACATCATTTAATAACCTGAAGATAGAAAATTACATACATACATACATACACCTATAAATCCCTGAGGGGATAGACAGAGGTGTATTCACAGAAAATTAGTGATATGTTTATTGTGACAGCTGCGCAATCCGACTTGGTTAGTTTAGGTTAGAAGGCTAATGCGGCAGCCTTCTAATCTCATCTAACTTAATAAGCCTTCGTGGTTATTTTTTTATATCAATGCAGAAATAGATCATTTTTCTAACTGTTTAATTAAATGGCTAGGCAAGTTGTTAAACGCCATCGATCCAAGCTATTTGCCTAGCCGTTAAATGAAATGGCTGAACACCATTCAGGCCGTTAATTGAATAGCGGCGTTTAGTTAACTGCCTAGGCAGTTAATTGAACGGCTGATTAAACTAGTTGGCGTTGACATATATACATTTGGTAACCCTTTCATATGAAAAGTTCGACAGTATAAAAGAGTGAGAATTCGACTTGCTTTCATTTATTGTCTCTACCATATATGACAGGCTGACATCTTTATAGAGTAGTTAAAACCGTGTGCATATCAATATCAATTATAGCTTCGGTGTCAACCACTCCAAAAAGATATCAAACTGAAGACGTGCGCTATGCGACAGATTCTCTACAAAACTGAACAAAGTCGATCTTCGCTGGACTTAAAATTATCTTCCCGAAGTTTTAAATCAAGAGCTGAGTACCTATTTATTCATACTGATTTTAATATAAAACAAAAACTTTCCACCATATTTTTGGTTGTTACCACTGATTTAGAGTTGGCTAGATAGGTGTACATTCAGTAGTATGAAAATCGAGCGTGTTATGTTTCGCTACTGCCGATCACTTCACCGCTTGCGTGAAATCTAGAATGGAACTCAGTTCTGAATCTCGAATTATCTAAGGACAGGTCGTATAGACAAGCTTACAAATATGTTAATCAGTATATACAAACTGTCCTCAGATATGGCGTGGCGGTAGTGAACGCGGCTGCAACGCAGGAGGCGCGGGTTCGATCCCCGCTCAGTGCAAATATTTGTATGCATGAATATGTATATTTGCATTGGTCTGGGCGTTTCTATGTATATTATGTTCGATTTACAAAAAAAAAGTATCTAAGTATGTAAGTATATCCGCATTGTAGATTCCATAACACAAGCTAGTTAAGCTATACTTACCATTGGGTCTGGATAGCGTTGTGTGAACTGTTGTGGAATATTTATTATTATTATATCGATATTCATGACTGAGTCTCGTTCTAGATTAGGGGCCTTAGTAAATAGAATCGTTTCAATCGTACGAACAACTTACTTACAGTATCTAGACTATTCTAAATCTCTGGTAACGATACATGTGAGTAATATACCTAATAAAATCGCCATTAAGTAGTCTTAAACGCTTCTGAGACTCCGGAACACCTATCTTCCCTTTTTTAATTAAAGAAGTCCTTGTCTTTTTGTCTATCCTTTTTTGCCGCTGTAGGCAGCAACAAAAAAAAAACAACATTAACCCCGGTAACTGCAAGTAGGCCGTACGTTTAGTTATTCCCTACTAGTGAAATTATTTTACACTAGCAGGGTAAAATTAAAAAAAATACTTATGAATTATATTACAAATTATTTAAAATATATTACTTTTGGTACCGCATTATCCCCATTTTGATGTTATAATATAAAAATATAATGTATTCTAAGATATGTTATGGTTGTGGAAATTCAGGTCCAAATATTATTCGCGGTTATAGCACCGGCTAATGTAAAACTGGTAGTATCAACAGCGTTATTGATTTGATGATATAAAATAGTCCCCTAAACTTAAAAACTTAGTGAATTTTCAGAAAGTTTTGTTTTAATGTGCTAAAATTATTAAAAAAATATTATCAGTTATTATTGGTAACACCAGATCCAACTACTTAATTTAAATACCGACTTAATTTGGGAACGCGTGTCATTGGTCCTATATTTTGAAAGGTTTCCAGTGTAATAATATATTGGAAGCCTTTGCTTTCGATCAAAAGCTGCTTTAAACACAAAAAAATAAGATAATCATTTTTTAATCATAACTCATGAATTATGCTGTTAATAATTAAATAAAATGACAATAGCAGTTGTCTTATTCGTTTAATATTTTATTATTTATTAGCCCGTGCTACAGTTGCAACTTCTATGTTAAAAATAAATCAATGTATCTGGCTCGTGATTATGCATATAACTATTTAGATCTCACTGTAATGTTATAATTGTACGTAAATATGTTTTAATGCTTTAGAACGTAAGATTCAATAAACTCCATTTCAATGTATTGGTATTTTTTATATATGCAAGGACTAATAAATGGCATAAAACAGTTAAGTCCCACAGCCCCCCTAGCATGACCATCATAACACGATATGATAAAGCGTTTTATCCACGCCAACTGTCAAAATATGATAAATATCGCCGCCATGTTGAATTTTTATCGAAACAGCGAGCATAACCGTGCCCAGTGACGTCACGTGTTATGATATGTTACAATAGATAGAAGAGCGAGCATGACAGTCAGTTATTTATCGAAAAGTCGAGCATGACCAACTATAAGTGGATATAAAAAGTTAAGTTTATCGATTTTTGACATTTAGTCGTATTATTTTATCGACGAGGTTTAGAGTGCGTGATATACTCGATAAAATATAACATTCACCAGTTTATTATGCAATCACTAGTCATTCACTGATTTTAAAAGGTAAGAATCATTTTTATGATTGTTGTGTAAATGTGTACAGAAAATACAGAAAATAATAAGATATTACAACCCTTTTTTCAGTTACAACTTCACAAGTTAAGCTTCACCTAAAATCTTTTAATATGGCTAGACCATACATAAGAATTAATTAACTTGCCGCGGAGGACAAAGAAGTGAAAAAGGAAGAGAGGACCCTAATTAGAAAAATTAGCAACGAATTTCTATATATTTTAGGTCAATATATTTAAGGTCGTAAAAAAGAAGAAATGAAATGGAATAAAGTGTACTTATGCCATAATAACTTCGGTTAATAGCACAATCAATGACTGAGCCCGGAGTTCTTCCCACTGACGATTTTCTGTCAGTCGACCCTGTGGCGCACTAAACTCCCCATGCGCCAATCGGGGATGGGTCTGTATGTACTCAGTCAGTAGCTTCAGCTGCTGCGCTGTACTGCGAGTTCTAAAAGACAACGAATTTAAACAGAGTTAACCGTGAGACAGACAAAAGTATATGTAAATTTCAAAATGCAAACTTTCAAAGTTCTAAACGGCGAGGCAATTAAAAGAAACTTCCCGTGTTTTTCCTTTGTTTTCCATTATTGTGATGAAACACACATCAAACAAATAGGTAAATACACTTTTATTCTGTTGACGGTTTTTTTGAGTTATGGCGATCCGGTTCCAAGAAAAGTAAATAAACAAGGTGTGATAAGACAAAGACAGGTCGGACAGGTCCACAGATTACACACGCACGTCAAAAAAGGTGATAAAAGTTGCAATAAAAACAAAAAAAGAGTGAGTGGCAAGTGAATGATAATTGAAAATTTTTATTAGTACTGGCAGCATTGTTATTTCATATTGCGAGGCTTATCATTTCATAACACGTGATAAATTTTATCATATCCTATCATATCATATCGCTACTTTGGTCATGCTCGCGAAATCGGTAAAAATGTTGGTGTTATATGATACGATCTTTTATCGTATATCTACGACATGTGGTCATGCTAGGGGGGTAGGGATAAAACAATAAATAACCTAAAGCCGTGCCAAAAGGTCACATATGTCTATTTACTTGTGTATATTTGTGCCAAATTTCTTCCAGATCCAGATCAGGGAATGAATAATAATTCATTCATCAATAATAGTAAGATAGTAAGATGGGTAATGACCGAAAACATTATGTTAAATATTGAATGGTATTTGCCACGAACTAAGCTAATGCTACAGAGTTATTAAATTATTAACCAATCAATGGGTTAATTGTACTATCGCCAAAAGTTGATGATCAAGAACGAGTCAGCGGTAAAAATACTTTATTTCTGAACTGATTTCCGAGACTTATTTTAATTTTATTTATTTTTATATTATTTATGTACTTAGTTATATATTTTATTCAGGTATATTATTTTCAAACGTTTTTCGTCATCAGATTGTGCCGTTGTCTGTAGTCTTTTATTATTAACAAGCTAATAAGTGACCATAAATTTCACTTTTAAAATTCCAGAGAAACCGCACTTCATCCAAACAGATAAAGGCTACTGGAACGTACTGCATGGTGGTCACAAATACACGTTGACGCATCGGGATGGTCCTGTTTTGAAGTGGAGGTGTACCAAACGAGCTTATAGAGGTTGCCGGGTAACCTTACAAACGAAAGACAACGATATTATATCGATGGTTAACGAGCATAATCACTAGTATTTCATGTCAATTAATTAGCCCAACGCAGTTTGCTGCTGGACAAATGCATCTCCCAATCTTGGGAGGCTTCGGCCTACTGTTTCAAGGTGATTTTCCACCAGAGGGGCGAGACGAGACGAGGCGAGAAGAGAATTGAAATCGCACTGACCCTTTTCCACTAAAATTGCCATCGCGAGAGGATTGAAAATTTGTTATACAAATTTCAATTCTCTCCTCGCTTCGCCTCGCCTAGCCACTCTGGTGGAATATAACCTTGAAGGTGATTTATACTCTATATCGGAACCAATACGGTTCAATTTTGCACAAACAAATATTTCAATTCACGCCTCGCATATTCTCGTCAATCCACACTGTTTCCACCAAAGATACGTTGGGAGAGGATTGAAAATTTGCCATACAAATTTCAATTCTCTCTTCGCCTCGCCTCGTCTCGTCACTCTGGTGGGAAATCACCTTCAGACGGGTTGGTACAGGGTTTTATTTCGAATTTTCCTTTTCTCGCAGTGATATCGTCTGCGTATTTTTCCGTAAGTCGCCTTTTACGACATCCTTCAGGTGGATGGTAATACTTTTTCTTTTCTGTCACCACACGGATAAGTTTTTTCATGTACCGTTTTCCAACAAATATGGCAGGGATATTTCAAGGCATCACCACGATCATTGGTGCAAGCTGATAGACTTTCTGATAAACGGACGAGTACCCTCTCAGAAGTCAGTGGTCAACATCCTTACGCTTGCCCCGGTTACATCCGAGGCCTTTACCTCGAAGTCCGGGATTCGCTCAGCCCCTCCAACAAGTAGCAACTCATTGGCTGGCGTTTGATAGAAAAGAATGTCAAATGTATAGGATTTGACGTATCTGACAGTCGTTAACACATGTCATAAACGTCAAATCCCATATAGTTTTCATTCTGTACTACCAAATGCCGGCCAGAGAAATGCCATTTGTCCAGAGGGGCAGAAGTCAGTCGCCTCCGGAGAATGCTTGGCGCCTTGAGTAGTTTTAAATTCAATGCTCGCTATCAATTCGACTAAACAATATTATCAGATTATTCATAACAGGTATTAGGTAGTTAATATTACCGATTGACACAACGAAATGCTGTTACCTCAATTAAGTCTATTTTTTATGCAAATGTACGCAACTAGCATGTGATGGTTGTGATCAATTTAGAGTAACATATTCATTCAGACTGGACTTTGATTCTGTCAACCATAGACACTGCAAAAAATGCCATTAAATTTTTGATTTTATTGATAAAGACTTAAAGTCCAAGACCGCACGCCGTCTCAGATCTTAATTAACAAGTTATAAGGTACCACCTATAGGGAAATTTTTTCACGATCTTCGCTGCACACAGATTTCCGATCAAGCACCTCAATTAACTCCCTTCCCTACCTACATACCTCATACAGTTACCCAGTAACGTTGCACTCTAAGTCGGATACAAAGTTCACTCATTTAGTACTCATTTTAATAATCATTTGGCTTCAAAGACTACTTTATTGCTGATCTGCCCCTCTAGACAAGTGGCAATTCGCTAGCTAGCGTTTGGTGGAATAGAATGACGAATATATGGGATTTGACGTATATGACAGTCGTTAACGCATGTCAAATACGTCAAATCGCATACATTCGTCATTCTATTCCATCAAACGCCGGTTAGCGAATTGTCACTTGTCTAGAGGGGATGGTATCTGATGGCTCCTTGAGTAAAAAATCTATGTCTGCTGGCATTGGATTTATAATTTAAGAGTTTATGGACTTCCTTTTATATAATTTAACATGTTTGTTAGAGATTTGATCCTTATTTCCTATCATCCTATATTTTTTATGACATCAATCGGTTGTGTATTGACACTTCGATAAAATACAGGATGTTACTATTTCAGAGTTTATTTTGGGTGCCGGGTGAGCCAAGTGAGTATTCAAAATTATCTAAATGCAGTTTTGCTTCTTGTTAAAAATAAAGGAATGTTTTCTTAGAGTGAAATTCAGTATTTCCAGTATTTACTTCCCCTCCAGGTAAGGTCAAAATTTTCCACCCTGTGTATAACAGTAAAGACTGACTAAAGTCTAAAAAGGCATTTTTCTCAGTGTTTGTGGTTCGACAGTGATTGACAATTGGCAAAACCGGGGTGCTGGTATAGGGTAATTTTAATCTTAATATAGGGATGAAACTAGAGGCTCTTAAACTTGGTAGTAAACAACGCAATTGATTTATATATGAATATGATTAGGTATAACTAATATTAAGCGAGGTGTATAAATTTCGCCCATTTTGAACTAATCGCATATAAGTACCATACTGCCTTTGTTCAAAATTAAAACATTTATGAATCTCACTCTAAAGTACCTACCATCTAGATTTACCAAAAACAAATGTGTTCGAAGCGATATGTAAATAATAGGTGTTAAAAAAAACATATTTTTATTTATCATAATCTATGTAAGTTTAGAATAAGTGTTTTATACTGTTTCAGTTAATACCTATTGCTAGTGCGTTCTTTAAAAAGCTTTGAGTTCTTTAATAAGTATTATAAACTAGATAATTACGAATAAATATTTTGTTATTATGAGAGAAGAGCCAAAACACATAACACTTTACCTATTTGCTCGAAGCCGCGACCATTCGAACACACATGCTTACATTTTTTGTATGTTGTATGTATTGTCTTGTTCGAATTTCCTTCTCGTATTTACCTATGAATCGAATATTAAATGTTACATTAGTATTACAATGTTATAATTCATTCGTTCACCGTCATCGTTTCATTTGAACTCATACCTTAATTAAAGTGATTGTGAATTAAAGTGAAATGGGCCTACCAACAACAGTTTCGTAACGAAGTTTCGGGCAATCTGTTTCATGCAATATAACGTAACTTTGGTATGGCTTAAACCCTATCGTAAGAAATTCAAAGTGACTTCATCATGAAACTTATCCATGTGAATGGGTACCTTACAGTTTAGGTTGTATAGTCCCTACCACTTGCATGGTTTTTTTATAGGACATGTCAATTTGACTTCACCTTGCCTGATGGTAAGCTAAAGGCAAAGTCTCGGGACAGAGGGTCACACACGTACCATGTTAACAATGGTGGCACTCAGCATGACGGCCTCATCAGATGCTTTTATACGCCCCGCTTACAGGACCCGGGTCTCTAGGAAGAAGGAAACTCATGAGCTGGCAAGGAGGTTCAGGTCTTAATGAAGGAAAGAGTCACCGAACCGCTTGGTGCCTATAAACCATGGTATATATTCGGCACCGTATGTGGCTGACATTTAAGCCCTGCAAGTGTTGTTCTGTGTAGGAAAGGAGAGGGTGGGACTAATTGGAATAGCACATCAGAACATTCACCATGGTAGGGACAGTCAAATACTTCCAAGGAAGCAACATCTCTATGACCTCAGGATTCCACACGTCGCTGCAACCTGTCTAGAGCATCTAACAAGTTATTTGCGGAGCAATCCCAGAGATGCGAGCAGTATTCCACGCGGGAACGAATTTCTGTCTTTTATAGACACCGCTGCTCCGGCGTGAAAAGTCGTCTCACTCTGTTTAGGACTCCGAGTTTACGCGGGGCTGTTTTGATGATACTCTCGATGTAGTTTTCGTTGTTCAGTTTGCAGCGAACATCTACAACGAGGATATTGAGGCTGTTCTGCAGTGGCAGTGGCGTGCTCTGAAGAGTGGGAACGCATATGCCTGCATCTTCTTGGCATTGAACTCGACCAGGTTCTCAGAGCCCCATAGGGAATATGGTTAAAGATACGGTCAAGCTCAGTGACAAGAAGCTGCCTTTTTTATCCGCAGGACGTCCATGTTAATCCCGTGCAAGGTGCTATCGTTTGCATAGCAATGAATGCTGCCGGTAGACAGCATGTCATTGATATGCAGAAGAAAGAGAGTTTGTGATAGGACGGACCCCTGCGGCACGAGGCTCGTCCATCACAAAGGACGCGAATACGGCGCTCCTGCAAGAAGCTAGCAACCCAGTTGCTCCATTTAGGGGGTAGACCAAAGGCTGGCAGCTTGGAAAGCGATTTGTGCCTAACTCTATCGAAAGCTTTGTTAATTTGATTAATTATATTGTAATTTGTAATTCCCAAATTCCATCTGATGCTATAAAAACGCTAATTGTTTTCCAAATAGCCTAAGGTAAGCCGAAAATAGGCTGCCTCACGTTTAGGTTTTAAATTTACATTAATTTCGCTAATTAACCAAATAAGAAATATTACCCAACAGGAGCAGTATTCGTATCTTCAAAAGCAGGACATCAACAGATTCTCATTGGTGGATACACATTCACATTCCATAGGACAAATGCCCAGGGCAAAAACAGGTGGCGCTGCGTGAAACAGCGGTCTGGGTGCAAAGCTATGATTTTTACTTACGATGAAGATATTCAATTTGTCAAAAATACACACAATCACTCACCTAATGAGCGAAAACGCTGTAGGTGTTCATGAAATAAAAGTGGATTAATTTTGATTTTTAAGTAGGACATACTGAAAATGGCTTATTCCCAAATCCCCTTCCCTTTTACTGATTCCCCCCGAAATTTATTTGGGCATATACGTACACACAAACACAACACACACATATTTTTTATGTTATTTTTTTAATAAGTTAGTATACCTAATCTTAATTATGTCGTTCTAATAGTTTAGACAAAAATGGTTATATTTTACCTTTAAAGTACATCGAAGCTTAGATAGTAGTTTAGATACCAGTTACAGTACAAAATGTAACGCAAATACACCTAAATCAATGACATTCAACTCAAAACATCATTTTAAGTCTAAAAATTACTTATTAGTTTTCATTTCGCTCTACGTTTCGACCTAATCATTGTAAATAAACAAAATTAAAAAACAAAAACACTTCAAAAGCATGTCCACGAAAAATAAATACTGTGGAAAAGTACAAAGGTGTCTTATTCAATATGTGTAGCAAATTCCACCAAGCTCCATCGATCAACAGTATAAACACGTCCTAAATTCTAATGTAATTTTTTGTGAAAAAGTTTTTTTTTAATATTTCCAACGCGAATCTTCCAACACCCGTCCATCTAACATAAATTATGTCTACAAACAACAAATGGTCATAAAATTTATATCAACTTCGTTAAATAACCAGGTAACTAACCTTTGTTCACAGAAGCGGTCTTCGTGAGTGCAGGTCGATCAGGTCACCAGCAGATTCACCTGGGTGGATACCGGTACAGCTTCCACTGTGAGAACAAGGGCCGAGGACGCTGGCGGTGCGTGAAACAGAGAGCAGGGTGCAAAGCTATTGTGGCCACATTTAAGGGAGAAATCCTGTTTGTCAAAGATGTACATACTCACCCTCCTTAATGCCCAGTTCACATTATTCCAGTCCAGTAATCCAGCGAATCAATCCAGTCCAGAGCTGGACTGGAGTGTACTGTTCACACAATTCCATTGTTTGAAACACGCGCAAACTGACTGATAATCCCGTGAATGGACATTCCAGTGATGGTTCACATTATTCCAGGAACCTTCCAGCACTGGATTCGCTCGCTGGACTGAAATACTACTGCAATAATGTGAATCGAGTAAAGTGTCTAAAGCTCCTTAACAAACAATTAATAACTCTCAACACTTAACTCGACTTGACTTGACACTTGCTATAAAGAAGAAGTGTCTAAAGGTACGAATTCATACCCGACCGCAAACAGCAGCAGCAAATACAGCGCACCGTGAAATAGACTTCAATTCCATTGTTTATTGTTTTAATTAATTGCGGCGTCTCAATGGCGCCGTTTACACGTATCAAAGTTTAACAAGTAATGTATGTGAATAGACGACACGTCACTCGCCCGCGTATACTGTCCATAGAACTAAAAAATATCACTCCACAATCCGCTCATTGGTACTGTAACTACACATATAATTTTTTTCACATGCATTACTTGTTAAACTTCGATACGGTTAAACGGTGCCAATAAGAAGCCGCCATGAATTAAAACAATAAATCATACATCATCAGACATCAAGTCTATTTCACGTTACGCTTTATCTGCTGCATGCTATATGCTGCTGCTGTGTGCGGTCGACTACGAACTCATACCTTTAAGTTGACAGCAAATAAGTAGTCCATAACATAAACTCACGTCTATATCCCCGAAGGGGTAGGCAGAGGTGCTAGCACGCACTACGAACTCATACCTTTAAGTTGTCAGCAAATAAGTAGTCTAGGCACCAAAAATAGAATTTAAAATCAGTTTAACGAATACTATTACGATTTAATCTACTATTTACATTGATCCCAACATTTCGTTGCTTTTCAGCTGCCATGGGCACAGGAAGACAACTAAAACATCAGGGTTAGTGTAAATAGTAAAATAATACAAAATTAAACCACCATCCGAAAACTATAATAAAAAATTGATAAAAGTTACTAATTTGGAAGTGTAGTTATAGTTTGATTACAAAAATAAAGAAAAGCGACTTTTATAATATCAAACGTATCAAATGAATAAATGGAACCATAAATAATAATATTTAAACAGTTTTTATTTCACACAGCACCAAGCCGTCCGTATTTTTGGGTAGTCTCGCTTGTCCGCGTTTCATATTGCCCCTGAAAATTATTTCCTTGATAAAACACTATCTTAGAATCGTACAAATTTTAGGGGAAAATCGTGACTAACATGAAACATTTTATTTTTTCAGAAAAGAAAATAAAAACGAATGCTGAAAGACAAAAGACATATAGGGAGCGTTTAAAATTACAGGACCCAGAAAAGTGGAAAGTAGTATACGAGCGGAATTTGTTAAGGGCGAAAGAGTGGAGAAAAAGACAAAAAGTGATAAAACAAAATGCAAAATATGAAACTACGTCAGAATGTTCTTCTTCCTCTGAATATATAATATGAGACAAACTAAACATTCGAAATTACCTATATAATTAATCATAATATTATTTTAACTGACTGAAGTATAATTTAAGTCACCGTTTCACGTGTATTAGTAGAAGTTCACTTGTCTTAATTTAGGTTCACTTTTCTTAGTTCAAGTTCACTTGTCCTAGTTTAAGTTTACTTGTTTTAGTTTAAGTTCACTTGTCTTTATATGTGTTCACTTCTATTAGCTTTATCTCACTTGTATTTGTCTTTCTTGACCACTTGTATTAGTCCTTTTTTAAGCAAAATCGCAAGTATGAACGTAATACATACAGTGGCTATCCGAAAATGTTTACCAGTTTTCAAATTAGATTTATACATCACACTTTTTTCAATAAAGTCTAAAATGCCATATCGAGTTACTTATTACCTTTCAAACGTCACTATGCAAAATTACGCATCGAGAGAATTATTAATCACTTTTTGATAATCTCTTTTCTTCAATATCGATTGTTATCAAAATTGATTGATTGAACGGCTCAAGGACAAGAGCAATTTTTTTTTCTTATTGAAATAAAAATAATTTTCCTTCAGAAAAATCCATTGAGAAGGAAAAGAAGAAGAAAATAATGGCAAGTTTAATCATAGAGCAAAGGGCTCTTTGAAGTTTCTATTTTATTATTTCTTCATATGCAAATTCAAGCTAGGAACCATCATTTAAAAGTCAACAGCACCTGGAATGGTGTCACGACGGACACAGGGAGGTCAGGAATGCCCTCCGAGCGGATATTAAGCGGGCCAAGCCCGCTTCGTATAAAGAGCTGCTGGAGTCGCTGGAGCAGGACCCATGGGGGAAGCTTTACCACCTAGTAAGGGTATAGCTGCACCCCCGGGCCCAGCTGCTGACCTGTGTTGTCCAGCCGGCTCTGCTCGGAGGACTGGTCGAATCCCTGTTCCCGGCGCGGGCGGAACACTTTCCACCGCAAATGACTTCGCCACCTCGGTCGCCTATGGCGCCAGTGTGGTAATTGACGACGAAGTGCCCGAGGTCACTTGGGTAGAACTGGAGCTGGCGGTGCGAAAGCTTAGATCCAAGAAGAACATCGCCCCGAGACCCGACAGCATTCCAGGCCGAGCGTGGGTCCTAGCTCTGGAAGACGACGGTCTCGAACCCTGACTGACAGGGTTCTTCAGCGCATGTCTGAAGCGGCACCAGTTTCCGAAGATGTGGAAGACGGGGAAACTAGTCCTCATCCGAAAGGAGGGACGTCCGGCGGACGAACCGTCCGGCTACCGGTCCATAGTATTGCTCGACGAGGTGGGCAACCTCTTCGAAAGAGTTATTGCGAAGCGTCTCGTCGAGCACCTCTCCAGAGTGGGGCCGAACCTAGCGGATGCCCATTATGGCTTTCGCCAGCGGCGCTCCGCGAGGACCGCGTGAGGACTCTGGCGGAGGATGCGGTCACTCGGGGCGAGGTGATATTGGCGATGTCTTTGGACATCTCCAACGCGTTCAACACCTTACCCTGGAGTTGCATCAGTGAGGCGCTTGTGTATCACGAAGTGCCTTTCTACCTTCGCCGCATATTCGGAGTGTACCTGACGGAGAGAGCCGTCATCTACCCACGTGCGACCAGCGCCGGTCGGCGTGAGATGTCGTGTGGTGTTCCGCAGGGATCGGTCTTAGAGCCGCTCCTGTGGAACATCAGATACGACTGGGTGCTCCGCAGTGAGCTCGGGGACGGTGCCGCCGTCGTGTGCTATGCGGACGACACGCTAGTGACGGCGAGTGGAGCTACACACCGCGAAGCGACTCTGGAGGCCACGACCGCGGTTGCTCAAGTCAGAACTTGTGAACTAAGTGTGCCTGCAATTGTGATCCGGTACGCGACTGTACCTAACATTTGTAAATGGAGTATGCAGAGGTGTATTAGCACCCAAATTTTATTCTCTGTCCCACGTTATAAGACCCGAACCTATTACCGTAGAAGGGGTAACGTATAGTTGATATGTACCTACGATTTAGCTTCGATTTTATGCCATACGCATTTTCTGTTCAGATGATGCAACAAATATATTTTTTTCATAATTATCGCTATTTATTTTGTGTTATTTTTGTATCTATGTAACGGTAAATTTCATTTATTGAATATGATTAGTTTAAAAAAAGAATATTAGGTACGTACTGTACAATTTTTTTTTTTTTTAATAAAAATAAATATTTTGTGTTATTTTTGTATCTATGTAACGGTAAATGTCATTAATTGAATATGATTAGTTTAACTGTACTGTACTTGAGAATAAAAAAATCAAAAGTTAATACTAATATAAAAATGAAACCAAGATAGGACTAACTACTAAATTATTAATAAAAAGATAGATATTCTAATAACACCAAGTACTACTTTACTTTACTAGGGGTGAGACAGGGAGACGTTATATCTCCGAAACTGTTCACCGCCGGCCTGGAAGATGTTTTCAAGCTCCTGGACTGGAGAAGACTCGGCATCAATATCAACGGCGAGTACATCACTCACCTTCGATTCGCTGACGATATCGTAGTCATGGCTGAGACCTTGGAAGACCTAGGCACAATGCTCGAAGACCTCAGTAGAGCCTCCCAACAAGTGGGCCTCAAAATGAACATGGACAAGACGAAAATTATGTCAAATGTCCATGTCGCACCCACTTCTTCTTTAAAAGTTGGAGACTCTACACTCGAAGTTGTCGACGAATATGTTTACCTGGGACAGACAGTCCAGTTAGGCAGGTCCAACTTTGAGAAAGAGGTCAATCGTCGAATCCAACTCGGCTTGGCAGCGTTCGGGAAGCTTCGTAATATCTTCTCGTCCAAAATACCGCAGTTTCTCAAGACTAAAATCTACGATCAGTGTGTGTTGCCAGCGATGACCTACGGAACTGAGACTTGGTCCCTTACTATGGGCCTCATAAGAAGGCTCAAGGTCACCCAAAGGGCGATGGAGCGTGCTATGCTCGGAGTTTTCCTGCGTGGTCGAATCAGAAATGAGGAGATCCGCAGGAGAACTAAAGTAACCGACATAGCACACAGAATCGCCAAACTTAAGTGGCAGTGGGCGGGGCACATATCTCGTAGAACAGATGGCCGTTGGGGCAAGAGAGTTCTCGAGTGGCGACCACGCGCCGGAAGACGCAGTGTCGGCAGGCCTCCCACACGGTGGACCGACGACCTGGTGAAGGTCGCGGGAAGGGCATGGATGCGGAAGGCGCAGGACCGGTCACTGTGGAAATCCTTGGGGGAGGCCTTTGTCCAGTAGTGTGTAACGTGATATTTCTCACTGTTGCTTATTGTTTTCTAATATAGATTTCTTTGTTCCAGAGCCACCTAGAGTGTCTCATGGGAACTAGGCATAATTGTTTGGCAGTGAAACTTCTAATCTTCGATTAGGTGTGTTCTAGTTCTCACACTCGACCGGTGGATGGCGCTGGTGTCCTACAGCGTATATCCATTTTTTAATTGCACTCATTTATCATTTTATTTACAATTTAACAATAATAAATAAATGGGACTTACTCTCTCAGAAATTGTGACATATTCGTGAACAAGTCATAATTATAATAAATGTTTGTCATATTTGGTCTGGTCGTGTCTGTGGCCATCAGCGGCTGATTAGTTTGCTTGTCTATTGGCCGCTAATGAGTTAGGTCGTGACCAGCAGAATTTTGAGGTTTGTTCACGAATATTCGATGGATTCGGGTATAAATAGGCCTGCGCCGATCCTCAAGCGAACTTCTATTTCAATCTTCGTAGCTGTCTCTGAGTAAATAAAAATCTGTGTCTATTTCTCGTAATAAAATTGTTTGGTGAAAACCTCGTTCCCAGATATTCTGGTAAGTCGTATTCCTCTGTTTATTGGGTCACATTACGGGCCTGTATGTATATTCACGGCTTAAGAGTGGTCTGTTTTATACAGGGTCGCTGGTCTGAGCTCGTGTGCCCCTCTGAATCCGCCCTGTCTTACATTTATCTACTGCGTGCTTCGTGGTACATCGGCTGCTGTGAGCTGCATATAGCGGAGAAAGGTCTACTCCGAACATCCCTGAGGCCATCTAGCAATCACCTAAGGCCAGTACACTGCCGCTGTGTGCCTATTACCTGTGTAGCCGTAGCCGTGTAGTACCATTTGTAAAACTTAGTACGCTTAGTAGCCTGTGCTAGATTTCACGTACCTGTTAATGTGTAGCTAGTGCTAAAATTCGTATGCAAATTGTGTGTTCATCTGCCTATTATCTGTGCCTGCTGTGTGTGTTCTTTCTGTCTCACACTTCTGTATTCTGTACCTGTCTGTCTACCTACTTGTCTGTACATATTCTTCTGTCACCTGTATCTACCTACTTCACTACTATATATTTCTCTGTGTGTAACTCTGTGTTCTATTCTATCAAATATATGTGTGTACACCTAAACTACCAGCTATTTTCATTGGAGCCCTAGCTTCCCTGTGCACGCACCTCTCTAGCTCTGTGGAGAAGGCGCCCTGGGTAAGAGTTCTGCATCAGCCCCTGAGCGAGCCGGTGAGTATCCACCTGACTAGGTCAGTGGTTACAAATTGGCGCCCAACGTGGGGCAAGACTCTGGTACTACTCTGCGGTAGTCTCAGTCTAGTGTGTGTGCATAGGAGGCTAACTCTGATGAAAACAACCTGGGAATCCGTCTGAGACTTCCCAAGACGTTAATTGGTTGTGTTAGCAGCTGAACACGTAATTAATCTTCTTGTCTTTTTCCAGCTACCTACACCTGGGGTGGGAAAAGACACCCAAAATTCCAAATTTCAAAATTAAAAAACAGCTGTGATTTTGGTAAGATTTTCTGATTTTATTCGGCATACCCACTTTTTCTCTTTAGTGTTTTTTTCCTTTTTTCTTCTCTTTTTCTAGCCTGTTTCTAGTCTTTCTTGCAGATGTGCACATATATATTTGGACTGTAATATAATTTTTTCTGTGTAATGAAACTTAATAAGATTTTCTGTGTAACTACAAACTTTATAGAAAGTGTGTAGGTACCTTGCATTTTGAATACTAACTTGAACTTTCTTCTCATAAATGATAGAAACTTTTAATTCTATTAGACAGCCTGTAATTGTATTAAATTATAGCAATCAATTTAAAACTTTAGTTAAATATCAAGCACCTTGTTGATATCTACTTATGAACCTCTGTTTTACATCTTGTATTTGAACCTTGTATGTTTGACCTACATTGCCAGTTGTGTAACTGACTTTGCATTTGAGTCTAGACTCTAACTTTAGTGTATTAATAATAGACACCTGTAACTCTATTATAAATATAAATCATATAATTTAATTTGAAACCATTGTTAGATATCATACACTTTGGTGGAACTTACTTGTTATTTCTGTTTAATACTTTGTGATTGAACCCTGTCTGTGTCATCTACATTGTTACTTATTTAATTGTCGTAATTAAACTTTTACATCATGGCACAGATGCAAAAATATATTAACTATCTGAGAAAAGACGAACTCTCTAACGAGCTGGCTCACATAGGCATTTCAGTGGCACCTGATGCGACGGTGGCTGGCCTTCGGAGTGAGCTGAGGACGGCACACCGACTTGTCCGTCGGGGTAGCATCAAGCTGAAGGCGGTGGTCCCCACTGATGCAGCGGCGGAGCTTTCCATCTGTACGCCTAAGGTCTCGGAACTAAGTGAGGCCCTCCAGTCAGGTGACTTTGTTTCTGATAAGAATTGTCGCATAAGAGTAGCCTTCAGGGCGAACTATCTGCTAACTAGGCTGGCTCGTTGTGGTCTAGATTGTCCTGAACTGGCCGAACTTCGTGATAGGCTGGTGAAGATCGTCGCTGTGGCTGAACCCAGCACTGATTCTGAATCTGACGGGTCAGATGAAGGTGATGATGATTCGGGTCGTGACCGGGTAGAGTACACTTCACCTGCAGTGAGAGAGGACCGCTCGGTACGAGCTAGTTCTAGTAAATCTTGTTCCACGTCTGACAACATAGTGTATAGGGAACGTCCCGTTAACCTATGTTCTTTTAACTTAAAATATGATGGTTCCTCTTGTGTGCGCGTGTTTTTAGAGAGATTAGAAGAGCTTAGATGTGCACGGGAGGTCTCTAAGTCTAAACTCCTTCTGGCTTTCTCTGACCTGTTGGACGGACCAGCTTTGTCTTGGTTCCGTACCAATAGATCTCATTTCATCTCATATGAGGACCTTATTAGTGAGCTTAGAGATACATTCGATATTCCTGACTATGATTATCGTCTCAGAAATGAGATTAGACAGCGTAGCCAATCCCGCTCTGAGTCCTTGGTTAGCTACTTATGTACAATGCAGGCTATGTTCTCAAGGTTGTCGTGTAAAATGCCCAGTGAGGAACAGCTGGACATTCTCATGCACAATATTAGACCAGACTACATGAAGGAATTGGCCTTGCATGATGTCAACTCTATTGATGATCTGAGACGTCTAGGTAAGCGTCTGGAGCTTGCGCGTACAAGGGCGGACGCTTTCCGTGAGCCTGTTCTGGACAAATTTGAGATTTCGTCTGATTTACACCAGCACAAGACCAAAGGCGTGCAAAAGCCCCCTAAGCAGGTGTCTGCAGTCGAGACGCCATCTACCTCCAACGAACGCAAATGCTTCCGGTGTGGCGAAAGCGGGCACGCTGCATACAACTGCACCCAGTCGAGAGAGTTGGTGTGCTTCCGGTGCGGTCTCAAAGGAGTCAAGACACCAGACTGCTCAAAATGTACTGGTAAGCCAAAAAACGCGTAAGCCAGGGCCTTATTGTGAACTCTATACATCACTCTGTATCTGAGTCTATTTCTGATAGGGTCCTGTTTACTAAACGGGATAACGATGTTAGACCGTATCTAGTTGTTAAAGTATTAAATTTAAATGTCTTAGGCCTTCTGGATTCCGGTGCCTCTTGCTCTATACTAGGAAAGGGAGCGCACCGTATCTTCTTGGAACTGGGTTTTGTTCTTGAAAGTATCAACCCTGCCTTTCGCATTACAACTGCCGACAGCTCATATGTGCAATGTCTGGGTTGTATTTCTCTACCTATTGAGTATAATTCGGTTATCCGAGTTATCAAATTCTATGTTGTTCCGGGAATCACCACCTCCATGATATTTGGAGTGGATTTTTGGCAGCAATTTAAGCTAGGTGATAAACTAATTTCACAAAATATTAGTCTTGATGGTTTGTGACAATAATCCTATCGAGTCTGTGTCTCTTAACAGTGGCCTCGAGGATTACAGCAACCTGACCACTAAACAAAGGGGTGTAATCAACGAGATCATTGAAAAGTTTGACTCTTTGAACACGGATAAGGTGGGTTTAGGTCGGACTACACTTGAACATCATGTCATTGACACTGGTGACAGTAAGCCGATCAAACAGCGTTACTACCCGCTCTCTCCTCTCAAACAGAAAGCCCTGGAAGCCGAGTTGGACCGAATGCTAGAGATGGGAGTAGTGTCCCCGTCTCAGTCCGCATGGAATTCTCCAGTGGTCATGGTGGAGAAGGCGAACGGCGAACTCAGGTTGTGCTTGGACTCTCGCAAGCTCAACTCTGTGTCAAAAAGTGACGCCTATCCCTTACCGTACATTAATCAAATCTTGGACCATCTGAATAATGCTAAATATTTATCCTCTGTAGATCTGAGTGCGGCCTACTGGCAGATTCCGTTCGACTCTCTGCAGTCCGCCGAGAAGACTGCCTTTACAGTTCCCCGTAGGGGGCTGTTTCATTACAATACCATGTGTTTTGGACTCGTTGGAGCTGCCGCCACGATGCAGCGCCTAATGGACCGTCTGTTTGGTCCTGAGTTCGACAATAGGGTATTTGCGTTTCAGGACGACATAGTCTGTGTGTCCAGTACCTTTGAGGAGCATGTAGAGCTCTTACATAGAGTCTATCCGCGACTCAAGGATGCTGGCCTAACTATTAACATGAAAAAGTCTCACTTTTGTCGGAGTGAACTCAAATACCTGGGGTATTATGTGGACAAACACGGCCTTCGGACTGACCCTGGTAAAGTTGAGGTTATTCTCAACTATCCTACACCTACTAACCCAAAGGAGGTTAAGAGGTTTCTGGGAATGGCCGGCTGGTATCGTCGTTTTGTCAATAATTTCTCTAAGATTAGTAAACCTCTGTGTAAACTAACGTCTAAGAATGTTAAGTTCGAATGGACACCTGAAGCGGAACAGTCCTTCAATCTTCTCAAGTCAGCTTTGGTCTCTGCCCCTATATTGAAGATGCCTAACTTTAAGTTGCCTTTCCGTATTCTCAGTGATGCGTCCGCATTTTCAGTTGCTGCTGTGCTGACACAAACTCACGATGGAGTTGAACACCCTATCGCCTACTGCAGCCGTTCTCTCAACAAGAACGAGGTGAACTACAGCACAACTGAGCGGGAACTTCTGGCCGTGATTTTCGCCTTAGAACAATTCAGACAGTACGTCGAGGGCCAGAAGTGTACAGTCGTCACGGATCACTCCTCTTTACTGTGGTTCCATAAGCTGAAAAACCCTACGGGTCGTTTAGCGCGTTGGAGCATGAGGCTAAGTCAATTCGATTTTGACATTGAACATCGGAAGGGTAAAGATCACGTTGTACCTGACGCTCTGTCTCGTATAACGATTGATTCGCTAGATGCTGCCTCCTCTAAAGACCCTTGGTATATCCACACCATGAAGTACAGTGCGCTCTGAACACTGCGGTTAGCGAAGCAACTCGCTTCACCCCATACTTTCTGGTGCATGGTAGGGAGTTCATTGGAGATGGAGTTCTATACAGAGAGAAATACAACGCATCTACGACCAGGTGAGGAAACATTTGAACGTTGCCCACCAGCGTAATGAAAAGTATTACAACCTCAGAAAAAGGCATGTGGAGCTGAAAGTAGGACAAATCGTGTACAAACGCACGTTCTACCTGTCAAACAAAGCAAAGAACTTCACTTCCAAGTTAGCCCCTAAGTTCCTTAAATGTGTGGTAACCGCCAAGCAATCCCCTCTGGTATATCGGCTGTCAGATTTAGACGGTAAGGATCTTGGTGAGTACCATATCAAAGACATCCTGAAGTATAAGGAGGAGCCGTCTCCAGTACCTAATGTCAGCGATGTTGCCACTACATAGCACTGTTTATCTAGTCTATAAAACCAGCGCTATGTTATGCTTAATCTGTATAATATCTGTTTTCTCTCTGAGTATCTATGTGACTATAATTTGTCACATTGTAGGTTCCACCATACACCGTGCCGAGTGTTTCTCTCTCATTTCGCACCTCAATACTCCACAACTCCTTGTAGGTGTTGGTAGTGTTGGTGTATCTGTAGTGGGTAAAGGGAACGTTCATTTTCTTAGTAGGGCATTTGACTCTAGCTATGTAACCTAACCATTGCGCGAGTCAGTGTATAATTAGGTGTGTGGGAGGAATGTTCTTTAGTTTTGTAATTATAGTTGTCAGTTTGGGTTTGAAGTACCCAGCTGTTTGTCTATATCTATTGTAAGCATTTTCTGTTTTTTTTTGTTGTGTATTTCCAGCGTATCGTGTCCGCAGGAAATACTATTAAGGGGGGGGGATGGTGTAACGTGATATTTCTCACTGTTGCTTATTGTTTTCTAATATAGATTTCTTTGTTCCAGAGCCACCTAGAGTGTCTCATGGGAACTAGGCATAATTGTTTGGCAGTGAAACTTCTAATCTTCGATTAGGTGTGTTCTAGTTCTCACACTCGACCGGTGGATGGCGCTGGTGTCCTACAGCGTATATCCATTTTTTAATTGCACTCATTTATCATTTTATTTACAATTTAACAATAATAAATAAATGGGACTTACTCTCTCAGAAATTGTGACATATTCGTGAACAAGTCATAATTATAATAAATGTTTGTCATATTTGGTCTGGTCGTGTCTGTGGCCATCAGCGGCTGATTAGTTTGCTTGTCTATTGGCCGCTAATGAGTTAGGTCGTGACCAGCAGAATTTTGAGGTTTGTTCACGAATATTCGATGGATTCGGGTATAAATAGGCCTGCGCCGATCCTCAAGCGAACTTCTATTTCAATCTTCGTAGCTGTCTCTGAGTAAATAAAAATCTGTGTCTATTTCTCGTAATAAAATTGTTTGGTGAAAACCTCGTTCCCAGATATTCTGGTAAGTCGTATTCCTCTGTTTATTGGGTCACATTACGGGCCTGTATGTATATTCACGGCTTAAGAGTGGTCTGTTTTATACAGGGTCGCTGGTCTGAGCTCGTGTGCCCCTCTGAATCCGCCCTGTCTTACATTTATCTACTGCGTGCTTCGTGGTACATCGGCTGCTGTGAGCTGCATATAGCGGAGAAAGGTCTACTCCGAACATCCCTGAGGCCATCCAGCAATCACCTAAGGCCAGTACACTGCCGCTGTGTGCCTATTACCTGTGTAGCCGTAGCCGTGTAGTACCATTTGTAAAACTTAGTACGCTTAGTAGCCTGTGCTAGATTTCACGTACCTGTTAATGTGTAGCTAGTGCTAAAATTCGTATGCAAATTGTGTGTTCATCTGCCTATTATCTGTGCCTGCTGTGTGTGTTCTTTCTGTCTCACACTTCTGTATTCTGTACCTGTCTGTCTACCTACTTGTCTGTACATATTCTTCTGTCACCTGTATCTACCTACTTCACTACTATATATTTCTCTGTGTGTAACTCTGTGTTCTATTCTATCAAATATATGTGTGTACACCTAAACTACCAGCTGTTTTCATTGGAGCCCTAGCTTCCCTGTGCACGCACCTCTCTAGCTCTGTGGAGAAGGCGCCCTGGGTAAGAGTTCTGCATCAGCCCCTGAGCGAGCCGGTGAGTATCCACCTGACTAGGTCAGTGGTTACAAGTGGACGTCTTTCGGCTGAAATGATGATGATGATGACTACTTTACTTGGTTTTACTTGAGTTCGAAAATATAATTCATCAGACATTAAAAAATTGTGCTTTGAACATGAAATTTTATACACAAACTATATATTCCGGGAATAAATTCATATGGGTTGCGAGAACGAGGTCAAAATTCTACGCGGCCGCGACCAACTACAGGCTAGTGCTAACATAAAGTAAAATCGTGGTTATTCTGCTTCTTCTACCTCTTCATTGTTCTTGTTTATTCTGCATTATATATATTATTTAATAATAAAACATTGATTTGCATTATAGTACCTGTTTAATACTTATAGAACATTTACACAATGGACCTTTATCTAGCAAAGAAACTGGTGTCGGATATATATACCTATAGACGGATAAGAGAAAAACTGGTAACTCTCGCACCAGCTCGTACCTGGTGCAAAGGTTAGCGTGGAAATGCAGCCAGTGTTCTGGGCTCCTTTGCACCAGACACGACCCATGGCGGGTTATTTACATGACAAAAGTTTGACTGGCTACCTGACGTTTCTGTATTCAAATATAAAGACATGATAATTTAACAAAGTTTAGAATTTAAAAAAGAATGCATACATTACACAACGATAAATTACAATAACATGTTATATTAATATAATGTTATATCAATTGTCATGCACCTCGGCAGTCTCATACTGTCGTTTTATATAGTGTTAGCGGGAAGTGTATCCCTGGGGTATCCATCCCTCTAGGTCAGCCGGGGTGCGAGGGATATGCAGTAGCTAACTCACCTCCGGCCTTGCACTACGACCTACAGATGGCGGGCGTTTCAGTTCGACATAACCTCCCCGTCCGACTCCGGCGGGGGGTGGGGGGTAACCGTGGGGAATTTCGCACATCTTCAACAAACAGTACCTACCTTGAATCAGTAAGTTCCTACGTAAGCCCTTCAGAAGAACAAGTACCTTCCTAAAAATAGCAAAATAATTAATAAATAAATATTTTACAACGCCGTTTGAACCCAATTTATATATAACTTGTAATATGGGTTCCCTTTTTTTGAAAATTGTACATAATATACAGCAACATGCAGGCCAATGCATTGAGCTGGTATCAAACCCCTGAGCAAATGAACCTTTTACCGCTAAGCCATACGGCACACAGACCTTATAACTTGACAATCATGAAATCCTGTATAGTTGTGAAAATTTATGCGTTATTAGAATGAGAATATAATTTTCAATTAGAGATTTTATATAGTCCTAGTTTAATATAATCGTATACACAATATACACATACAATTATTTTTTTGCCTATACTCCTTGTGCTTATACGCTAAAGTACAACATTCGTCTTTCTTTAAAAAAGAAACTAACGTTCTTATAAGTTGGTTTGGAATTTGATAGCATATAACTTTACGCCTACCCGTGTATACCAGAGGGTATCACACATTATCAACCCTGTCAAATCCTTCCTATATTCCTTTTCAAGAAACCATAATGCACTCTCTTAATAAAACCTAGGAGGGTTAAAACTTAATAACCCATTTATTTTAATATGATCACGATTGTTTTCACTGGTGAAATATACATTAATATCGCTTTTAAGTACCTACAGGACTGTATGTACTTACATCGCTAGAGATATTTAATATTATACTCATTAAATACATATTATTTATTTATAAGTTTTATTATATTTTATTTAAATGTTGATTATATAGTGAGTTTTAAATCTTTGATTTACATAAATTAGTGAATAACTACAACTATTTTTGGTTTAAAATGGTAAAATATTATTGCAACATCAGCCAGGCTGGAGCATTGCTCCTACCTACTTAAATATAAGTTAAATTATGGTAGGTACCAAAGTCTTAATTGCCTATACTTATTCTTAACACTTTTACCAATATTGGCACATATACATATATATTCGTGTCTCCCTCGGTGTATCCCTTGGAGGGACAAGGGAATTTTGCCAGTGTCTAGTTTCCAGGATGGGACAGACCTTCCATTTATTCTATAATTTTTTGGTGGTTTTTGGCCCCTGTCCTTGAAAATGTCTAGCCAAGTGTTTCTAATCTAATGTAAATTCACTTGATATAAAATTATAATAAATAAACAATAGACGGTTACTTATTTTAACCCGACTTCCAAGAAGGTTTATGTTTTTTACCAATGGAAACACCGAGGCGACACGACTTATTTGTCTTATTTTGAAGAGATTTATAAAGTCTTTAGAAATGTGCAGTACAATGACGCGTTCAGGGTGTTGATGGAGCTGCCGCGCTACTGCGTCCGGCATGTTCGCCGAGGCGGCAGTAGATGGGTTCCACGCCATCATGCGCAAAAGATGCGCTTCTATCATGCACAGGTTGCGCGACAGCCCCAACAACATTCTTAACACTGTGGCAGACCGCTGGGACAGCCCTATGTGGCGACATTGGCTGCGACTACAAAAACCTGTGGCGCCGTGGTCGTCCTAGGGTTTTATAGGAAAATGTTTGAATTTTAATTGTAATTGTAATTACTAACATTAGCTTATAAGATTTATGTATACTAACAAAATGGACCATCATTGTCTGAATAAATAAATATATTATTATCTCTTTATTCATTTAAAAAAACTTACAAATTATATTTTTAAATACATATAGAAAAAAAACGATATTATTATTATTATTATTATAAAATCCCCTCATTATTGCGACGGTCGAGTAACGTGACGCAGATGACGGGTGTTTGTTGGTTTGCTTGTTTTAGTTCATACGAAACCCATTTTTCAACAAGCTTTTTCATTTTTCCAATTTGTTTCAAATGATTCAAGATGGTTTTATCACTAACACCGAAGTCTGTAGCTAACTCTAACGTAGTTTGAGACGGATCTGCTTCCACGATCACTTTTAAATCCTCATTAACAACTAGGGTTTTGGCCGTCCACGAGGTTTATTCTGGAGGTCAAAAACGTACTGTGTTTTCTTTAACAGTGGCTTCTCCGTACATATCATTAATCGTTCGAGCTGTTTCTGCAGCGCTGGTGCCGCGATGAAACTCGTATTTGAAAGTAATTCAATATTTTAAATTTGCCATATTGTGCACAGAAGAATGTCAAAGCAAAATTAAATAACGCGTAACACAAATAAACAAGCTTAAAATTTAAATGAATTTGAATTTGGAATTCCTAACCACACGCTGAATTTTTGAGATCAAAATGGCCAGTTCGATAAAACGCCATTTTCATATGTAAAGACCAATAGTTATCATTACAAACTTATAACTGAAATAATTCTTGTTACTTTTTTACATTAAGATTTAGGCTTTTTTTAACATTTCTGTAAATTGTGGTGGATTGAGAGAAAAAAAATGAGTAATTTTAATATTTGATAATAGTAACTGTCCTCACAATTTTTATAAAATATATATCATTGAACTTATTTAGCAGATTTACCTACTCGTGAAAAAATTAAAATACGAAACAAAGATAAAACAGATGCAATATATAAATTAGACAATTTTAAATTATTCACATAATGTATCTAATTATTATTAATATATTAAGTAATTGGTCAGTTTAAAATACACCAAGAAATAGTATTATTAAAGTGATGAAAATTATAATTAATTATTTAACATTGTAACATGTATTATCATGTCTATAATATTTATTATATATTATTTTATAATCTATACACAATATTATTAAAAACAGTTCTCCTTAAGCTCATTCATGCCGTGTAATTAGTCTTCACGCTTTTATCACAATATTTAGATGGTAAACTAATATATGGCTGCCTCATGGTAAGCTGTCACCGACGCCTATCAAAGCTCACAAACCAGATGTGACACTCACGTATCTCACCTCATTCAGTACCCCTAGCACGAAAAACTGTCGTAATAGTATTGTAAACGTATTCAGAGAATGGAGTGTTGCGATTGGCCGGCTTCACACGTATACAGGTTCACAGTAGGCAGGCGACCAATCACAATGCTCCGTTTTCTCAATACGTTTACGATACGATTACGATAGCCTATCGTGCTAGGGGTACAGTTCTAATACCTACTTTCTCAGATAGAACAGATTGGATTTTACAGAATTACCCTAAAACCAGTATACTTTATTCTTAGAGGATTACCTAAGCACAAATATTTTCATTCGGCCTATACCTAGTTATTAAAACACCTTTTTCTGTAGAGTGGTCACGTCATCGTGTGCTCTAGTAAGGTAAAGCCGAAGATGAGTTTCCGTAAGTATAAAACATAAAAAGTTAAAAACGTACCAAAAGCTACAATATGTAGGCATGTATTTTAAAATCACGACATGCGTACGTATATAAAGACGAACAATTATCTTAACACTGATATAAATCTATATTATATAGCTATATTATAGAAGTTACCTAAATATTTTACATTTTATTCATTTGTGAACTCGATATTTGAAACAAAAAATATAGTGCAATAGGGTACAATTCGTCTAATTCTCAATAGTTAGATAGTGCTTCTAACCACTGCCACTTTATATAAACAAAACTAGATAATGTGCATAGTGTTATAGAAAATTCCAAATTTTTTTTAAATCTATCTGTCTATATTTGAGGAATTCCTTCGATTTCCTTGGGATCCCGAATTGGTAGCAATAGGTGGTTGCATTGCCAATATTGCCCACCAATTCGAGATATTGGGAAGTATGTTTTTTGGCAGATAGTACGGAATCTTAACATTTTTTTTTTGGTTCAGCTTTCCTGAAAGTGAAATAACAGAAAGTAAACCAAACCTTTCTGATACAAAGGACTCCAACTGAAACCTCTGCATTCTTTCTTTTTCTTTTTCAATGATGGAATTATTTTTTATTTACATAATGTTCGTTTATACATTTATTTAAATAAAAATATTGCACAATATATATACAAACTTACAGTTTCAGTCATCAAAGAATTCCTTCCCATCGATATCAACCAGAAGGCTGGTAAGAAGGCTGGCGGCATTACCACATTGAATGGCAATGCCAATTCTTTGCACAAGGAACAACCTTCTGCTTAAGTTTTACTTTTGAGATTTCAAATAACAGTCAGCTCTGCCACCTCTCTCCTTCCTCAGTCTTACTAAGCTAGGATCCATGCCAATTTTAATACATTTATTAAACCTGCAACACGGGCACATATTCCTTGTCAAGCGGGTCACAAGACAATCATTATTTGCTGGCTTACCAGTACATTTATACTTATCAGCCTTATCATGCGTAATAGCCCTTTTGAAGAAGGACTTGCAAGATTCGCACGTGGGGACGCCATAGTGGAGGCCGCTGACGAAGTCGTTGCACACTGGACATTCTTTTTGGTTGCATTTTAATAAATTGCGTTGATGTAGTAACTCTTGTGTTGAGAGTAATATCTTGCTGGCCCAATCTGTTGAAAGTATTTAAATAAATAAATTTGAAAATTATGAAATTAACTATGATAACTAAAGTGGATTGACTGCCTCAGTGGCGAAGCGGCCGCTGCACAGGAGGCGCGGGTTCAATTCCGATCACAAATATTTGTATGCATGAATATGGGTATTTGCATTGGTCTGGTCGTGCCTCGGAGAGCACGTTAAGCCCCCGGTTACAATATAAACATCAATGGCAGTCATTACGGGTAGTTGGAGCCCTCAAAAATCCAACAACTGTTCTATCTGCAATGCTTCGATATCGCCTTTAGGCTGTGGAGATCAGAAGACAGTCGCTTCACGGAAAATGTCGAAGTGCCGCCAAATCCGCAATTAGACTGGTAAAGCAGACCCCAAACTCCCAAGTTGTCAAGCTTCAGGTGCGACTGGGATTAACGGTAAAATGAAGAAGAACCAAACTGAATTGACAAAATCTAAATAATACGTATATCCTTGAGTAGTAGCTTCGAGGATGTACAGGCTTCAGTAATTATTGTAATGAGACAAAACAGTATGTAGTTTGTCCTCAGTTTTGGTAGCTCGCTTTGTATGATTATCATGTAAACATAACTGATGAAGCTGATGAAGGTGGGTGGGAAATAAATTGATCAAATACTCACACTCAAATACCTAGGTGTATTTTTGGATGATCAAGTTTTCAAAAACTATACCCAAGTATAATTTTTGAAAAATCGGGAACGATTTAATTTGGTAAAACTAAAACACATTAGGTTTTAAATTATTAGGTTTTAATTAGGTTTTAAATAATTTCTTTAACTAAACTAGCAGTATCACATTTTACACCTGATTCTTAAATTAAGTACTATTGGAAGAATGTTCCTAAATACAATAATTTTTACATTACCATTTCTTTCTCCAACAGAAACATAGGGTTTTTTTTATGCTAAAAGTGATATCTCAGAAATATGGGGCACCATCATAGGTACCAAGGTTATAATGGTGGGCCTCAGTTTGACGACCTCATCACATGCTTTTTCATGCCCTAAAAAGCATGTGATGAGGTGGTTAAAGGAATTTTGTAAGGCGTCGTGATTGGCGGCCTTGGTTCTGCTAGCTTACCTCCCGAGCGGTATAAACGTTTTACGTTGACAGCTGTAGAGGAAGCTCGCTAAGAGTGTGAGGACGGCATGCTATTGTCACTGGCTACCCCGGAATGGGAATAGTATGTTTTTTAATCTTGAAGCAGCGAACCAACACGTAACATTATTGACGAATATCTAAAAAGCACCAAAGAGGGTTTCTTTTCTAATTAATGTTAATCACCATAATTAGTAGCAATGCCCCTAACACCTCCAGTTAAGCGTCGGTGGTGTAATAACCAGGACTGGACCTCTCGACCGAAAGACCGATTCCTTAACCACTAAGCCACCTATGCTGGGGGTCATTAAATTTGGGTGCTTCAATACATTACTGTTAGTCATGGCGGATGGTTGTGTAATGTGTTGTAGGACGTGACCCTGTTTTCTATCATATGAACGACAGCTTTGCACCCGAAATAACTTCTCCTGCTGCACTGCCAGCGTTCCTTCGAGTTCCGTGAGTAGTGCAAAGAGAACCTGTATCCATCAAAGACCATTATCGGGTTCTTGTTTCTTGATAATTCGAACTTAACTGAAAAGAAACTACGAATGAATATCAAAATTTTTGGTCACCTTTTGCCCCAAAACAGCATGAAAGACAACTCGATTCTGCAACCTACCCGGTAGAAAGCGTTTACTGTGGGCATTAAATACTTGCAACATTCGGCTATTTCAACGAAAATAACTACCTGCATTAGAGTGTATTCACACACTCTAGAAATCATAGGAAAAGAAGACTCCAGAAGTCTTACCAATCGTAGGAACATAGCATAATATAACGTAATAGGACCAAAGACCTATTTGGAGAGGCCATTACTTCCGCGGTCTTGCCAGTCTATTCGTACACCATGGCTTACAAAAATAGAAATGCATTACAAACGTGTCAAAAAAACATTCAACAGTACAACGGAGGATTGGGGTATCGTACTTTCTAGAAATTCCTGCAATGAAGTAATAGAATATTTGCTCGCGTCCCATTGCCAAGGGTTCCTCATCTCTCTCTTCATCAACTTCTCAACATCTCGTTCTCCAGCGCGCAACTCTATAGGGGAGAGGGAAATATGTTTCCCAACAACACGTCCGAGTCACAATGTTGGTGGCCAAGGCCATACGTGATCTAGAGCACACACTCTTCCTTTCTAGAGCACATAATTATGCTTCTACGGCCAAGTGTCAGTAGAATGATTCAGTAGCTGAATCTAGAGGCAGCCATTTTGCATTTAATTAAGCTCTTTGGAATCACGGGAGGGATTATCCAAATGGCAATAATCTAGGTGGCTGCCTCATTTGTTTTTCTTTATAAAATGAACATTAGCGACCGAAACCACTAATATTCTTTCACTAATATTATTAAGCTCGAAGATATAGTTGTTTTATTTTCTTGTCCCAGGTGACAAGGATTTTCTTACTAATATAGTTTTAACGGTAGATAATAGTTATTAAAAATGGAAGAAATAAATAATGCTCAATATATCGAACTGTATTTTTATTTCACAAACTACCTAGCTACAGCTATAAATAATTTACAATATGCCGTTTTCAAAATAACATTAAGGAACTATAAATGACAGTCCGTGTGGTACCTGTTACCAATTATAAACCATAAATAAATAAATATTGTTATGTTAATAATAATAAATAACATTGTTGTGTTTTATTATTGCTTCTTGACTTAGTTTTGAGATCTTCGAATTTGGAACACAACAACAAAACAATACACAATACAACAAAACAATATAAGTGAGTATAAAATTAACTGTTACACAAAAAGTGAGATATGTATGAAATTATTAGTATTTTTATCTAGAGCTAACAACCTACTATATCAAGTGTCTACCTAATAATCAAAAATATTAAGCTGCTAAATAAATTGAGGCTGATCAGAGGCTTATCAACACGACTACGCTCAGTATAGAATAGTTGAATATCAAATATAGACAGTATTTTTTTAAATGCTTGACATTTATAAAGGTTCTGTGGAAACTTGTATAAAGTAACAAAGTATGACGTCATACTGCACTATTGTCATAATATACGAATAATCAGTGGGTGAATATTATAAAAATATAGAAAGGCGGCAAATCAGAATACAGCCTGACAAAATTAAGTATGTATATCTTTTTCACAAAAACAAAAACTTGTCAATACAAGCTGAGCATAACTGAGAATAATAATAAGTAATTATAACTTAGGTGAACATTAGGTACATGGATAATCCTACCTGAGTCAAACTAGCATTTATTTATATAAATGATTCAAGCTATGACAATTATTCAATTTTCTTTTTGTAAAAAGCCTTAAATCCTAAATATAATTACAAGAATTTTGTATCATTGCTAAATGAAAGTTTTATACACTTCTGTCTACGCTTGTAGTTAAAAGAAGCAGGCCATTTTTGTGAAACTGCCTTTAATTATAAAATCAAAATGCCATCGTATTCCACAGTGAATAATCAGAAAAGGGCCCTTATGGGCCTTTATTTAGAAATTTTGCGATATGAAATTAAGTAGGTAGGCATTACTAATATACTAACATAATTACATATGTTTATTAATAAGTACGGTTGTCCTTCTTTAATACAATTGCAATGATCAAATGCTCCAATTAAATGACTAGACTAAACGTGACTTTTTGACCAGATATATAACCAGCTTTTTTTTTCAAGAATTTGCGAATCTCATTCCCAATCATACCTACCTCACGATTAAGTTTAATAATAAAATGGGGTGGTAAGGTTAGGGTAGGATAGGTTACCCCTCGATTAAGTTTCATGATAAAATGGGGTGGTTAGGTTAGGCTAGGTAACGTTGACAAAATATGGCCGATGAAATACGTGCGATCGTATGAAAATATCATGGATACACTTTGTATGGAGCGTCCAGAGAAAATTTTGTATAAAGAGCCAATGGACGCTTCTTAACAAAGATCAAGATTGGTGGTAGCACATATCCGGCGACATGGACTTGGCTGGGCACAAGAATGGACACAGCTTCTTTCTAATGACATTTTGTATTATGTAAAATAGTTTAAAAGATGTAAGCCAAGCCCACCTGTAACTTTCTGAATTCAGCTATTTGAGGTACTCAAATTTCTAATCAATATATTGAGAATTGTACAGAATCTAGACAATTTCACCCTATATCTAATACGTGAAACATAGCTATATTTGTAGCTCAAATATTTGCTAACAAAATCTAAGACCCTACTCTGAAGAAGTTTTGTTAAACCTATTAACTAAAATCGATGCAAGAAATGCTTGTCAAAAATGGGTTTCAAGACGATCTCGTTCATTGACACCGGCCAGTCATTGACGTTGGATCTGGATCGGTTGATCAGCAATTCTGAGGCGTCATGGTTGTGATAGCCTTTTACTTCGACGATATGTGCCCCTGAAGTCTTCACCACAGCTTTACAGCATTTATAAGAATGAGTAGAGCACGTCCATCTCACTATGCCGTTGCGGTCCGAATGACGACAGTATGTGTATTTGTTGAAGACAATCAAAGGCTTCCCTCTCATTGATTTGATGTAAAACGCCTCTTTACCTATACCCATTTTTATTTTTCTGTTTGAACCTGTAAAGAAATAACAATGAATGTAGTGTTATTTGTAAAATAATAATATTCAAACTGCAGCCTATCGTAAAAAAGGTCAGTAAATTACAACTTACTTCCGTCACGTTTTATCTACGATAATATGTAATAGATTCAAATTCAGTTTTATAAAGGATACACAACTTCCATGAGATAGACCCAAGAAAAGCTGAATGAATTGCGTGAAAGAGGATATGGCAAAGAGAAGATAACTGAGGAAATGATATCAGACAGGAATGTATGGATGAGAATGACATGTTGCGCCGATCCCAAATAATTGGGACAAGGGCATGTAGACGAAACACAACTTCAATAAATATGATAATTATAGTAAATAAATAGGTCAGTACGAAAACAGTTTAATTTATACATTCAATTATAATTCGTACAAAATAGAAAGCGATGAAACACAAGCGAGCTAATACTGAAAATACATCGAATATGCCACAACATTTTGTACTACAGTGAGTAAGTAACTAGTCAGATAAAGGCAAGAGTTCACAAAAACATAAAAAAGAGATCACAAGGTTGTCTTTTATCACAAATTAGCACCTACAGTACAATTAAGACAAGTTTACAATATAACAAATCAGCCATCTGGTCAGTCTAAAAAAGATTTTTTAATATCTTGATATAAATTCGGATAAAGAATTTCAGCTTTCGGACCAAATAGATGATTTATTATAATGCAAATTTGTATTATGAGAATTTAATAAAATATTATATCTAATATGAGATATACACTGAAACGACCCATCATGGTCGTTTCAAAATAAATACATCAGGCCAGGACAGATCGTTCCTTGTAGACTCTTAGTAAAAATAAGAAATACTGACCGATTCCTATGACAAGACTTCAAAACTAAGAACCCGACTATCTGCCTTCACTCATAGATTGTTCTACAATAACAATGATAAATAACATAGTCAAGCTTTTCGTCAGTTCTTAACTAAGAAAGCAGCACTTAATCATATTCTTCTTGGCAATTTTTAAACTATGGGAGAAATTAATCCCAAGTTCCGTAATGGAACTAGAGAATGGTGCTACTGGGATACAGCGACTTCTTTCATTGGTCATGATCACGGATTGAGAACTAAACCCCATGTCAACATTTCAATTTCTCCCTATTCACCATTATAGTAATGTTGTTATATTTTTGAAGCCTTGATATTGGAATCGACATCTCACATGGAAGAGGCATCTCTTCAAAATATGTACTATTTATTAAAATTCAATTCAAATAAAAGGTACTTATTACGTCTAACGTTTACATAAATATGAATCTTAGGAAAATATTACGTCATGAATTTGTCCCAATTTCTTATTCTCCAAATAAGAGTACAAGTCTTGCAAAAACTCAAACAAGCTGAGATTTTGCAAAAAAAAAACAAACTAGTTCTCCTTTAAGGAAGACCAACACTCGAAACATCCGCCATTCTACAAGACAGTCAACCGGTTTGTATCAAATATTGCTGAATTCCGTTTCCGTTGCTGAATTTTGTATTTTTCTTACTTAGCAAGTACCTAATAGAATGTGGTTAAAAAATACTAGTTCATATTGGGAGACATCGCATTAAATTGAGTTAAAAAATTTACCTTATTCACTTGGCTTAGTACCTACTTTGCAAAAATTTTTTGAAGCGGCCAAGGGGCTGTAAAAAAACTATTGATCATTGATGCTACTTTTATATAAATACATCAAATCGTCTAGGGAAGAGTCCCTGTCAATGCCCTTATTAAATAATGGTACAGATTCTAATATTACAAAAACCTAACTAGTTGACTGATTGATCCAAAAGATTTTTTTTTACCGTTGGCAAGACAAAGACTTAGATATATTTTAGTCCAATTCGTTCTTGTAACAACACGGAAGCCACCATGGTCTTAATTTTATTAACTGTTGGTTGGTTCCGAGCTAGTGCCGTGTTATATTTTCAGTCTTTGCACTTTCAAATATCATTTTAATAGAACTGGATTCCAGTCCAATAAAAATGATTAGAAAGTACTACAAAATATCCAAGCCAATCATCATCACAAGTAGTATTCATTTAAAAAAATATTGCAGTTGTAACCATTGCCTGTCACAAAAAATAATGATGATGATCGATAAAGGAAGAGCCTCCTCAGTAAACAGTTTATAGGTTTTTTAAATAGAAATTTGGTCTCAGCCTGCGCCACAGTTTTAGAGGCGTGACTGTATGTATGTAAGTATACCCAAATAAGGACCACTTTCCACTTTCCGTGATTTTACAGACGCGTGCATGATTTCACGGACCATACGCACCGTGGAAAGAGGCTAGTCCGTGATACCGCTGATAATATAACATAATTCTTATAGAGATGCACAATCAGGAACAAAAATACACCCGAAGAAGGCAGGCAACTTTTGTTTGCAATAGTTGTTACTAGATGACGACATCGTTTTGGCAAACTTTTCTAATTTTTACTATTTAAAATTAACTAATCAAAAGTAAAACATTCACTAAAAACATTATTGAACATGACTGAATAAAACTATAAATATTCTAATCTTTATTGATTCTGCCAGATTATGCGGTAATTGCAAAAGTTACAGACGCAATGCACCATGCTTCTAGATGGCGGCTTCCTAAAATAGCACTATTGTCACGAAATCTTTATTTATTACATTACCAACGAGTTTTATATGCTTACATTATCATGTGTTTAAGTTCTAAAATAATTTACGTGATTCTAAATAGGGAAATAAGCGTTTTAACTTTGTTATTTCTTTAAATGAGTCTACTAGTGCCATCTATTCATTTTTTAGTATTACTTAAGATATTTTCTTAGTATTGGTACCCCGTGGTGATACTGATCTATGTGTAAATAAGTTCGTGATTACATCTACGTCCGTGAAACCTCGCAACGTGGAAACCCGGCGTAAGACTATATGCTGGTATAGGACCCATTAAAAGCTTTTGCTGCGCCAAACAACTGCTTTTTTCGGGCATTTCAATACAAATAAGGCATCTTATTATTTCACATAAAAATAGACAGTGTACTACATTCGTTATCCTAAATAACTTAAATGTCAAACGAAGAACTCCGTAGGAGGATGGTTGTGGAGATTTTTCGCGTACATAAGGGTATTTCGTTCAGTATACACTTTGGCTGGGCACCCGTGGTTGTTATGCGTGTAACAGGACCAATAACAGTGATCTCCTTGGAACTGTACCCTGGTGAAGGTAAAGTCACCAAGCTTCATAAGTCTATCGCCTCCTCTTGAGATCATGAATTTCACTGGAAGATAAAGAATTTGTATGAGACAGCTTTACAAAAGTACCTTGCTGATTTAGTGAGAGTGCTTTGTTCGTCGAAATCTTGAGTGTTTGAAATATGTATACTTGCTGTATAAGTGCTTGGTAAGAAAAAAGCGAAAATGAAAAAGAGAGTTAGCTAATTGAAAATTGTAATCACTAAGATAGCAAAAAAGCAAGTCTGGTTTTGATCTAGTTGGTAAGCGATCTATGAAGGCTTGTAATACCCAAGCGATACCTTTGGTTTGTGCACGCAGCTGACCGTGACCTATGTTTTAAGAAACCATAGCAGGAACGATATTCCAAAAATGAAACAGCACAACAGGCCGTAGCTAGTTTTTCTGGTTCTGAAGTACCAGATTTAATCCTTCATTAGTAATTAGACTTCATAATAAATAATGAACAGACAATATACTTTGTAAATTTTCACTTTATAGTGTAAGTATGTTCTGCAAGATTATTAGGTTTTGGTGGAATTTAACATAGGAGAAATAACTATCATAACAATAAATAGACAATGTACACGTTCACGTTACGTTTGGTCAATCAGAATAAGTTCTCTGTCTTACTAGGACGCCAACGTATCCAAGCAGTTAGTATTGAAATGTATGGTACATAATTTACTTGGCGACAGCTTGGCAACCATACATTTCAATACTAACGGTTTGGATACGTAACCGGCGAGGTCGCTTTGGCGTCCTAGTAAGGCTAAGACTAAGGGTGCTGGACGTGCTGTGACCCAACAGTTTAAATAGTAACGCATCTGTGTCAAACCCGATTAAAGGTCTTTGCACGTTCCAATCCAATTTATCTTATAATAGGCGACTGACCCAACCTACGGATCAGTTAGCGGTTTACTAAAAGCTATGTTAGCGTCTACCTCTCAGACTTTTGGGGTCAAGCCCGGGTTCGCATGTTTTAATATTTAGCTAATTCGTCTATTAACACATTGTGAGAGCGAATGCCGTCTGACCTCTTCACCTCGAAAAGATCTTCGAGGGCAAGACAATACCGCCTGCAAGCCAATACACCTGCTAATTGATGGACAATGTTGATTATTGATGATGCTGATGATTAAATAGCAATCACTTCCATAAAACCAAAATAACTAACTTATAGCCAGGAGGAATTGAAGAGTTGACTCTCGAGTAGAAAAGGAGCTTTGGGGGTTGATGTTCGTGTAAAGAATATGGTGTCATTAATAAGAGATTGGCAAGAATTTTTAAGGATAAAAATAAAATATTTCATGGAACACTTCCACACAAAAACAACTTAATTTTTTAAATAAAAAGATAATGTGTAATAAATATTTAATCCATTTTCATATTAAAAAAGATAGTTACCTACCTATCTATTAATAATATAAATGCTGAAATGCAATTGCAATTGTTAATATAAAATAAATTAATTCCTATTTAAATAATAATCCATACTTAATTTATGTAATGTATTTTAATAAAAGACTAGTTGTGAACTTATTATACATACCTATTTTTGGTAGACAACAAATAATCTCATACTTTTTTAATATTTCTGTTAACCTTCCTAACTAAGCTTAAGGTTAGCTTAGAATTGCTTGAGCGGATTCACATACATGGGGCTGGGGTTCAAAGTATTAAAATGCTGATTCTAAAATTGGAAGTCTAATGTGTCAGTCATTACACTATCTAACTTATGACAGATTCATACAGTTATTATTGAACATATCACACTTGAGCCATTTATATTTGAATAGTACACGTTAACATTCTATTTTCTGCTCACAAATTTTACAGCAACATAAATACAATTTAATAACTTCTTTGGAGACATTACAGTACTTAATTTTCAATTCCTTATCCAATAAATCTTTATTAGCGTGTTCAAATAACAAGTGCATTGTATGTAATACTCCAAACAATTCATCAGTTGATACATAAAACTTCATGCTACAGCAGGTTTCAGTCTTCGGCTGTATAAGTCTCTCTCGGCCACCAATATTGATCACATCGTAATTCGAAAGCATTTTAAAATCTTCAAATGTCTTGTGATACTTACTCTTCACATCATTAACTTCCTTTATTAGATCACTGTATCGCATGCTGTCAATAAAGTATGGACTGTTACTTTTTTTACGGCTCATAAGTCGGTTTAATTTCTCATTGAAATCTTTCTTCATTGATTTTATGTAATCCTGAGTGAATTGTGCCAAGACTGTAATAATAATATTACCTTGTTTATTATTATATTCACATTATTGGCATAGTTAGATTGAAAAATACTTTACAAGAAAATCATTTGTAATTTAATTGTAACAGAAACATTCACAGGCTAATCAATTCAGAATTGTATTAATATTGTGATGAGGTTCAGCCCCACTAGACAAGTGGCATTTTGTTGGCCGGCTTTTGGTAAAATAGAATGACAAATGTATTGGATTTGACACATGTGACAGTCATTAAAACATGTCATAAACATCAAATCCATTGGTCATTCTTTTCTACCGAACTCCAGCCAACAAAATACTACTTGCCTAGAGAGGCAGCAAAGTTGTTTTGCTAAGTAGTAGGTATATGGAGCCTCAAATGCAAGACAGTATGCCTGCTGATTGGCCAATAAGGCTGAGATGCAAGAAATTCTTAGAGTCGAAGTGCTTCCATAAAATCGTTGCAAAGAAATGTAGGAGAAATTAAACTACCAGTGGTGAGGGATCCCTAAAATACTTTTCCTGCCAGCTTGCTCTACAACAGGAAGCTATGGTAGATATGTTTACACATTTCTACTTCAACATTTCCAATGACTTATGAAATTTTCATTCTTCGCCACTGTAAACAACTTTTAACTTAACCCACATTCCTTCAATTCATATTGAATCAATAATAAAAACAAACAAGGAAGTAATACTTCAATTAAAATTTTATTTCAATTCCATTGCAAACCATAATATTAATATTCAAATAACAATATTATGATTATAACATAAACTATAGTAAAATATTCATATTGCAAAAGTCAACTTCCAGGATGGGATTGAAAATTTCGGGGGGAATACCCAGACAAATTGAGTTATGTGGATACATCCTGGATATTTTAATTTATTTCTATCTATCATAACAGATGGAATCACAACATTCTAACATTAACAAATAATAAATAAAGTTTATTTGTTACAAAATATCTATACTTTTATGAAGGCACACAAGGCATATACATAAAGTTTTATTTATAACAGTCTGCATTGTTATATACAAGCACCTATAATTGGTGAACACATCAATTTCATGACCTAAAGACAAAAACTTAAAACACAATAGGTGGGAGGGAATTACCTTTTCAACAGAAACAGCACATTTAGTATTAGTTAGATTTGAGCTTTTAACAAGTGTATCTAAAAATGTTTAAAGATTCTTCAGAATTTTTTATTTAAGTAATTCACAATTCAATTATAACACAACTAACCACAAGTGATATAAATTAGCTGTCTAATAAAATGTAGCATATTTATTGCAATCCAATAACTGTTACAGAATGCTCTAAAATGTATATTTCAATATAAAAAATGATTTAGATCGTTTTGCAGTAATTTAAATAAATAAAAATATGTTCTTAAAACTAGGTACTTACCTATTTGTTGTGGTATTAAAATCACACAATAACAAGATAAAATGAATACGTAACGTAGACAAACATTATATTTTACTTTTAATATTGCTCTTTCATATGTAAATAACATTAAAACATCTTCATTTTAAAAACTTCTCAAACTTGTCAACAATTTTTAGGTTATGTTGTATGCACTGGCACTAATTATTTAAACTCACTCATATTACACTTTACTTTTCACAATTAATTTATAATAGTAACTGAAACGATGTAAGTTACGATATTAACGACATAACGAGTATAAAATTGTTTATTTACTTTATTTTTATTACCCGTCATCCGTCAACCTGACTTTGCTTTGCTTTTGACAATTATGTCATTATTGTCAATGTCAAATCAAGTCAACGTTTCGTTAATCGAAGAGTATTGCAGTTTACTCGCTATTTTTAAGTACTCAACAATAAAACTAAAAATTAAATATAATAATATTAATTTAGCTAAGTCTACTAGTTTAGCTTAGATAGGAAAATTTTAAAATTGAAGTGGAACCGTTACGTTTTCCAAAATTTGCATTAGGTACGTTTTAACATTGCCGTAATTATTTTAGGTGTTATGCACGTTTTGAATAAATGTGATTCACTTAGATGTTTTTGCCATTATAATAAGTGATACTTTTAATACGATTGCGGTGGTATATAAGTTTGGCGGGTTTATTATTTGCGGCGGATGAAAGATCTACGGAAGAACTCCAGGGGCCTTATGACGACATAAAGGTATGTACTATGGCGTATGGTACCTACCGCAGGATTAACATTGACGGCTGATTTGAGGAGAGGACGGAGGCTCTTCATTTCTTAAGGTCTAATAAATTCGTTTCCTGTTCTGTGAAATTAGTAATAGCTAGGGTAGTATAGAATTCATCCGTCTTTAAAGCTGGCGACAACCAACAATCCGGACATAAAAATATAATCTTGCCTTCTCTCAATGGTTATGATTGACGTTATATTTACAAATATTGCCATATTTGTCCATCATGACCCTGGCGGGACATTTAATCGCTTTCCTTCTTGAGCAGTACCAACATCTTGATTTCCAACTATTTGAGAAAGTGTATTCTTGAAACAGCATCACTGTTCTACCGGAAGGTGTTGTTATGATGTCATAGTTGATACCTGAAATTAAAAAAAAGAAAATAATAGGCATAACTAGAAAACATGAAGTTTAAGGCTTTTTTAGTAATTAAGGCTATATTTCAACTTGACCCCCGCCGGTGGCGGCGGTTATGTTGCACTCGACCCAACTTAAACAGCAGAGTCTTGAGTTTTCAGACACCGGAGTGTTAAGGTGGCCCATAGGGCATTTCTCTCGTACCTGGACTGACCTAGGTCATACGGTGTACAAATATTGCCCCGGAGAGGGCGTGCAATACATATGGCTGTCATGGTACCTATACATACCAATGCTAAAATAAAAGATGAGAGTAAGTTATTATTGTAAGAAAAGTTGAACTATTGATGTGAAGGACTTCAATAGCAGAGGTAGACGTAGACCCAAGCCAAGATGGAGGGTTGGCATGAAAGAGGACATGAGAAAGAAAGGAAGGAATGAGGAGACGTCTGAAAAAAAAAACATTACTCCCATTACTCCAGTGTTTTAAACGCGCGTGAACTAGTAAAAATCCTGTGACTGGACTGGAACAAAGAAATGGGCCCATTACAGTGATAGTTCACATTATTCCAGTAGCATTCCAGCACTGGATTTGCTCGTTGGACTGGAATACTACTGGAATAATGTGAACCGGGCTCTAAGGCACGCAGATGATGAGGAAAGACACAAAAACTTTTTTAAGTACACGTTTATTTCAAAATACTTATAGCACAAAACATTTGTCGACATTCAATTGCTTTAGTTAATTATTTTACTTCACTGTAGTGAATATTGCATAATATTCAAGTCTCTAATATTGCTTAATATTCGACTTTCTAATATTGCTATCACTTAATATAGATTTATCAACTATGTAACACGTTGTAATAAACATATAATTAGGTGAAAATGTATGACTTATTGCAAGGGAGAATAAATAAAACCAACAACAAAATTAAAGTAGATCATACTTGAACCCGAAATAAAGCTAATGACCGTTATAAATAATATTATTTACCTGAGAACCATTCAATCACATCAGCTTACAAGAACTTGAACCTCATCATAATCAGTTCTTTTTTTGTGAATTGCAATTATAATTGTAAAATGCAGTGTATTTTTTAAATTTATTGAACAAAGTACATACTTAATACGGACATAAATAACAGTATTTCTTAGGAGGCGGTATTTCCTCATTCAGTGCTCCCTATCGGCGTTGGGAAGTAAATAAGGCCTTACCATATATAGTACACTTTACTAATTTAATTGAAGGGATCAAAAAGAAACGGAAAAATTGAAATGTAATCACATGCCTACTATTAATTAAAAACTAAACAGAGCTGAAGCAGCCGATCATAACTTATTGGGTTTGTTATTATTAGACTATCTAAAATACACACACGTTGTTAAAACCATAATAGGTATAATCAATCAATTAATGAATTAGCCCACAGCAGTCCACTGCTGGACATAGACCTCTCCCAATGTTTAATAGGTATACATTACTAATAAATTAATATCACACACGAAAGTTATTTTTCTAAATAAATAATCAAATATGACAAGACTATCTATCTACTTAAAAATTATTAAAACAATTTTCAAATCGGTAATTGTATACCTACGGGACATAGGAAAGACAGGGAGAAGAGTAAAAAAAGAGTATTAGAAAATAGGAAGGCCCTCCCACAAACAGCACGACTTTAGCATAATGGACTTCTTCAGGAAAGCCATGGTCTACTAGCTGAGAGAACTCCTCAAATAGAAAGAGTTCCGAGCTTTTGTGGATTTAAAAAGCTTCATAGTTTTACGTAGCTACCATCATGACTTTTAAATAACGAAGGAGGGCCGTGATTATGTCTGATCTCGTAGAGGATTAGTTTCCCAGAGTCATTGAAACGTAACTTGGCTGGACACTTTGCCGAGTACTTTCTGCTGCAATTCCAGTATCGATGATCGCTAGTCGTCTGGGCGAAAGTGTAGTTTTGCACCATTAGGAGATGCTTTCTCCGTCTGCCTATTTGAATTCTTTCTATAGTTAAACCTGTAAAATAGGAAGTTTAGTTAATTAACCGCACAAAGTAAAAAAAATGGGCGAATAGGTCATTATGGGATTTATATTTGTCATACAGTTTTAATATCTAATTCTTCAATTCTTTGATTGCTTAAATTGTCATAAATTACTAACAAAATAATATCGTCTTTCAATTTATAAAAAAAAAAAATGTTCTGAAAATGGTAGATCTAGCGCCAAATATGTACATTTATCTATTATACATATCGCACCTTCGGTGCAACAAAGTCATAAATACCCAAAATAGCAAAATCGACTTAAGTAGGTACGCCAGATCGTTTAAAAATAATGCCTTCGTTTGGGAAAACAAAGACAGCCGTAAAAGTTCATCAAAATAATACTCAGTAGTTCAAAATAACAATACTTAAGTTGATTATGTGAGACGTAATAGTGAGAAGTTTGTAGAGTTTCTTTTATTTTTACAGGTTATGTAACTTTGAAAGTTTATAAATTTAAAATTTATAAGACTTTATATAAGACTGATTATAAGCCTAAAAGTTTATAAGACTGGTTGCGAAGGTTATTGTTTCCTAGTATAAATAATTTTGGATTATTTTCGAAGTGTTTTTAATAAAAACAACACTGAAAATATTGCCAAATTATTTTGTAGCGTTTTTTTTTACATTTTATTAGTAATTGAAAATAAAATTATTTCATGAAACTGTAGCGAAAGAAACAAACAATATAATTTTATTAAAATATATAACCTACTGTAGATAGTAATTCAGTAATAAGACGACAAACCCGAAAAAAAACTTAAAAGTGCTTAGAAACTATCGTGAGTCATTTTATAATTCGATAACTTTACTACGGCTATACTCACGTCACTCGTCAGGATGCGCCCGACTAGTTTCGGACCCGACCGGAGTCCTTATTCATGAGCAGAATATCCAGGCGCTGCGAAATAAGCCGTCGTCCGAATTTCAACAGAGAGAAGGGATGGACACTGCCACCAGCTTGGAAACCGGCCTTGAAATGCACGTACCACAAATGGGAATCGAACCTGGAATGCGACACGGTGAGCGCGTTATGCCGCACTGCTGAACCACCGAGCGACGACGATGACGACACCGAACTGTCCCGTACTCGGCCGAATACCCCCCCGCTATCCGAGCGCACGCGACGGCAGCGCCAACGTTGGGAACGCAGTAAAGCACCGGACGTCGCCGCGCCTGGATACTCTGCTCATGAATAAGGACTCCGATCGGGTCCGAAACTAGTCAGGCGCATCCTGACGAGTGACGTGAGTATAGCCGTAGTAAAGTTATCGAATTAAAAGTGCTTTCCTGTAAAATCACAAAATGAGCTGTTAAGACTTTGTTGCACCGAAGGTGCGATATACCATACTATTACCTATGACATCATGCACCCCAACATCGATAGCTGGATTAATGGCAGAGGTCTAACGGATATTAAATAACTAAATAAAATAAATCTATTTTAAAATACAAAACACATCTTTAGGTAAAAGCAAATTTAATCAACAGGAACATGAATCAATAATTTTCTTAAATGAATAGAAATATTGCGACAATAGAACGTTGTAGGCATTGTAGGTGCGACCGTTGCAGTCCCATTTCAGTACGTCCCCCAGCTGGAACACACCTACAATGATAAACTTGTACCAATTCCACTACACTACGCCCCCGAGTATGACGCACAGATAGTGACCAAGTTAGATAAAGAGACGCTTTATTTAGATGACTTGTACCCGTTGAGAGGGCTGACTAAAGAAGGATCACAAAATAGACGACGGTAAAGGGTCAACCCGGAGAAGATCGACCTATGGAATTTCTTCAAATTTTAGCCGTCTGTTCGAAGAGCACCCAGCACAGACCCCAATGTCGCCGATGTTACTTGATATATATAGGCATACACGCAAAACATAATATTATTACTATACATACTTCATAGTCTTATGTAGCTGCCATCGCGTTCCCTATAAAGAATAGGCGGTTTGTGATTATGTTTAATCTGATAAAACACTAGGTCACCGTAGTTGTTGAAGCGCAGTTTGGCTGGACATTTTGATTTGTATTTTCTGCTGCAATTCCAGTAACGTTGGTTGCTCGTTGTTTGCGCAAATGTATGATTTTCCAACAGTAATAGTGTAGCCTTTTTCTTTTTGCCTACCACGATTCTTTCTATATTGAACACTGCAAAAATTAAAAATTATGATAGAGAAAAATATATCAATCACATCATGACTAATACACTTATATACACATACGGACTGTTTAATTACAACTACTAGACACAGACCGTAACCGCTGTACTGCGCCTTGGATATGTGCGCAGTGAGACGGGGGAGTATGGACTGACCGCGCGTCGGATTTGGTTAGTTCGTCGTTATCGCTCACGACGCGGCGGCGGTATCTCGTCCACTCAGCTCAACTCATGCTTTTGTTTCTCTTTTTTTACCTCGTCCCCTGTCGTACCGAGCGTGGTTAGGGTTTGACTCAGCGGTTACAGACTGTCCATCTAAACTATTCGTACTTACCTATGGCCGGTTGGCTTAGACCTCAAAGATTTTAGTGTATGACCAGTTTCAGTAAGTATTGGGATAGTTAATAAAGCATCTTCCTTCTCTTAATAATAAACGTTACCTACTTCATAAGCTTTTCTTATATTTCTTTTGTACAGATGATGGTTCAATTAGAATACAAAGTACACAACGCACCTATTCACAATTGCATATTAGTAGTAATCAATTGTCTGCCAAAAAATGAGTCCATAAGAAAAAAGGATAAAAAGTATAAAACAAGGAACTATTGGTACTGATTCTGTTATTACAAAATACATACACTAGGTTAAAAAGATTAAGATACGTTTTGTGTTATGATACACATGAATTGAACGCTAGTGGCTGTTCTCCAACCACAGCAGATCTAAAATTTAACATAAGCCCCAAGATGGTTCTTGTAATATCTGGGAGGTGGGTGGTTGTGCTCAAGAATATGTGGTTCTACAATGCTATCATACCAGAAACTTATTTTCGCTTTACATCCTTGAGAAATTCTTCTGGAACAACACCATTTGTAAGAATCCTTGCCAATCCGTGAGTACGTGTGATTATCCACCAAGAGGAGCTGGACTCCTCGAGTAGAAGATATCAATTTGTAGGGGAATCCTGAAAATGTAATGATAATAATTATTAGATAAGACTAAAAGATCGGGAGGCCTATGTCCAGCAGTGGACTGTAATAGGCTTATTGATTTGATTTCTGGACTAACGGCCGATCCTAAATGCGATCTCAATCCAAATATGCCAATCCGAAACCAGAATTTCGATCGGTTTGTTGCTCAAAACGTCCATATATTCAATCGATGGAACGCTTTGACCATCCTCTTTCACTATCGATCCCACATATGGACGTTTTAAGCAACGAATCGACTAAAATTCTGGTTTCGGATTGGCATATTTGGATTGAGATCGCATATTAAGACCGGCCGTAAAAGAACACATCGCTTCTTACTATATTTTGGACGCTATTAATTTAGGTTTTTTGATCCATTTCTTCCGTAGTCTTTTACCAGCTTCAATAAATGAAAACAAATAAGACAATAAGGGTAGGACGCCCCCTAGCCAGATGGACCGATTACCTGAAAAAGATGGCTGGGACGGACTGGATGCGGAAGGCGGAGGATCGCACGAAATGGCGCACATTGGGAGAGGCCTATGTCCAGCAGTGGACTGCATTGATTGATTGAAGACAATAAGCCTTTCTCTTGAATCACACTATCTATTGAAAGTAAAGAATAAGATAGGTGTTGATGTTTGTAATAAAATTGATGACAAGATTTAAAAATTATTGCTTATTAAAGATAAAATCTATGCACAATTTACAAAAGTCCTTTCATCATCATCATGATCATGTGACCAATTATAAGAGCGTGTCTTCCTCCTCATAGCCGTTTTGCAGTTGCGTCCAACATTTTCACTTTTCAGCCCACAGTTCGTTTATTTTTGAGTTTATTTCGGTTCTTCTGAGAACGACCGCCGTCTGAACTGCCAATCCTGGAAGTAAAACCACTACCAGAGGCTTCGTATACTGTTCAGCTGGTGACACTGATGACGATTAACTTAGACAACTTGCCTTGGGTCTCGAGGATGTTGGTACATTGTCAACTCCAGCAGAACCCTGTAAACCTGGCAGATATTCTCTACCATTTGACATAAACTCCAGCTTGGTTCAGATAATATCTAGGAGGTGGATGGTTGTGCTCAAGATTATCTGGTATCACGACTTTCGAAGCATTGAAAGTTAATTTGGCTTTACATTTTTGGGACACTGTACTGGAACAACGCCATTTGTAGGAGGACTTGTTTACTCTGGAGTACGTGTGGTTACCCACCATGAGAAGGTGGACCCCTCGAGCGACAGCTATCAGTTTGTAGGGTAGTTCTGAAAATATATTTAGTAATTGAATGAAATTTTGAAGCATTTACTATGCTAACTTTCAAATCGATTAAGATAGGAAAAAGTGAATGCTCAGGTGGGACTCGAACCCAAGATCTTTCCCTTACAGGGGGAATGCTCTGACCACTGAGCCACCGAACCACACCTGAAGTTATCCAAATTCTCCTATACTACCGTCTTAGGGCGACGGTGGGAGCCATCTACCGACATTCATACGAAATATCGGAAACAAGGAATGATGTTCCGATCATTTTTAAACATTGTTTTTTGATGACTCTGCCCAAATAAATGAATGAAATTTTGAAGCATTTACTATGCTAATTTTGTGGCTCAGTGGTCAGAGCATTCCCCCTGTGAGGGAAAGATCGTGGGTTCGAGTCCCACCTGAGCATTCATTTTTTCCTATCTTAATCGATTTGAAAAAATAATATATTTAGTAATTAGTAGATGAGACTAAAGGTAACATCTGAACGTTAAAATTTTGATGAAAATCTACTAGAGCCTTTGGCGTAATAACTTATTTAGTTCAAATGGGTAGATAACTGAAATACAGAACGAGCGACTCAGCAATAAGCAACTGAAAATGGCCTTCCAAGATTTCACAACGAGCCCTTGGTAACATGTGTCTATGAGATGATAGCCTTCTAGTCGATTCCACTCCCCGAAGTGATCATTAAAGCCATTATCAATCAATCAATCGTTTCATTTAGTTTTATTTAACATACAGTAACAATTTAACAGGACCTCTATCAAGAGAACATGTAACCAATTCGTAATACCAGCATCAGCATGATGGGAAAGACTCGTGTATCTCGTCCTTTAGACCAATGAAATCTCAAAAACTCAGTCACCATTACGATTCATTCCATTATTGAATTAGACTCGCGAGATAAACTCGCGCGCCCAATCAAAAGTCTAGGGTATAGGAAATTAAAGAACACAATAACAATTGAATAAAATTTATTAAGTCACTTAGGTATTTATTTTATTATATTGATTTTAATATGAACCAATGATACATAGCGATATTATTACAAATGCCAAATAAATCGCAATAAAATCCGTTAAAAATAATTTTATATCAATAAAAATTATTGCATTCACAAAATGTTTTCATTCTCAATCTAGGAGCCAGTTCCACCAAACAACAACAAACGAACTATACCCACTAGGTACATATTTTTTTAGTTCTCTATCATTATATGATATGTGAACTTTTATGTCATGAATTAGAAAAAAAAACACAAGCTTTTAACCATTGTAATTAATAAAAATGTAGAAAATAACTATTAATGCTAAAGTAAAAATTTAAACCGACGCATCAGGGAATTCTTCCGCATCGCATGCCTCTTGTGGTAATGTTCCCAGAAGTCTGGCAGTATTGCCACATTTATTCACCGTCCTAAGAAGAAGCCAGACTTCTGGTCACGAGAAGCGTAAAATAAATAAAAAATGTAAAATTAATCAGAGGTAAGTTTTCTCATTTTATCGTCAGTGACATCCACACTAAGCCATATTCTAAGCTCTTGGCTCGCGTGACGTCGCCGATTGCGAGCAAAAAATCTGATCTAGATTTTCTCATCTAATTCATTGAAATGTTACAATTTAAGGACCGTATATTGCATTTTTAAGAAGACGCAATTTACTTTCGCACCTGGCAAATATAACCTTTACCTCAAGTTTGTGGGGTCGCCACCCTTGTTCCCCGGCCGCCATCTTGGAAAAGGGGGTGAAAACACTTTTTTCGCGAAATTTTGGAAACTATGCGTCTTACAAAAAATTTGCAAAGTCATTATTTGTAGCAAATTGTTTTGCCTACAAATATGTTAGTATAACATTTTACCCTAAATTAAAAATTAAAGAAGTAATAAGCAAAAAAGTGACTGTTGTTTTATAAAAAAAATCATTTTTGCTCTTTATCTTTTTTAATACATTTTACACAAAAATTACATCACACCAATCTTGTGAATGATTTTTGAAGAAATTATTTCCCTATATTTTTTTTAATTTCATTAATTTTAAACGCTGTTACAGCGCTCCAAAGTTGACCGGATTCGTCAATGCTCATGAGAATCCGGTCAAAGCGAAATATTTAACTTATTTTTGATTTTTTGTTTATTTTGAATATATTCTTAGAATTTTTTTGTCAAATTCTTACAACTTTACTTAAAAAAGTATAACAATTTATATCATTTTTTTTTACAAAAAGTAATAAAATAAAAAAATTAATACAATAAATACACACACCAGCAGAATTAGCGGAACACAGAAAAAGGAAGAATTAATATATATTTTTCGTAGCACCGGCCGTTTACATTACTTTTTGTATCATTTTTACATATTTTTTTTTAAAACGTCTAATTTGAAAATTGAATGTATGTCAACAGTCATTTTTCCATTTGCGTAAAGTTCGTAATATCCATTTGAAAAACACTAAATTGCAGTTTTATGAGACTTTTGTGTTTTCTCGCTTATTGATAAGTTACGAACATCTAAGTATGCCTGATTTAACGCTACCAGAAATCATCATGGCAGATGAAATAAGAAGAAACGGTCAATCCTACAGATTGATTGCTACAAGACTTCGTCGATCGTTATCAACGATTCATCGTAGCATCAAACGGTACAGATTGACGAATTATATTATCTAGTGAGAAGAAGAGGACAAGGCAGGAAAAGGTGTACCTCAAGGAGAGATGACCGTTTTCTACAACTTGCTTGCTTGAACCGTAACCGACGACTGACGTCATACAACATTAGCTACAGACTGATTATTTTGCAATATACGCTAAGAAGCTTCGTAGCCTAGCGGTAAGCGCTTCGACTGTAAGTCCTTATGGTTTCAGATAGTACCGGGTTCGAATCTGGGCTTCTGACACTTTTTGTGATTATTTTTTATTTTTTGTAATTTATTACCTTTTGTGATTATTTTTTCTTTTTGTAATTTATGACTTTTTGTGATTATTTTTTCTTTTGTAATTTATTAATTTCTTCTGGCAGAAAATTAGCAGAAAATTAGTGATAGGTTGCAGAAAATTAGTGATAGGTTCTATGATTGGCGCTATATTATAGGTATGGTATGGTATGTTCTTTTTTTCAAACATGCTTGGAAATGTGAACATTATTTTGACAACCTTCTTCGAGATAAATCGAAATTGCTGTACATGCGAGTAGCGGCCGGCAAAAGTTGTATAAAAATCCATATCTGTCGTGTTTTAGCGGCCAAATAATTACTATGTAAACTCATATCTGTCGTGTAATTTAAAAATGGAACCATCTTTTACTCCGAACCATGGCAACCAAGGAGGTAACTTATCCAAGGCATTATTTAAATACAGAACTGGCTTGCAAATAGAATGCTGTTTATTAAGAAAAATAAAAAACAAATGACCATTTCGCCGCGTGAAAAATTACTGTTGTTCGTTGTTCGTCATTGATTTTGAAAAGTAGGTAACTAAAAAGTTCTGCCTAGATACTACTTAGTTTTAATTTCCGCGCATTGTTTGAGAAAAGCACTATACAAGCCTTGGCCACAACTGACCGTTGCCGGACTCCGTAATGCGTGCCTCGGCTGCGCCTCGGCCCGCATACTTCACGATCGACCGGCAATACTACACCTGGCGGCCGCGGCAGTAATGTACTATTTATCTGTATATAACGAAGAAAGAAAGAAATAAAAAGTTTGAATTGTCGTTATGTTTGGCAATTTTTGGTGATTTTCTGTATAATGTTTGGTAAAATTACCGTGTGCGAACGTGTTAAAAGATCTAAGAAAAAATAAAATTGTACAAAGAATATTTTGGTTGTTTTAATTTTAATATTAATTAATAAAATAAGGACAAGGATGTATAAGGGATTTACAAAGTGTAAGTAAGTAAGTCCACTATATTTATCTTTTAATTTTTTTGTTTTAAATGTCGTTACAGAATCATCTAGCGTAGAGAATAAATACAAATAAATAATAGAAATAAATAATACAAATAAATAATAAATGCCTTGTCTTATATGTAGTATGTATAATAGTTTTAATAATAACTCAATCCATTTTATGAAAATTTCATCACAATAATTTCGCCCGAGTTCAATATCAATTTTAAAAATGTTAGTTTATTTATTTAATAGTATATTTAGCTGAAATTAAAAATTAAAATAATAAAAAAGGGTCATCTGTCGGTATTAAGCCAAATCCTTTAGGTGGCCTAAATGATTTTGCTATAATCCGAAAGATGGCCTTTTAAAAAATATTTGCCTTATTAAAGATTATTCTAGACTTAGAATAATAACGCATAGAAACGCAATACGCGCGAGCGAAGTGAAGCCATTTCAACCAAGCCGGTTTACTTACTATCAGGGTTACCAGTGTTATCAGTGTTATCACATAATTAGGTAAAATATTGAAAACAAATTAATTTTTGTATTAATTGATTCGTATTACTTACCGCTTTTAGATACGTACCAAAAGCTGTATTTTGAATAAAAATGTATATATATTAAAAAAAATATTTATATGCTATAGAACAAACTGTAATAATAAATAAAATATTTACAATTATATGCGTCGATAACAAATTCTAAATGGACACGATTTATTAATTGAAAGTTTTCACTTCTGCCGGCACTCCCGGAGTGCAGCCCGTCTTTTTTTTTATCAAACATTAGTACCCTGTAGGAGATGACACATCACTCGATGTGCTCTATCTCATAATGCCATTTGTAAGAAACAAAATCTGATTATAGCTGAAAGGCTGATCGCAGATGGAAAAAGAAAAGAAAAAAAAAACATTATGTACCTATGTTGTTGCAAATTAATGTCAAAATTAACATGTTAATTTAACTGTTGTTTCATGTTCAGTTATTGTTTAAAAATAAAGCTAACTATTTTAATCTCACCTTTTTTGTGTTCCGCTGATTCTGCCGGTGTGTATATAGGTATATTAAATTTAAATTTTATAAAAAAAATCTCACTTTTTTGCTTGTAACTTCTTTAATTTTCAATTTAGGGCAAAAAGTTTTATTACCATATTTTAAGCAAAACTATTTCCTACAAATCATGACTTCCCAAAATTTTTGGAAGACGCATAGTTTCCGAAATATTGCGAAAAAACTGTTTTCACCCCTTTTTTTTAAGATGGCCGCCAGAATCAAGAATGGCGACCCCACAAACTTGAGGTTAAGCTTCTATTCGCCCCCACACATGACCGAAAAATAAAATTACGTCCTCTAAAAAATGCAAAGCTCATGTAACATTTCAATGGACTAATACTATTTAAAGCAAGCAAACAAGTAATGTAACTTATTTTACATAACATGCTATTTTATTTTATTTTTAGCCTAGGTGACGCTTCTGTGTTGCTAACCCTAAATGTACACAAGTACCTACTGATTGACGGACGAGACTTTGGTGAAGACTTTCTTCTCGAAGTTGAAGAGTCAGAAGAGAAGTAAACAAAAAAATAGAAGAAATGTCAGAAGAGAGAAAATAATTAGAAAATTCGAACCCGGACTTAAAATGTAAGCTTTGGATGATGATGACTAGCTAATGCATCTGCATGGTATCGCCAGGGAAATAAAAAAAAAATCTTATAACCCGATTGCAGGGTCTAATAACAATAGAAATATTGTAACAATAGGATGAGCCAAATAATCTTCGGTATATTAAAATGACAAAAGTAGAGTGTACTGTTATGCGGGGTTTGCACCGCCGTAAGATTATTGCCGTGCGGTAAAAATCGATCGACTGTCTACATGGCAAACCCACTAGAATCGTCATGTCATGTGTGCTCGTCTGCCACCTAAGTGGTATAAAAAAAGAATTCGGCAAAGCGAAAATCGATCCGTGTAAACACCTCATTAGTCAGACATAAGTCTTTGTTTTCGTTCCCACTTATGTTACAGGTTCTATTGCACTCATACTTGTGTTAAGGCATATTGTTTATTGTAATTTTGAATTTGGTTTTTCGTGCTTTCAATACAAAATTGTTACATACAGTTCACATAACTTTTCATGTTAAATGCACACGAATCTTTTATGAACATGCGTGTGGTCTAAATAACATGCAACTACATTATCATACTCATCTAATTTCACTTTTGCTTTACACTTCTTGGATATTTTTCTAGAACAGTACCAAATCGCTGAAGTTTTGTTTGTCCTCGCGTATGTGTAGTTATTTAGAAGTAGAATCCGTCCACCCCGCCCGCGTCGAGACGAAATAAATTTGATTGTATGACCTATAAGAAATATATTTACAATGTAAATAAAGTATACCAATTACTGTGTGACTATCGGCAAATACAAAGATATTTGCCTGTAGTTACACAGGGCAAAGGTAAGAAAGTTTGAATAAAATAGAGAAAGACATATGTGCAGATTAAATTTTCAAAATGTTTGCCGATCAGTATAATCGCCATGTTTAATTACAGAAATAGACAATGTAATAACCATGATGGCTAGTCTTGTAATAAATTGAGTTAAGTACAAGAATATCGTTTTTAACAGAGATTTAAATTAGATCAAGATTTAATTTTTAACATATTTTTATCACTAGAATTTACCTTTTGGTATCATTTAACAACATCAAATCACAGAACATAAGGACATATAACAGATAACTAGCTGTTACCCGCGGCTCCGGCCGTGTGGATCTCGGTTATCGCTCAGTGTTGAGCCGACGGTATTGAGCATTAAATTCGCCTCTCTACTCAGCTTTGTCCTCGACTATTTACTCGCCTCTGTTTTTCACTTTCTACTCGCCTCTTTATTCGACTTTCTTTGATCTTTTCTCGATCTCTTTTCTTACTTGAATCTCTACTCGAAACTCTCCATTCCTCTCTACTCGCCTATCCACTCGATTTCTTTTCGGCTCTATACGTGAATCACTCCACTCGCTTCTCTACTCGCCTTTCTACTCGCCTATCTCCTCGCCTCTCTACTCGACTCTCTACTGGACTCTCTGGTCGCATATCTACTTGCCCCTGTACTCAACTTTCTATGTGACGTTTACACGCGTGTTCACTCGCCCCCATAACTATCTCTACTCGCCTATCCACTCTGCTCTATATTTGGCTCGTTACTCGGTTCTGTCCGTTCCCAAGCCCTAATCCACCTCTGTAGGTACTAAATATTATGAGGATAGCCTATGTCCGTTCCCAAGATATCTTCAAAATTTGCAAACTTTCATCCCCTAGCCCTATTCCCCCCCAACTCTACCCCTTTTTACGCGATAAAAAGTAGCCTATGTCTATTTCTAAGCTCTAAGCCATCTTTGTACCAAATTTCATCAGGATATCTAATCAAAAATGACGAACTTTCATACTAACTTTCATCCACAAGTCCGAGGCCATGTTCTTTCATGGCCCTCGGCGCAGGCCAGACCCGGGAGCCAGCCTTACAGTGGGAGGCACTCCCATCGACATCAAGCCCCGGTTGAAATACCTGGGGCTGGTGCTTGACGGTCGATGGGACTTCGGAGAACATTTCCGAAGTCTGCGCCCCAAGTTGGTGGCAACGGCGAATGCCTTGGGCAGGCTGTTGCCCAACTTGAGGGGCCCAGAGGACTCCTGCAGGAGACTCTACGCGGGTGTCGTGCGGTCCATGGCCCTATATGGGTGCTGTTCGGTATCTATATAATCCATCTCTGTAGCAAATTTCATCAGGATATCTTCAAAAATGATAAACTTTCATCCTCTATTTCCCTCTCTTAAATCCCCTTTCTTGCGATAAAAGGTAGCTTATGTCCGTTCTCAAGCTCTAACCCACGTTTTTTTTTACGTTCGGGAAATCCCCACGGAAACCCCTCCCCCCTTCGCAGCCGAAGGGGGAGGTTATTTCGGACTCGAACCGACTAAACCGCACGCCGTCTGTGGGTCGATGTGCTAGGCCGAAGGTGAGGTTGTCTTGTGACATATTCCTCGCACCCCGGCTGACCCAGGGCCATTCCTCTCGGTCTGGCCCTCCTCGGGGGCTCTAATCCACGTCTGTATTAAATTTCATCAAGATCGGTTCAGTGGTTTTGGCGTGCAAGTGTTACATACAGATAGACAGACAGACTGACAGAGTTACTTTCACATTTATAATATTAGTATGGATTTCACCAATGCAATGGTAATGACTGAGATTAATAAAACTAATAAAAAAGACGGGTTGCACTCCGGGAGTGCCAGCAGAAGTGAAAACTTTTCTTTCTTTCTTTCTTCGTTATATACCAGGCAGCAAAAACTGGTCGCAAAGACGTCCAGGATACGTCAAAAGATGATGTAATGACGTCCGAAAATGGACCTTATTTGACCCGAAAAAGACTCCAATATGTCACATCCAAACGACGTCCAGCAGGATGTAAAAAAGACGTCTTACAGGACGTCTTAGCGAACGTCCTTAAGACGAATAAAGTGACGTTTGTATGACGTAAAAGTTAGTAATTGAATTGACGAATAATTGTGCCCATTTTTAGACGTCATACAAGACTAAGTAAATGACGTTACTATAACGTCATCACTTCGTCAGATACCGACGTAATAGTAGTATTGGGACGTCTCAAAGACTTAGTATAGACCAATAAAGTTACGTTGTTATAACGTCATTAGTTTGTCACGAATTGACGTATAGCTAAATTTTTCCGGGACGTTACGAAGACGTCGTGAGGGATCAAACTAGGGCGGTCTATAAGACGTCTTCTGGGCGAGACAACGCCATCTGTAAGACAAATGCAGGTCGTAATAAATGACGTTCTTAAGACAGCCTCATTATGTTGAATTTGGCCCTATCGCATACAACGTGAAGACACAAATACATTTCATATCATTTATTAAAAAAAATATTTAAATACAATATATATAAAAGTTCGATATGACCTGCAACCACCTCATAGACGTTTGTCCGAATTATATGAATACAATGTGTCTGAAACTGAAACAGTCTTCTGCTTCTGCACCAAAAATGAAACTAATAATTATTGCTAACAGTTTAATCAAAGTAGTATAGTTTGAACAACTTTCTTGTACCAAACAAATTATGTTTTCTGTACCTTCTAATTATATTATAATATTAACGTAACACCGATTATGTTTGAAGAGCATTTGGAAATAATAGGTAATTTTTAAACAGAATGGAGTATGGGCATAGCTAACCATTTGTTACTATCCACAGGCAATAAAACACAAAGGGATTTTAACAATATTATTTGACAAATTTGTAACAAGAAAAATATTTGTAATTTCAGATTCATAAGGATATGAATAATATGACTGGTAGCTGTTAAAAAAGTATCCATATAAAAATATTTGATCAATGTATTCTAGAATATTGTGAATTTGAAGATTTTTTTTGTTGTTAACGTTACAATAACAATCAGCTTGTGAATGAGAAAATATTTGAAGCATATATTGTTTATATCTGAGTTTCTTATACATTTTATATTGGTTATCATTTGGAGTTGGTCCAAATGTACGTTCCATCATAAGAGAGACACAATCTGTAGAAACATGCTCACTATTTCTTGCTATTTGAACTTCTGTCAATTGCCTATATATTTGCTGCAGAGGTTTATTAGGGGATCTCACAAAGTCCTTTATGCTTTTAAGAAAATTCTCAAATGGAAAAGCTGAGAAGTTATTTAAAGGACCGTAGGTCCTCGCATCTTCACTTATGTGACATAGTACATGAACGTTATAAATTAGGGATTGGGCCCCATATATTTTCTCACAATGCTGTATGAACATAGTTAAAATTTCGTGTGCAAGATCACATCCCATGGAATTTATGTAACTTTCACAACATAGCAGGGTAATGCCACAATGAAATAATAAAAAGTTTTTGTAAATCTCATCAGATAATATTCTTTTCAATACCAGAGGATCTAAATTTAAAGAAACGTCCGAAATTCTGTCGCTTTCCATCTTGGCAATTCGGATATTCCACGTGGCTTCCGATTAAATTCAGTGGGAATAGAATGTCGTAGTTCAATCAACTTTTCAGAAAGCATATTTACTAATCGACTTGGTAATCGAACACTTAAGTCTCCACCTATCCAAGTATTAAGTAACTTTCTCATAACACCTAAGCACACTGCGTGCATGTAATCTATAGGAAAACATGCCATAGGATTCTATGGGCAACACAGACAGGGGAGAAATGTCGAGGTGGTGATCCTCATCGCTGCGTAACAGAAATTGGGAGTCTGTTCTTCTTGTAGCCGTAACACTTCTAAGAACCACTCTACCATGAACATAGTCTCCAACTTCAATACACTTGTCACAAGAAGAATATACACCATGGGATTTGACACACTTAATCATTGCTTTAGCAGGAGCATCACAGATAAAACTGTGAACTTTGACACGGTAATGTTGATTATTATATGTAAAGCCTTCATTGAGTAAATCTGATAATTCAGTAACAAGGTCTTCAAAAAATACACGCAATGGGGAAGGTTTTGAGCAGCCACAATAAAGTGCTATCACTATAATATTATTATTTAAAGAATTTTTCATCAAACCCAAAATTGGCCATAGTTGAATATTCGTAGTCTTAAATAGAGGTAATCCGTCAATATTAAAACTAAGCATTATTTCTTTATCTTTAGTTTGTTTTATAACATCGAAATTCTCTATTAACGACTTAACTATACCCAAGTTAATCATTTCGCCATTATTACTGAGCTGCTTAGTTGTGATAAAGTGGCGTTCTTAATAAAGTACGTGAATCAATTGGAAGATCCGGATGTAAAGGAGAAAGAATCTTTAATAAGTCGTTTAGAGCGGCATGTGAAATTTGCTTTCTAGTTGCCCAATCTCTTAATTTCATAGTCAAGTGGCTATTAGGAAAACTATTATTTAAAATATTATCCCCAAAATTGGAAACAATTTGGTTTTCAGTAACACTAACTACTTCAATGTTTTGACTATTGGGAAAACTATTATTTAGAGTATTATTCTCAAAATTGGAAACAATTTGGTTTTCAGTAAGATTGATTGATTGATGGACAGTCGTAACATTGAAGCTACGACTGTCCGTTCCTAAAGCTTCTTCACACCCACTATCTACATTACTGTGATTGTCATTTTCATGTATTGATTCATTAGTATTAGTAACAGCACTAAGTCCAATATGTTGTCTTAAATTAGAAGTATATTGCTCATTAAATTGTGCAATTATATACGCTCGATTCTGGGCTATTCTTCTATACCTCTGTCGTGTACCAACAATAGTTCTCTTGGTATATTTAATTTTTTCCATTTTCTATGACTTATTTATAGACAAAATGCCGCAAAAAAATTACAACTAATAAAAATATTCTAACGTAAACTTATCAATTAGAATTACGACAAAGAGGCGCGCTTCAACTTTGCTTTCTGTCGGTCTGGTGCATGTTTAAGCCAGGCTTTAATATTATCTTCAATTTCTTTTTCGGATGTTTGTTCACCTCTCAATGATTCTGAAAAATGAAAAAAAAATATATTTTATTTTATTTCATACTAACAGTAATTAAGTAATGCTTTTTAAAATAATTAATAATTATTCTTTTATGTAAGTTTTTTTCCTCTAATAAAAAAATAACTCGAGTATAAAATGATGGAAAGCTCATTCATCATGGTCATTCTCAGCAAACTAAAGTGAAACTTACCCAGAACTGCAGTTTTTAGATGTACAAGGTTTACAAAAGCTATTTTATTTGATCTTTTTCCATAATAGCTGTAATTAGTGGCTAATTCATCAGTCATTAAGAATTTTAATACTCTTGAAGTTTTCTCAGAGCCTTGGCGGCCACCAACATTGCGTAAATATTTGACCTGCAAATAAAATAATTACATGTTAGTATATCACAATTTTCTCAAAGGTACACTTTACATGGACATGTCGTAAATACACCATGGCATTTGGCCAATTTTTATTATATTTTGTAATAATTACATAAACCGGGAGATGCCTCCTGCGAGGGTCTCCACAACGCCACGGAAGGTGAACTGACATCGGGTGAGGGGGCGCACGATGGGTCGTTGTTATATGGTGTTTTCTAGACTTATCATCAGCAGTCTGCCAATAGATGTATTGTGTGGGTCTCAAATTTCCACTTACCAAAGTATTAAAAAATCCTTTGTCATTTTCAATTTTTTCTTCTATCAATGAGACATCTGAAATCTCTTTTAACGGGAAATCTATTGAGTTCAGCAGTCCGTGGCTGTTAGTGTCTCCTTGCAGCAATTTTGCTTTGATGTCTTGCAGCATTACTAAAATTTGGTTATTTTGAGACTTAATATGAGATATTTCAAGAGCTGAAACAGAAAATTAGTAGATATAGGTTAGTTAAAGGATAGCTGTCAATTGCACTCTTAGCTATAACAACAGGTTTAAGGGAAAGCTATCCTTTAACTGAAACCTTGAATTTATACCTCTTTACATACCTATGTTTAAACAGTCACATGTGGTATTATTACCTGAAAAACAATATTATTTGGTTTATATAATGTTTTGACATTTTATTAGCTGCTTAACACTCTTAAATTATGATTTTTAACTACACATCATTATAAATAAGTTTGTCAATTTTTTTATTTTTGAGACCTTTTGTTGCCGACTTTAATTGTTATATTAGTGTATAATCAGGAGTACTGAATAACTATACAAAGTTTCGTATCTATGCTTCTAAGCCTTGAGGAGTTCCCTCATGAGATGGCACTCCTGGCTGCAGCATCAGGTTTCTACTATAAGAAAGTATGCATGATGACAAAGCAATCAATCCCAATGTAAGCTATCTTAGCACTTTCCATCATGGAGTACTAATGGCACTCTACCGGCTCCACATACAGACCCTCCTCATCATGTGTAGTTAAAAGTATTCATATTGACATAACGACCGAGCCCAAACTCTACTGTTCTAGTATTTTCCATCAGAGATTTCCAGTCCCTACATCCTGGCTTCATCATGAGATCAACTTAATGGTACCATATTATTGTATTGTCACCGGTTTTACATAAGTATGCCAAGTTTCAGTGTAATAGAATACCAGCAAGTGAGTGAAATATGGTTTGCAAGATTTGAAAAAAAAAATAGTTTCATACATTACATAAGTTACATAAGAACATTGCAAGGTAAATAAAAGCTTGTAAAAACTAGAACGATTGTATGACAATGTTTAAATAAAAACATAGAACGGACGTCAATGAAGTCTTCCCTTGGTAGTGCTTTGAGGTGCCCCAACGACGTTGAAGTTGGTTCTGTTTTTATTTAAAAACAAATTATGCCAAAGACATGTATGGTGATGGTGTGTATTAAAAACTACCTCACACTACTCAACGGATTTAGATGAAATTGAGTTCCCTAAGTTGAAATAAATGTAATTTAAATCGAAAAACATAGCATTTACGAAATTAAATATAGGACAAACTATAAATTTAATGTAAGCCGCAAGAATGCTACCCAAACAGAATAATACTTTCCGAAAAAAATATTTTATTGGCCATTCAGAATAACCAGCCACCCCCACCAAATACGCCTATTATGGCCTACATAGACTTGTTGCATATTGTGTGATTCCAACAATATAACATACATACCTGTTGAATTGATAAGCTCGTTTTTCCCTCCTTTATTATTACACACTCTAAGCGTTTCTGCTGCTGGTGGTATAGTTACATATTGTTCCTTCTCTGCTTCACCAGAAGTGTTACGGCTTAACTCAGGTATATCACGACCTGTAATATTTCTTTTTATAAGTACTACTTACAGATGTTAAATTGAGTATTTCAAGTTAAAGAGTTGTGAATACATTTTTCAAATTGTTTTTTCAGAGGAGGAGGTTCAAGCCAATCATCTTCATCAGATATAGTCTTGCTCTTCTTACTGTTTTACGTCTTGGTCTTCTAGTATCATTTTCTTCTTCAGTTTGGATGTCAGGCGTATCTTCAAGCAATTTTACCTTTTCCTTTGCCTTCTGTAGTTCATCTAAAATGTAAGCAGAAAATATACATACACTTCAAATTTATTGATAAGCGAAATTAAGTACCAAGCTATGTTACCTGTACCCAACACGAGGAATTGGAACACACATCCAAAACCTCCTTTTAAACTTATGGAGGTATACAATATGGTACTCACCAGTCTCGTAAAAAACTCGATCTACCGAGTATTTTTGCCACTTCTCCGGGTCTGGTGTTGTGCACCTTTCAACGTTTTTGTACAAGCCCTTATTGTCTTTGCAGGGTGGCCAATAAACACCCGTCTTCTGTGGAGTAAACCACTTGTTTACTACAACAGATATGCTTTCGCCCTCGTTCGCAGCAAATTGTACTATGCCGTACATTTTGTGTTTGTTTGTTGTACACTCAGGTACCAACTTACTACCCTTGATGTAGCTGCAACTAAAACACACCTATGACCATGATTTGTTTACCTAAATAAACATAGGCAGATCACGGATCGCGGTTTAGATTGAGCGTGTAATGGCTGCCATACAGTGCATTTGTAATACCTATCAAACACAAAATTTAAACAAGGTCTTTGTATACCTACTCCATACCTAGTAATACTCAAGGTTTCCGCCATAAAAACGAATAAATTCATTAAATCATGTAAAAATATTACAACAACAATAAATATCCACCAATAAAATACTTACATGTTTGCAAAATATCCAGCTTATACACAAAATACCAATGAAAACCTTCAAAATTAAACTTACTCCGATGCGAACAGCAAACTAACAGGAAAGGAACAGGACCATGCCAGCCAACGCTAGCGCCACGCGGCGTAAGAACGAAATACCGGAAATACCCTAATGGTCAAGTGTCAGAGGCGGGAAAATTTAATTTTACTTGCAAACTTAAACCGTATGACTATTAAGTGCAAGGTTTAAATTATTACAGAGGCGGGAAATTTATAATTTACTTGCAAACTTAAACCGTATAAGTATTTACTGCAAGGTTTAATTTTTGCCTTTTAGCCGTGCATCTTCCGGTGATAATAGGGTATTTGACAAATTTTGGAAAACCATTTTAAATTATTCTTTAGCATATAATATGCAAACTACATCGATATTTCAAAAAAAAATCAACGGATTTTAACAAAAAATCGATGGTAAAGTTTAAATTTTCAAAAACGCGCGAAAAACGCTGTCACCTTGTATGGAGCCGATTACGTGACGTCACACGCAAGTAAACATTTTGTATAACCTTAAAGCACTGAAGTCAAAGCAAATAATAAAGTTTTTATTCAAACTTTGTGAATAAAATGGTGTATAAATGGTGTGTAGTTACACAATGTACAAATACATCTATAAATAATCCACAAAAACTGTTTGTTTCTGTTCATTCTGTTCTGTCACAAAGCCGTGTTTACTTGCGTGTGACGTCAGCAGTGCTGTGATCGATCACAGAGCGTTTTCGTCACAGATAAAAATTCGAAAAATTACTAGATATTTTTAAGCGAAATTCTCAAAAAAATATGCTTATTTTAGTTTAGTTTATAGTTTTAAATGTCTTTTTACGCTATTATCTGATAGGATGACCATTATTTGTAGTATTTTTTTAATGTTGTCAAATAGCGTATTATGTAGATAGTGTCACAGAATAGATAATAGTACTAGGTAGTGTACCCGTAGTGGTAGTACCACAGAACAGAAAAGGTAGTACGCTTTATGGCAGAACGGAAGTCCGCTGCCCTAAAATACAAATTCTTTTTGTTTCACTCATCAAGTTTTAAATTCAAACAATAATATTCGAATTTGACTTCAAAATACAATTGTACCAATGTTACAAATTAAGTAGGATGTGTAGGTACAAATGTGCTAAAGAAGATTATTTAACAAAAGAAAATTGAGTGAGTTCAGGATTTACATATGTACTTATAGATGTAACACTAGCGCCACTTTACAAAAGAAATTATAACTGTAATAATACAAAATATCAAAAATCTGGATTGAGCAAATTAAGTAAAGGTCGCGTTGTTGATAACAAATAATTTTTATTTTAAAAATACTGCATTCCTGTAGTATGCGCGTTCGTAAAAGTGCTAGAAACCGATTTTAGCACTTTTACATAGAATTACGAGAGGAATGCAATACTTTTAGATTAAAAAATTGTTATTATCAACAACGCGACCTTTTCTTAATTTGCTCAAACCAGATTTTTGATTTTTTGTATTATTACAGAGTCATAATTATTTTTGTAAAGTGGCGCTAGTGTGACATCAGGTTGTCTCTTAATGAAGTTGCTGTCATCGCTTTCTTGCGATCCTTAGGATCCTTATTGGTCCAAAAAATCTAGCTTTGTTTCAACAGACGTCGCTATAGTGGTCGCCAAAGAGAATATTTAATACCATTTCGTATAGACATTGTGACATTTTGGGACTTTGATAACTTGCTTGACATACCAAAGACGAAGGAATTATTTCTTTGAACCTCAACGTGACATACATATACGTTACATCACATTAAACATGCATACAACATCCTTTTGACGTCTCTCAATAAATGTCCTTTATTGGTCAGCCACCAGATGTCGCACCGACGTCGCCATTATGACCTTATGGGACACTGACATCCTTTTGACGTCTTTATATAAACGTCCTTCATTGGTCAGCTAACAGATTTCGTACGGACGTCTCGATTTTGACCTTATGGGATTCTTATATCTTGACATATAAATGACATCTATTTGACGTCTTTAAATAGACGTCTTTCTTTGGTCAGCCAACAGATGTCGTACGGACGTCACCATTTTGACCTTATAGGACTCAGATATCTTGACGTATATACGACATCTTTTTGACGTCTTTAAATAGACGTCTTTCTTTGGTCAGCCAAACAGATGTCGTACGGACGTCACCATTTTGACCTTATGGGACTCTGATTTCTTGACGTATATAAGACATCTTTATGACGTCTTTCAATAGACGTCCTTCGTTGGTTAGTTTAACGGACGGTATTCGGACATTGTATTTCTGACATGACATTATCAGACGTCATTTTGACTTCTAAAAGATGTCCAAGAAAAAGACGTCTTTGATTTGTCAAGAAAAAGACGTCTTATAGACGTTATGGTTTGGCCGTTGACGTACTTACCATAAATGACCTTTATTGGACGTGAGTACGACGTCATATTTCGTCATTCATCAGTGCTCTGCTGCCTGGGATACAGAGAAAAGATAAAAGAACATACCATACCATACCTATAATATAGCGCCAATCATAGAACCTATTACTAATTTTCTGTCAGAAGAAATTAATAAATTACAAAACGAAAAAATAATCACAAAAGTGTGTCAGAAGCCCAGGTTCGAACCCGGTACTATCTGAAACCATAAGGACTTACAGTCAAAGCGCTTACCGCTAAGCTAAAAAGCTTCTTAGCGTACCTAGCAAAATAAACACTCTGTAGCTAGGAATGTTGTATGATGTCATGTCGTCCTACAAAGTCGTCGGTTACGGGTCAAAGGTCACGTGATCCTGATGCGAGTTTAACACGTGATCCTGACGCGAGTTTTACCCATCCAACGACGCTAAAGAAGTTTTCACTTCAAAAAAATGTACGGTGCAGTTTTTTGCATTCAAAACTTCATAGTTGTAGGTTTTTATGGTGTAGGGATTGTGGATCATGAAATAAAATACAACTTACTGGTAAAAATGTGTTTATGTTCATAAAAACATATCTAATGTGAAAAATATACACACTCATTTTGATATTCATCTTTATTCACAAATTAGTATACACATTAGCTTTTCCTAATTAAAAATACACAGGGTATATACAGATGTTATATAAAAAAATTGTAAGTAATTTTTTTATCAAAGTAATTTTTTTATCAATAACATCATTGTATATTTACAAACAATAACTGTCTTTTAGAAAGTAGCTTGGTAGTTATTTGGTATCCTTACAATCTTGCCCGAAGCCGTCTGATGAAGCAAGGGTGGTGCATGATTATGGAAGAGGTCACTTGCTATGATCAATCTTTCAGTGTTCAACCATACCTTAGCCCTGCAACCCGTGGCCTTTTTTTTCGAACAGTAATACATAAGTTTGTTGCAACCTTTAATCGCGAACGTATGTCCTTGTATCAGTAAAAGTAACTGCCCTCTACCCGAAGGTACCGTTTGGTAAGGTATATAAGCTGAAAATTTAACAAAATATCAAGTTTTGTTATAGTTAGATGCTATCCCACTACGCCCCCGACTGAAACGCCTCCGGCTGAAACGCCCCGGGCTGAAAGGCCCCGGGCTGAAAGGCCCCCGGCTGAAACGCCCCCGGCTGAAACGCCTCCGGCTGAAACGAACCCGTTGTTTCTTTTTTGTCATTATATTGGCCACGGTAAGAGATGTGCGGGTTTTTGATGAAGTTAGCAGCTAAACAAAAGACTCATAGGTACTTTTACTAAATATATTTAAATTATATTGACAACTGAACTAAAGGTAAATTATAATGGTTCCGCAATTACTACTGCGTGCCATTATTACTGCATATGTGTGGTAATTGCGTAACTCCTTGGTCGTAATTAGTTTGTGCACATTATGCGAAGGCTAGGTATTCAAGTCCAACCGTAAAAGTCCCATCCCGGCACGCCCCCAGTCGGAATGCACTCAGAGTGATAATTATTAGTTATCCCACTACATCCCCGGTCGAAACGCCCCCGTTATTTTTCATTTTCCATGACACTTGAAACTTCATGCAGTTGTGTATAGCAGTAGTTGTTTAGTTATACATCGCATAATAGCTGCCATTTGATGCTCTGACCAGTTTAGGTGGAGAATGATTGTGAATTGTGTATGCTGATTCTATACTACCGTCTTGCCTCAAGGTAAGTTTGGCTCTACAGTTATTCCTGGTCTTCTTCGAACAATACTGGTTACGCATGGTTCTTCCAGCTTTAGAATATGTATAATTTTTGTACAGAATAACGTTCTTGCTTTTTACTGTTATAATGGCGTATTCACCTGCAATAATGCGAAATTTTTAAGTCTTATTTTCTTTTCTATTATGGTACATTTTATAAATGTGAAAGATTGTGTATGTTTGGTTGTTTGTCACTCAATCAAAAGGCTAAACGGATCGTACAGAGATAATCTGAAATAACACATAAGGTATTAACCCTGGAATATGTTACATAAGACACCTGGATTGCGGGCACGCGACCAGAATAGGATTATGCGGGCGGGAACGCCGGCATTTGACCAGGGGATTTGAGGTCCACAATCAGACACTAAGCAACACAAAAATACCTACCATATCTGAGACGATTGACGTTCAATGACCATTTTTTATGCTTACCCGGAATCGGTATTGCCTGGAAAGTACGGAATTACCAACTTTTCTACCCGAGAAAAATTCTATATACCTGTGGTCCCATTAATAACCAAATCAAGTAACAACTAGATCTTAACATCGCACAAATCGCATCGCATCGATCTTATTCATGCATGCAAAATTTCATCAAAATGATTGAGGATATCGGCTTCAAAATCGAGTTGCAAGATTTGCCCCGAACAAATTACATACAGAGCAAGTAAAGCTGCCTTCAAAGTGTGAAGCGTTAAGAAGCGCTGCAGTGGCGCATTGTAGCACCACTACTCATTAAACCACAAGCATATCCCTTTTCATACGCTTTTCGCGACAATTAACATACACATTTCGGCAACAAAAATTTTTGATTCCACGTAAATGGGGGCGAGCTTATAGCCGGCAAGCAGGCACTTATAAATGAAAATTGTGAAACAATACAAATGACTTTATTCAATACGATATCGTGATAAATGTCTTCATAATTAATGTTGATAATTTATGCAATAAAATAAATTATAAAAGCTAGAATTATTATGAAATAACTATGATGTTGCCCGATTAAACAGCGTTTCACATTATTTGTAATTGTGTTTGTATAATAACTGGGGTATTTTGGCCAGAATATCGAATTAAAAGATTGTATTGATTTAAACACGTGTAATTACTTCCATGACACATGGGCGAGAAAAAAGTAACAAAAAATAGGTAGTGGGGTTAGCAAGTCAACGAGTGCCTGATTGAATGAAATTAAATGCAATTTTGATGCAGTGTTAATTGCTTGAATAATGTTAGCAGGTGCTTCGACATGCCCCCCGACGTTGAAAGATTTAGCTTCTTTCAACCAGAAACGTCTTCAGGAACAGGTAACGGGCAAATCTTGCTGAATGACCTGCGGATGACTCCAGTGGGCGTCCTCACATCGGCGACTCTGTTGATTCCATCAGGGCCAGGATGAACAGCGATGATTCGACCCATCTTCCACTTCAATGGAGGCAGCTGATCGTCTTTAATGACCACGAGCGCATTTAGCTTCAAAGGGCCTTTGTTAGTCCTCCATTTAGTCCTCAGTTGCAGCTCGGATATGTACTCGGCGCTCCAGCGAGACCAGATATGTTGACGAAGCTGCTCGATTCTTTGGAATCGGTTCAAATGAGTCACAGAGCAGTCGTGAAGATCCTGAACTGGCAAGCCAGTGAGGGGACGGCCAATGAGGAAGTGACCGGGTGTGAGTGGTGTGAAGTCTTCAGGGTCCGACGAAAGTGGTGTTAGCGGTCTTGAATTCAAGATGGCCTCGACCTGAACTAATGTCGTGTTCAATTCTTCATAAGTTAGGTTACAACTTCCCAACACCCGTTGCAAATGAAATTTTGCCGACTTGACACCTGCCTCCCAGAGCCCGCCGAAATGAGGGGAGTAGGCAGGGATAAAATGAAAATTCAAACCTTCATTTGCCGCCACTTCAGAAAAAGAGTTGCAATTATTTTTTTAAAATTGTGAGAGTTCGTTGTGAGCTCCTACAAACGACGTCCCGTTATCTGAATAAATATCACGAGGTTTTCCTCTTCGAGAAATAAACCGTCGCAGAGCAAGTAAAAAGTTATTATTGGATAAGTCGCCGACCAATTCCAAATGCATAGCCTTGGTAGCGAAACATATGAAAATGGCTATGTACACTTTCACCACCCTAGAACCACGTCCTTGACGACTAAGACACGACATGGGTCCCGCGTAATCTACCCCTACTGTTTGGAACGGATAACCTCCGGGAACAACGCGCTCCTTAGGCAAATTACCCATCAAAGGCGATATTATTTTTCCCTTTGCTCTAGTGCATTGGACGCATCGGTGATAGCACGATTTGGCTAAATTTCTACCGCCTATTGGCCAATAGATTTCCCTAATTGATGATAGCAACAATTGAGGCCCTGCGTGCATCATTTTAATGTGAAAATATTGAAATAAAAGCTGAGTGAATCGATGAGCGGACTGTAACAGGATTGGATGCTTTTTATCAAAAGAATAATTTGAATTCACTAAACGTCCTCCAACACGCATCACGTTATTCTCGTCTAAAAAGGCGTTAAACTTTAATAACGGTGATTTTTTTGGTAAGTTTCGCTTCTCTGCCAATAACTGATATTCAGGGAAACTTTCGCGTTGTGACGTTTTCACGCATAACATTAACGCGTCACGCAATTCAGGTTCCGTAAGATAGTCAGTAGTTGCAGAATCCCCTTTAGTAGATTTAATAAAACGGAGCATATACGCCACTGCTCGATTTAGACGATTCAGATTAGAGAAGCGGTTAAAATCGATGAGCTGGGTGGCAATAGACTGAGTATTTTCAGTGACATGTAATGAAATTTCACGTCTGATTTCAGGTAAAGAGGTACTAGAATTTATGGTGGGAGTCTTCGGCCACACATACTTGCTAAGTTTTAAAAAAGGGGGTCCTGACCAGTATAATTCATTGCTTCTAATAGAATTTAGAGACACACCACGCGAGACACAGTCTGCAGGGTTGTGCTCTGAAGGAACATAGTTCCATTCACAATTTTTTGTGGTATCTTGAATGTCAACTACACGGTTGCGCACAAAAGTTTGCAACTGATTAGGCTGCATTTTCAGCCACCCCAAGACCACTGTCGAGTCAGACCAAAACACGGAGGCTGTGACTGCGAAACGAAGTGACCTTACGGCCTTCTCATAGATGCGAGTACCCAAGAGAGCACCACACAACTCCAGCCTGGGTATAGTGGTTGGTTTGAGAGGGGCGACTCGACTCTTTGCCATTAATAGACGAATAACGATCTCGCCATTCGCATTGATTGTGCGCACATACAGACACGCACCGTACGCACGCTCAGACGCATCTGTAAATATGTGGAATTCCAGAATTTTATGACCTTCACAAACCACAATCCTAGGAATGCGCAAGTTGATAAGATCGGGTAGGTCCGCGATCACTTTAGACCAATCTTGACTAATTTCAGTAGGTAATTGATCGTCCCACGACAACTTCAGGAGCCACAATCTTTGAAGTAGTATCTTCATTTTTACTACACAGGGCGACAACAAACCCAACGGGTCAAATATTTGTGCAATGACCGAGAGAATCTGACGTTTAGAGAGTTTCGGAGGCATTGTAATAGAACCAATGGGGAAATGAAGTTCGTCAGAACTAGCCTGCCATCCTAACCCTAAAACTTTATTGGGTTCATTGCTCCCAATATTCAGATTCATGAGTGTCTGTGAGGAGTCTGTCACCAATAGAGGCTCATTGGACTTCCACTTGCGTAAATTCATGCGTGCAGAAGCGAGCTCTGAAGTTACCTCTTTGGAGATGCGTTTGGCTTCGGTAAGGTCATCACAACCAGTCAGGAGGTCATCGACATAAAAATCGTGAGTGATGATATCAGACACCCTTTTATCCTTACAATTAAGGCCTATCTCCTTTAGACAGCGCGTTGCGAGAAACGGTGCACTCGCAGTACCGTAAGTCACCGTATTCAGTTGAAATATTTTTATTTCTTCTGAGGGTGAATCGCGCCAGAAGATTTGCTGGAGATGTCGATCATCAGGATGAATCCAGACGGTGCGATACATTTTCTCAACGTCTGCTGACAAAATGTATTTGTGAAACCGAAAACGCAACAATATTGAAAGTAGGTCGTCCTGCACAGTTGGTCCTACCATCTGAATTTTATTTAATGAAACCCCGGAGGTGGTGGGACTGCTTGCATTAAATACCACTCGTAATTTAGTGGTCGTGCTGCTTTCACGCAGCACACCATGATGAGGGATAAAGTAAGCATTTTGATCTGCATTTAACTGAGGAGTTTCAGACATATGACCTAAAGTCTTATACTCAGACATAAAGTCTCGATACATAGAACCAAAGGTACCAGTAAGCCTACGCTCAATAGAAGAAAAACATTTCTTAGCTCGTTGACTGGAGTCCCCTAAAATACTAGGACTTTCCTTTAAAGGAATTTTGACACAAAAACTTCCATCATCGAGTCGCTTTGTGTTCTTCACAAAGTGTTCCTCACATAACCTCTCCTCATGTGAATAATTCGACTTATGACTAACTTCGTCAAACTCCCAAAATCGAGTCAGCTGGGTTTGAAGGTCGTCGATTTTAGCGAAGTTACACTTCGGATTAAAATTACAAAAACTACTAGTGGGACCAGAAATAATCCATCCCAGTCTGGTCTCGTGTAATATTGGTTTTCCCTTGCCGAGACTGATATGCTGCGCCCCTATAATATTCCAAAATAAGTCCGCGCCAATAATTAAGTCTATGGGTGCAGGTAAATAAAACTTGGGATCGGCTATGCATAAATCAGTGGGTAAATTAAGTCCCAAAATGTTTACTGGTCGGCTAGGTACATCCTGAGTAATTGACTGCAACACAAAACATTGCATTTTTGTGGTGAATGAATCATTCAATGATTTCATTGTAACGCGACACAGCTTACTCACATGCGAAGTAGTATCATTAATGCCTAGAATAGATTTATTCAACTTAGTCGACGGCAATTTTAACAAATTGAAAATTTTTTCTGTCATAATACAGGACGTACTTCCAGAATCTAGTAAGGCCCGGGCGATATGTTCACAATTATTCGCATCTATTAATTTAACTAATGCCGTAGATAGTAAAATTTCGCTTTGCCGAGGAGTGCAAACACTGGCCGTCATAGAAATGTTACTAGACTGTGGCACCTCAGGTTTAGTGTTGCCTCCGGACGGCCGAGACGCCTGCTGCGGAGAAGCGGGGACGGAAGGCTCCGACTGTGGCTCGCGTGGCGGCGGGTTGGTCACATGAATGACAGTGTTATGCTTGCGCTTGCACACCTTACAGCCCGGCTTATTACACCGATTAGCAAAGTGACCTGCACGGAAACAATTAAAGCAAATCTTAAAAGTAGACATTAATTTAAGTCGTGCATCGTTAGTTAGGGCTAAAAACTGTGGACAGTTACCTAGTGAGTGGTTACCTTGGCACTTAGGACAGGAAAATGATTCTGAATTATTCTTGTTGTCCTGGACAGACACTAATGCTTTATTTTTCGACTTATTTGTTGATTTTTTATTCTGATTAGTCTGATTGACTTCATTTCGCGACAACTCCAAAGATTCGAGAAAATCTGCGCGGTTTTTAAGAAATGAAATGAAATCATTAAACAGGATCGGAACTTCCTTATCAAAACCGGTTTTACATTCTTCCCATTTGCGAAACGTCGTGGTATCGAGTTTTTGAGTAGCTAGATAAATTAAAAGCGTATCCCAATTTGTCGTAGGTTCACCAAAACTGGTTAACGCACGCAAATGCTTAGTAAACAAATCAACCATATTTTTTAACGTAGTTGAGGACTCCGTTGTTAATTGTGGTATGTTAAATAAAGCAGAGACGTGGTTGTTAGTTAACAATCTTTTATTATCGTATCGTTCGCATAAAATATCCCATGCTGTAAGATAATTAGAGAAGCTAAATTCTACCTTTTTGATGACTTCAGATGCAAAACCTTCTAATGAAGAGCGTAAATAGTGGAATTTGCTTATGTCATCGTAATCACGGTTCTGGTGAACGAGGCTGATGAAAGTGTCTCTAAATTCGAGCCAATTCTCATATGAGCCGCTGAATTTTGGCAACTGAATTGGTGGCATCCTGACAATTTTGCGTCTATTAACAGAGCCTTTCACTGTGTTTGTACTACTCTCAGAATCCGAGTCAGCCTCAGCCTTTGCATAAAGGGACAGTATATCCTGAGCTTTTGCGATAAGTGCATAAAAACGATCTTCAAATTCTACACGTGCCTTCAAGTGAGTGTCGGGTTCATCTGATAAGCTCTCTAACTTTGACTGACAAGCGTCAAATTGGTTGAATAACAACTCGGTTTTATCTAGTCGTAAATGCAACTCTCTTACCTCAGTTGACGACAAGGAAGTGGTGTCTAATCCTTCTAAATATTTACCAAAATAAGTCATTCGCCCTCGTATACTCCCTCTCATTCGAATTAGGTCCTTTTCTTGACTAGAAACCTCATCGGTCATGTTGGAAGGTGTCAAGTGACCTGAAGTTATATAAAAATAAGAGATTAACGTAACGGACAGTGACAGTTAACTTGCAATTAAGTTTTGTAACAATTATATTGATTTTATATTGAATGTCTAGTGGAATACTTAGTAGTAAAACGTGTACACAATGAATTGGAGACTTATTATTTAATGGTTAGATGCCTACTGATACATACAAGCTAAATTTATTAGGTAATTTAGGTATTACCTATAAGACATGAATCTAGGAAGTGAACAGAAAATAAGTAGGTTTGAGCTAATGATTAGTTAAAAAGTAGCATTTATAGCTTACCATATACTATGAAAAGTATGAATTAACTAATAATAAATGAAACTCAACCCTAAATTCACTAACTATAGATTCTTAATCTAATGGCTGTATAGTGGTACTAACCTTGCTAATTTTGCTTTAATCACACAAAATATTACCTGATCCTCGGGTGTTGGGTGATAATTAACTAAAATTATGAAATGATAACTTAAAGTTTCTGAATTTTGACCACTTTGACCACAAATTCGGATGACGCAATCACCACCACACTTCGTCACAGGTTTTATCTCCTTAATTTTTGATATTCCAGGTGAATAACGGCTGATCCATATGTAGCAATCCGGCTTGATCTACGGCCATGTATAATAACTGGGGTATTTTGGCCAGAATATCGAATTAAAAGATTGTATTGATTTAAACACGTGTAATTACTTCCATGACACATGGGCGAGAAAAAAGTAACAAAAAATAGGTAGTGGGGTTAGCAAGTCAACGAGTGCCTGATTGAATGAAATTAAATGCAATTTTGATGCAGTGTTAATTGCTTGAATAATGTTAGCAGGTGCTTCGACAGTGTTTGATACACGAAGGACTAGTGCCTTGTGGGGCCATTCACTAACACACAATACATACATACATACAATCACGCCTTTTTCCTCGGAGGGTTAAGTAATGAATTGACACCCACATTTCACCAATTACAACACAGAATATTGTTGTAATATAAGTATTATAAGTAATCATAATCAATATTATAAGTACCTACCTACAACTAATTTTAGTATTATTCATGAATATGTAAAAAAATACAATAGTAGATAATGGTACAAGTGTGTAAAGTTGATGATTAACACTGAGGCACCATTGGTCTAAAGAGAGCCGAAGACGATAACCAACAATACACACGTTTTCACTACACTTATGAATAATATAATACTAAATAGATCTTTACCCTTGCAGATTTCAGATAGTAAACATTCAATAACATTAAGGACTTCACATCGATCACACCATATATTGGACGTTGTACAGTATATGTGTTTTTCTATATCATATATATCGGGCGGTGTACCTACTAAATAAATAAATCGGTTTATACATAACTAGTACTTGTAGACATTTTAATTAATAAATAACTTATATTCAACAGTTAATACGAATTGCGAAACTTTTTGGTACTGGCGGTCTGTTGGGAACAATTAAGTAGTTCTTCAATGCGTGCGCATTGCCCAAAGACTAAAAGAATGAGGTTTCCTTTTTTGTTTTACGCGTGTACAAAATAGTAAATTTACTTTTTAAGTTATAAACAGAGAGAAAACAAAAGTTATGTTTGAGTGAAAGTTTTGTTTATTATGCACGTACAAGATGAAATTTTCTATTTAAATACGAAGTTGTATGAAATGAACAAGCAATAGGTAGGTATATTAATTTATTTGTTATCGAAACTATCGATTTTTTCTTTGGTTAATGCAGCTCAACTAATTTTTTTTTTTAATCTACATCCCATTCGTGATATATAACAATTCCAAAACCACAGTTTGATTATTGGTATCATTGTTTGCCTAATTGCGGTGAGATTAGATCCTGTTTATGTGCAAGTGGATTGAAAATATATTATTCAATCTTAATTTTTTTTTTTTAAATCTTTTTGTTTTATGGAATATTAGTTAACAAAATTGAAAATAAGATAATAAAAAGAATTAACATAGGAATCTCCTCACAATCCATACCATATTGGAAGTCCATTACTATTTTCTGCCTCCAGCTCTTGACCCAACTGCTTATAGCCAACACTACTATTTATAAGGGTAATATTGGGGTTCTGATTTCTTTTGCCAAAGTTGACAATACTTTCCATTCTCAAGTTTGATCAGGTCTGGAGGTGGATGAGTGTGATAATCGGAAGAAAATACGACCTTCATATCTTCTTCATTAATCAGCAACCTAGCCCTACAGTTTCGACTTTTGCGCATTGAGCAATACCGATAACGACAACTTCCTATTCTAGAATAAGTATAATCTTGATATCTAAGAAGCTCTCGTCTGGGGCTACCGTCAATGGCGATAACTTCGTATTTACCTGAAAAATAAATCCAAGGTTAAAATCTATATCGGCCTTAAACGACTGTTATATTCTTAAAAGGATTTGATATTAAAAAAAAAAACAAAAACAAAACAGTCCTGTCCCACATTCCACACTCAATTCACCCACATTCCGCGAGCTGATAAAACCGCTATTATTACTTTTAAATATCTTTTGAATTTAGAAGGAGGTAGGACACGACGGTATTCCCGTCCAACTGAGCAGTGCGACCGGGGAAGCCCAACAGAATACCGCAGCCATAATAACCTCGCGTTGATTTCCCGGCGGTGAGTAGGGTAGCCTGCTTTATTTTCTATACTTACGGCACTGATTTCTATGTGCTTACAGGGTCGGCAGCACGAATCTGACTCCCCTGGTGTTGCACACGTCCATAGGCCACGGTAACCACTTTCCATCAGCTGGATCTTTACGCTAACTATTCAAATCGATTAAGACAGGAAAAAGCGAATCAGCTCAGGCGGGACTCGAACCCGCGATCTTTCCCTAACAGGGGAATGCTCTGCCCACTGAGCCACCGAGTCACGCCTGAAGTTATCCTAATTTTTCCAATACATCCGTCTGGGGCGACGGTCATCGACCCATACTCATTCGAACTATCGGAATCAATGAATGATGTTACAATCATTTTTTAAACATTGATTTTTGAGTACTCCGCTCAAACAACTGAATAAAATTTTAAAGAATTTAGTATGCTAAGTTATCTTCAATGAAAACACTTGTACTATTCCATATTACATGTTTTTTGGGTATCAGGACATCTGATACCCAAAAAACATGTATCAACCTTTAATAATGTCGTAAGGCGAAACCGGTCAGGAATTTAATAAATATGTAATGTGGAATAGTACAAGTGTTTTCATTGAAGATGTGTAGCAAGTTCCACCAAGTGCCATCAATCAACAGTATAAACAGTATGCTAAGTTAAATTTTATATGACAAGATTGGAAAAATGTTAAATATAAAGTAATGACTTAGTACTCAAAGCGGCGATCCTTATAAAAATTAGTACCGCAACAAACGCTACATCTATATTCTTCAAATGCATATTGTATGGCTATTAAAATATACAATAAACTACCAGTTGGTGAGAGAGCGCTACCTATAACGAAATTTAAATTCAACATAGATATATTTATTTTCAGAAAAATGTTTTTATTCGTTGAGGGAATTTATAGATAGCAAATTCAATGTTAAAGATATTAAATTGACTGATGTAAAACAAATAAATGACCAATGAAATAATTATTAAATTACATGTTTGACTAAGCTATATTATTATATGACATTATTATTATTGTAAAACTTAATATTTCTACACCTATCATGGTTGAATATGTATGACCATTGTAATAACATTAATGCCCGTTTGCACTGAACTTAAGAGTATCTTAACCTGATGCCTAAGGTATATAAGACACTCTTAACAAGAAAATGCATTGCACCAACCCTAAGATACTCCTAAACACGCTAAGTCAATCTTAATTCTTATGACACCGAATAAGTAAGTCATAACGTTTTAAGAATCTCCTAACCCTATTTTTTTGACAGTTGTCAATCAATGTCCGGTATTTATATATGTACTGTTTGGTACATGACATTAAACTAAATAAATAAATAATCTAAATTTAAATAAATTTAAATACAACGTGACTTACGAGACGAGATCGTTTTTTTTTATTATTGTTTATTGGGGCTTGGCACAAAGCCATCAGCCTAAACCTTAAATATCTTCAATACAATATTTTTTCATGACGATGACGATGAGTGATGATTGCCATGACGATGACGATGAGTGATGATTTCTGCTTCAGTAAAGTTGTGGGGACTTTACTGAAAGCTCCCCCAGGAGATTTGGAACGAACACGAAATGTCACAATTCACTGTAATATCCCACTTTCCTATGACGTTATGTCTAAAAATCCAACATTTTTACACATAAAATCTCGAATTCACACCAATTTCAAAAAATAAAATAATACTGCGATGTGCGCTTTCTCGCGTTCGCGCCAAAATTCCGACGAGATCGTTAAAGAAATCATAGACAATCGCTTAATTATCATAGACATTTGGCTAATTCATTCGTTCATTTACACCTTCATTCGCTTTACTAGGCTTATCTTAAGTTAGGAATGCCCTTTCGTAAATATGTTGGTGCAATTGAAAATAAATTTAAGATTATCTTAGACTTAGGAGTCACTTTACAAGGATTAACCTAAGTAGAGTTTAGTGCAAACGGGCATAAGACTTCGATGTACCATATTCTTAGAAATAAATTCATTCATTCGCTTTTTCCTACCTTAATTCATTCTAAATTCTTATCAAACCTTCATTTCTTTGAGTGTAGTCCGTGTATATATGTCGCCGCCAACTAGCTTAATCAACCGTCCAATTAACTGCCTAGGCTGTTAACTAAACGGCGCCATTCAATGAACGGCCTGAAGGATATTCAGCCGTAATGTTTATTACAACATTTAATAACCTGGTTGGCTAGTGCTTAGGCCATTTATAAGCTGAGGCACCACACCGAATTAAGACAGAAAATGATATGCATACATATACTCTCGCCTGTAAATCTCCGAGGGGGTAGCGAGAGGTGTATTCACAAAAAATTAGTGATAGGTTAATTGAGAAAGCTCTACAAGCTGAAAACTGTTTGCTATTTTCTTATAACCATGAGAAAAAAGCCATTTTCATAGCTATTTAATTAAATGGCTAGACATGTAATTAAACGTTATCGTTCCAAGCTACTTGCCTAGCCGTTAAATCTAATGGCTGAACACCATTCAGGCCGCTGATTCAGCGAGTTGGCTGCGATATATACACGGACTTAAACCTTCTTAGGTTAGTCACTTTATTTTATTTATTCACAGACGCAGAAGTCTTTAAAAGACTAGGTATATATGTAATTGTAGGTCAGGTAAGTAAAAACGAAGCACAAAGTAAGAGTAGTGAGTTACCCAGAATTAGTCAATAATAGTAGTTAGCAGTCAGAGTTAGTAAGAGTTAGCTAGAGGTACGAGTAGGTTAAGCAGAAAGCAACATTTGCAGCACCTGAATATTTACTATGCTAGAATACATGTTAAGATTAGACTAATCGTATACATTTTTTTGGTTTCAAATTGTAATTCTAATGACAAACTACTCACAAAAACACACGAACACGAAAACTTACAGTATAATATTTTTTCAAACTACATAAGTAAATAGTCGTGAATAAGTTAAACTTATATTTAAAATATATTATTTCCTTCACAAAGATATTAAAAATGAAAAGCTTACGTCACTATACTGATTAAATAGAAACTACTGAAGTGACAAACAACAATCTCTATAGGATCTTCTAAAATAGCCATAATATATAGACTTCTCTCAAGAAATTATTAAATTCGGCTCGAAAAGCATTATTATCATCATCATTAAAATTATTAAATAGTAGAGAAGAATAACAGAGACAGAAAAACAGCAAAGAGAAGGAAAGAGAGAAAGAGAAAGAGAGAGAAGTGACTAGATCCTTTTAAAAGTTTGAATACCCTGGTTTCCAGAAATACATAATATTTAGGTATTTAAGGTGAATGAACCAGTAGTCGAGTCGTCCAATATGCGATGTAAACGTAGGTCAATTAACCTACGTTTGGTTCAATTATGTTTGTTTGCACCACGGAACAGAAAAAAACGGTGGAAGTGTGAAGTAGGCGTGGTACGCGTGTCATTCTTATGCGGAGATTTGCAAGACCTTACAATTTCAACCTTCAGTCGTATCTGTCATCACGTGTATTTGACAGTTTTGCACCGTGCGTTATTTAATAATATTTAATAGAAATATGCCTTACTGGGTCATTTTGCAATGCACAGATGGTAGTAGGAGCATAAATATTCGAAATGAAGTTGTTTTATACCATCAATAAGTATGGATTTAGCAGAATTTACAACAAATCTTATTGAAATGAAAAGAAAAAAAATCAACATTACCACATATCAATAAAGCTTGTTTTTGATTACACACAATAGACATGTCATTCTTATTTATTCTAGAACTTTCTTTGCTATTCATTTAGTGATGTAGTCAAACTTTATCGATATCTACTTTTTTAGAAACATTTATAAACTTTTGTCAAATGGTTTTATTGTCTTTTTTTTTAATATCACGGAACATTCTGAACACTTTTGCATACCCATTCAAAGGATACGGGCGTGATGTTATGATGTGTAGTGGCATAGACATAGCAATAATATGCGTTTGCAGTAATTACTAATGATTTCCTGGTATTTATTGAAGAGTTTCGTGGTCTCTGTCTGAAACCTTTTATCGGATCTTTACAAAAATTAAATAGTATCATCAAACATACAAAAAAATAAACTTCTGAATTGAACAACTCCAGCTGGATATTTTCTAGTTTTCGGACGCGGCGCAACATGCATACGCGATCAACAAATAGATTTTGGTGCTCTACGTTTTTCTCATTTTATGCAAATTAAATTAATTATTTCAAAGTAGTGTATGAAACTGCTCGTAATATGCTCTTAAAACACCCGTATCATATTGTAAAATACTCGCACTCGTATTTTAAGTATCCTTAAAGTGATTTCACATTTTCTGATATTGGGTGTCTGACGCCGATAGCCGTCACCGTGTGCTGTTTTCACATATATTCAATACAATCGGTCCGATTCGGTCATTTACTCGATCGCACAGACTGGATGAAAAAAAAAAAAAAAACGATATCGGAGCCCACACTAATATCGGATATCGAATGCGCCGGATAGTGTGAAAACGCTTTTATTATGCAACAGTTACATAAAATATCTACTATAAATGGACACTTGTTTTATTTCAATTAAATAGGTACATGCGTAGTTTCACGTCTTCATACCTTTTTAATCGTTAATAAAAACAGTTCAACTTCTGTACGTAAAGGTTTAAAATCCCTCTTTTTTAGTATTCTTAAATTATAAGTAATTTCAAATCTATCGATATTGCCAAAATTTTGTGTCGCCGCTCTAGCGTTAATGTAAGAGAGTTAGAGTGAGAGAGATAATACTTCAAAGTAAAATCAACCGTATTCACAACCATTAAGGTTTTAAATAACATTCTTAAAATAAATGGACATTGTTATATATTAGTGTCGGTACTTGAATAAATCAGTACGCTTTAAACCTCCGTGTTTGATTAACGTCCCGTATACAACACTGGCGACGAGTTTATTCGAACGCGAACGCGAGTGCAATTTAATAAAAAACAATGACGATCGGCCATGTGGATGCATTTTGCATTGCCAATCAAAATTGGAATGCATATGTGAGGCGATTAAATCAATTTATTAGACTAAATAACATCGATGATTCGTTAAAAGTTGCAACATTAGTGACGGTAGTTGGTGCGGAGTGTTACGAATTAATGTGCGACTTATGTGCCCCGGATGAACCGGAATCCAAAACATACGATGTGTTGGTGAGTCTGGTCAGGGAGCACCTCGAACCAGAAACATCTGAAATCGCTGAAAGGCATCTGTTCAGACAGCGAACGCAGGCACAAGGCGAGAGTGTGCGCGACTACCTTCAAGCATTAAAACATTTAGCTAAAACTTGTAACTTCGGAGGCTGTTTAGAGGTGAATTTACGAGATCAATTTGTATCGGGATTGTACGATGAAGCCATGAGATCGCAAATCTTCGCGGAGAAAGGCGTAACCTATAAACGTGCAGTGGAGTTGGCACAGTCTTTGGAGGCGGCGGAGCGGCACGCGGCGACGGCGTGCGCCCCGGGCGCCCAGGGCTCGGCCGTGCGCTGCACACCGTCCAGTGACGACGGCTTGCACCGGATCGCAGGCGGCGGCGGAGGCCGCGGAGCGCGCGGCGGCGCTCGCGGTGACGGCGCCGGCGGGGGCCGCTCGTCCCAGGCCAGGGCGACAAACGACCAGCGTTTGTGCCCAAGGTGTGGTAAACCCGGTCATACAGAAGGCAAGTGTCGGTTTAAGCATTATAATTGCGATGTGTGTGGTCAACGGGGCCATTTAAAGGCAGTGTGCAATAAAGAAGGGATTAATAACGCGAGTGTGTCCAATAACAACAAAGATAACTCGAAGAAGAACCAGTTTTTTTTAAATGCTTCCGAGTCAGACGATAGCGGTAATTTTTATAATTTAAATATTAAAAATGAAGGTGACGGACCTTATTGCATTAATTTAAAAATTGAAAACATTTTGTGTACATTTGAGATCGATACCGGAAGTAAAATTTCTGTTATATCTAAAAAGTATTACGATAAACATCTTTCTCATATTCCATTACAAAGTAAAATGTTATCTTTGAAGTCGTACACAGGCGATATTATTGAGACACTCGGATATGTTGTAGTTAATGTAATTTGTGGTAAACATCAGGCTAATTTAAATCTTTTCGTGATAGAAAACGGCGGTCCGCCTTTAATGGGTCGTACGTGGATTAAACATTTAAAATTGGCTATTGTTGAATGCTACAACATAGCCGATATTGACTCGATTGCTTTGTCTTTACGAAATGAATTCCCTGAAGTGTTTGCTGAGGGACTAGGCACTTTTAAATCAGAATTTAGATTGTACTTAAAAGATAATACTCCCATTTTTGTTAAGGCAAGGTCTTTACCCCTAGCCCTTAAAGAACCTGTGGAACGGGAACTCGAACGTTTGCAGCGGGAGGGTGTCATTTATAAAGTTGAGCGGTCTGATTATGGAACTCCTATTGTGCCGGTAGTCAAGTCTAACGGTAGTATTAGAATATGCGGTGACTATAAGGTTACTATTAATCTGTTATCAAAAGATTATCACTACCCGCTGCCACGGATCGAGGACCTGTTCGCGGTACTAGGAGGGGGAGAGCAGTATACTAAACTTGACTTGTCTAACGCATTCCAACAATGTATATTACATGAAGATTCACAACCAATGACAGCTATAACTACGCATGTAGGGACGTTTGTATATAAGCGTGTCCCATTTGGAATCAAATGTATACCTGAAAACTTCCAAAAAATCATGGAAGAGACGTTAAATGGCTTGCATTCAACTGCGGTTTTTGCCGATGATATATGTATTACTGGGAAAGATAAGGTTACACATTTAAAGAATTTAAGGGCGGTGCTGCAAAGATTAAAAGAAAATGGTCTTAGAATTAATTTTAGTAAATGTAAATTTTTTCAAGATAACGTGACTTATTTAGGCTACAAAATAAATAAATTGGGCTTACATACTGATCAAAATAAAATTGACGCCATTGTAGCAGCGCCCCAGCCATGTAACGTTACGCAATTGAAAAGTTTTATGGGATTAGTTAATTTTTATTCCAAATTTTGCGTTAATATGAGCGATATACTTAAACCATTATATAGTTTGTTAAAGAAAAATACAAATTGGTCATGGAGCGATGAATGCAGTAGGGCTTTTGAGAGAATTAAGAAAGTTTTATCAAGTGCACCGGTACTCGCGCATTACAATCCAAACTTACACACTGTATGTGCAGTAGATAGTAGCGCGTATGGACTTGGCGCAGTGCTGATTCAGCGGGACACAGACGGTGTCGAGAGACCGGTTTGCGCTGCAAGTCGCACGCTCAACCCGGCCGAATGTAATTACTCACAAATAGATAAGGAAGCGTTAGCGATTGTTTACGGAGTAACGAAATTTCACCAATATCTTTACGGTAGGCGTTTCACGTTGCGTAGTGATCACCGTCCATTAAGCTACATTTTTGGTAAGAACCAGGGAATACCAGTAACAGCGGCGAGCCGTTTACAACGTTACGCCATAAAATTAGCTGCGTACGATTTTGAAATCGAGTTTATAACGTCGAAAAAAAATTGTTTTGCGGATACTTTATCGCGGTTACCTTTAAAATCATTTAATGACGGCGTGATTAGTGAGGGTTGCAGTTATTTAAATTACGCACAAGATGTATTTCCTATTAGCTTTAAGGAGGTTAAGTTTGAAACCGGTAAAGATATATTGTTAAGCAAAATTTATGGGTTCATTATGTACGGTTGGCCATCGAGTGAATCTCTTAACAAAATAGAAAAAATATATTATAATCGGAAGGACAGTTTTCATATAGATCAGGGTTGTATAGTGTATGGTTACAAAATTGTAATACCGTCCTCGTTGCGTGAAATAGTATTGAAAGAAATTCACGAGGGCCACCCGGGCATTGTTAAGATGAAACAAATTGCACGTAATTATGTTTGGTGGGAATATATAGATTCGGATATAGAACGTGTAACTCGTGAATGTATAGCATGTCAGGAGATGCGATCAATGCCTAGTGCTGCACCATTGCACTCGTGGCCATGGCCCGCGGAGCCCTGGTCGCGTTTGCACGTGGATTTTTTAGGAGCATTCCACAATAAATACTATTTTATTGTGATAGATGCTCATTCTAAATGGATTGAGGTGAAATAGGTCAATAACACTTCGGCAGGAGTAGTGATTAACTATTTACGGGAAATATTCGCTCGTTTTGGTTTGCCAAAACGTATTGTGAGTGACAATGGCCCCCCGTTTTCATCAAATGAGTTTGCTACTTATTTAGAACGTAACGGTATTAAGCATACACTAATACCGCCTTATCATCCGTCGAGTAATGGCGCTGCAGAGAACGCAGTACGGTCGATCAAACGTGTCCTTAAAAAGGCAGTATTAGAGAAGGAGGATATAAATACAGCACTACACCGATTTTTGTTTACATATAGGAATACCGAGCAGAGTACGACTGGTGTAGAACCAGCAGTAGCCCTGGTAGGTAGACGGCTGCGCGGGCGCTTAGATCTTTTACGTCCCGATACTGCCGAGCGAGTGCGTACCACACAACTTATTACCGAACAACAACATACAGCACCCGTACGTCTCGCTAACCAAGGGGAATCAGTCATCATCCGGGATTATTCAAAGACAGGGCGCAGGTGGTCGGAAGGTGTAGTAACTGAACGAGTTGGTGCGGTATCATATCGAGTTAAATTGAATAACGGCCAAGTACATAAACGACACATTGACCAAATGATTGTGAAAAAAACGTAATTCACGGTGTAGGGCCTCAAATGCAAGTGTAGGTATAGATACTAGCCAAACGCACGATTTAAATGTTCAGAATAAATCCCCAGACACGGTTGCAACATCCCGTGCGGAGGGGGAAGAATTTTTTGACAGTGTAGGCGAGGAAACAGCTGATATTATTAATAATAACCCAGAGACGGAACCGCAACAGTCACTTCCTAGTGATACACGAGTTCAAAGACAAGCGGCCATACGTTGTATTGAAAAAATGAAGCAAATGTAAGTTTCTAATAATAATGCTTAATAGGTAAAAATAAAAATATTACGTAATTATCAACGAAGTTTCTTTGCATTCATCACTGTGTGATATCTTAAATACCTAGCGTATGTTCGAGTCTCGTGTTTTCTATTCGGTAGATAATGGTTTGGGTGTATGGTTTTTGATAGTGATAGGTAGGTATGTAATGAACGCGTTAATGACCTCTTACTCGTATGCCCGATTTCTGAGCAATCATAACATAAGTTTTTATAATAATATATTAGTTTTTTTGTATATTAAGTCGATTGAATAAATACCTTTACTGAATAATACCTATACTGTTCTTAGATAGGGAAGGTACTACTAGTATATACCTAAGTTTATTCAACGGTTCTTTCATAGTCATTATTTTGTTGTTTGATTAATATTTAGATATAAGGTTTAGTAACTTAATATAGTAATTAAGTACTCCATTTGGGAGGGAAAAGTGTTATATATTAGTGTCGGTACTTGAATAAATCAGTACGCTTTAAACCTCCGTGTTTGATTAACGTCCCGTATACAACAGACATCTGTTGGGGAGTAGTTGGACTTTTTCGTAATAGAGTTAGAGTGAGAAGCAAGTTTAATTCAGATACAAAACGTCGTAAATTCCTTTTTTTTTTCTATATTAAAGTTATCACTTATGCCAATCAATAAGGTATGTTTTCGTTCTGCAGTGTGCATAAATTAGGCTAATTTGGTGTTAAAGATATATGACCAATCAAAACAATTGTTTACTAGTAGTGCAACGTATCTGGTCGTAGGTGTGAGTTTGGCGACATTGGTTCCGCTATTGAATCTGTCCTATCACACTTCTAACAGTTTTTTCTGTTCTGTGGTTTGCACTATTGAACTATTCATGTAATGGTGGTTTAAGATGTTGGTTATTCCAACTAATGGACGACTCAAATATGTTTCATGTATGACTGGCTATAAAAAAATATTACGCGTGGTGGACATTGCGAACAATTTGCCCTCGTACTTTTTTATAGCTACCCACACATAGTTGAGTCGTTATGAACCGAAGAATTGAAATACCGTAATCAAAAGTTTAATCTTAAGTTAAACAAATTATAGTTGAATAACCGAAAAATAATTATTATCATTGTATAACTCTGCCCAAAATGTGATGCTCAATATAAATAATGCACGGTAAATTCGATTATTTGAATTATTATAATTAAATTGCCCTCTCATATTGGGCATCATTCATAATGATCCGAAATCATGTTAATTGCCGAATTTATCACTTAGTTCATAACACTTATATAGATTATGGATCTAAAACATAACTAAAGTTACAAAACATAATTAATAAATTATATAATAATAAATTATATTTATCATTCCGTCAAGTTACTTATTTATTTTTATTTTTCTTCCTTTGGTATCTTTCCTTGGCTTGCTGTCTCCATATCATTCTTTGGAATTCTTGTTCACGAGGAGACAAGTCATATATGTTTACAACTTTGTTTTGAGCTTTCCTCATTTCATATTTCTGTCTGTTCTTTCTCTGATATGCCGCATATAAGTCTGGATTTTGTTTTATTTTTTGGTATCTCTTTTTCTCTAACTCCCTCTTCTTGGCCAAATCTTGTTCCCGGCTCATAGGTAGTTCTCTTCTCTTGCTCAAACGTTCTTCCCGGTCCATGGGTAGTTCTATCGTCTTGGCTATACGTTCTTCTCGGCTCATAGGTAGTTTTCTCGTCTTGACTACACGTTCTTCCCGGCTCATAGATAGGTCTATCGTTTTGGCTAAACGTTCTTCCTGTCTCATGAGTAGTTCTCTCCTCTGGGCTAATCGTTCTTCCCGGTTGGTAGGTAGTTCTCTCATCTTGGCTAAGCGTTCATCCCGGCTCATAGGTAGTTCTCTCATCTTGGCTACATGTTCTTCCTGATTCATAAGTAGTTCTCTCCTCTGGATTAAACGTTCTTCACGGCTCATAGATAATACTCTCATCTTCATTGAAAGTTTTTCCCGACTCATAGGTGGATTCCTTTTCTTGGCTGAAGTTTCTTCATGATTTATAGATTTACATTTACGACGCCCACGTTGGTTAACTAAACCAAATAAATAAATTTTAGTAACGAATAAAGCTTAATATATGCAATATATATAATATGCAATATAAGTTTGTAATATTCAAAGTTGTAAGTATCCGAATGACTTATTTATACTTTAACCCGTTTGGACCCAAAGAAAGACACAATTTTTTAAGAAACGACTTTATATTTAAAATTATTAGAACTTATAAAACATTTAACGCACAAAATAATAACACAAATGTTACTATACTGAAAAATAAAGAACCATCCTCATGTGGGACCTTTGGCTACTTTGTAATATTTTTCAAAACATCCTCTATCGGTGCATAGTGTTTTAAAGCATTTATTGCATTGCCAACGGCTTCTCTTACGACATACGATGCATAGTCGTTCGTTTTTAAGCCTCTGAGGGAAGTGTACATTATTAACTATGATCTTGACTGTCCCTCTATAGTGACTGTGACTCTATAGAAGCAAACAAAACAGAGTAAATTCTTAGCTATCCATGGATTCCATCGTGTGGTAGAGAGAGAAACCCAAGCGGAATTCCGATACTTACATGGGATATGTTTGAGGGGCCCCTTTCCGACGTACAGCAATACCTATTCACCTTCGCTACTCGTGTTTCTCTCCCTGTCTAGCCTAATACAGCTACTAATACAACCTTAGATACTCGTTCTAGAATAGAACTTACCGAATTTCTAGACGAACCAAGGTCTTACAAAATACTTAATGGAGAGTACCTCTCGCATCTACTTCTACAACGTATACATTAACTACACAGCCGGAATTGTTAATTCTTTGAGAAGGGGTCATTTATTTATTTTGTTTCATCGCGTGGTCTAAGTTTCACACAGTACAGTTAGCTTTACAAGGACATTGCGTTTCGTTGCTCTAGAAAAAAGGACAAAGGTCCGATCTGGATGACGAAGCCTCCACACCCACGAATCACAAATATTATGCTAATAGTGTGTAAAAATTAAATTTTTATTAGATAATAATACAAGCGCTTTAAATTAATGCTTTATTTTCTCAGAACAAAATAAGCTTAATCATAAAACAATTTTTGAGAACGTAATAGATAACTGAAAAAAGTACAAGCATTTTAAGTATTAATATAGATAAATTATGTCTCAAATATTTTACTAACCTCTAAAAATAACTTCGTTTCCAAAATTTTGCGTCTAAATCCAAATGCAGAATTTAGGGGTTGGTTTAATATTTTTGTCAAAAAATAGATATTTCGACTGCAGCTATTAACAAAGTCGGAACTACATTTTGGCGATTTTCGTTTTATTGCTCCTAAGGTCTTCAAAGGTCTATATCTATGTTCTCGCAAACTTTCAAATTTGAAACTTAATGCTATCATAGTATTTCCAGATGAACAAAGTCGGATTTTACAGGAGCGTACGAATAATAATGTAGGTAGGTATGTTACTACAAAGTTCGCGGGGCTAAGAAGGGGAAGGGGCGCGCGCGCATCGGGCGGTTCTGCCAGTTCGCTCATTGTTAGCGGGGCGACTGCGCGTGCGTGTTTTATATTTTTATATTATTGTTTTACGTAAATGTGCAGTATTTAGTATAAATAACAATGTTTCGATCTAGGCGTACTTTAACGGTTAAGATTGTAATATGTGTCTAATCCCACATTGTTAACGGATTATTATTTTATTACCTGTGTCGAATGTACCACATTCTACATTATTGTGCGCTTTGAGTTCGTTTATTTTTGTCGGATATGGCACTACCGACTTTGTTTCTTGTACCTAACATTCCCGTTTTTGTCGGTTATGGTACTGCCGACTTTGTTACTCGTTCTTCTATTAAACGTTTTTGTCGGATATGGCACTACCGACTTTGTTATTCGTTCTTTTATTGAAAGTATTTGTCATATATGGTACTACCACCATTTTTAATTGTACATTACTAAATTTAGATGTTGGATGTGTTAGTATCGACTTTATTATTCTAAAACAGTTATACAATAATGTAGGTTGGATAATGGTATATAGTGCTGCTATGGTAATTAGGAAGAGTTGACTGGTTTTCTATTGCCTCATGTGACATTTTTAATTATAGGTATGTTATTTTAGAAGGTAGAACAGGACGGTACCTCCCGTGACAACGGAACAGTCCGACTGGGGAAGTACCTTCGTCCTACAGAATACCGCGGTTATAGTAACCTTGTGTTGTGTTCCCGACGGTGAGCAGGGTAGCCAGAGCTCACTGGAGAGGCTCTGTGTTGTCAGTGGGAAGTCCAAAGGCTTTGAATGTCACCACTAGTGCGGGAGTAAAATGTTAGCGCGGCGGTTAGGGAGACCCGGTGAAACGGTTAACCGCTGACCACCCACAGGCAGTACGGTTCCCGAACCCGGGGATCACATAATCTCCATTCCAGGAGGCTGAACTAGCAGCCTGTGTAAAGTTCCCGGTGCTGTAGTCGTGCCGGAGAAGGAAACCGGAGTAGACTTGGCAGTATCTGGGAGGGGAACCCGGGGCCTGTACGCCCACCGCACCAGCCAATCACACAACCCTAGCTCGTTTGCGGTGGCGAGAAACCTAACTTTGTCTTCTACACTGACGGCATAGAGACTCTATATACCTCCCCCTCCCAATCCCCCCTCCTTATTATGGCAAAGAAAAATAAGAATAGACGTTCTACAGCGGCACCTTCATCCACAATGAAAGTTGACTTCTGTAACATCAGGGGCCTCCACACCAATCTTAAGGAAGTCCATCGCCAGGCCGATACAGCCTACTTTATGTACCCTGGGTACAAACCCGAACATAACTTCCTGAGTAAAGTCGGGGTATGCATGTACGTCCGGGATGACGTTTGCTGTCGCTGTCTAAACGGCCTTAAAGACAGGGACCTGTATCTATGTGTGCGTCTACAGGTCCCATAGCGGTGACTTGAGCACCTGCAGCGGTTGGCGGATAGAGTAATTGAGCAGTACCCTGCCGCGAACTTGGTATTCTTGGGGAACTTTCACTCTCATCATGTGGAGTGGTTGGGTCTCACAGAACTGATTTTACGGGAAGGGCTGCTCACTACGCCCTGACCTATGGGTTCTCGCAACTGGTGCATTCTATCACTAGAAAACCAGATATCGAAATCCACAGAGAGTCTTTATTGGACCCTCTGCTGACTACGTACCGAGTGGAGGCACCACTTGGTACTACGGACCTCAGCGTTGTCTGGGCGCAAGTGACTGTCGCGTGGCCAGAGCCACCACGGCCACCTCAGTGGCGGCATGTCTGGCACTACAAGTCGGTAGACTGGGACGGACTGCGAGAATTCTTTCGTCGTACCCGTGGAGGCAGCTTTGCTTCACTTCAAACGATTCAAGCTCTTGTGCAACAGCAGTCGCTGAAGCGATTCTAACGGGTATGGAATGCTATATTCCCAACCGCTAGATCGCAGCACGAGCGAGCAAACGGCCAAACTTCTGGCACTCTTGCCTTCCGCCGCCGCAAAAACTTGACGGTAGCCTAGCCCATGGCGCTAAGGAGAAAGCCGATCTTTTGGGTAACCTCTTTGCGTCAAACTCGACAATGAACGACGGGAATGCCGAGCCACCTATTCTCCCCAGCTGTGGTGTTTCCATGCCTGAAGTTAAAATCACGCTACGGGTGGTCCGGCGGGAACTCAAGTCCCTAGATGTTTGGAAGTCGAGTGGGCCGGATGGTATATATGGCGATGGTACTCAAGCGCTGTGCCCCCGAATTGTGCCTAGTACTTACGCGGCCTTTCGCGCTTTCTTACTCTGCGAGACACGACCGGGCCTCGTGGAAGACTGCGTTCGTGCATCCTGTGCTAAAGAAAGGAGAGAGGACAGACCCGTCCAATTAAAGGCCTATTGCTATAACATACCTTCTCTCGAAAGTTATGGAGTGTGTAATTAATACACAGCTCCTGAGATACCTTGAAGGAAGTGATTTACTGAGCGACCGACAGTATCCAAGCCGTCGTCGATGCCAGCTGTTTGGACCACATGGACACAAACACTGGTGTCCCACAGGGCTCCGTGCTGTCTCCAACCCTGTTTCTGCTGCACATAAATGATATGCTGTCTGATGACTCCATCCATTCCTATGCGGACGACAGTACCGGGGACATGTGTTACACGGGCCGTGCAAATATCTCTCAGTCTAAGGTGAAGGGGAGTCGTGAACAACTTGCGACCAAAATGGGTAGTATTCGATTGGGGTCGACTAAATCTAAAACACAAGTATGTGTATTCACCTCTAAGAAAAACCCCATTTGTTATAGCGCCGCAATGCCTGGGTACACCGCGTACGATTTCCTCAAGTATCGCGATACTAAGCGTCGACATCTTAATCGACGTCCAGTACCGCAGCAATTTGGAGGATAAGGCCTAGCTGGCATAGAAGTAACTTGGAGTGCTGGGCGAATCAGTACTTCACTGCGGGGCAACGACTCCTTCTTTATAAGGCAGAAGTCCGGCCCCATATGGAGTACTGCTGTCACCTTTTGCCGGAGCATCTGCATCCAGCTTGACCCCTTCGAATCGATACAAAGTGCGTTGAGGCTCGTCGACAATTCCATACTCGCAGACGCTATGAAGCCTCTCAGCCGCAGGAGGGACTGGCATCCCACACGGCAATAGAAATAGCACATCACCCCTTCGTCGTCAGTGGTTCTGGACTGTAATTACTTGTACTGTCCATTACTATTGGGAATTTTTATGATTTTTAATCTGTTCAATGTACTACACTCACACTATCTTGATTTAATTTACATTTAATTGGATATTAATAAAACAATTTATCAGTTTTGAAGCCTTCTTTTAATACTCAAGGCCTATGAACACCCCCATATCCGACATAACCTTGTAATTACTTACCGTGAAAAATTGTTGGATGTGACACTTCCAACTTCCCTAGTACGTGAAACATTGTAGGATGTGCCACTTCCGACTTTCATAGTACGTGAAACATTGTAGGATATGTCACTTACGTCAAGTGTGCTAGCATCGGTTTCGGTTAACAATGTAACAACTGCTTTTTCTAGAATTTCCTAGATTCATTTTTGTTATTCACATTACAACCTTCATTATCTTTCAAAACTGTAGCACTACGCGAAATTTGGTTTCAATATATGGGCATTTGTGAATTTGGTGCAAGTTCAAAACTTTATTTGGCCATACTGAAAAGTAGTGTTTTTGTAGTTCCGACTTTGTTAATAGCTACGGTCGATTTATACCACTGTCAAGCAATGATAGCCATTGTAGATCAGCACGAGTATTACAATAGCTGTCTGCGGCAGTAGCATACAAAACTTTTTATACGACCATGAAATAAATAAAACAATTTTATTTATAAGTGCAGATAAAAGTTAACAATGGCGCGAAAATAGCGCGGCGCGTGCTGTGCTGTTTGTTGTTATAATCCCACAAGTGAAAGGCAAAGGCAATTCATCCATACAGCCTAATTACATGCGATGTTTAGTCGTGACGCAAAATACGCGCGCTTTTTGGCATAATCATATGTTGTTTTTTTTGATGCCATAGCCATAAAAAAAAAGTTTCATGAGTGGAATGAGTACTATTGAGATATGACTTGTGTTTATGTATTGAGCAAATTACCAAATGGTCGTAGAAAAATCATTTCATACTTACATACTGCCATATTGAAAAAAGAACCGTTCTGACATGGTTCCTTGGTTTTACCATAGTATTACTATCTATAGATATTTTTCAAAACATCCTTTATCGACGCATAATCCATAAATAATATAATAATATTATAAATGCGAAAGTAACTCTGTCTGTCTGTCTGTCTGTCTGTATGTAACGCTTTCACGCCTAAACCACTGAACCGATTTTGATGAAATTTGGTATAGGTGTAGATTAGACCTTGAGAAAGGACATAGGCTATGTTTGGTCGCGATAACCGAAATCCACGCGGGCGGAGCCGCGGGCGAAAGCTAGTGTTTTTATAAATCTTTTTTTTTACATTATGTTTTTATACATCTTTCATTTTGGTTCCCTATGTATATCTACGCATCGCTATCGGTTTATAATTTTGTAAAGGAAGTGTCCAATACTAACTTTGCTCATGGTTGACATGTGGTTCAACTAACACGTAATTAGTGCAGGTTCAATTTCATAGATCGTCAACATTTTGTGGCTGTCGTTCACGGTTCAATATGAAATGTGTTAAGTGTAGCTTAAGCATTCCTGAGGGTGCATTTGTTCAATGTTCCGGTTGCGAGAGGTACCTAGACTTTGGTTGTGCCAATATAACCGAGAATGGATGGAGGAAGCTCGGAGCTGAGCGCAGATCTACGTGGAAGTGCACTACTTGTAAAGCAACATCTCCAGCACCAGCCTCCAGTAATCAAGTGACACTGGATACTATTGTAAGAGAGATACGAGACATTAAACGTACTATAATTGGTGTACCAGCATTGGTTGAGGATATCAAATGCATCAAGGATGAACTTGTTGAACTGAAATCATCAAGTCAGTTTTTAAGTGACAAGATGGATGCAATAACTGCTCGCGTAATTAGTTCTGAAAAGACCGTAGATGAACTTCAGCAGAAATGTGCTATGCTTGAATCCCGTCTAACCGAGTTGAAGCATCAGGCAACAATCAACGAACAGAGACTCCGCCTCAACAACATAGAAATTAAAGGCGTACCTCAGAGAAAGGATGAAAACTTATTTAAGATTATTGACCAGATTGGATCAAAGATTGAGTATCAAGTGCCGAAATCTCAAATCAATTACGTGTCAAGAGTACCCTCATTCAACTCGAAGGAGAAATCAATAATTGTTGGTTTCATAAATCGCTATGTGAAAGAAGACTTCATAGCATCTGCAAGAACGTTCAAGTCAATTACATCCGAGGACATAGGTTTCAAAGATTCATCGCAACGGATTTACGTAAACGATCACCTGGATGCTGATACCAAGTTATTGTTAAATAAAACAAAAGAAAGGGCCAAATTAAGTAAATATGACTATGTATGGGTAAAGTTCGGTAAAATACATGTTCGCAGGAATAACACCTCTCGAACAATTATAATAACGAAGGAACATGATTTAAACAAAATTGCGTAATCATATGCCTATCATGTACCTCGATTGTTGAGTCTCTTGTTTTAGTAGTTATTACACTATCAGTTTTACGTTATGCCATAAATATTCCTCGTAATTGTAAAAGATTGAGCACCTCTGTCGCATGCGGCGCTAGGCCGCTGCCGGGATATCCTCTCAGCTATAAGTCTGTTCAACGCGCAATAAAAAATCAACTAAATGTAGCTGTCTCGCTTGCACTACTGTGTGCGGTATTGGTTGTCCTGGTCCTCTCTTTCGCTAGTGATAATATTTCTGCATTAGACCAACTCACAACTTACCCACCTATTAATAATCATGTGCTTTTTTCTAATTATTTCTCGCTGTTATTTGATTTAGTGTCTTGTAGAATGTTATTATTCACCCAAAATAATGTTCAATGGCTAATGTTAATGTAAATGTTCGGGGTGGTGGTTATTTTAGTGTCTATTATCAGAATGTGCAGGGATTAAGGACTAAAACTCAAGCGTTTTATCGAAATCTGTGTCTGAACTCGTACGATATAATTGTATTGACGGAGACCTGGTTGCTAAGTGGTATAAGTGACTCGGAATTATTTGATAACCGGTACGTGGTGTGGCGAAGGGACAGGGTTTACGAGCTTACTGGTCAAGTCCTGGGTGGGGGGGTGCTCGTTGCGGTGCGTAAGAAAATAACTGCCAGTGTTCAACCTCAATTCGCATCGACGGCAGAAGATCTCTGGATAGCATTACCTATTAACAGAAGAGCCGGGACGAGGCGGTCTAACATCTATTTATGTGTACTATATCTCTGTCACCAAAACTTGGGTTATTCGTTTTCTGAGCAATTACATAATTATATTACGAAACTCGATAATATCATACTTACCTACCCAGATGATAGATACTTAATTCTAGGGGATTTTAACATGAGTGGAATATCTTGGTCCCCAGGTAATGGCTCCGATAACGTACTTTTGCCCAGTAATGTGACCACTGCGAATGAGCTCTCCCTTATTGACACCTTGACTACCCACAGCTTACAGCAATATAATTGTGTCCCCAATAGTTATGGTCGAATATTAGATTTGGTACTATCGAATGATTGTTTATCTGTGTCGAAATGCCTAAGTCCCTTGGTACCCAATGTCCCGAACCACACGGCAATTATCGCCACATTTAAATCATTCGAAATGTCTTATTTATCACCTGCCGCGAGTATCAGATACAGATTCGAAAGAGGTGATTACGATGCGATCAATTCAGAAATTCAGTATAATAACTGGAGCGCCGAGTTATCTAATATGAAAGTCGAGGAGTCAGTGGACTATTTTTATAGTTTTATAAATCAATTAATTGTTAAGCATATACCTTCAATTAAATCATACCGGTCCCGTAAATTTCCGATATGGTACGGTACACACCCGCATTGATAAAGTGTATAAAAGAAAAACATAAATATTTTAATAAACACAAGAAATATGGTAATAGATCTGACCTTGAGACTTTTAAATTGCTAAGAGATAGGGCCAAGGGATTGGAGTCTGAATGTTACCATGATTACATGACATCGGTCGAACAGTCGATTAAGATAAATCCCAAATACTTTTGGACGTATATTAAGCAGCGTCGGCAGTCATCTAATATACCAGGGTCGGTTAGCTATGGAAACAAAACCGTAAATACGGGGACTGCTGTGTGTGACGTTTTCTCAGACTACTTTTATTCTACGTTCTTGCAATCTTCATCGCACACTATCAGCAACCCTATGTATGAGTATAGTGACTCGGTCTCGGAAATCTCACACATTCACACCGATACATCTGAAGTCACCAAAATCCTCAAATCCCTGGACATCAACAAGTCGGCGGGCCCGGATAAGATACCACCTACTTTTTTAGTTAGATGCGCCGATACTATTTCGGTCCCTGTGACGTTGTTATTTAAAAAATCACTATCTGAGTGTACTGTACCGTCTGTTTGGAAGGCAGCCTTCATTACCCCAATTCACAAAAAAGGATCAAGGTCAGAAGTTATCAACTACAGACCCGTATCTAAATTATGTGTATTGGCAAAGGTACTAGAGAAAATTGTATATAATCAAATGTATGGGGCATTAAAGAGTAGCTTTAGTAGTTTTCAACACGGTTTCCTACGGGGTCGCTCAACAACGTCTAATCTTATACTAAGCAATGATTATATATCCGACGCTATGAGTAAATCTAACCAAGTCGATGTCGTTTACACAGATTACAGTAAATGTTTCGACAGGATTGATCACACCATATTAATTTCAAAGCTGGAGCATATCGGCATAAGAGGTGACCTACTTAGGTGGTTTTCATCATACATACTTAACCGTTCCCAAGCCGTCGTAGTCGAAAACTACATATCCAGTTGGGTTATGGTGCCTAGTGGCGTGCCCCAGGGCTCCCTGCTAGGGCCACTATTGTTCTTGATCTGTGTAAACGACATCGAGAAGTGCTTTCACAATTCTCATCTCTTATGTTTTGCAGACGACATGAAAATTTTCATGTCTATAGCTACTTCTGCTGATGTCATTGCACTCCAAGAAGATCTGGCTCGGTTGGATGACTACTGTATAAGAAATAGATTAGACTTAAATCCATCTAAGTGTTCAGTAGTGACATACAGTAGGAAGCCAATGAACATGGCGTCGGAGTATTATCTGAAGGGGTGTAAAATTCAACGGTGCAACAGTATGCGTGACTTGGGCGTAACTCATGACTCCAAACTACTATTTGAGGATCACATTGAACAGATTGTTAACAAGGCATATCGGGCCCTAGGATTCGTGATTCGTACCTCTAATAGTTTTAAGGAGGTTAAAACCATGAAGATACTGTACTGCACATTTGTTCGTAGCATACTAGAGTATAATAGTCAAGTGTGGAACCCTAGGTATGATAAATATATCACCCGTATAGAAAATATTCAAAAAAAGTTTATTAAATATCTATGTTATAGGTTAAAAATCAAATATACATCAGATGACTACTTGAAACTATGCGCTAAGTTTCACATTCTCCCTTTGACCGTGCGCCGCGAGATAGCCGATATTTGTTATATTTTAAAAATACTGAACGGGTCTATTGACTGCCCATTTCTCCTATCTAAAATAGGCTTCACTGTCCCTGTCAAAGTCTACAGACACTATACACCTATCCACCTTCCATTAGCAACTACTAACTACAGACAGAATTCATTTCTGCGGAGAGCGAGCAACAGCTTGAATGAGCGTTTCAAGCAATTTAAATTTGATATATTTAATTCACGAATTGAACATGTGAGACGGGTGCTCAGTCTCGATTTTTTCTCAATCTTCTCTTAAAGATCTATTTATATTGATGGAATGCGTGTTATTTGCTTGCTACATCCTACTTTGTTGCATGATATATTTAAACTTGCTCAGCATATAGCTGTCATACTGAGTTCACTGTCATTTGATATTGCACTATTGTCTATTAGTGGAGACCTATAACTGGCTGTCTGTCACATATCATTTAATATTAATTTTGATTTGGCTATCTGTCACGTATCTTTTATATGTGTATTATGTAGTAATTTTAGCTGTTGGTCTCCCAAATAAAATAAATAAAAAAATAAATAAAAAAATAAAAAAAACAAAATGTTAAATATGCCAAAATTAACATTAATTTAAAAAAAATGTGCTTAGGATTTTGAACGATGGTTTACTTTCTTGATATAAATGAGCTTAATAACAATCCTAGATATTTGACTGGCAGGAATGTACTGTACTATTTCGATTACACCTAATTAGAGATAAAAATATAGGAAAGAAATAAAGAAGAAGAACATAAGAAAGAAAGAAAAATTTGTTTAATACACGCACCTTTATTAAAAAGAATATCATTCTTTTTATTTTTCAAATTAACTTAATATAATAAAAATAATGAAGCTTTATAATTTGAAATTTAAATTAATTACAACGCTTTTTTTGACCTCTCCGATAGCTAACCAGTTATTATTGTAAATGCACCTATATGTATGTATATGTATGTAAAAAAGTATCCAAATACGTTTATCCGCATTCTAGACTTCATAACACAAGCTAGTTAAGCTATGCTTACCATGGATCTAGATAGCGATGTGTGAAATGTGGAATATTTATTTATTTATTAATTACTTATTTACGTATATTAACATGGTGTTATCAAATTTTGGAAGAAGAATTTATCAATTTGTAACTGTCGTATATTAAAATTATAATTTATCTTTCAGTATTGTTACAAAAACAGCAGTAATGGATCAAAATACCTAATAAATCGCGACAGAATCTGTTCTAAAGTTATTTAATTTTGATTCAATAAATACCTATCTTTATATTATGCGTAATGATTACACAAAAGGTAAAATAACATATTGACATGTGACTTTTTATTCTGTGCCTTAGGCCCCAATTCCAGAACAACGCTCAATCGACTTGTGAATCGACTCCCACAATGACATTACTGTCATCAAGAACACAATCTGTCCTCAGTCAATCCAGGTTCAGGACTGAGTAATATTCTGGAATATGTGCCTGAGTTTCACCTCCACGAGAAAGAAACTCTCACTTAGTTCCTGAGTCACGTTCCAAATTCGAAATTCCAAAATTCATATCCACCGCACCCAAAAACCGAGGCCTAATTTATATACACCCCCCAAGAAGTTATGTCGGACGTGAACCGAATAAAACGCACGTGGTCTGTTGGCTGTCTTACTGTCATATTTTTCCGCCTGCGTGGAATTCAGACCAGGTATTGGAACCACTGTACAACTTGTACCTTTTATTCAAATTGCCGCGTGTATTTCTGATCCCATTCCCACTGCAACTTCAATATTTTTTTATACAAATACAATAACGAACGCTACTCAAAAATAATTATTCAGTTTGGTGCAGCCGGTCAGAAGTTATCAGTTTCGAATGACTTCTATATTTACTACTAGAACAGATGTACGGAACAAAAACTTTGTGCTGCTATCATACCGATGAAATTACATAAAGGCACTCTGTGAATATACAGGTAAGTAGGTATGTATAAGAATTCATTAACCCCTTTATCCAGTATTTACATCCCGTTTCATATGAGAAATTCATGCCCCAAGAATCGTGACACAATATACAACAAAATTTATAAAAGGTAATTTTGGAGGCGTTTGGTAACAAACTATGACACGAGAATTTGTATAAACTATTATTATAAGTAAAATTTTCATGAATATAAAAACGACTTCTAAAACAAAACAAAAAAAAAACACCACAAGCAGGCACTGGCAAACGAAAAATGACTTGAATGAAATTTTGAAGCATTTACTATGCTAACTTTTCAAATCGATTAAGATAGGAAAAAGTGGGACTCGAACCCACGATCTTTCCCTTACAGGGGGAATGCTCTGACCACTGAGCCACTAGTCGCCCTAAGACGGTAGTATAGGAGAATTTGAATAGCTTCAGGTGTGGCCCGGTGGCTCAGTGGTCAGAGCATTCCCCCTGTAAGGGAAAGATCGTGGGTTCGAGTCCCACCTGAGCATTCACTTTTTCCTATCTTAATCGATTCGAAAAATGACTTATTTACTGATTTAATTGAAAAGACAAAAATAAGAACAAGCCTTTTCTGTTGTAATCGGTGCCGAGCCAACATAACGTCTAACCGTAGTAGGTACATGACGTTTTTTTCCATTTGGGTGGTGTTGCTGGAAACGGAGATCCCTCATCTTACAACATCATTACTTACGCGGAGAAACATAACTAAGGAGTGCACCTATCTTACACTTCTAATCTTCGCCTACTTCGTGTCAATGGCACCAATTTAAAATACTGCGCCCAGCTCAAAACTTGACCGCACCTTCTGTCGCTTCATTTAGGTCGGCAATGTGCAGGTGCAGGGGCACAGCGGGCACGACAGCAGGTGTTCCATCGATTGCACAGGTACACCGCAGTCTCGGCCACCACCCGCCACCGACAATTTTACCTGGCATTCTTAACACCTACCAAATATCCTTAATACCTATTTGGCTTAGCACCGACTTCAGTAGAAAAGATTTACTCAGTATCTCAATTTTCGGGCATTATAGATTAAAGGGGTGTAACGGGAGATCAAAATATGTCACGGACGAAACCAGAAACGGCCAGTAATATAGATTCTAGAGCAGTGATGATTTGCAGCATAGTCCCGTCAGTGATCAAGTGATCATCGACAAACTCTGACGTAAAGCCCAGCACCGGTTTTATAAAGCTTCGGTGGTGGATGATTGTGATCTGTCCTCACTAGTAGTATACATCCGTTTTCTTCTATGACTATCTTCGCAGGGCAATTCCTTCGCCTTTTGCTGGAACAATACCGATAGCGAGATATAGGCCCGCTCTTAGAGTACGTGTAATTTTGGTATAGGACTACTTGCGTTCCATTTATGGAGATATTTTTGTAACATCCTGAAAAATGTAGACATTGTTAGTACTGTATGTGAGAGAAAAAGGGAGCTGGCACAAACAGTGGTTGTGACAATGTCACTCTTTATATTTTAAAATACTATTAATTATAAGTAATATTTTAATGAATAAAAAAACGACTTCAAAAACTAGAAAAAAATAAACACCACAATCAGGCACTGAGAGACGAAAAATAACTTATTTACAGGTTTAATTGAAAAGACAAAAATACGAACAAGACTTTTGTGTTGTAATCGGTGCCAAGTCAACATAACGTCTACGTCTGACGGTTGTGTAACTGGAAACGGAGATCCCCCATCTTACAAAATCATTGCTTACGCGGAGAAACATAATTAGAAAGTGCACCTATCTTACACCTTTAATCTTGTTCGTGTCAGTGGCAACATTTAAAATACATAGATGAATAGTACTTCGCCCAGCTCAAAACTTGACCGCACCTTCTGTCGCTTCATTTAGATCGGCAATGTGCCGGTGTAGGGGCACAGCCGGCAAAACAGGAGGTGCTCCATCGATTGCACAGGTGCACTGCAGGCGCGGCTACCACCTGCCGCCCACAATTTTACCTGGCATGCCTAACACCTATCAAATCCTTAATACCTATTTGGCAAGCACCTGCTTCAGTAAAATAATTACTCGGTATCTTAATTTTCGGGCATAAAAGGTTAAAGAGGTGTAACGGGAGCTCAAAAACGTCACGGACGAAACCGGAAACGGCCAGTAATATAGATTCTTGAGCAGTGATGATTTGCAGCATAGTCTCTTCAGTGATCAAGTGATCATCGACAAACTCTGACGTAATACCCAGCACGGGCTTTATAAAGCTGTGGTGGTAGATGATTGTGGTCTTTCGTCACTAGTAGCACAGTTCCGTTCTCTTCTATGACTATCTTCGCAGGGCAATTCCTTTGCTTTTTGCTGGAACAATACCGATAGCGAGATTTAGGCCCACTCTTAGAGTACGTATAATTTTGGTATAGGACTACTTGCTTTCCACTTATGGAGATAGTTTCGTAACATCCTGAAAAAATGTAGACATAGTTAGTACCTACTGAATGTGTGAGAAAAAAGAGAGCTGGCACAAACAGTGGTTGTGACAATGTCACTCTTTATATTTTAAAATGCTATTAATTATAAGTAAAGTTTTAATTATTAAAAAAAAAACAATTTCGAAAACTAGAAAAAAACAAACACCACAATCAGGCACTGTCAAACGAAAAATAACTTATTTACAGATTTAATTGAAAAGACAAAAATACGAACAAGACTTTTCTGTTGTAATCGGTGCCGAGCCAACATAACGTCTACACGTAGTACCTAGGTACACGACGTGTTTTTCCATTTGGGTTGTGTAACTGAAAACGGAGATCCCCTCTTACAACATCATTGCTTACGCGGAGAAACATAATTAATTTGGGATTGCACTTATCTCACACCTTTAATCTTCTTCTTCCAACTCTACTGCATCCAACTCAAAACTTGACCGCACCTCCTGCCGCTTCATTTAGATCGGCAATGTGCAGGTGCCCGCTGTGCCCCCACACAGCGGGCACAACAGGAGGTGCTCCATTGATTGCAGAGGTGCACCGCAGTCTGCCGCCCACAATTTTACCTTTCTTAACATTTATCAAACATCCTTAATTCGATAACTTTAATTACCTATTTGGCTTAGCACCGACTTTAATTGAAAAGATTTTGGCCTACCGCATATACAACTTTTAGTTGAACAACTATTTTGTCGAGTGTCATAAGTTTATAGGAATATATTGAAGCGCACATACTGTCAACTCGATAGTCGCTCTAAAAAAAATTCAAAAAGTTATATCGATCTGCTATGGATTAAAAAGTTGGACAACTATCGATCTAATGCTCACTTGTATTGTATTGTATTGATGTACGCATATAATTGACTAATTAGTCGATCCGCGTCTAAGATAATCTGTTACTAAGTATAGGATGAACGCAATATCTTCTTTTTTAATTTTTTTAAAATGTCTATAAAGCAAAGTGCATACTGGAATTTTCTTGCAAAGTGACATTGTTAACTGTAGCACCTTGCCTCGGGCGTTGCTGAAATAAGAAAGGTTGATTTAAAAAAATCGGCGATCGACTGCATCGATTGTGTGACCTCCATCAACTAACGGTTTAGCTGTGTGGAAATCTGGAGAAGTAGACAACTCGACAAAATAGTTGAGTCGATGTAGAAGTTGTATATTTGCGGTAGGCCTTACTCGATATCTTAATTTTCGGGCATTATAGGCTAAAGGGATGTAACGGGAGCTCAAAATATGTCACGGACGAAACCGGGAGCGGCCATTAATATAGATTCTTGAGCAGTGCAGCACAGTCCCATCCAAGTAATCATCGACAAACTCTGACATAATGCCCAGCACCGGTTTTATAAAGCTGTGGTGGTGGATGATTGTGGTCTTTCGTCACTAGTAGCACAGTTCCGTTCTCTTCTATGACTATCTTCGCAGGGCAATTCCTTTGCCTTTTGCTGGAACAATACCGATAGCGAGATATAGGCCCGCTCTTAGAGTACGTATAATTTTGGTATAGGACAACTTGCTTTCCACTTATGGAGATAGTTTCGTAACATCCTGAAAATGTAGAAATAGTTAGTACTACAGAATGTAAGAGAAAAAAGGGAGCTGGCACAAACAGTGGTTGTGACAACGTCACTCTTCATATTTCAAAATGCTATTAATTATCAGTGAAATTTTAATGAGTAAAAAACGACTCCAAAAACTAGAAAAAAAAACCACAATCAGGCACTGATAGACGAAAAATAACTTATTTACAGATTTAATTGAAAATACAAAAATACGAAAAATACTTTTCTGTTTAGATCTTTAGTTATAGATCGATAGTTGTCCAACTTTTTAATCCATAGTAGATCGATATAGCTTTTTGACTTTTTTGTCGAGCAACTATCGAGTTGATAGCTACGCTTCAATATATTCCTACAAACTTATAACACTCAATAAAATAGTTGTTCAACTAAAAGTTGTATATATGCGGTGGACTTTTCTCGGTATCTAAATTTTCGGGCATTATAGGCTAAAGGGGTGTAACGGGATCTCAAAATATGTCACGGACGCAACCGGAAATCATCGACAAATTCTGACGTAATTCCCAGCACCGGTTTTATAAAGCTGTGGTGGTGGATGATTGTGGTCTGTCGTCACCAGTAGCACAATTCCATTCTCTTCTATGACTATCTTTGCAGGACAATTCATTTTCCTTTTGCTGGAACAATACCGATAGCGTGATAGCCCGCTCTTAGAGTACGTATAATTTTGGTATAGGACTATTTGCTTTCCATTTATGGAGATAGTTTCGTAACGTCCTGAAAAATGTAGACACGGTTAGTAACGAATGTGAGAAAAAAAAAGATACTGGCACAAATAGTGGCTATTTAATATATTTGAAGAATGCTTATTATGATAACAGTCTTACCTTTATTACTTAATTCTACCTAAACGGCTGAACCACTTTGAATGAAATTTTGTAAGTTCAAATGGAAAAATCTCCATAGTTTGGAAACAATGAAATGGAACATGCATAGTTTGAAAAGACAATAGGTGGCGCTGCTATCGGTATATGCACTGTTTGTCTGGGTAGGATAACGACTGCCAGGACTATTAGTATAATATTATATATATAACCTTTACCGACCATTTTCAGCCACAGCGATTGACTGAGGATAAAGTGTAGGTACCTATACACCTTCTCAGTATTAAAATGCTACATTATCCTTGAGGGACATAGGGTTCTTTTTATTCCAATATTTCCACGGCCTTAAGACTTGCAAGAGTGAAACCGTGAGGTGATGCTAGTATGTAATAAAAGTCCTTGAAGTCCATTATCATGTCAAACAGAAATATTAATAATTATTAAAATTAAACAACATTTACATCAAGACAACCATTTATTACCATTTATTAATATCAGATAGCATTAAATTATTTAAAGCCTACAAAAAATATTTATAACTAGAGATAACAGCAGTAATGACTATTTATTTAATTTAAGAAACGCATTTAACAAATCGATTATTTTACTCTCGCCTGCCTGCACATCAATGAAGGCATAGGCAAAGGTATATTATAGGGAACTCCTTTGATTTGCATATTTTTAGGGTTTCGTAGCCAAATGTGTCTGTCTTTCTGTCTGTCTGTCCGTATGTCACAGACACTTTTTTCCGCAACTTTAAGAACATATGTGAGTAAAAATCGATCAAAGTTACAATAAATTACAAGAACTTTTATATTATGTTGCTTGATGCTACGGGACCCTTCATGGGCGAGTCCGACTCGCACTTGGCCGCTTTTAATTTTTTCAATATCTACGTTAGCATAGTAACATACTAACTAATAATTATTTTTAGCATATAACTGGACAGTATGCCAAATAACTTAAATGATTAGGAGAAAAATTTAGCACCGACAATACAACATGATACCTACAACACGGAATAATAAAACTTAGATACTAACAATAAATCTTAAAAACACATTAATTAACATTGTAATAAGACAGTATAATTATTCAGGTAGTAATAAATCTAAGGAGATAATTATTGAGGCCTATTTATTACTTACTACTTTAATATTGTTATTCATTACTTAAATATAATATTAGGTTTATATTTACTGAATGAGACACTTGTAACACAGCTTGTAATTTTCCATTAATTTTTTTTTTAACGTGACCGGTATCGCCTCATAACACTCTCACTTTTTACAACGGCGAATGAATGAAAAATGATACTGTGGAAAAGTATAAGTGTGTTTCAATATGTGTAGGAAGTTCCACCAAGTGCCATCAGTCAACAGTACCAATATTAGGTTAGTGATTATTTCTGCTAGTTATCCATACTAATCACAGAACAGAAAAAATAATAATATTATAAATGCGAAAGTGTTTGTGTGTGTCTGTTTGTCCGTCTTTCACGGCTAAACCACTGAACCGTTTTTGATGAAATTTGGTGTAGGGGTAGATTAGACTTTGCGAAAGGTCATAAGCTATGTTTGGTCGCGATGACCGACATTCACACGGGTGCCCAAATTACATTATTATATAAGAGTTATGCCCAATATTAGAAAAGTATACTAATATAAAATATAAAATCATATTTTATGCGAATTATCAGTCAGTTGTATTAATATCTATCGCACCATTCGATTTTGGTCCCGCGTTTTGAACCAGACCACCCATGCCCAGTAAGACTATACCAGCACCTTTAAAAATGATAATTTACACTGCTTCATTCATATATAACACACGTCAGTCAGTAGTAGTCATTTTGAAAGTAAACATAAATATAATTTTGTAGTTAACTAACATAAATAATTACAAATTATTATATAACATTCATAAGTTTCATAACTTATAATAAAATATTTAAATATAATGTAATACGAATAAATACAGAACAACTTTCTAAATTACAGTACTATACTTATAGCATAAACTTGAAGGTAAATTTTGAAGATTATTACAACATTAATTACTTACTAAATTATTACATAACAATAATAATTTAGACGCGTCAAAGAGTTACTGCCCCTTTAGACAAGTGGCAATTCACTAACCGGCGTTTGATGGAATAAAATGCCGAATGTATGCGATTTGACGCGATGCGAGTTAACGACTGCCATATACGTCAAATCCCATACATTCGTCATTCTATTCCACCAAACGCCAGCTAGCGAATTGCCACTTGTCTAGAGGGGCTGAACAAGTACTTTTCTAGTCACAAAAATCCTACAAATATTATAAACGCGAAAGTTTATAAGGTATGGATGCTTTTTCTTTTTTTTTTTACGTGCGGGAAATCCCCACAGATACCCCCACTTCGAAGCCGAAGGGGGAGATTATGTCGGACTCGAACCGACTAAACCGCACGCCGTCTGTGGGTCGATGTGCTAGGCCGAAGGTGAGGTTGTCTCGTGACATATCCCTCGCACCCCGGCTGACCCAGGGCCATTCCTCTCGGTCTGGCCCTCCTCGGGGATATAAGTATGGATGTATGGACGTTTGGTACTCTTTCACGTAAAAACTACTGAATGGATTTTAATGACACTTTACAATAATATAGCTTATACATCAGAATAACACATAGGCTACAATTAATAACGATAACCGGTATTATAGCGATAACCGAAATACCTATTATAACATTATACATTTTATTGGATATGTTACTACTACTACACGACAAATGTTACAAATATTGTACGTTTAATTAGATATTACAACTAGGTGGCGTAATGGTTAAGGTGTCGGCCTTACGATCAAGAGGTCCCGGGTTCGAATCCTGGCCATTAACACTACCGAAGTGAACCCACTCCTAGCACAAGCAATTTAGCTTAGTTGGAGGTTTTAGAGGGAATATTAGTAATTTTGGTTGCTAATATTCTTAATTTAAATGAAAATAAAAAAATTGAAAGTATTTGGCCATTACTAAGTACATAACATTCACGTAGCGGGGTGTTTTACATTCTCTTACAGGTATAAATATAAATAAATAATAATAATATATTATAAATAGGTATAATATAATAATATGAATAGGTATAGGCACTAGGTTTACTAATACATTAGGATTACTACTTAGGGAGTAGGTACAGTGAGCATCAGAAAAATATTGACCACAAAACCACTCAAAATAATCTGAATACCAAAATTCCATTATTATATAAGTTATCACGGTGCAGTATAGCCGCGTGGTTCCCGGCAGAGTAGAATTTGGGCCACCCTTTCTCTTCCCATGTGGTGTCGTATAAGGCGACTAAAGGATAGAGCTGATTAATTTTAAAATCAGACAGATATGTACAGCCCAGACTCAGCCTCAGATGCATGGCTCGAGTCAACAATAGTGCCCGGAATACGGCAATAGGCTATACGTGGACCGAACACAGTTTGGTAAAATATGGGTAATTCATCTCTGCCTAACCCTCCGGGGATAAAGGCGTGATTAAATGTATGTGTGTATGTATTACATCAAATACATAGTTGAAAGTATCCAACTGTAGTCACACCATTTTGTGACTTTTAACTTTGGCAGTGTTTAACTTTAGACGTAGATTCAGAAGAAAGTAAACATTATGTCATATTATGTTTACATAATTTTACAGTAGTGATAGATTAGTTTTTTGTTATTATTTCATATTATATTACTGTCCTCAATTTTTAATTAATTATGTTATTGACCTATTTTTAGGGTTCCGTAGCCAAATGGCCAAAAACGGAACCCTTATAGATTCGTCATGTCTGTCTGTCCGTCCGTATGTATGTATACAGCCACTTTTTTTCGAATCTATAAGAACTATACTGTTGAAACTTGGTAAGTAGATGTATGCTGCCAACAATAAATGTTGGGGGTTCCCCATACTGAAAGTCAAAAATTTTTTTTTCATCAAACCCATACGTGGGGTCTTCAAAAATAATATTGAGGTTCCTAATATCATTATTTTCTAAACTGAATAGTTTTTGCTAAAGACACTTCCAAAGTGGTAAAATGTGTCCCCCGCCCCCCCCCCCCCTGTAACTTCTGAAATAAGAGAATAATTAAACTAAAAAAATATATGATGTACATAACCATGCAAACTTCCACCGAAAATTGGTTTAAATGTGATCTAGTAAGTAGTTTTCTTTAAATACGTCATAAATCGTAAACCGCAATTTACCTACTTGCTGCTACAGAACCCTTCATGGGCGAGTCCGACTCGCACTTGGATGCTTTTTTTAAATATATACTTTCTTAAGTAGTTTGTAAGTATTTTTTTATGCCACTTAGGTGGCAGACAAGCACACGGCGCGCCTGATGGGAAGTGGTTACCGTGGCTTATAGACGTTTTCAACACCAGGGGCGTCACAATCGTGCTACCGACCCTGTAGATACCTTCTAATACCCTTCTTGAAGAACCCCATATTGTAGTCGCTTGGGAAAACCACGGCAAGAAGTTCATTCCACAACCTGAGCGTGCGTGGGATGAAGTTCCTTTCAAAACGCACGGTGCGCACCATTTTTAATTTGACATCTGAATTTATTTTTATATATTATTTTTGTAAGACAACCAACCAATACTGTGCATTCTCTGTTATCTGTGTAGCCCATGTCTGATACTATTTTGCCATTGTCTTTCATCAATGTTGGTGTTTAAATTGTTGATATGCCTAATTAATAATAAATAATAAACCATCGTCAATCTGTTTTCCGATATTATATAAGTTAAAGAAGTGTCCATATTCATATGTGCAATACCGCCGGTCCATGGCATCTAATCAAATAGGTATACGGTCAAAATGATGTTAAAAATGTCATTTTAACACATTTTGAATCCTATTGTTACTTCTATAGCCACCCCTTTAATTTTTGTTCTGATTTTAGTATTTTTTTATACACGACATTTGCTTGAACTGTAAACTATTAACTTCCATTGACAAGAAAAGAATACGAATACTTAAAAAATAAATACTTGTAAATTAATGTACCAAAGTAAAAAATAATACTTTAAAAACCTTATATTACATATTAGTACAACAAAGCCTCCGTGGCGTGGCGGTAGTGAACGCGGCCGCTACGCAGGAGGCGCGGGTTCGATCCCCGCTCAGTGCAAATATTTGTATGCATGAATATGAATATTTGCATTGGTCTGGGTGTTTCTATGTATAATATGTATGCATTTACAAAAAAAAAGTATTTAAGTATGTTTATCCGCATTCTAGATTCCATAACACAAGCTAGTTAAGCTATGCTTACCATGGGTCTAGATAGCGTTGTGTGAAATGTTGAGGAATATTTATTATTTATTATTTATTCAGTTGAAATATTTACTTCGTGACATTAGTTAACACGTATTTATTTGTTACGTATCGCACTTCTAAGCAAGTTATGTTATGTTTTATGTTTTATATGTATGTTATGTTTTTAAATGACAATGTTAATATTATTTTGACCTTCATCATCATCATCATCATCATTTCAGCCGAAAGACGTCCACTGCTGGACAAAGGCCTCCCCCAAGGATTTCCACAGTGACCGGTCCTGCGCCTTCCGCATCCATGCCCTTCCCGCGACCTTCACCAGGTCGTCGGTCCACCGTGTGGGAGGCCTGCCTACACTGCGTCTTCCGGCGCGTGGTCGCCACTCGAGAACTCTCTTGCCCCAACGGCCATCTGTTCTACGAGCTATGTGCCCCGCCCACTGCCACTTAAGTTTGGCGATTCTGTGTGCTATGTCGGTTACTTTAGTTCTCCTGCGGATCTCCTCATTTCTGATTCGATCACGCAGGGAAACTCCGAGCATAGCACGCTCCATCGCCCTTTGGGTGACCTTGAGCCTTCTTATGAGGCCCATAGTAAGGGACCAAGTCTCAGTTCCGTAGGTCATCGCTGGCAACACACACTGATCGTAGACTTTAGTCTTGAGACACTGCGGTATTTTGGACGAGAAGATATACGAAGCTTCCCGAACGCTGCCCAGCCGAGTTGGATTCGACGATTGACCTCTTTCTCAAAGTTGGACCTGCCTAACTGGACTGTCTGTCCCAGGTAAACATATTCGTCGACAACTTCGAGTGTAGAGTCTCCAACCTTTAAAGAAGAAGTGGGTGCGGCATGGGCATTTGACATAATTTTCGTCTTGTCCATGTTCATTTTGAGGCCCACTTGTTGGGAGGCTCTACTGAGGTCTTCGAGCATTGTGCCTAGGTCTTCCAAGGTCTCAGCCATGACTACGATATCGTCAGCGAATCGAAGGTGAGTGATGTACTCGCCGTTGATATTGATGCCGAGTCTTCTCCAGTCCAGGAGCTTGAAAACATCTTCCAGGCCGGCGGTGAACAGTTTCGGAGATATAACGTCTCCCTGTCTCACCCCTCGCTGCAACTGGATAGGTTTTGAGCTTTGATCCTGGAGGCGGACTGACATGGTGGCGTTTTCGTACAAACACTTCAGCGCTTCGATATATCGATAGTCAATTTGGCACCGTTGGAGAGACTGTAGCACAGCCCAGGTCTCGATCGAATCGAAGGCTTTCTCATAGTCCACAAACGCCAAGCAGAGTGGCTGATTATACTCCTCAGTCTTCTGTATAATCTGTCGCAGCGTATGTATGTGGTCTATGGTGCTAAAGCCTTTTCGGAAACCGGCTTGTTCGGGAGGCTGGAAGTCGTCGAACCTGCGAGCGAGACGATTCGTAATGACTCTCGAAAACAACTTGTAGACATGGCTCAGAAGCGAGATGGGTCTATAATTCTTCAACAAGGTTTTATCACCTTTTTTGAAGAAGAGTACCACCACACTTCTGTGCCATGCCTTAGGCGTTCGTCCCTCGAGTATGACGGAATCAAATAGCTTCTGAAGAGCTTTAAGTATCGGTGTTCCACCAGCTTTTAGAAGCTCAGCCGTGATCCCATCATCACCCGGTGCCTTATTGTTCTTTAGCTGTTTGAGAGCCATTCTAATCTCGTACAGGCTGACGTCCGGGATATCCTCGGTATAGTGTCGGGTCAATCTGGCTCTTGGGTCTTTGGCCAGATTATTAACAGATTGCCGTACACTCGTGTATAATTGTCCGTAGAACTTCTCGACCTCTTCCAACAGCTCCGGCTTTGACGAAATAATTCTGCCATCCTCCGCCTTCAGCTTATTCAGTTGGCTTTGACCAACAGACAGATCCCTTGCGAAAACCTTTGAGCCTTTGTTGCTCTCAATCGCCTCCTTAATACGAGTCGTATTAAATTGGCGTAGGTCGCGAGTCAAGGACTTGGAGATCTGTCTGTTTAAACGCCGATACTGAGTAGCATCTTCAGAGGACTGCAGAACCAAATTTCGTCCTTGTTCCATGAGTTTGTTGGTGAGGTCCGAAATCTTTTTGGTTCCTTTTGAACGACGGGCTTTGAAGATCTTAGACCCAGTCGTTTGGACAATTTCCACAAATCTGTCATTGTAATCATCCACATTTTCGCAATCTCCCAGGCATTCGAAGCGATTCTGCAACTCGAGCTGAAAGTGCTCAGGGTTCTGGAACTGGATAGGTGCTGGTCGGAGCGTAGACTTCATCAGTCGACATCTTTCGAGCTTTGTTCTTAGATTCAATGTGCCTCTTACCATCCGGTGATCGCTTCCTGTTTTTACTGAATTGATCACGGAGACATCATTGAATATGTGCCTCTTCGTCGACAAGATGAAATCAATCTCATTTTTTGTGACACCGTTAGGGTGTAGCCATGTCCACTTACGCCGTTCCGGCTTTCTGAAGAAGGAGTTCATCATAAAAAGGCCCTCCTTCTCCATGAAGCCGGCCAGCAGATGGCCACGTGCATTCCTCTTTCCATATCCAAATTGCCCCACTCTCAGTTCGTTGTCGCTTCGTTTGCCCAGTTTCGCGTTAAAGTCCCCCATCACAACGGTATAGTGTGTTCGAGAGCTATGCATGGCTTTAGAGATATCCTCATACATAGTCTCCACCTCGTCGTCGGGGTGTTTCGAGGTCGGTGCGTGTACCTGTATGACCTTCAGCGAATACCGTTTGGTGATTCTGAGTATAAGGTACGCTACCCTCGTCGAAACACTCACGATCTGGACCACGTTGTTGACAAGGGACCTGTGGACGATAAACCCGACACCACCCTGGGACAGTATGTCGCCCTCCCGGAAATAGAGCAGGTTACCGGATTTGAGGATCATGGTGTCCTGCCCCTCTCTCCGGACTTCACACAATCCTACGATATCCCACCGTAACCTGCTCAATTCTTCCTCGAGTTCAGCGAGCTTCTCGTCGGTTCGCAGTGTGAGCGTGTTGTACGTTGCCAGGGCCAAAGGTCGTCGGGGTTGGTAGCCTGGCATCTGCCGGGGATTCTTCGCACCCCTTGCCCCGCCGTTACCATGGCCGCTACCATAGCCAGGAATAGCGGGGCCGCCGGGGACTAGGGGCCGTTTGTTGGGTTCGTTCATCATGGGGGGTTATGCCGTAATCGCCACGCTTGGCAGGCGGGTTGGCGATCGCAGTTTGGTGGCTAGTACGCGGAAAGATGCTGCTGCCCATCCTCCGGTATTTGAATCCCTTAGTCGCCTCTTACGACACCCACGGGAGGAGATGGGGTGGTGCTATTCTAGGGCCACACCACAGGCCTTATACTTGATTAAATACTAACGGTAGACGTGTTTGCACATATGAATATAACAGTGAATATAACTTACATAATAACGGAAAACTGATTGCTAAGATGGTTTGTCCACTCTGGATGCTTACAACAATGTGAAATTTTGGTATTCAGATCATTTTGAATACTTTGGTGGTCAACATTTTTCTGGTGCTGACTTTAAATATCCATTGCAAAATTGCAAGGATAATACCCTGATTTTAGGACAATCACAAAAGTAATTAGCACTCGCAAGAATTTACCCACTTATTTGAGCTTTGTTACAAATATTTAACAGTCCTTCTAACATAAATAAATTTTGGTACATCCATTTTTACCAAAATCTCTTAAAATTTTCGTCAAAATTGGCGTCCTATCCGTGTAGGTACTCTCTAAAAAATAAAAAAACAATTATAAAATACTCATTATTTGCATTATCACTTTAAATGGGAATTAAACAAAAAAATCGTAAATTGATCTCAGAGACCACGCGAATGACTTGCAAATTCCTATCTTATAATCCATTTTTCAGTTTTAGCACCAATATTTTCAGTCCCATGTATTTTTTTTTTATCCTTTATCAAACACATTCAGAGTTAAGTACTGGCTTGCAGGTGAGGTTTGAACCCCAAAGATCATGTTGTGAATCCAAAATTACCCGGTGACCCATCTATGATTCAGCATATTTCATTTTTAGGGTTCCGTGGCCAAATGGCAAAACGGAACTCTTATGAATTCGTCATATCTGTCTGTCTGTCCGTCCGTATGTCACAGCCACTTTTTTCCGAAACTATAAGAACTATGCTGTTGAAACTTGGTAAGTACATGTATTTTGTAAACCTCATTAGGTAAGATTTTCACACAAAAAAAAGGCAATAAATTTTGGGGGTTTCCCCATTACTTAGAACTGAAACTCAATGCTTATTTTCATCTTACCCATACGTGTGGGGTTTCTCATCAATGGATAGGTCTTCAAAAATGATATTGAGGTTTCTAATATCATTTGTTTTCTAAACTGAATAGTTTGCACGAGACTTCTAAAACAAGAGAATGATAAAACTAAAAAATATATACCATGTAAACTTACGCCGAAAATTGGTTCGAAACAAGATCTAGTAAGTAGTTTTTCTAATACATCCGCTTTTTAGCACGTAAGCCGTACACTATTATTAAAACATCGATCATAGTAACGACTGCTACGGAATTGCTTGTTACTTTCCGCTACGGAACACTTCATGGGTGACTCCGACTCGCCTTTGGCAGCTTTTTTAAATTTTTCATTTAAGGCTAGGTATAATGAAATAAATCTGGAAGAAACTGATAGGACACCAATTTTATAAACAGATTTGACTATCGTACTTATATTATGGCCCTCTGTCGCCTTATTATAAAAGTGTACCCTTCGGGTGTTTCAATGATATTGGGTGGTGGATGATTAGAGCAGGCAAGAACGAGGACTGAGAACTCGTCTGCGCCCATTAAAACCGTGGGTTTACAGTCTTCTTTAGATTTGTTCTCACAATCCGTGTATCGGACGCAAGTTACCTGTTTTACTTTTGAAGCTCGATTGTTGTCTAAATCTGAATTGATTGCGACGGTCGCCTTACCTGGACCCAAAAAAATATGCAATTTAATATAAGATTAAACTTTTAGATAGATATCATGGCACCGGTAATAGAAACTAAAGCTCTTAAATAATAGATACATAATACACATTATATGAGGCGGAGGATCGGACGAAATGGCGCGCATTGGGAGAGGCCTATATCCAGCTGTGGACTGCATGCATTGATTGAAACATTAAATCAGGAAATTCATTTAATGAAATTTTACAGCAATTGGTATTCTTACTATTCAAATACATTTGGATTGGAAAAAGAATGAAATGGAATAAATAAATTGGAACGTTCCGATCATTCACTTTTTCCTATATAAAAGGAATTAAGTCTAAAGTACGTATTTCATGGAAGTACTTCTGTATAATCACCAGCCTTGTGCCGATAATTGCATGAAACAACGCTACTTGTCTTGGGGTGCAATGAAGATTGGAGACAATAAAACCCAACACTTCACCTGAGCTTAAGTGTAATAATATTGTTCAAAATTACATAGGTCATTGATACTTTTATACAATACTTGGTAACAAACCATAGTGCCATCTGAAGTAATATTAACGCCATCTATCGAGCGTTGATGTAAACATGTACAAAATGTTATACGTGGCCTGTGGGAACCAAACCAGTGGCTTCTAATTTGATGTCAACACCATCATTTGGGCTTGAATCGAACAGAATTAAAATTACAGTACCGAACAAGTTCTATAATTCCGGCTTCTATAAACTTCTATTATCCCCCAAAGGTATACTGAGAGAAAACTCAATATTGTAATCTTTAAATAATAGTTTACTATGCGTACCTACTATAAAGAATTAAGTATTCCTGAAGCAGAATTTTCTATAATAATCTTCTTTTTTTTAATGAAACTAAGAAATCGCAAATCAAAGCAGAATGTATTTTTAAAATATGTTCATCTGGAAGAAATATCTGAGATCGTAAGATTCTCGAAGACTTCTAACGAGCCTGCAAACGCAATACACAAAATTGTATCTGGGTGCCACTTCGAATAGGGCCTGCAGAATGAGACAGTATTGAGAGCGATGATCCTGCCTTTCACGATCTTCTTCACTTATATTTCTTCTTCTTTAAGTTTCACACATCAAGCTTTCTGGCTTGATTGGTGGTTTGGCTTGGTTTAGTGCTTCTTCTCTAAATACTTTATTGGTTACTCCTTCGGGATGCTAAAATATAAAGAATACCTACTTTCTTAAAATATTTTCAATACTTTTATGTGCTTTTCCCAACGCAAGTATAGTGACATATCAGGCTGCTTGTCACCCAAGAAGAGGCTGGCCAACTTGGTGGCGCGACACATGTATCGAGGTAAGATAGGGACACCGTGGTTTAGTAGAGTGGAGGTCAGATGAGGACGGCGTGCGGTTTTAGTGGGTATCCGTAGAGACTTTCGCACAAAAAAGGGTTCTGAACCTTGGGATAACATAATATACCATTATTAAATTCTCCGAGTATTATTAAGTTCTCCGAACGCAAGTACGGCTAGTAGGCGAGGTCGCCTGTCACCCCAGCAGAAGCAGGCCAGTGTGGTAGTTCGACGCAATTTCCAAGGTAAAATGGGGACACCGTGGTTCGGTGGAATGGGCGTCGGATGAGGATGGCGTGCGGATTTAGTTCATGGGGTAGGTATCCGTGGAGACTTTTGCACGAAAAAAGGGTTCAAAATAGTGGGATAACATAATATACCATTATTAAATGATGCACTCGGAATTTTTAAAAGTACATTGTTCGTGTTAAAATTGACAATTTAACATCTAAAACTCATACATCAGAAACAACTATATGGTAGGGGAGCCCAAGCGGGGATTTCGGGATTTACTAAAGCGCGGCAGATTAATATACAGGGGGATACCTTGTACCCGGTTAAGTACCTCCACAAAACATGAGGCCCATATATAAGGCCGCCCGTGAAGGATACAGGATCAGGTTAGTAAAAAAAAATGACCATCAGAAATTCTCGAGCGCGTCAGATTAAGGTAGGGTGAGTTAATTACATCCTAAAAAGTGTATATTCCACTAATCTGACAATTTGAGAGTGACGTAAAAAAAGGGGAGGGCAACAAAGTTGTAAAAAAAAAACGTCATCTCGACATTCTCGAGCGTAGCTAAACTTTTTTTATTTTGAAGGAAATAATTCAAGAATAATGAAAAATTTATAATCTGACGATTTCCGCGAGCCGAAATAACAAAAATTCGTCGATAAAGTTAAATGCGTGCAGCTGCGTGATGCCTACATATCCTTCTCCGCGTTTCTATTCCTCTCTCACTATTTCTCTATCTATTACTCTCTCACTCCGTCCCCACTCTGGTTTCTGTTGCCATGACGCCATGATTGTCATGACATTTTAATATTATTTGTGTGAATTAAAGTTTATAAATAATTAATATGAGTGCTATTAATTTGAAATGTGTATTTTGTGGTGAAAGTACCTTACAAAAAACAATTAAATTTACTGTAGAAACATTAAAAAAATGTGTAAATATTTTGAAATATCGTCGGAGCAAGCCGGTTATCCGAAAGTCTCGAGGAACATATGATAAATGGCGTTCTAAATATTTCCCTTAAAATTAGATTTTGAGAAATTTTGAAAAATCTCAAAAAAAGTAAGATTTTTTTTTTTGAATGTGGTTTTTTTGGAATAAGTTTTAACCGGCTTTATCGATCAATTTAAAAAACTTATCCGCCTTTGAGCTTGAAAAACCACGTCGATCGCCACCAAGCTGGTCAAAAGTGGTTGATTCGTCCGAGAGATATCGTGAACGAAAGTAACCCAAAAAAGTGTTTTTTCGTGATTACTCCGAAATTTGTGGTTCGATCAATTAAAATTGCAAAATTACTTATGAGGAAGATAAAATTGCGTCGAATGCCGCCAACCGCGTGAAAATTGCTTGATCCATTCAAAAGTTATTGCGGTTTGAAAATTCCAAAAATAGTGTTCTATGAAACTTCTATAAAACTTTCGAGCTGGGAGAGCTCAAATGCATAGAAATAATATTTCTTTGAACTCAGCGAGCTCAAAATATCACATAAATTATATTTTGAGCTCAAAAATGTCATAAGTACAATTTTAAGCGCCCAGGAATGGAATTAGCGGGAAGTTGCAGGGATGGCCTTTAAGGTGAACCGTTTTTCTAAATTTTTTTTGTCAGATCGGATCCCTCTAGATAATCGTCAGATTATGAGACAGTACGTTTAGAACATAAAGATGAACCATATATATCTTAAACTGACGCGCTTGATTATTTCAAAATGGCGATTTTTTTTGCATATTATGAAAATGGCCGCGAGTTTGCGTCCCATCGAAATCGTCAGATTAGTGAATGAGAGCTTTTTTTTGGTGCACTTAACACTCCCTTAGAAAATCTGACGCGCTTGATAGTTTTTTTTTTTTTCATTTTCAACCCTTAAATCCAACCACCCGCATCATGCAAACGATCAGATTAACATACGTACATTATTAAAAATACGTAGGGCATTGATGCTATCAATATCTGACGCGCTCGAGGATGTCCATGTAACAGTTTTTTTTACATATTTAAAAATCGATAGCCGCTTCCCCCACCGATGTAAAGGTATATATCATATAACATTTTTTTCTTCTTATCATCTAAGCTTTGCATCCCAATAGGTCTCTACGACGCTCGAGTAAATCCCCATTTAGCCTCGTGGGCTCCCCTACTAATACAAACTATTGATCAAAATAATTATATTAACTAGCCAGGCCCACTTCAGCCTCGCCCGTGGTATATTTCAAACCCCCGTATGATCACAATTTATTAATTTTTAAATAACGAATGGGAGTCTGCCATCTTTGTTAACATTTATAGTTACTGCTCCGCTTCCTTGAATACTTAGTAGCGTGATAATAAATAGCCTAAACCTTCCTCGATGAACGGACTATTCAATACAAAAGTTATTTTAATTCGAACTGTTAGTTTGTGATTTCGAACGCGCTAATCACAGGAATTACTAGGTTAAATTAAAAAAAATATTTTTGTGTTCAATAGTCCGTTTAACACCAGGGGAGTCACACTCGTGCTGCCGACCCTGTAAACACAGAGAGTTTCTATGCTGTCAGTGTATACGACAAAGCAGGAATAGCCTTTGGTCTTCCCACTGAGAGCACAAATGCTCTCCAGTGACATTACACGTACACGAGGAACCCGAAAATTTGTAAATTGTGGTCGAATATGCCACGGGCCGGGCCGTGGCGGGTCGACTAGTCGATATAGATTATACAAATTTAAGAAAGAAAGAAAGAAAGCTACATTCTAAATCTAAAATACTGCCCACTGGACGCTTTGTAGATTTTTGGTGGTGGGTGGTTATGACAGTTATTGTACACGTATCCTATACTTCCGTCAGCATTGAACAGCAGCTTCGCAGGGCAGCTCTTCGATGATTTACTGGAGCAGTACCGGTACCGTGACGTGTGACCACTTCTGGTGTAGGTGTGGTTCTCATACAAAATTAGCTTCTTGCCGTTCACCATGATGATTTCGTAATGCTCTGAAATGATGTGTATTTATATATAATAGCGTTTCAGCGATCAAATCTTCTAGACGTAATGACATGACAGCAACTTATTCGAGACATTCGTATATCGCAAGTTGGTTGTTGGAACAGGTTCATTTCCACAATAAACAACTTTTTTTTATAATACCACTTAAGTGAACACTGAATCTGTAAGCACAGTGCGTTTCTGTGCCATCATTGTAAAAGACAAAGCAGGACAATGCTTTGATATTCCCACTGACAGAATAAAAAGTCTCCAGTGAGCTCTGGCTACATTACTCACCGCCGGGAACACAACACGAGTATTCTAAAGGGCGAAGGTACTTCCCCAGTCGGACTGCTCAAATGGACGAAAATACCGTTATGTCCTACCTACACGATTATACTAGGTATTATTCACCTTAATGTTTATCGCCATTTAAAACCCTTTATGAAGAAAGAATGTATGTAGAGTGCGGAAGATAGTGAAATAAATATTGATTCCCGATTCAAGCAAATAGCTGTAGTATACTGTCAGTAGTACGTCGCAATATCTAGTAGGTATACTTTGGGACACATAACTTGAACTTAAGTTGCGAGACAAACGAGACCCTGCTGCGCGCGGATAGTTTCGTGAATAATCTATAGTTGGTGAATATGAGCTCGTACACTGCCATAGCACCCCGTGCTATTGTTATTCAAAAGACACTGAAGAAACGTGTACTGCGCGATTTGAGCTCATTTTGAGAACATTTTAAGTCCAAAATATATGTCCCAAGGACTACAATTTTCAGCAGGTATGATAATGGGTACGCTCCCTGTTGTAGAAAACGAGTCAGGCAAATTAAGTGTACCTCATTATAGAAAAAAGTTGGTATAGTTTTGGTATCATTTAATTCGACTAGAATAAATTAGTTTTAGTTTGATGTAACGATAAACACATGATTGGCAGAATGTGGGTGTTAATGCACCTCTGCCTATCCCTTCGGAGATTTACAGGCGTGAACATAGTTCAAGAACCAGTAAAAGCTTTAATTTGAGATTTTTCAAATTGCATAAAGCTCTGTTACACAAAAACACTATTTAAATAAATTTAAACTAAATTAACACTTATTTTCTACGGATATGGTATATTATGATCATAATTCGATTTCCAGAGATATTATTAGCTCTCTCTCTCATCTAACATCTATTTCTACATTTCTTTTACATATTAATTAACACAGTATTACAATATCTATGGATAGGATCATTTTTAATCTGGTGGAAAAGTGCTCGAAGATTTTTCCATCTTGTCAGAATTGACAAGAGGGAAAATAAGGATTGGATAAGTTCAGTGAGTACGCCAGACCATAGGAAACTATTTTCATTTGATTTACGACTTTATATTTAGTTTACATAATCAGCTATTTCCATTGAGTCCAAAATTTGTGATAATACATAGTGCTTCCTCATCCCAATTTCGAAGATATTATATGATAGCTTAAGGCCGGGTTGCAGTCGGTTTTACCATTTTTTAAACATATTTATATCAAGTTATATTTTTGACTCAAAAACATTTAATAAATTAAGGACATGCCAAAGATCAATGGAAAGAAGCATAATAGCGATAACTTTGAAAGATTGCAATAGAGCAGAAGTCGTAAGATCAATAACCAGAGTGGAGGACATAATAAATAAAGTGAGGGAGTTGAAATGGAGATGGACGGGACATATGACAAGAAAGAGTAGGATAAAATGGACTAAGATTGTAACAGAATGGCAACCCCGAAATGGAAAAAGAAAAAGAGGCAGGCAATTAAAAAGGTGGACAGACGATATAAGGAAAATATCAAAACACTTTACTTGGAAGAGGAAAGCTAGAAGATTAGAATGGAACGAGCTGGAAGAGGCCTACGTGACACAGGACACGCTGATAATTAGACCGGTTAATGGATGTGCAAGTGCTAAATTTTAATCTGTAATATGCCATTTGTAAGTTTAGTTTTTGACAATAAAGGCTTATTATTATTATATCAAGTTATATAGCAAATTGCGCAAAAAAACATATTCATAAAGTAGTGATGGATACAGATTCACAATTTAAAATAATTGACCCAAAAGAAATTAACGTGAAACATGACTCTAAAATGCTCCAAATCGCTATTGGAAAAGCCATTTGGAGCGTTTTTTTTTTTTTTATAAATAGTAACGTCAATTTGACTTTACCTCGCCTGATGGTAAGCTGAAGGTAAAGTCTCAAGAAAGAGGGCCACCATTATATACACGTACCATGTTAACAATGGTGGCACTCAGCTTGACGGCCTCATCAGATGCTTTTTCACGCCCCGCTTAAAGGACCCGGGACTGTAGGAAGAGGGAAACACGTGAGCTGGCAAGGAATTCCAGGCCTTAATGGTGCGACAAAGGAAAGAGTCACCGAACCGCTTGGTTCTTGAAGGAATGTTCTGCACCGTATAGGGGTGACATCTAAGTCCTGCACGTGTCGTCCTGTATAGGAAGGGGGAGGGTGGGACTAATTGGAATAGCTCTTCAGAACATTCACCATGGTAGAGACGGTAAAAAACTGCCAAGGAAGCAACATCTCTACGCATCTGCAGAGACTCGAGGGTACTCGTGACCTCAGGATTTCCGATAATGCGGACCGCACGTCGCTGCAACCTGTCGAGAGCATCTAACAAGTACTTTGCGGATCCATCCCAGAGATGTGAGCAGTACTCCACGCAGGAACGAATTTGTGTCTTGTAAAGAAGACACCGTTGCTCCGGCGTGAAAAACCGTCTCACTCTGTTCAGGACTCCGAGTTTACGCGAGGCTGCTTTGATGATACTCTCGATGTAGTTTTTGCTGTTCAGTTTGCAGCGAACATCCATACCGAGGATATTGAGGTTGTCCTGCAGTGGCAGTGGCGTGCTCTGAAGAGTGGGAAGGGGAAGGAAAGAAGATACCTTTGCTGTAAACGCACATGCCTGCGTCTTCTTGGCATTGAACTCGATCAAGTTCTCAGAGCCCCATTGGGAAATGTGATTCAGGATCCGGTCAAGCTCAGCGCGTTTGGAATATTCATAATATAATGAGACGCCATTATCAAATAATGTCGAAGTTTGTATTAAAAAAAGAGCATTTAAATATCTAGGTTCTGGTAAAGTTATATTTTATCACGCAGATATATTTTTTTTATCAAAAAAACATATAAATATCCTAATTCGCTGCTTTCGACGTCACGTGGCCTCTCTCTCTATCTCACGCGTATTTTATATTAGCAGTGCGAGGGGTTTTTTTTTACTTGCGGGATATCCCCACGGTTACCCAATTCGGAGTCGAAGGGGGAGGTTATGTCGGACTCAAACCGACTAAACCGCACGCCGTCTGTGGGTCGATGTGCTAGGCCGAAGGTGAGGTTGTCTCGTGACATATCCCTCGCACCCCGGCTGACCCAGGGCCATTCCTCTCGGTCTGGCCCTCCTCAGGCAGTGCGAGGAGTAGGTGCGTTGCACTGTAACCCGGCCATAATCAACATAAACATAGCTTTGGTATTAAACATCTTAGGTACGAGTAAAAGTCTAATAGAACCGACGCGGCGTAAAGACTTGGACACATCGTGCTCACGCATTCCGGTAACTTAGGTTAATTAAAGAATTTGTGGTATATAAGAATAAATAAACTATGCTGAAATATTAGATCACTTCTTACGAAGATGTCGGCAATAAAAGCATCTTATAAAAATCAATATTAATACTTGGATAAAACTGTATTGCGTTTGACCTATCCGCAATAGTTCAAGGGCCATACTGTTTTGTCCATTCTCCTTTAAAACATTATTATAATAACAATTTTAGAACAATTTATGTAAAAAACAATTATCTTATTTTAAAATATCTTCCATTAGACCCTTGTATCAGACGCGGTGGTGGATGATTGTGAGTGGCAAACGCGTGGCAAACAGTCCCATCATCGCCAAACATAATTCTTGCAGGACAATTCTTCTTCTTGCTAGAGCAGTACCGAAAACGGAGCGAATGCCCACTCTTGGAAAAAGTGTATCTGTCGTAAAAATATACCGTTTTTCCGTTTACCATAATGAGTGAATTTTTGCCTGAAAATGATATACCACATAAAAATATGAAGTAAGAGTTTATTTTTTAAATTAGAATATATAACAAGCTATAGCACTAGCTCGCTGCGTCATAGGTGCTCTTCGTGGACAACATTGTAAAAAGAAATTAGTGTCCACGAATAGCACCTGCCACTAGGTGCTGTTCATGGACATGGCTAGGTGCTATTCGCTCAGGTGCTATTCGGCTGGGTGCTCTAAGTGGACTACACCATCATGTTTTAAATAGCCAACGACTTTTTCTCTTCGAAACGTTTAAAAAAAGTAATCTTATTAGGCTGCTATAACGAAGACAAGGAGTTTCTATTTATATTTGGACAGCAAATGTTTCTCATAGCTTGATCAACCTAACAAATAGATTAATTTTGTGGGAAAATTTCGCTAACAATATAACATTTTTAATCAATTACGATTATACATATATCAAACCTTCTTACTATACATAAAAATTCAAGTATTGTTTTTCCAAATGTCGTAGAATAATGGTAGATTAACAGGATGCATGACGCGATCCGTAGCTATGCGAGTTTGGGGCTGCGATCCAAACGAAGAGGAATGAAGCTACATGGGGTGAATAGCTCCATCCCTTTCTTTCTGGATCGCGGTACAATCGCTTAACGAACGTCATGGTAAGGAGACAATTCTAACGTAAGATTCGTCATGTAAGTATGAATATATTAAATAAAAGATATAAGTGTTGTTTCAAATAACATTATTTCTGTCACTTTATTTGTCCCGAAAGTTACACTCTAAATAACAGTTTTTTGAAGTCCTAAGAGGTACTTTTGACTGACATAGTTTACAGTTCACATAAAAAATACGTAAATACGTAACAATCTTGTTCTTCATCCTAGGGTCAATCTCAGTCGCATCCGAAGCTTTTAACTTATGGCCCGGGGTCCACTATACCAGTCCAACTGCTGATTTTGCCGAACTTCAATAATTTCTGTGAAGAGACTGGCATCTGACCTCCACAACCCGGCGATATTGAAGCATTGCAGTCAGACCATTTACTAAACTTTTTAGGGCTCCAACTACTCATAATGACTACCATAGATGTTCATATGGCAACCGGGACCGACGGCTTAACGTGCTCTCCGAAGCTCAACTAGACCAATGCAAATACCCATATTCATGCATATAAATAGTTGCCTTGAGCGGGAATTGAACCCTCTACCGCTACGCCACGCTAGGCAGTCATTAGTTACAATGTAGAAAACCATATATATAACTTGATAATCCCGTCCAGATCAATCATTGCACATAATCTATACAAACAGGGTAAAAACGTTGAATTTGTTATTTCGTCAATTTAAAAGATATTGCAAGACAATACCACAATTCAGTGATTATGTTTATGGACATAACTGATAATTCTGTCATCCCATGTGATGATAATAGCTTTGCAGCCCTCACCGGTCTTCACGCAAGCCCACCTCGCGCGGTGGCCCTTGTTGTGGGTCCGCTTATTGAACCGGTACCGACCCACCATGATCACAGGTCGTCCGAACCGTGATAACGTATATACTGGCTCATCTTCTTCCAAAATGCCTGGATTAAAAAAAAATTAAAATAAAGGATGTTATATATTCGTCTTATCGTCATTCTGTGATCCTTTAATCAAACCTTTCGGCATGACTTTCCAGTCTAAGGTGCTAAACTTCTAAATTGACTCCACAACCTCTGCCATAGACGTTCGTATGGCGCCGGTACCGGTAGGTTAACATGCTTTCCGAGGCATAGAGGGGTTTCAGTGTCTTAAGAATGATCACCCTTCTTACGATAGATCTGTCTTGATTCACCTTACTCTTTGCATCACGAGTACCTCTATTTGGTGTGTGCATGGGTCAGGGTGTATATGTAAATATATGTGTGTGTGTGTGTACTGCTGTAAGCAGTTTTCGTTCATAACCAGAACATTACAGGTTAGTGCAAAAAATTCAATTCAAAAGTGTTTACCTAAAAATTTGTGTTAGGAAATTCTCAATAATTTCGAAAATAAAAATAAAGTATAAAATTAAAAATATTTTAACATAATTTAATACAAATAAACAAAATAATCAAATTATTTAAGCCAGTCATAATTACTTATAAGATTATAAAAACCAATCATAATGAAAGTAAACTTCGATCATTTCGAGTTTCGAACTCTTGTCCAAAACATTTTCACACTTACTTGTACAAAAAATTATCATTTTTGAACCAAAGATTTTCATATCTGATGGTACAATAGGTTGTCATATTTAAATGAACAAAGAATTTGATTTGGACAAACTTGATTGTACAAAAGATTCTCATTTTTAATTGAATAAAAACATCTGATATCCAAAAATCAAGTATCAACCTTTGATAATGCCGTAAGGCGAAACCGGTCAGGATATTAATAAATAATGTGGAATAGTACAAGTATTTTCATTGAACATGTGTAGCAAGTTCCACCAAGTGCCATCAATCGACAGTATAAGCAGCTCAATGATTGTGCTTGTGTACATGTTTCACTACCTCATTTCTTATAGTAATAAGAGTGGCCTTACAGCCATACCCTGTTCGGGCACAGTGCCACCTAGCGCGAGGTCCTTTGCTGCGACACCATTTATTAAACCGATATTGACCCAGGAGGATTACCGGATTTCCGTAACGTGATATAGTAAAAAATGGCTCGTCAGTTTCTGAAAAATCTTAAATATTAGAAAGAAAAAAAAAGAAGTATATATATATCGCAGCCAAATAGTTTAATCAGGCGTTCAATTAACTGCCTAGGCTGTTAGTTACACGGCGCCATTTAATAAATGGCCTGAATGAGGTTGAGCCATTTGAGTAAAAGGGTAGCTAATACTAACGGGTAACTACTTGCCTAGCCATTTAATCAAATAGTTAGAAAAATGACTTATCTGCATGGTTATAGAAATAAATAACTCAGTAGTATTCTAACCTAACCTATCCAAGTCGGATAGCGCAGCTTTATCAATAAACCTATCACAAATTTTCTGTGAATTCACATCTGCCTATCCACTCGGGGATTTACAGATGTGAGTATGTGTATGTATGTAATTTTCTGTCTTATTTCAGGGTGGTGCCCCATTTTACAAATGGCCCATGCAATAGCTAGCCAGGTTATTAAATGTTGTGATAAACGGTACGGCCGAATATCATTTAGGTCGTTAATTGAACGGCGTCGTCTAGGTTACGCTGTTAATTGAATGGCTAAATAAGCTAGTTGGCGAACTACAACACAGTAGAATACCATAGTCCAATAGGTATCATATTACATCTCACTTACTTAACATTATTATTACTAAATGAATTAGATAAGAGAAGCCCATTGGGCTTAACGTGCTTTTTGAGGCACGAATCTGTGCCCCGAGCACGTATAACATTCGAATTCGTAACGTAAACGTATCGATAGAAACGGAGCATTGCGATTGGTTCACAGTAGGCAGGCGGCCAATCGCATTGCTCTGTTCTTTGGATACGTTTACGTTACGAAATTGAATAAAATTTGTGCTCGGGGCACTGATCTGTTGCTACGAGTACATCTATTTGATGTGTGTGTGAGCATGTCAATGTATAACATATGAGTGTCCTGGTGACAGCATTTGTCTTTTGTACGTAACAAATCACAACGCTACTGGTAGTTAGGCAAAACATTCAATACAAGTTGGTAGTATTTTGATTCATTTTATTTCTATTACGGAATACTCAAAAACTTTGAAAATAAAAATAACATTAAAGAAATAAACAAATATTTAATTTATTTAAGTAAATCGTGGAACTATAATCATTCTAAAACCAACCCAATATATATTATTAAAATTGAAGTAACCGTCGACAATTTCGAGTTTTAAACTCTAATTAATTAATTGAACAAAAGATTCTTACATTTAATTGAACTGAAGATGCAAGATCTAACTTAATTAATGATTATGCTCGTGTACATGCTGGACTATGACCTCTTCTATGGTTATAAGATTGGCCTTACATCCACACGCTCTCCTGACGCAGTTCCATCTAGCACGAGGCCCTTTGCTGCGACACCATTTATTATACCGATATCGACCCACAAGGATTACCGGATTTCCGAATCGGGAAGTAGAAAAAATAGGTTTGTCAGTTTCTGAAAAATCTAAAATATTTAATCGAGACAATATGTAAAGAATTGTATGCATCAAAGTTGAAGATTAGGAAACCTGTTTTGTAAATTTGAATGGAGTATAAATACCTGTATTGCAGTCTGAAACCTGTCGATTTGATACATTATGTATATATAGATTCTATTATTTGAAAGAAATATTACAGTGAGAAATTTTATCTTCACTGTCATCTTAATTTTTAATGAAAATATTTATTAAAGTCGGTTTATTTAGGTGTTTTACTAAAGATAAACAATCAAGACGGGAAGATTTTTTTTTTAATTTATAAACTCAGTTCATTAATATGTGAGTTACTCTCTTAATGACATTAGAACTGTCATTTAAAATACAATTTATCCTCTAATCTAGTTATAAATCGACATTCTGGACTGAGTATCGATCGATACGGGCCTAAATCCAGTTTATTTGTTTAATGAATGAAATGAAAATGAAAATTTAATTATTACTGCAGCAATACACAATGAAAATACAAAAATGCTCACACTTTTTAACTAGAAGACTTACAAGGTATAATAGGTATAACATTAGTTTATGTAAAATATTATGCATAAAATGTTGCAGACTAGATTTGGTAAGGTTTTTTGGGATTTAGAAAAGTTATCCCTATATTACATTGATTAATAAATTTTAAATTATAATTAAAAAAAAAAAAAAATTAGCTAAGTCCGCTAGGCTAACTAAAAAATATTAAGGATGTGATATTTAATTTTAGGTTTATGTGGGAGCATTTTATTTATGTGAGCGTGTTTCTTCTGAACTTAAGTATGAACACAAAATAAAACAATTGTGTTTAAGTTTTATATATATTTAATTAACTAGTGTATGTAAGCAATATTAGTTTTCAACCGTGGCTCTGCCCACGTGACACGTCGATAAAAATTATTTGAAATTCGTTTAGTCGTTTAGGCGTTAAAAAAATAAAATAAAGATGCTAAGAAAAATTATTAACCTGAATAATCACATATCAGACATACCTATCAGAACAAAGTCTCAAAAATAAAAAAGCCCTTTGGGCGTCAAAAGTAAAATAAAAACGCTTAAAAAATTATGAACTACCTATCAAAAATAAAATAAATCAGTCCAAAATCTCAAAAATAAAAATTCCACAATAATGCTCTTATTTAAACCTAAAAAAACCAAACCTATTGAGGTAGGCGTTCACGTCACTAAATCCATACTAATATTATAAATGCGAAAGTAACTCTGTCTGTCTGTCTGTCTGTATGTTACGCTTTCACGCCTAAACCACTGAACCGATCTTGATGAAATTTGGTACAGAGGAGCTTATATTATATGTGTTAGAGTTGTGTTATGTATTAGAGCTTGAGAACGGACATAGGCTACTTTTTATCACGAGAAAGGGGGTTTAAGGGGGGGCAATAGGGAATGAAAGTTTTTATGAAAGTTTGCCATTTCTGAAGAGATTTTAATAAAATTTGGTACAGAGGTAGATTAGAGCTAGGGAATGGACATAGGCTACCTTTTATCGCGAAAAGAGGGGTAGAAGGGGGGCGGTCTAGGGCCTTGGTATGAAAGTTTTTCATTTTTGAAGATTTCTTGATAAAATTTGGTACAGAGGTAGTTTAGAGCTTGGGAATGGACATAAGCTACCTTTTATCGCGAAAAGGGGGGAAGAAGGGGGGATCAGGGCCTTGGGATAAAAGTTTATCGTTTTAGAAGATTTCCTGATGAAATTTGGTACAGAGATTGTTTAGAGCTTGAGAACGGACATAGACTACCTTTTATCGCGAAAAGGGGGGTAGAAGAGGGGGACTAGGGCATTGGGATGAAAGTTTGTCATTTTTTAAGATTTCCTGATGAAATTTGGTACAGAGATAGTTTAGAGCTTGGAAACGGACATAGGCTACTTTTTATCGCAAAAAGGGGTAGAAGGGGGTGGAATGTGGCTATGGGATGAAAGTTTGTCTTTTTTGAAGATATCCTGATGAAATTTGGTACAGATATAGATTAAAGCTTGGGAACGAACATAGGCTACCTTTTGTCGCGAAAGACGAGGATAGGGGGGGGGGGGGGGGTTATAGGGAGTTTGCCAGTTTTGAAGACATCCTGATGATATATTTGATACAGAGATGGATTGAAGCTTGGGAACGAACATAGGCTATCTATTGACGCGAAAATGGAGGCATGGGGGGTTAGTAAGGTATGAAAGTTTGACAGTTTTGAAGATATCTTGATGAAATTTGGTACAGGGATTAATTAGAGCTTGGTAACGGACATATGCTACCTTTTATCGCGAATAATGTGGTAAAAGGGTGGGGGAGGGATAAGGACTGGATAGTTAGTATGAAAGTTTGTAATTTTTGATGATATCCTGGTGAAATTTGGTACAGAGATAGATTAGAACTCGAAAATGGACATATGCTACCTTTTATTGCGAAAAAGGGAGTTGAAGGGGTGAAATAGGGCAAGGGTATGTACCTAAGTTTGACAATTTTGAAGAAATCTTGATGAAATTGGTATAGAGATGGATTAGAGGTTGAATATGGTAATAGGCTACCCCTTATCGCGAAAAAAGGATAGAAGGGGGAGGGGGGAAGGGGAATAGGGCAATGGGATAGAGAGGCGAATAGGGAGGCGAGTGGAAAGATGAATGTAGTGGCGAGTAGAGATCGAATAGAGGGTTGTGTAATTATAATATTATATATCTTAATATTAGGGGTTAAAGTATGAAATTGCCGATTTGTACTGACAAATTGAAATTCTTTTTTTTTTAATTTAACGTATTTATTTAATCAAAATAATTACCATTATTATCTATACATTGCTGCCATCTAGTAGGAAGGTCATTTATGCCTTTGCGATAGAACTCTGGTGATCTAGATTCGACAAACTGTGTGAAAGCATTTGGTACTGCCTCCTGAGAAGAAAACTTTTTATCACATAGAAAATTGTCCAAATCACGAAAAAAATGGTAGTCTGTTGGAGCAAGGTCTGGCGAATACGGAGGGTGACGGATAGTTTCTAATTGCAGTTCCTGTAGAGTTAAAACGGTTTCTCGTGCTGTATGAGGTCTCGCGTAATCATGGAGCAATAATGGTGAACATCGATTCATGAGTCGGGGCTGTTTCACTGCTAGTTTTGCTATCATTGTTCGGAGTTCGGCACAGTAGACATCTGCCGTTATTGCTTGACCAGATCATAGAAAGCTATAGTGAATAACACCATGCTGAGACCACCAAACAGTTACCATTACCTTTTTATTGGTAAGCTTTGCTTTAGGACACTGTTGTGGCGTTTCACCTGGGGTCAGCCATTGCATTTTTCGCTTACGGTTATCGTAAAGAATCCATTTTTCATCACATGTCACAATTCGATCCAATATTCCTTCATTTCTGTATCGATTCAACACGGCAACACAAGTTTCAACACGCATTTCTTTCTGCAGATCAGTCAAATCATGAGGTACCCATTTTTCACATTTTTTTATTTTATTGATTTGACGCAAATGAGTCAATATTGTTGGTAAGGTAACGTTAAACCATGCAGCTAATTCCTGGGTAGTTTGGCTCGGATCGGCTTCCACCATGTCTTTCAATTCATTGTTATTCATCTGTGTGGACGGCCTTCCTCGTGGTTCGTTCTCCAAATCAAAGTTTCCATCACGAAAGCGTTTAAACCAAAATCGCACGGTGCGTTCACTAGCAGTCCCCTCTCCAAACGCAACATTGATATTGCGAGCTGTTTCTGCCGCGTTAGTTCCGCGTCGGAACTCGTATTCAAAAATCACTCGAATTTTCGAAGTATCCATCTTTCTTGTCTAAGCTGAATAAAAAAAACAACTGAAAGTCGATAACCGAATGTTGCACATTTTTAAATGAAGAACTACATAGGTACCATGTGGAAAAAGTTTCACTCAAAAATCTCAAACCATGAAGGTTCTATGTCAATTCGAAGTACCTATTACAATGAAACGGCAATTTCATACTTTAACCCCTATTATATAATAATGATAAAATACGACTATGTTAAAACATAGTCGTAGTATTTTATTCATAATTTTCTGAAGTCTGAAAACTGGTAGGTATAGTTTGTAATTACACATTACCACATTATTCGCGATAAAAGGTAGCATGGTCCCAAGGTTATATAATTATCACAAAGTAGCCCCCAGTTTACGGTATTCACACCCATTACGTGAATTATTGCACAGTGATCTTTTTTTTATCATTTAAAGGTATCAAACACAAACAGGCACGTAAGCTACGAGTATTTGTGAAGTTCCTAGAAAGGCCTACAACTAAGATAAGACAGCAAGAAGATATTGAAAAAATTAAAAGAAAGATTCGCGCATTTTGTCCTTCTAAGAAAAGAAGAATGACGAGAATAAGATGTGACCTATGTAGAGTGTTTATTTGTGGGGAACACCAAAGTTGTTCTTGCCCAAAATGCGCTGCGGTCCATTCTAGTGTGATAAAAACCGTCCCCAAATTATAATAACAAGCCTGTACGGGTGTTCGCCTTAGTGCAATTATAGCAAATCATTAATAAATAAAGTTTAATTGACATCAGAAATAATTTACAATTACTATCTAATGCAATCTTTACGAACATTACCTTGAGAATAACGAACACAAAGAAATAACTTTTGGCTAATCATTTTTATAAATATAAAACAGTAACTGTTGCCCGCGGCTCTGCCTGCGTGGATGTCGGTTATCGAGATATATCTGAGTATATACCAGTTTCCATGGTATTAGGTATATTGGAATCAAATCATAACTTTAATACAATTCCCCTATTAGAACCTCAAGCCTTTTTTGCTATATAGGTAACCCGTCCTTTCCTTGAAATAACTTATTATTATGTCCTTTACCAAGCTCTAAACTATAGCTCTATAATATTAGTATGGATTTAGTGACGTGAACGCCTACCTCAATGGGTTTGGTTTTTTTTTGTTTAAATAAGAGCATTATTGTGGAATTTTTGTTTTCGAGATTTTAACCACCCGGCATATTATTAATAATAAGCCGGGTGGTTACATGAAACCTGGTCATTTATTTTAATAAATGACTAGCTTTCATGTAACCAACCGGCAAGAATGACAGAAAAAAATGATATTGATAGAGAGCTAAGACTAAACGACAAATTTTGAATGAACAATTACCAGGTCTATTGCTTAGTGTAAGTGTTTTGTACAAATACTTTTATTTTGAGCCAATCTTTATTATGCAGGAGGTCTCGGTGTTTCTCTTTAAGAGCCTCACATTCATGTCTTTTAGGTGGTTGTTTGTTTTTTATATGATGTTCAAAAAATGTAGAGCACACTTTTTTTTGTTCTGCAGTCCATGGTATCAGAGTCCTCTTTTTGCCTTTCTTGACGTGATGATCAGTTTTCAAAGTATTTGTTTGAAGACCAGATGGTCCTGGCTGAGGTGGTGGTGATGGTGATCGCGGTAGTCGTGACGTATTTCCGTCTGTTATATCTTGCACTCGTCCAGGTGACTCGACATCATAATCTAAAATTCCTTCATTTTCTGTCATCCCTTCATCTAATTGTTCATTTAAATCAAGTTCAATCTCATCCAGGGATTTACCTCTGAAAGCGTCTGCTTTCCCATCTTCCATAAGGATGAGCAGCTTAGATATCTTGGCAGTTTGGTAGACATCATCCGGTAGCCGATATGATTTTTTGTGTACATCATTTGTATGGCCCATAAATGTAGCTAGCTGTTCCATGTCATTTTCAGACATACTGAATATTTGCGATAACGTGGCTAAATGTTTCCTAAGCCTTGTAGATGAAATTGCTTTCGGATTTTTTGCTCCAGATAGCCTCGCATGCCTTTCTAGTACTTTGTAACCATATATTGTATTTTCAAAACCTGGATTACCAAATAAAAAGCTATTTGATGTTGAAACAAATGTGTCTCTGATCGAGAGCAATAATTTAATGTCCTCTTGAACCTCCTTATTAAATAAAACAGGAACCCCACGCCCACGCTTGTCCCTTAAGACAACTCTTTTAAATTTTTGTACCAAGACCCTTTCCGATACAGTAAGAGCCCGGTCAAATTCTTCGTATTTATGATCAGCATCATTATCAGATTCTAAATAATCGTGAACTTTGATTCTCTGTAGTTCTCCAGGCCGGCATCTGTTCAGTAACAAAACCCTAAAATATACAGTCTCTAATAGCTGAATATAAGTCGAAACATTAAATAAACCTTCTTTGATTTTGTTCGCAGCTTCTTCTGATTTTTTTCCGAGGTATTCTTTTAGGATTTTTAAGTCATTTGCTAACGAGACTATAGTTACTTTATTCCACTTATTTGTGTTATGATCACATGCTGCTTTGCTAGATATATCAAATTTCCAATTAGAGTCAATGATTTGAATTAAAGTTTTTAGGTCTGCCTCTATTTCTGCCGTGTTTGTTTCCATGTAAGGTTCTTGTTTTTTTAATGCAAATGAAATTGCTATATTGCAGCATTGTTTTATACTAGTAGAAATATTCATAGCAAATGTAGGTGATTCAAATCTATCTTTTTCAGAATCATACTTTCCCACTATTTTTGTAGCTGCCACAATGGTGTCGTAGTGTATCGGTCTAAGTGCGTCAAATAAATCTTTTATGGAAGGATTAATCTTTTTCATTTCTTGCAATAATTTAGCTAATTCCCTCATTTTTCGAGAAATTACGTTAACAAAATGTTTTTCCCTGTGGGTTTTCATGTACTGGGTTCCAAAAGCACATATAAGGACATCTGATTTTGCAACCAGTGATGTTTTATCGGCTCTCATTCGCAGAAATACAGTATCCTTAAGTTTTTCATCTATTTTTAAATGTCTTAATAATAGGTTTTGAGCTTCAGATTGAACATTTACAGTAGTTTTATTCGAATTTTGTGTGCACTTTTTCTTATGTTTCCACAAAAGTTTCTTTGAGTAGAAACCCAGACAGTTTGTACAGGGCAAATAATCTGTAAATTTTTGTTTTCGCATGGGTTTAGTAACTTCTACTGAATTTTGAATAAAATTTCCTTTTTTTCGTAGTGCCATGATAAGGTTTTTTCTCTCTTGACTTTTTTTGGACACCGATAAAATTTTTTGGACTTCAGGTTCATAAACATGATTTCTAGTTAAATGTCTGGCAAAATTTAAAACAAAACATTCACAGAAAAAACAGTAGTCCTTACCTCGGATAACGCGGTTGCATTTAGGTAGTTTCTTTGGTATTATAACATCATCATCGTTTGTAAGCTCATCTTTGATATGATAACTAATGCTATCAGTTGCAGTGTCCCCCGAAACAACAGAATTAGATGTATGTGTCGACATGGATACCGGTTTTAATAATCTACTATCCACGGTAAGAGTTATGCCAGGTGAATTACTTGTGTCACTTAAAATACTATCACTACAGATTACCAAAGTTTCTTCATTTAAAGGCTGCTCAATGTTTTTGTCAGATAAGGGCTTAAGTTGTAATAATGAGTAGTTTTTCTGATGAAACTCTTCAGATGAATGAGGTACATTGCCAAATGAGCAAGCTCGATCCAAGATCTTGTCATCGTTTAAGTAAGATTCATCAGATGAAGTCTGCAAAAATAAAATTAACATAATGATCTCTATTTTTAATTTATTAAGTTATTAATTTATTAAGTTTTTACAATATGATTATCAAAAATATGAAATCTCTTAACTATAAATTGTAGGTTATTTAAACTTCTACTTACATCTTGTATAGGCGGTGTATAATTGGAATCTGTGTCAGATAAATCAGGACTTGAAACAGATATTTGTTCCTGGAAAGAACATACAGTCGTTAAATAAGTCTTAAGCATGAAACAGTTACGGTTATAAAAAAAATTTTAAATTCATGTAGATATGTAGGTACAAACCTCATTGAACAACGTTGAATCAAATGAATTACGTGAATTTTCTTTGTTTCCTCCTAAAAGAAAAACAATAAAAGTCAGTAATAAATCATACGTATCTGTGTAAAGACTACTCAAGATATTTTTTAACCTAAATAGTAAATAGTAAAAATAATGTTTATATCAACAGCCAGTTGCGTGAAATTATACAGGTGTCCCGAAACCCAACGTCAAGTGGTCACCGGGTGAAGGGCTACACTGTAAATGGTCTGAATTTTTTTTTTAAAGTTCTATGTCACATGGTTCTTCTTGGTTGATTTTGATGAAAAGGCGAGATTACTATTATCATTATTATTTCATTTATTTATTTTATTACTAACTAACAAACTCTTTCATTATGTCACAAGGCGTAGTATACGGATGTCAGGGTGTCAATCGACGCCACATGCCTAAGATTTCGCATGACATTAACAACCTTTCTTATGCGGGCCGAAAGGATTAAGGTGCTCGTCAATGTGAACTCCAAGGTATTTTACAACCTTAGAACGGGTTATCGATTCACAGGAACAGAATCGGTTACTAGAATCATTGCAAATTTGATTATGAATTTTAATGTCGGTTACTGTGCAAGGGGCCGAGGCAGTAGTCATATAAAAACACAAGTACATCGTCTTCTTTGTGTTAAGGGTTAAAAGGTTATGCTGTAGCCATCTTCAAATTAAAGCCATGCCTTGCTCGGCTGAAGAAAGTACTATGGGCCAAGTAGACCCATGAAAAATTAACGCAGTGTCATCTGCATAACACAGGAAATCAACATTTTAATAGGTATATGTTATGTAAAAAACACATCAAGATTGTTGTCCTTTTCTTTAAACACTTCAAGAAATTATTATTAGGAATAAGATATCATATCAGGGATAAGAATTCATTAATAAGTCACGTTGAAGGTAACAATGATACAAATAGAGTCCGAACCAATTTATTGAATCGCGTCTACAGTTTGGAAATTGATAAAGAAACATAGTGAGGTGAATAAGGAAACACACATACATTTTCCCATTCATAATATTAGTTTGGATAGTATAGCGTACTCTGAAATGAGCTTCATCCAAGCCCGCCGATGTCAAAAAATTAAATCGAAATTCACATGAAATAAATAGTCATTCACGTTATGATAAATTTATTCAATTTCAATGTTTATTTTTATATACTTAAATAATATAATATAAATAATATAAATATTCTATGAGCAAATAAATACCTAAACGACAATTTAAACATAATAATCCTTCTTAATTATTCGTTGTTATTTGTATCAATATAATTCTCTATCGAATTTTGAATCAACATACATATTTTATACCCTTTGATATGTAAAAGCTGTCACACGCAATAGTTAATTGTGAACGAAGCCACAGTGAATTGCGGTGGGCTAATTAATTAATTGTACGAAGCCGACCGTCACCTATGGCAATTATAATTACATAATGTACTTATTTTGAGGTAATTAATTGCTTTTTTTTTAAACTGCTCAGTTAGCAAGCGAGTTAGCACCTATCTGATACTAAAATATAACTTTTGAATGCATGTTACTTCCTGGCGGTGATTAGGGTAGTCAGAGCCCACTGGAGAGTTTATGTGCTATCAATGGGAAAACCAAAGGCTTGTCCTGCTTTGTCTTCTGCACTGATGGCACAGAAACTCTCTGTTCGTACATGGTCGACAGCACGAGTGCGTCTGACCTGATGTTGCACACGTCCATAGGCCTAGGTACCCACTTTCCATCAGGTGGGCCATGTGTTTGTCTGCCACCTAAGTGCTCACACACAAAAAACACAGTCAGAAAATTGTGGTTCCTAAACTGCGTGCTAGTCGTACAAAAGAAATATGAACAAGCCTTTACATACACTCACATGTAAATTTGTTCTTATTTCTTTGGCCGTGTGTACCTACATCATCTTAGCCTACATCATTGCACCAACAGATCTACCCGTATAGACAAGTGGCAATTCGTTGGCCGGTGTACTGATGATGAATTTATGGGATTGACACATAATTTGACGTTTATTTTGTTCATGGCAGTCGTTAACGAATGTCAACGTATGCTACTTGTCTAGAGGGCTGGTTGGTCTAATATCAATTGTAAAAATAATTAGGTGTGGATAATTTTAGATCTCCTAAACAAACTTAAAATAGCGCCCATCTGCAGTCTGGAATATCTTCGGTGGAGGATGGTTGTGTTCAGTACTCGCCAGTTTTATCCTGCCATCCTTTTCCAGCGCGAGTTTCGCTCTACAGTTCTTGGCGACTTTTTGCGAACAATACTGATTACGAAAAGAGACGCCATGCTTGGAGTATGTATAGTTTTCATACAGAAGTACAGTCCTCCCGTTCAGTGAAATAATTTTGTACTCTGAAAAATGTTTAATATTAATTAAATAAACATTGATACGTTTCAATATGTCAGGTTTATGGGTGTATGAGTCTCTCTTTCAAAATCTTTAAAGCCCAAGTGAACCACATCTGAGAGCCCGTACCCTTCCTGATAGCCAAGGTTCTGATGCAGTAATTCCACTGGTTTCAGACAGTTGTTGCTTCCGCAAAAGGCAAAGGACAAGAGCAGACTCCAAGATTTGTATTGCAAGGTGTGGATGCAATCGGGATTGGCACTCGAATGATGAAGTCGAATAAGGCGGTATCATAATCTGCATCAAACTCAAACTATGAAATTTGGAAAGGGTACAAATCCACTGGTGCCCTAAAATTCGTACCCAGCGCCCATTCATCTGCTCTTCCCCTGGTCTAATGCCAGGCCACCTAATATTAACTAGTGTGGTGCTCCTATGTAACAAGTTAACATCACACAAACAATTCGTCAATTAGAATGTTGCATTCCACTACTGGACAAAGATTCTCCACCTTGCGCATCCAGTCACACATTCAACATAAATCACCACAGTTTTCGCTGATTATAACAAAAACAACAAACAACTAAATTTTAATATACCTTCCATCTTTACACACCATTAGCGGCGGCGAATGATTATGGTCTGAGTTCACTGCAACTATATTACCAGAGCGATCAAACGTGAGTTTCGCTGGACATTTCAGTTTGGATTGGATAAGGATTGAACTTCCCTGTTTGGAATAATATGTGTAGTTGTTATACAGAAGAACATTTTTTTCTTTAATTCTAATGATCTTGTATGGTAATACTGAAAAATCATTAAAAAGCATGTTTTTATTTATTTTCTTTAATCGACGTTTACCCATGGTCCCAGTAGTTAAATTTAAGAGTATATAAAATTAAAAAAATAAACAAAATTGATTCGTATGAAACGACTTATTTCTTATTTGCTCCACTTATTCGCCCCTATTCCATTTTAAATTTGTCGTCAAGCTCTGTAATCCGTACGTGTTCATTTCCATGGTCCTAGCAGATAAAGTTAGGAATATATAAAAGTTAAAAAAAATACTAAATTTATTCGTATGAAATGACTTATTCCTTATTAGCCCCACGTATTCGCCCCTATTCCATTTGAACTATGTCGTCAAATTCTGTAGCCCATCAGCAGTCTGTGTTATAGTTGGTGGTGGATGGTTGTGTCTAGTGTTCATCAGTGTGATAGCTCCAAACTTGTCAAGCGTGATCCTGGCTTTACATTTACGGCTACGTCTCTTGGAGCAGTATTCAGTACGATTTGTATGATGCGATTTCGAATATGTGAAACCCTTGTACAGAAGAACTGATTTTCCATTGACTATTATTCTATTAACTGTAAAATAACATAGGTAATATATTAAAGTTGTTACGTTTTTAAGCAAACTTAATAACTTAATATTCCTAGTATAATAAACCATGGAATCTACAGCTAATTCCTTTAAATTAAGTTAAAAATAATCTTATTATGGTCGTCCATCGATGTTAAATAAGTACATAATTTAGGGTAGTTATAAACTATTTTATCAAGGTCGCCGGGAAGAGCTGGATGCGGACAGCTTTAAATCGGTCGTTCTGGAAGTCCATAGGAGAAACCTATGTTCAGCAGTGGACTGTGTGCGGCTGATATCATGATGATGATGATAAACTATATATTTGAACATATCAATGTCTTTTTTATACCACTTACTTGGCAGACAAGCACACGGCCCACCTGATGTGATAAATAGTTACGAAACAATACAATAAATTTTGCCTACACTAACTACCTGTGACTACAATACAACCAAAACATGCAGACATACTTGAGAAAATAAAAAATATTTAGGTACCTATATACTTTAATAACAAACATTTTATACCTCCGCGACGCATAATGACCTATTTTGCGAACGCAAAATGTCCTAGACGCGAAATGTCCTAGACGCGAAATGTCCTAGACGTGAAATGACCTAGACGTGACTTTTACGTTAGTGACTTATTCCTTACAGTCCAAAGGCCTTTGAAATAAAACATTTTTATAGGATTCTATCGCGATGTATTTACACAGATCCCGACGTTTCCATTGCTTTTCAGCAACAATGGTCACGGGGATGTTTAAATAATAGATTGAAGATTCAGCGTATAGAATTACAATACCTAAACAAACATTCACTTATGTGTTATTTAATCATATATAATTATTTGTACAAAAAGAAAAGAATACAGAATTTGTAGTGCGCCATCCTTGTGACTTACAAATATAAAAAATATTAACGATCTACTGTAAGACCTACGAAATATACATAAAAATTTCAAAAAATCGGTCAATCCGTTTCGTAACAGTTAAAAAACACAACGAGAATTTTATGTATTATACTACATATGAAGTGAGACTGTATGATTTCAACACCCATCCATAAAAGTTATCTTAAACTCTAAAATATTGTCCATCCGAAGTTCGAATTAGTTGTGGAGGCGCATGGTTGTGATCCTCATACGTCGACTTTATAGATCCCAGTTTATCCAGGGTTATTTTAGCCTGACACTTCAAGCTCAACTTCTTGGAACAGTATCGAATATGCGAGTTGTCTCGCCTTGAATACGTGAAGTCCTTGTACAAAAGAACTGTTCGTCCACTTAAAGTAATGGTCTTGTAAGAGAAGCCTGAAATTTAATAAAAATGTACTTTAATACATAATTTGTTTTGGTGTAATCCGTTCTTCACCCACGAATATTTTTTTCCGAATTTTACCCAGAAGTCTTCCCGGAGTCAACACACGAAAATTTTATAGCAGAGTATATCTACCTGAAGGCTAACCAATAGAAAAATATGTAATTACTCAGTCTAGGTAGTTAAGGTCACTGAATGGACGTCTTCAAGCATAGAATTCCAAGAATGAAAAGGCCAGGCGGTCAGTGACGGAAAGGCTGGACGACTACAAAGAATGGATTGGACCAGGTCACCAACATGTAAAGTATGGGAACGCAGTAGTGGTGAGGTGTCTCTACAACCATAATTCCTGCTTCCTGCTGGCTTCCCATGGGTAACATTGAACGTAAAAAACCAGATAGAGAAATTTTCTAAATTTTTGCGAGGCCACTGGGTCTCTAAACTTCATTATCTCTCAATTACATGGTCCTTCAAGACGGTTTTTTGAAATAAAACAACAAATTATTGTATGGTTATTTGTAATGTAATTTCAATACAGAATGTAAGAGTAAAAGAGATGGTTAAAGGAAGTTTTGTTAATCATGAATTTGATACACGTTCGTGTACAACTTGTGTTACGAGTGGGTTCAAGTTATAGTGTGATGGCTGGGGTTGGAACTAACCACCCGATCACAACTTTAACAGTTTAGCAACTAGACCATCGCCTAAATTTGTATTCTAACATACAAACCTGTAGAGGTCTTACTAAACAATGACGGTGGGTGATTGTGTACCGTATTAGCACTGATAATATTACCAGCCTTGTCCAATTTCAACCTGGCAGTACATTTCTTAGCGGATTTTCGTGAACAGTATAAATACTGTTTTACATTTTTCGGACCTTGGTAGGAAAACGGGTAGTTCTGGTACATGATCAGAGATCCGCCATTTTGGAGAAATATTTCTTCGTAGTCTGTAAAAAAAAGTTAAAGAATTATGTAAAACCGGAGAAAGATTAATGTATAGGGATCCCTCTCAGTAAGGCCAAGCCAACTTCACCCACAAACTGATTACCCGTTGAATTAATAGATGTACTTAACACTATAGACTAGACAGGGCGCTATAGCGCCCATTGGGGGAGGGCTATGTCCAGCAGTGGACTAATATAGCCTGATGATGATGATGACTTAACACTACAATTAAGCTATCTAAATATAGTAATAAACTTAATTGTACATAAAACAAAATATGCAAAGTATCGAATAGAAATAAATCCCGGGTTTTTAAGCTGGGCGTGAAAAAGAATTGGATTTTTTTTATTTTTATAAATAGGACACGTCAATTTTACTTTACCTCGCCTGATGGTAAGCTGAAGGTAAAGTCTCAAGAAAGAGGACCACCATTATATACACGTGCCATGTTAACAATGGTGGCACTCAGCTTGACGGCCTCATCAGATGCTTTTTCACGCCCCGCTTAAAGGACCCGGGACTGTAGGAAGAGGGAAACACGTGAGCTGGCAAGGAATTCCAGGTCTTAATGGTGCGACAAAGGAAGGAGTCACCGAACCGCTTGGTTCTTGAAGGAATGTTCTGCACCGTATAGGGGTGACATCTAAGTCCTGCACGTGTCGTCCTGTACAGGAAGGGGGAGGGTGGGACTAATTGGAATAGCTCTTCAGAACATTCACCATGGTAGAGACGGTAAAAAACTGCCAAGGAAGCAACATCTCTACGCATCTGCAGAGACTCGAGGGTACTCGTGACCTCAGGATTTCCGATAATGCGGACCGCACGTCGCTGCAACCTGTCGAGAGCATCTAATAAGTACTTTGCGGATCCATCCCAGAGATGTGAGCAGTACTCCACGCAGGAACGAATTTGTGTCTTGTAAAGAAGACACCGTTGCTCCGGCGTGAAAAACCGTCTCACTCTGTTCAGGACTCCGAGTTTACGCGAGGCTGCTTTGATGATACTCTCGATGTAGTTTTTGTTGTTCAGTTTGCAGCGAACATCCATACCGAGGATATTGAGGTTGTCCCGCAGTGGCAGTGGCCGTCAGGCTGAGTGCCACCACTGTAATACGCTACGTGCCTACAATGGTTACCGACTTCCTTGACACTCATCAGGCGAGGTGAAGTCAAATTGATGTAAGAAAAAAACATACGCAAGGCATGGTAAATTGGAACATGGTATTTGTTTTTTGAATATTTTAACAAATGTATTTAAGTAATCATTTCGAAAAGCGGCTTTAAATACTTAAATATACTTATTAACTATCATATTATGAACGAATGAACACAATTAAACAACTTATTATAGGAAATTAGATGCTTTATTGAAGAAATAAAAAAAAATGTACGGAGCTTTTTAGCTGGTATTATGGAACCCGAGTTTCAAATTACAAGTATGGAATATATTTATTTTCAAAAATCACAAATATAATATTCTGCGTCGCATCCTGAGCATTCAATATGTGCCCACAACCTACATGATTGGCATTGAATCCTAGTTACGCCCCGTTGATCGTTGGAATAATTTTCAGAGCAACAAATACAGCAAGCATCATCTTGGTTTGTGAGCTGGGCATAGGCGGTGGCATTTTCTGACACTTCAGTGCCACCTAAAGAAACAGTTGATTCAGAATCTAAAGAGGTCGAATTCTGAGTGCTCGAAGTAGTGTTCGCACTGATGAGATATGTTCAGAAAGAACAGGATTTCTATCAATCACTTCCAGGGAAGCTCAATTTACCTCTCCACTAGGGCCTGGTTGAAGTAGATAAAGGTCATCATCAGTAGTTTGACGTTGTACTATGGTCCCATCTGAGCTTGCTATGTAATCAGCTTCAATAAATATGTTTCTATTCATCGGGTAAATACCAGTTTCTCTGAACCCATTCACAGCAATAGTCCGTGTTTGGCACCTGAGATAAGCACGTCCCAGCAATTCAGATATATCGTACGGAGTCAACATTCGGTTAGAATTGAGCAACCACTGTCTTATTTCTTCACTGTAGTAGGTTTTCAAGGGACCCATAAAAGACCTGTCAAGAGGTTGCATTTTATGTGTTGAATGTGGAGGTAGACTAATAATTGTGACATTATTAGCTCTAGCTGCCATCAAAACATCCAAATTGCGTGTGTGTGAATAATGGCCATCAAGGATTAACAGAACAGGTGAGGCTTCGGTTGGGTGGGTCTTGTCAACGAAATGATGGAACCAATCCGTAAACAGGTTTGCCTGAATCCATCCTGATGGATGGCATCGTCCGATAGAACCTGGCGGAGCTCCTTTTATCAACGTTCGCGTCATGTTTTTACATGGAAATATCAGTAGCGGTGGAATGAATATGCCACTTGCGCTCATCGCTGATACCATTGTCACCAATGATCCACGTTCAGCCGCAGTTATGCTACCTACTTGTCTTTTCCCTCGCAGACCAATTACTTTAACCATTTTACTCTGTACGATAGACAGCCCGGTTTCGTTGACATTAAAAATTCTCTCTGGAGGATAATTATGTTTTTGGAATTCTTTTTCAAGGATGTCAAAGAACTTATCCACTGCTTCTTTATTGAAACCTTGAGCCCGAGCATTGGAAATTCCTGTTGGTGATCGAATAGACAATTTATCTTTGTGGCGTAATAAGAAATGATCAAGCCAAGCTCGACCGGCTATGTTATTTCTAAATGGATGTTCTATATTATTCTTCACTGCCAATTGATAGGCCATTTTACGAACATCCTGACGAGTCAAGCCATAGAATTTACTTTGCATAACGAGAAGGTATGATACAAGGGATTCTTCAAGATAAGATGGCAGGACAGGTTTTCTTCCTATAGTAGTCTTCACGACTTCATCGGGAGGCTGGTCACTGTGCACAAATCTTTGCAGAGTAGTTTTTGGAACACTAAAACGTTCGGCCGCTTTTTTCAAACCCATTTTCTTTTCTCTAACTGCTTTTATAGCTTCAATCATATTATTCGTATTCCAATTCTTTCTTTGCGACTTAGGTTGCAATTGAGTTCGAGGCATGACTGGAACATATAAAATATGACATTAAATGCATTGTGGGTAATTTGTCCATATTATCCAAACCTATGGAGTTTCAAATTCAAAACATTAGTATATTAGCAAATACTCAAAACAAAGGCTAGTCAAAATATACCTTAAAACATACCTCTGACAATCTGAATTTAAGCGTATAGACTTTCTGTCACACCTACTATATTAGTTTTTAAACGACTTTTAAAAAGGAGGAAGTTCTCAATTCGTCGGAATATTTTTGTTTTATGTATGTTCACCGATTACTCAAAGACGCCTGGACCGATTTGCAAAATAATGTTTTTGTTTAATAGGTTATACTTTCCAGGTGGTCCCATAGTCATCAGGTAAGGATCTGATGATAGTATTCTTGATAAATTGGTGGAATTCTTAAAATTTTATATGCAACGTGAGGTAATTTCTTTAGGATAGCTTCATCTAGTTTGTTTTGTTGAACTAAATTATACATGGTTATGATTTGAATATTATCTAATAAATAGAACAGGACTTATTTTGATAATTATAATTGCATAAGTTGATATAAAATACTATGCAATTAAGCCTTCTTCTTAAATAACCGCCTTCAAGAAATATCCAATAAATAAAGAAAATAGTTACTATTTACACAGCAAGATAAAGCATTAAAAAGTTAAAAATAATTAAGTTTTTTCTGTATTATAATTGAAAACGGTTCGTTTTTAAATTAAAAATTATATACTAAAATAAACACTTATACCAATATCCGCGAATAAAAGGAAAAAAACGTTCGCGAGCGACATAAATTTCAACCTCGAATGACAGGTTCCAGTTGTAAAATTGGAGCCAGTAAATACTTTCTACGATATCAGTACAACGTAATTACATGGTTTTTTATTAGATGGCATTCTCTGTACCTGAGATAAATTAAGGGTTTCCAAATTATCAGGGGATCCATATTACTACGCCTTCCTCCTTCTTAATTATTATATATAAATGAAGGTCTCACCGCTAAAACCATATTCTTACAAGCACCCTTTTTTCTTCTTTTTTGATTTATTAATTAAAAAAGCTGAAAAGCCATTTCTGTGCATGCCACCAGATTTGGTACCCCCTTTAATCTTATTCGCAAACTTATTATACAAAAATACATTTAGTAAAACTTAAGATAATGAAAAAATATGTAGGTAGGTAGGTAAATAGTATTCATTAGCATAGTTTATTGTTAAACGTAATGTGGTATTCTATGAAGCAATTATCAATACATAGATTACTGTTACACTTCCAAAAAGTTTACTACCTGAAAACTGCAATGGTAAATATCTAATAGTATTATTTTATTCACAAGAATGTTGAAAAACATCGTATGATACACGTGTGTATTGATGATTACCGTTCTCGGCTCTCTACCCAGCCCAACTTTACACACTTGTACTGCAGTGTACTATCATTAGTATATTTATAAGCATACATTTACAAAATTATGAGAATTTACCAGTAATTCTGATACATGATGTTGGGGTTATCTCGTAGATATGCAATAATTTAATAAACATATTAGCTGTACAACATCTCTTAATAGAATGAAACGTAGGAGTTTTAACTTCCTGAAGGATCCATGTCTCGAGTGGATCAAGTAGATGAAAAGCGATCAATGGCTATTAGTGGAACTCTCTACACATTTAATAAAAAACTTGTAGTTTTCTATTTAAATACATTTATTTACACTTAACAAAAAGTAAGAAGTAACTTAAAGACCGCCATTACAAACCTTTGAGAAGCGAGACAAAACCGGTCACGTAAAAGAAAATACTGTGGGAAAGTACGATCTGAGTTAGTAAAATAGTAAGTCTTTTACAGAGCCATGGAAGTATTTTATTTGCTTTTTTACAATAATAAATGAAACAAAACCACTGAAAATAATTCTTCATTTTATTAATTATTCAATAATTATTACCAATTTCTACTTAATACGTATTTCTAATTTCACAATCATTAAACCTTGGTCACAACGATTTCCCTATTTTTGGATATCTAATTAAATTTAGGTGTCTTTATTGTCTAAGTACATGAATATTTATTTGTCGGAACATAGTAAACTCAGAATGTTAAAATACATAATTCTAATGGGTCCGCTTAACTCACTACCTACATAACTAGAATGTACCCCTAGCAAGAGAAAGTATTGTAATATCATCTCAATACTCTTTACGTATCGTAAAACGTATTAAAAGATCGGAGCATTGTGATTGGCCGGCTTAGCACACACGCAGGTTCACAGAAGGCAGGCGGCCAATCACAATGCTCCATTTTCTCAATACGTGTACGATACGATTACTATCTTTCATGCTAGGGGTACTGACGACAGAATGTATACTAGATGGCAGTTTTAATATCATTGTGAGAGTCCATTCATAACTGAGCTTTCTTCTGGAATATGGGTTTGTTTCTAAAAATTCCTATTTTAACAAAAACATACAATATATCCAACTATTTTTTTTTTATAAAATTAGAAATTATAATTCTATTTGATACAATAAGTACGTATTATAGTACAAATAGTATTGATAACATACCTTTTTTCGTACGAAAATCGTCTCGGATACCCCACGCCGCTTGATGGGAGCGATTATGTTGGACTCGAAGCGACTAAAACCGCACGCTGTCGTGGGTTCTCACATACCAGCGTGCGAGGGATATGCATTAGCTATCTCACCTTTGACTTTGCACTGCGACCCACAGACGGCGTGCGGTTTAGTCGGTTCGAGTCCGAGATAACCTCCCCCTCCGGCTCCGGCGGGGATCAGGGGAATCCATGGGGATTTCCTGCACGTAAAAATAAAGGTATGAGGTGGCCTAAAGCCTATCCCTATCAACTCCAGCTATCCAGAGCCATCTCTGGTCTTAAAATGCGCCCCTCGGGTGCTTCTGACGCATTATAACATTATCATATCTAACAATACTCAAGTTTTTTTACACCACTGAGGTGGCAGGCAAGCACATGGTCCACCTGATGGAAAGTGGTTACCGTGGCCTATCGACGTGTGCAACACTCGTGCTGCCGACCCTGTAAACACAGAGAGTTTCTGTGCCGTCAATGTAGATGACAAAGCAGGAATAGCCCATTGGTCTTTCCACTGACAGCACAAAAACTCTCGGGTGAGCTCTAGCTACCCTACTTACTGCCGGAAACAAAGCCAGAGGTCAATATGGCTGCGGTATCCTGTAGGGGGGAGGTACATCCCCAGTCGAACTGCTCAATTGGACGGAAATACCGTCGTGTCCTACCTCCTAGATACCGTCGTGTCCTGCCTCTAAACCCTATAATACCGGCCATCAGACGTTCGTATTATCTTAGGTGGTGGGTGATTATGTTGCGTGTACGCATACGTTACAACACCATACTTGTTCAGGGTCACTTTGGCTCCACATTTCAGTTTGATCCTTTTGGAGCAGTACTCAGTGCGGCTGGAACGATCTCGCTTGGAGTAGGTATACTCCCCGTAGAGCAGTACTGGTTTGCCATTTATCAGTATCCTTTCATATGGTAGGGCTGAAAATGTGTTGACATTGACAGTATAAGAAAATACAATAGTACGTACGGTTTAATATGAAGCGAACTTCAAGGTTTTGTGGATTTCAGAAAGGTATCTCAGATTTCACAGTATTTGCACACAGATAGGTCTGTGTGCAAATACTGTGAAATCTGAGGGGTTCCCTCAATCTCCTTAGGTTAACCATCATCAGATTCCGGGTTGGTAGTTATGAGATCGCCTCGGAAGTGAGCTCTCTCAAATAAAAAAAATGTTGTTAAAGTCAGTTCACAAATGATTGAGTAAGTGACTGAGAGGGTTGTTCCGTATTGATCCCATTTTTTAATTGACCCCAAATGCGTATTCCTTATTGACTCCACTTCAAAATTTTATTTTATAGTCTTAATTGATCCCAAAATCCATTTTTAATTGGCAAAAGATATTATAAAGTATGGGTTTTTACGTTGTTTATTAACCTCCTCCTCTTTTGGTGGTCCTCAAAGGAGGTTCACGTCTTAGTAAGATTTGACACGAAGGTTCACACCACAGTATTTTGTAATCATGACCATCTTATGAAATAAAGTCATAGCAAGTGCTGTTATCCAGTTAGGCACTACAGGTGTATCTATACTAACTACAATAAAAGACAACAAGTGTTTGTACAACCCTTATTTAATTAAGTACACAGTAGATTACGTTAAAAAAACAATTAAGCTTGATTTATTTTGTGTTAATCACATGATAAAATATTTCTGAAATCTCACTGTAAAGAAATCAATTTATGAAAACTGAAACTTTTTCAAAATATCAAAAGATATGTCGATTTCATATAAGATTTTCGCATTAATAATATTGCTGTATAATCTTAGATTATACAGCAATATTATTAATGCGAAAATATGAAAAAACTTATTAATACTAACAAAGTTAGATATACAAATAATATAATTTACAAAAGAATTCAAATAAAAAATATATATGCATTCCTATATAGCTATATCATTTTTGATACGTTTTGGTATTAAGACAATATTATTACCTAAATTACAGGTCCTGGCATAAAAAATAAATATACAACCATTACATATGAAGGTATGTAAAAGTGTATTTCCTTGTTCGTAACATAAGATACCGATACTAAGAAAATATCTTTAGTAATACACTCGAGAGCAATGAATCCGGGTCACTCAAAGAATCCAAAAAATCTCGGAAAGTAAGAATGCTAGGTTAATTCAATAAATTGTATTTAATAGACAATTTAATACTCCTTAAATGAAAGTTAAAAAAATATGAGTCACCATACATTTTATTTACACAAAATTACATAAAGAAAAAAAACTGCTGATCTCTCCTTAAAACAAAAATAGGAAACATGAAATTTTTGAACTTTATGACGATTTTCTTGAATTTCAATACTTCGTATTACCTCCTCGTGCTTCCATTACTGCGTTTACGCGGTTTGGCATGCTGTACACCAAGTTCCTTATACGATTTTGGGGAATATTCTCCCATTCCTCTGTGAGAGCAATTTTGAGCTCAGGAAGCGTGATTGGGGGAGGGTTTCGTTGTTTTACGCATCTCCCTAGCTCGTCCCAAGCATGCTCGATCGGGTTGATATCCGGGCTGCGCGCTGGCCACTCCATACAAGTAATGTTCATCTCTTGAAGGTAGTCATTCACAATCCTACCTGTATGAGGTCGGGCATTGTCATGCATAAATATAGCATCCTCACCCAAATTGACCATAAATGGACCAACGTGTTCGTTGAGGATTTCTTCCACATATCTTACGCTAGTTAAAGAGCCGTTTTCTATGATCACCAGCTCTGTGCGACTTTCAGAGGAAATTCCGGCCCACACAAGTACAGACCCACCACCGTAGGCTACTTTTTCTTCGATGCATGCTTGCTTGAATCTTTCCCCTGGTCTTCTATACACTCTGTGTCTTCCATCGTGCTTGTAGAGCATAAATTATGATTCGTCGGAGAACATAACTTTCGACCAATCTTCAATACTCCAATTTACGTGGTTCTGGGCATATCTTAGTCTTGAAATACGATGGCCACGCTCCAGTTTAGGGCCGTTTGCAGGTCTAAGGGGTTTTAAGTTAGATTCAGCAAGCCGACGTCTTACTGTCCATGCACTTGGGTTACTTCCTCCGAGGCGTCGAAACTGATTTGTGAGTTCAGTTCCTGTGAGAAAGCGATTTCGAAGCATGGTGTTCACCAAGTATCGGTCTTCTCGTGCTGTGGTACACCTAGTTCTGCCCGTTCCTGGTCTGCGTAGGTTAGAACCAGTTTCTTCGTAACGTCGGAGAACTCTTTGTACTGTTGACAGCGACACACCGACAGTCCTGGCTGTATCGCGCTGACTCCGGCCGGTTTCCACCAATGTAAGTATTCTGGTGCATTCTTCAAGTGTAAGCGACATGATTTCAGCTTGAATAATGAATATTGAGCACTATCAACCTGGTTTATGTACCAACATAAATGACAGATTACAAACAAAAGCAAAAACAAATCCTGTAATTTCGTAGTTCCATCTTCGACAGTGTTCCCTTTTCAAATTTGATTTTTTTATGATATAACTTTACAATAACTAAGAAGTTTTAATACTTTCATTTAAGGAGTATTAAATTGTCTATTAAATACAATTTATTGCATTAACCTAGCATTCTTACTTTCCGAGATTTTTTGGATTCTTTGAGTGACCCGGATTCATTGCTCTCGAGTGTATTCAAAAATTAATAGATGGCACTAGTAGACTCATTTAAATAAATAAAAAGTTAAAACCATATTAAAGCGCTTATTTTCAGACTTCTCAGAAACACGTACATTATTTCAGAACTTAAACACATGAAATAAGCATGTAAAACTCGTTGGTAATGTGATAAATAAAGATTTCGTGATAATCATGCTATTTATTTATTTTTGTGCCATCTAGCGGTATAATGCATTATGTCTGTAACTTTTACAATTCTGCAGAATCTGGCAGAATCAATATAGATTAGAATATTTATAGTTTTATTCAGTCGTACCCAATAATGTGTTTAGTGTATGTTTTATTATAAAAAGTTTGACAAAACAATGTCGCCATCTAGTTATAATTATTGAACTAAAAAGCTGCCTGCCTGCTTTTCGAAGTTACGAGTGTAACCATTTTTTGTTCCGGATTGTGCATCTGTATAACAATTATATTGTATTATCTGTGGTCGTAATAAGTATCGTACTAGGTGGTTCTAGGTGTCTAATGAGGTTATAATGAAAGACGCTTATTTGTAAACATAATATCAAGATTATTTATATCCTAAGGTACTTCCCATCTAATGTACGAACTATTTTCGGAGGTGGGTGATTATGTACGGTGAAGGCAGACTTTATTGCACCTTCTTTATCCAGTGTGACCCTAGCTTGACACTTCAAGCTGAGTCTCTTTGAACAATAACGGGTACCAGTGTGACCCCGCTTTGAATATGTGAAGTTTTTATACAGGAGTATTGGGCGTCCACTGATTGAAATAACCTCATATGCCGATCCTGGAATTAAAAATGTTGATATTACATACTATTACAACATTTTGGGTGGGTACACAGAGCTTAACATATGCGAGTTTTTTGTTTTTAATTTTTATACCACTGAGGTGGTACACAAGGACACGGCCCACATGTTGGAAAGTGCTTATCGTAGCCTATGGACGTGTGCAACACCAGGGGCGTCACACTCGCGCTGCTGACCCTGTTAGAACAGAGAGTTTATGTGCCGTCAGTGTAGAAGATAAAGCAGAACAAGCCTTAGGTCTTCTCACTGATAGCACAAAAACTCTGCAGTGAGCTCTGGCTACCCTACTTACCACCGGGAACACAACACGAGGGTATGACCGCGGTATTCTGTAGGACGGAGGTATTTCCCCAGTCGGACTGCTCAATTGGACGGAAATACCGTTGTGTCCTACCTCCTATAGGTATCTCTCATACCAATAAAATATAATTAGCGGACTTCAGGCTCCAACGTGCAAACTTTCGACGCAACCAGGAAATCACTATGAAAAAATTTATCTAAACTTACCACAAATAAAAATACAGATTAAAAAAATGGCGTTTATATTTGAGTTTCATTCTAACATGGAACCATAAGGTAGAAAGCCGAAGGGTAAAAATTAAAAAAAAAGGGAACCCAGCGGTAAAAGAAACTAACCTCTCTTGTTTGTCATGCACCATGTGACCCATTTGGAAGCCGGCAGGAATAGGGTTATTGGGATCCCTCGTCACTGGTAGAAAACATACCCTTCTTTCTGATATACCTGCCACTGAGAGTCCTGCATATTGCAGGTGGTGGATGATTGTGTCCTGTGTGTGCAGATTTTATAGCTCCATTCATATCCAGCTGGATTTTGGCTGGACATTTATTTCGCCGCCTCCTTGAACAATATTGGACAATCTTCGAATTACCCTGCTTCGAATATGTATAACCGTTGTAAAATGACACGATTTTGCCGTTGGCCAGCGTTATATTGACGTATGCGGTTGCTGTTAAAAAAAAAAAACAATTCAAGCTTGATGGTCGCGTTTCTCTGTCAGCGTGTATAAACGGTAGATTCCACAGGTAGATTCGGTCTGACACAGACCACTTTTTTGATAATGGATAAAAAAAGTTTTTATGCAATGATGCCGTCGCTTTTCTAAAGTAGCAAACAAGTCTGTGCTTTGAGTATTACCTTGTAATGATAAACTAAAACCAATTTAGGGGGCATTCTTGCCAGTGTCAAGTTGGAAATTTCCCAATCACTAAGTGTTTCTTCGGCGTTTGAGTGAATGTAGATAAAGGCTTTTACGTTGACTTATATGGGCAATATATACATAGATATAATGTTAATTACAAAGATATATTATGAAGATGTAAGAATTTAATAAGCGATTTTATATATACTTTGTTAGATAACGATAATATAGATGATAGATCGAAAGGTAAAGAAGCTTGATAATAAATCATAATATCAAGTAATGATGAAGAATAATTAGGGTACATTAATAGAATATGCACAATGTTACCTTCATCCAAACCACACTCAAATAAAGATGAATCGCGCACCCTTAGCTTTGCAAGGTGTGCTGGTGTAGTACAATGAAGAATCTCTTCTGTTTCTCTTCGACTAATGAACTCACTGATAACACAGGTGCCAAGAGAAGTGAAGAGACATGTATATGTCGCCATAGTGAGGTAGCAGGTAATTAAAGTATTTATTCGTTCACTCATTAGAATTACTAAAATGATGTAAATTTCCAAAGAATATCCTTTACAGTTAAATTTGGAAACAATGTCGGTTTAATTACAAACCTTGTTTCAAATATACGTTAAGTGAAATTCGATTTTAATAAATAAAATAATTGGTATGTACTCGTATGTTCTGTATTAATATGACAAGAAATAAATCATGATAACGTTATTCAATTTAACATAACTATTAAGACATTTAGGTCACAGCAACCGTCCTCCATATTTCACCCTAGACGGAAACCAGGAAAAGAGAAATTAAGCTTTCTCCGAAATTGATGGTAAGCATAGAAACTGATGAATTGCCAAATATAGATATTTCAGAAGTGTACGTTCATATATCTAGATGAGAAGCTATTATATATCTCAACGTCACTCACTAAAGCATGAGATATTTATTTAACGGCGGCGTGGTGGCATAGGTTTTAGTTTCATCATAATATCTCTTAGATTCGATGTCCCTTATTGTAATTGTTCCCTTTTACTTTTTACTCTGTTTTCTATGTTTACCTCGTTTATCTTCATGTAGTGCATTCTTATATGCCTTAGATAAAACCGTAGTTACAACTGTACTAGTAATATCCAAAGTATTTAGAAAAAATGTCTTACAAACCCTAATTTTCTGACCCATTACTTCAAAGTAGAATGCATTATTTAACTTCCTCCCTTTTTCAGTAGTAGTGTACCTATACTTTGTTACTATGGGCGAAATGCTTTGTTTGATAAAACTTCTCTGTAGGTATAGGTTCTGTAGCATCCAGTATTTCTTAAAAATAGTTTTCCTTTCATCTTCTGTAATTTTTGCACTACACTTCAATCTACATGTATCACTACACGGTGGCTTCAGAGATCTAGCTCTCACCTGTTTGTTATTCGCATTGACATATTCCAATCCCGAATTTCTAAGTAATTTTGCTATGTCACTCCTTGATAAAACGCTATTATTGTGTTTTCTAGAGCTTTTGATCTTTTTAGTAGCAGGTCTTGTCGATGTAGATTCAACAGATGTAACAGATTCTTGTGAGAGGCGTCGCGAATGAGCGTTTTCAAGGATTAAATCTTGATCAACAACAGTTACGTCTTCAGTTAATATGAAACTCGAAGCATATTTATATTCTAGAATATAGAAAATAAAATAAGTATGCACACATAACGAATACTAACTTAAGTGTGGTATGGTTTTAACTTCTACAATATATTTAAGGTTAACAACGCCAGAAAATGATATAAAGCTTGAAATAAAAGCCGCTAGAAAAGAAATAGATAATATATATTTAAAGGTACAACAGACAATTAACCAAATATTTAAACTCTAACATAATTGCCATCATAAACCCAAAGTAATTTCGGCGGAGGATGATTATGTTCGGTGAATGCCGACTTTATGGTCCAATCCTTGGCCAAGGTTACTTTAGCCCGACATTTAAAATTCCTCTTAGAGCAGAAATAGTTCCGTAATGATGTTCCCCATTCCGAGTATGTAAAATCTTCGTAAAGAAGAACTGGTTTGCCATTTACTATTACTATCTGATATCCTGCAAATGTAAATTTTTTCAATTATAAATGTTACCAATTGTAAAAGTTGAATATTTGATTGAACTGCAATGATATTAACCTTTAACCATTTACTTTGAAGTAATTATTCGATTTTAAAAGTCATGTTTGTTCTCATCCATTTATTTATATTTTTAAATATATTATTATACATTCCTATTGTCCATCTCCAGCTAATAATATTAAATTAATGATACTAAATAGTGAACAGCAAGAATTAGGTGTTTAAAGCGAAAGATATGAAAGTAAATACGAGAAAGACGAAGAAGTTATCCTTTTTGAGAGGAACCAAGAAGTGACTGAATGGTAAAGAAGGTGAATATACAGATCAAGTGTCCGAGTTTGTATACTTGGGATATATTGGAAGGAGAGTGACTGCGGAAAATCGTGTGAGTGGTGCACTACATTCCTTTATGAGTGGTCAGTCAGTGCCGAAAAAGGCACAAGTGGCGGTTCATAATGACGTACTAGTCCCCACTTTAATGTATGGAAGCGAATTTGGGTATGGGAACAGACACATGAATACTGAGATTCGATATAGGTGTGGTCTGAAAGAGAATGTAGCGAGGATTGAAAAGGGTATGTTAAGGTGGTTTTGGCACATAGTGAGTACGGAGCAAATGCAAGAGAAAATAGGCGTATGTGTGACATCATCATTTTGTGTGCCCTGAAAATTTTATTTTATTTGCGCTTCATTTTTGACAAACGTTTAATGTACTTTACTTTATTGTCCGACTCTGTGGACCCGTCGGATCTTAATTTACTGTGTGCCGTACGTACAAGTCTATCGCTAATAGACAATGTATTCAAAAATGTTATTCTACATACTTGTACGATATCAGAATTGTCTTCTGTAGACAGTGGCAGAAAGTATTTAATAGTATACAGACGGCGTGAAATTCCTTCTGTAGTAGACCTTCTTTTGTTAATTTTTTTAGTAAAATTGTTCACATATTCCCACTGTTTACCACGGTCACCGAATTACCAGAAGCTATCCATTATGTTCTGTCGGAGAATACTGTCAAATTTCTCATAGCATTTCCATCTGCACGTCTTAACACACATCGGCAGTAATTCTTTTTTGTTTCTTACTTTTCCATTACGACTTACTTGTTCTTGGCCTGAATTTAATAAACGTTTTCTTTTTTTATCTTTACAAGAGATCAATTTAGGATTTCGGTTTTTATTGAGATTCGTTTTTACTGTATGCTTGTGTTTTTTGTTACTTTCTGATGATGTAGAACCACAAATTGAACTTGTTTCAAATGATTGTAAATTCGATATCACATATGCCATGCTTGTAGTTTCATCTATATCTGTAAAAAATGACTTTTTTAATAATTGAATTAACTGAATAGTTATTTTATTAACGTAGAAATTAAATTAAATTTCGGTCTAGTTTTCCAGATACATTAACTGCATAAATAACTTTATAATCCGCTACAAATATAAAGGATTACAAAGTTACATTTGCAGTTAATTAATCAGTGTGCCTGTATTTATGTATAATATAAGGAATTATATGTGTTTCATAAGTAACTTGTAAAATGGTCAACGAAATAAAGAAGCAAGAATGGGAGTATTAAGTAGAGTAAATTACATATTTGCATATTTACTTACTTAAAGATTAACTTTAACAGAGACGTTTGACGAGTGCGTCATTAAATATTACTAACTAATAGCTAATGCACAAACGTATCTAAATGGGTATTCATATGTGCGTAAGGGTATAAATAATCGACCGTAAAAGTAAAAAAGGAAGACTACCAACAAAAATGAGAAAAGCTCTTAAGACAGAGAAAGAGCTTTAAGAAAATTTGTTGTTGGTATGCTAATAATATCTACAATAACTCCTACGTTACTAGAAAGGAATAAAGTAGGATATCTTCAAAAAGCGAGAAAATTTGAGCCAAATAACCCATAAAAGGTTAAGGTGAAACACTTACCTTAACAGATGGAAAAATTGGAATGATAGATTGGATGCATTTCATTCAAGCTAGTATACTATATTTCCACGACCGCGAATCACATATTTCAGAGGAACTCTTCTTATAGATCTGAGTTAATGTATTAGTAAGTAATCTGAGTTCATATTTAAGTTAATAATTTAATTTAAGGACTTTAATAAGTATTAGTGAACCAAAAAAATTTTGCAACCGAGAGGCCATGGTAGACCCCGGACTACGTGGATGTCGACCATTGTTAAAGACCTCAGGGAGGAGAAAGTGGACCCCATGACGATCCAGAACAGACGTCTCTGGAGAGAAAGAATAAGGAGAGCCAACCCCGGTTAGAAATGGGAAAAGGCCGGTCGAAGAAAGAGTGTTTATTGTACAATTGAAAGGAAAATGTATGAGAGCTGTAAAAAATAATTTTACCATAGTAATTCTACCAGTCTATTTTGCTATGGAAACTGTTTCATTTTTTTATGCAAAATGACTGTTGAACCACCCAATATCTTAGTAAGCTAATAATTTAAGTTAAAATATTATTACTAATGACATGTTACAATAAAAACGCAATTTACAACATGATTACTTATATTTATATTTTATATATTATATTTTATTTTTATTGTTCCTGTCTTAACGTGAGTTACAAATATTTCAGTAAAAATGAATCCAAATAACAATCACTATCTTCGGGATTCGGGATATTTACCATGTTTATTCGTTTTTCAACTATCCGATAGGTATTGCAGAAATATACAAGCACCCTGTCTTGGTATAATCGCCATGATCACGTATATTCTGACCCTCGATTGAACAAATAAACATTGTAAATATTCCGATGAGTGTTATAACATTAATTTAACGACCATGTTAATCTAAAATAATGATTCTTTCGTTATCTTTTACATTTTGTCAGACTCTATAGTATTGACCATCAGAAGTGCGTATCAGCTGTGGTGGTGGATGAGTGTGATCGGTGTAAGCAGCCTTTATGCTCCCATCTTTATGAATAGTGATTTTGGCGGGGCATTTCTTGGTCAACTTCCTTGAGCAATATCGAGTACAGTTTGATCGATCCTGTTTCGAATACGTGAAGTTCTCATATAACACTATAGGTTTGCCGTTTACTATTATATTCTCGTACGACGAAACTGTAAAAAGGAAGAAAGTTTTTGATCAAAAATTCAAAAAGAATTTGAAATAGAAGAGTGTGTTGATTATGTGAATGCACCACCGCTTATTATGGATACTTTTTATGAATCTCGTTCGGTTAGAAAGAGGATACTTCAAGAGTGGTTCCAGGTGCATACCAAGTAAAGATATCCTGTGGAAGCAAAATTGAGAGCCGAATCGGAGCTGCTGTCTCTGTGTGGAACAGACAGTCCGAGACGAAGGCCCGCAAGCTTGCTCTCTCAGCACATTGTACCAAGCGGAACTCCTGGCCTTGCGCAAAGCGGCGTGCGAGGTAGAGCGGCGTGAGGTTGCCGCGTTCGGCAGTTTCAGTGACAGCAGGGCGGCGCTCCTCAGCGTAGTCAATCCCCACTCTCACCACCCCCTCTCAGTAGAGACCAGGGACGCTCTTGGCCGCTGTCGGCAGCAGGGCAAGAGCGTCTCTCTATACTGGATTAAAGCCCACGTCGGCCTCGAGGGGAATGAGAGAGCGGATTGCCTCGCGAGGGAGGCCGCTTTAAGACTAAAGAAGGCACCGGATTATGACCAATGTCCTCTTTCATTCGTCAAGAGAGTCCTACGACAGGGCTCCCTCGACAAATGGAACAGGCGGTATCGGGAGGTTGCAACGGCGTTAACCACCAAATTATTCTTCCCCTGCGCGTGTGGTGGTGGAAGCATTCAGAACCATCAGGAGGATTACTATCACTGGCCCAACAACACAGTTCCTTACAGGGCACGGTGGGTTCGCCTCATACTTGACCCGTTTCAAGCTTGCGACGGATCCATCGTGTGCCTGCGAACCAGGTATCCCCGACACGGTGGCCCACCTCCTGATTGTTTGTTCCATCCATGCTAGGGACAGGCTGGAACTAGAAATTGTTAGTGGGACAAAAATTTACATGGCCGGCATCAGAACACTGATCACTACACACACGGAGTCAATGATCGAGTACGATACTAAGATTGTCAGAATAGTTGATTTGAAGAACAGGACTTAAAGACTAACAAGGCTCATTATTTGGGCATAATGTTTAACCTAGTATAGTCAATAAAATTGTATAGTTACCCGTGTTAAATTAAGTAGTATAAGAACTATAGAAAATAAATATTGAAATGTATAGTAATGTAAGCCAAGCCAGTGTATTAAGCAATAATTAGAAATAAGTAGTTAAGATACGCTGTAAAGCCTTCTTTTTTTAATAAAGAATAATAAAGAAAGAAACATAGAGAAACACGTTACGTTAGGTACACACAAACCATATCCCATCCGAGAATGAAAGGTAGTATGAAAGTGCGAGAGGGGTAAATGATAGAACTAGAATGACAAAGTGAACTAGAATGGAAGAGGAAAGATTAGATTAGGAAGAATTTAAAAAGAAAAGATATCCTGTAAAAATCGAGGGAAATCATGATTGTGACCAGTTTCTGCCAATTTTATAACCTCCCTTCTTTACTGAGTTTTCCACTTCGAATACGTGTTCATACAGTAAGGACTGTGTTCCAGTTTTTGTTATCATTTTGATGACGCACATTAAAAATTAAACTAACATACAGGTGTAAGTAATATTGTATCTTATAAGAGACAACAGCAACCTTAATATGGCGATATAGTTTCTCTTCAACCTAGAGACCTACAGGGGCCACCTCTAGATGTCATAATATCTACAGAATCCCTAAACCTTGCAGATATAAAACTAATAAAATGTGAAAAAGAAATGGACGCAATAACCTTTAACTGCGTATCGTAAGCATATATGCACTTAAGTGAACATAAGTACTCCGTGAATGACCGAGGAAAATGCTTTTAATATGTATACGATTTACAGTGCTAAGAGTAATTTCCTTTCAATTTGTATTGAAATACATACTTTTTGATAAAAAAAGTACCTATTTCGGAAGAATTCTTCTCATAGACCTGAGTTAAAATATTTTATTAAGTTAATAATTTACGTATTTATTATATTAATTAAATGGTATATTACAGTAAAAACGCAATTTATAGTATAATTATATTGCTGCAAATTATGATTTTGATCAGGTAATGATCATCTCAATATAAAATTATACATTTTTGGTTATTTTATACAATTTGTCAGAATGAGACTGAAATTGACAGGCAAAATTGTAGCAGCCAAAAGCGGCAGCCAAAATTGGCAACCAAACTGTATCGAAATGAATGGTCATTCAGAGCCAGATGGATATTTTTAAATTTGAAGGCTTTTGAGTTTGTCTCAGTAGCGAAATGGTCTTATAAGGTTAAGTAAGATGAAAAAAATGAAAGAAAGCAAGTAAGAAAAAAAGAAAGTAGAAAACAGGATATAAAAAAATTACTTTTATTCATAATCATTCATTCAATATCGTAGATTTATCATATTTCTAAGCATCGCGCTACGATGGAAGCCTCTGTAAATTGTCTTAGACCTTATATTAATGCGAATATGTGTGCTACTACAATTTGATTGCCAATTTTGGCTGCAAATTTTGCCTGCCAATTTTGCCTGCTACAATTTTGTAGTCAATTGTGGTTACTGATTTTGACTACTTAAATTTTAGCTGCCAATTTCGGCCTCATTTTGTCTGGCTCTATAGTAATAATCATCAGAAATGCGTATCAGCTGTGGTGGTGGATGAGTGTGCTCGGTGAAAGCAGCTTTTATGCTCCCATCCTTATCAATAGTGATTTTAGCGCGGCATTTGTTTCTCAATTTCTTGGAGCAATATCGGGTACAGTTTGATTTACCCTGTTTCGAATACGTGAAGTTCTCGTATAAAACTATAGGTTTCCCGTTTAATATTATGTGCTCGTACGAAGAAACTGTAAAAAGAAAGAAAGATTTTATCAAAACTTCAAAAAGAATCTAAAAAGGAAGAGTGTGCTTAAAATGCGAATGCACATTATGTATAAATTTTTATGATTCTCGTTTTGTCGGAAAGAGGATACTTCCAGGGAGGTTCCGGGTGCATTCCAAGTCCAAAGATCCTGTAAAAATCGAGGGAAATCATGATTGCGAACAGTTTCTGCCAATATTATAAACCCTTCTTTGCTGAGTTTTCCACTTCGAATACGTGTAGTTTTCATACAGTTCATTAAGGACTGTTCCAATTTATGTTGTCATTTTGAAGATGCACTTTAAAAATTAAACTAATATAAAGGTGTAAGTGATATTGATATCAGATTGATGAACCTGTAAAAATGGGGTATATCAAAATTATTTAATTTTTAACCGACTTCAAAAAGAAATGGGTTCTCAAGTCGACACATATGTTTTTTGTGTGTGTTTGTTACGTGATTCCACGGCTAATTATGTTTGATTTTAATGATACTCATTTTGTCGGAATCCTGTTTGTTGTGCCTGAGCTACTTACTGTGATGCAATAATTAAGGTAGGCCCGCACCGACTTCTAACAGATAAGGAAATCTGTAAATTCAGTATTTTTGACTTTTCAGTTTACCTTCTTTGCTTCTATAAGGCGGTTTAATAATTTTTATATTTTAATTTAGGTTTCCCTATTCCATTGTCCATAATATTTATAGCAGTTAAAACCAAATCTGTTGCTTTAATGTTTTATAAACACAATCGAAATAAATTTAAAAAAAAAATATCTCCACTATCGTATGAATATTTATCGTATGACTATCTATATTAACTCGAAAAATAAAACAATGTTGGTATAGCAACTGTTTTATTCTTAAAGTAATTAGGTAACACAATTATTCTTGTAAATTAAGTCAGACCCTAAAATGTCTATAAAAACTAAAAACAGTATTGTTTAATATAAATGTAATATATAGTATGGCACCAAAGTTTAAATCTATTACAAAAAGCCTCATTAGTGCAAATCTTAAAAAAAAATAGTTGTGTCAAAAAATTTATCAGTCAATGGTTCAAAAATGCTCCAAGGAAAACGAAAACGACACTCAGTAATGATTATCATAAGTGTCGACTTGCAACTAGTTTTAGGTATAGATTTTGAACCAAACTTGAGCTGAGATTTTGTAAACGTATGCACCTGAGAATAAATTCTTCACACAAATATATTCTAGAATACGGTTTTTAGAACCGGTATAAATTAGAGATTCATGATTGAGTATCGTTTTAGAATATAGATCATAATTTAGTATTACGCACTGTGCGTAAGATGGCGTTATAAAACTCAACTTCACATATTGAGAACACACTTGTACTTTTTCTACAATATTTGTTATTTAACCTGACTGGGTAACTGTCAATGTAAACCTTTGAGGATAACCTAAGGCGAATGCGATCATGTTCAATAATAAATATTGTGAAAAAATTCGAGTCTGTTCTCAATATGTGTAACAATAAATTCCACCTAATGCCATCAATCAACAGTATTAATGAACCCAACCGGAGAGTTCTTGTGCTGTCATTGGGAAGACCAAAGGCTATTCCTGCTTTGTCTTCTACAATCACGGCACAGAAGCTCTTTGTGTTTACAGGGTCGGCAGCACGAGTGTGACTCCTTTGGTGTTGCACACGACCGTGGGCCATTTCCATCAGGTGGGCCGTGTGTTTGTTTTCCACCTCAGTAGTATAAAACAAAAACTTCAATTTCTCAATTTATGATCCTATCAACATACACTTAACATTATAATACACATTTGGTAACAAAACAGGACCCCTATTTTGCTATTTGTCAACCACTTTCCTAGCACAATTACCTACAGTTACAATGCCAATAAATTTTAGACTTTACTGTTATACCGTTAAAGTCTTAAATTAAATGGCATCTTATAGAGTGAATGAAAAATGTAATAAATAGTTTTTCATTTTATTTTCTACATTGAGTCTCTATCCATAATGTCTAGAATTAAATGGCATTTTTTGCAGTGTCAGTGATTGACAATTAGCAGAATCGGTGTTCAGAGCTTATGAAAACTATATCTGTCTCCCTTACTCCTATTAATTTACTCTGACATAGCTTCCATCGCCCATTTGGACGAGTAGTGGCGGTGGATGGTTGTGTTCTTTGAGAGCCGACTTCACAATCCCATGTTTATCCATGGACACTTTCGCTCGACACTTCGAACTCAGTCTTCTAGAACAGTAGTAGTTTGGTTTCGCAATTCCCTGCTTCGAATATGTGTAGTCTTCGTATAGAAGGACGGTTTTCCCATTCAGGACTATTAATGCAGCTTTGGATGCTGTAAATTTGATTACAGATTTTATTGAATGTAATGACTAAAGGAGCGAGCTATGCTTGGAGTTTCTCGGAAGTATAGAATTCTAAACGAACGTTACGTGGTTAATTTGTATGCAGTAGAAGTGGGAGCGAGAGGTATACCAGCAAAATCCCTCTATAATCTACTTAAAGATCTAGGCCTATCGAGAACTACAATAAGCTCATTACTAGGACGAATGCACTAGCAGGTTCGTATCAAATTTGGTTAGGCAGGGAGGGGAACTTGGGTAATGAAGGTGAGTGTTGATGTACACCAACCAAAGGGGCCCCTTCTGAACCTACACTTGGGTCGCAAGTCCCAGTCTCTTTTGTCCCGAGTTCCCAACTCAGCAACGCGATAGACCCGGCATCCGCACAGAGAATCCATGATTGCTAAGAATATCGTCTCTCTCTCCCTCTAAAATATTTCCCTTCAGACGTACGGTACATTGTTGGTGGTGGATGATTATGGTCGGTGATGGCGTACTTTACAGCCCCGAGCTCATCAAGAGTAATTTTGCTCCGACATTTTAGTACCGTCCTTTTGGAACAGTAAAAGTTGGGCACCGTCGCTCCCTGCCTCGCAAACGTGTAGTTTTTATATAGGAAGACTGATTTCCCGTTCACGATAATCATTTGGGGCTCGGATTCTGTGAATATAAGAAATATTTTGTAATCATATTTTGAAGATATGATATCACAAACAATATATAAATGGTTATTTCCAATGGGGATGCCGCCTGCGCTTTTATTCCTACCGAAGGCGTCTTGTAATGGCCAATGTTAGATGTCATCTACGTAGATTTCTTCTTCTTCTTCTTATTTTATTCAAATGGCTCCTTGCTTGTTGGTCTTTTAAATTATAACGAAAATAAAATCAATTATGGTACTTGGAACTTTTTTGGTACATCATAATGAAGTTACTCATCTATTTTATTATCTATTATATTATTAAAATGAAATGCTTATTCTTTCTTTTTTCTAAAGTTCTAAGGTACTTTAGTGTCTTTTGACTAGAGTTCGTATCGGTAGCGTAACAAGAAAACTCCGTGTCGTCTTTCTTATTTATTTAAGTTGGTCTTTTAAATGTTATTTCCTTTGGAAACCTCTTACCTAGGCGGCTGCTATAAAACTTTATTCAATCACTGATTCACGTTTTCTCTTATCACCTCACTGGAAGCTCTTGGAAGTAGTTTAAGAAAAACTTAATTGAGTTTTTGCATCGTAGATACTCCAATCTCGGCCACATCTGTTAAGTTGTATGTCTGTACAATATTTTATGTTATTACTGTTCAAACGTCCGCAAAAATACTCTTGATATTATATTTCTTTAACCTAGCGGCCTGAGCTTAATCAGGAACTTCAGGTGGTCTGATGGAAAGTGAAGGGTGTTTTCTCATAAATAACGCAAACCAACCAGAACCAGCCATCTCTTTCAACTTCAAGATTGGTTCTTTACTTCTTTAGCAGCTTGCAACATCATCACTGATGAAACAAGCCCTTGAGAAGACTTCCTCTACATAGCATATCACAGTGGAAGCGTTCACATAGTTTCATAGCTTAGCTTTTACATCTTCATAGCACAGGCACAAAGCACATCTCCAGTGGAAAGGCAGCCTTACACTCGTAGTACCTATATACTTCGGGGCATATATTATCTTGAACCCAAAATGTGCTCAAAATGCACTTTATACGGACAGCACGTGTTTTTGGGTGTCTTTAGTGGATAACCCGGGGTGCTATGGCTGTATCATAGATTTATATTTAAACAATCCGCGCGCCAGGGTCACGTTTCTCTCGCAATCTGGCTCCAAGATGCCCTAAAGCACAGCATGTTATGTTTCTATTGCAGTAGTAAAAACATCTAGGACATAATTCCTCACAGGTGGTGAAAAAAAATCATGTATCGTAAACGTGAACTTCGTTAAAAAAAGATGATAAAAAAGGGGGAACTACTGCTATCTTATCACCACGAGAGGGATACCAGCACTCAGTAAGTCCGTTAAACACCGGCTTGCAAGCCAAGTTGGCCTGATCTTGGGATTTTAATACACCGAATGACTATTACTTACCATAACATCATCATTACATATTGTACGATTTTTCTCATTCATCTGGAAAGCCTACGTAGAAGTGATTATAACTAGAATTTACAGACTAGAATAAGGTCCACAGCAATGAAGATCAAGTATTAAAAAATAAACACAGATGTCTCACAATTAATGGTAATTTATTTCTATACAGGAATGAAATGCAGTAAACGATGATAAATTGATAAACGTCATATTATTATATATTGAATAATAGCTTCATTGATACTTTTCCACATTTTATTTTGACATCATTACACCAAGTGCCATCAATCGCCCGTTTAAACACACATATTACTAGGTACACTCACTAATAATTTGGTAAGAGATAAGTTTACATGGCAAAGGGATTCCAGATACGGATTAATATAGATAATCATTAAAGAAAGCAAGAACCGGCGGAAAAATTTGGATGGCTTCAGGTGCGGTTCAGTGGCTCAGTGGTCAGAGCATTCACCCTGTGAGGGGAAGATCACAGGTTCGAATCCCCCTGAACCAATTAAACTTTTCGTATCTTAATCAATAATTTTATACTCTAATATATTTACCATCAGACGTGCGGTACATGGTTGGCGGTGGATGATTATGGTCGGTGATGGCGTACTTTACAGCCCCGTGCTCATCAAGAGTAATTTTGCCCCGACATTTTAGTACCGTCCTTTTGGAACAGTAAAAGTGGGGCACCGTCGGTCCCTGCCTCGCGAACGTGTAATTTTTATATAGGAGGACTGATTTGCCGTTCACGATAATCATTTGGGGCTCGGTTTCTGTAAATATAAGAAATATTTTGTAATCATATTTTGAAGATATGACGTCACAAACAGTATTTAAATGGTTATTTCCTACAGAGGGCGCCTCGTAATGGCCAATGTTAGCTGTCATCTACGTAGATTTCATTGTTTGTCTCTTCAAATCTGACAACTATGAGTTTTTATTGTCACAGAACAGATGGTTATTGTTGTTTGGTCATATGCTGCTGCCATCTACAATTGGTTTTGCGTCGGCATCCCCATTAACTATCTTAAACATGGTGGCAAGTTAAAGTACTTGATTGAATAAAAAAAACGAATAAGTGGCTTCTAGGGAAGCGTCGACCACGTCATCACTTACGTGGTTATCTCCCCGATGTCACTCACTAAGATTGTGGCCAAGCTGTGTACAAGCTATGAAACTATGTGACCGTTTCCACTGTGTTATGCTATGTAGCTAAGCTTAGCTACATAGCATAACACAGTGGAAACGGTCACATAGTTTCATAAAATGTGCTATGAAGGTGACTAGCTCGAGCTATTTCTCCTACAAATTTTCAAAATTCGAATCTATTATCATAGGCATCCACAGACTAATAAGCTACTTATAGTTGGCGACTAAGGCCCGCATGCGCGGATGTTAGGGTTATAGCTATCTAACCTAGAGTTTGTAAACTCTGGCTTACATAGTTAAAATGTTACCACTTAATTTCGCACGAAAAAAAAAAACACTGGAATAACAAACCCACAAGAAACCTGGGGTTTCTTTTTATGAGCTGGGAACATTTAAATATCTATGCGTGTCTATTATAATCCGACCAATATTGGTGATATTTGTTTGCCAACAATTGAATGAAAGTTGAGGATGTTTGTGTGTTGAACTTTAAACATTATCCTAAAACAATGTAATTATAAGTAACACTATTTAAAATGTATTTTGTCATCAATAGGTATTTTTATGTTGATCTGTTTTGTGTGCTGCAGTTGGCTTAAATAAACGCATTCTCTTTCTTTCTTTCTTTCTTTTATTTTAACTGTTATTTCTCGCTGTCGTGTTGACTGATGACATGACTGTTCATATTGTTTGACAGAACTTTAACCCACCCATATGAAAGAGTTAAAGTCGCTAACCCTGGGTTAGTGACTTTAACTCTTCCACATGGGTGGGTTAAATATAACCCGGGTAATTTTTGACGGTGCAAGATAAATAATTTATTTAACCCTGGGTTAGCAGTCAACTTTAAACTAATAAATTAAAAGTAGTTGTTATTGAAATACAAAAATATTTTTATTGTAATCAAAAATATATACGTCTTATTTACAATGTTCTAATTCAAAACCTGTAAAAAATATTTTATATTCACTAATTAAAATAATAATACGAATCTAATGGATATAAACAAAATATTAGTTGTTCTTACTACTAATGTGGGTGACGTCATACTTCTATGTTTTTACGCTTCACAAAATCACTTCACATACGATTGACAGAACCACCTGAACTACATATTATGTCTTTAGAAAATAAGCTATCTGTTCCTATGGATTTACACCATATTACGTGGGACGGAAAATCATGTTTGCCGAAATGTGGATGTTCATATACCTCTGCCTACCCTTTCGGGGCGTTATAGTTCTGAATATGAGAGGTACCTTATCACGTCTATAAATTCATATTATATTCAGACTCGAAAGTACTGTCCATCAGCTGTACACACAATTCTTGGTGGTGGATGATTGTGGTTTGTGTTTGCAGACTTTATACTACCATCCAGGTCTAACGTGACCTTAGCTGGGCACTTGAGGGTCAGCTTCTTGGAACAGTACTGGAGATATGCTGACTGCCCTTGTTTTGAAAACGTGTAGTTTTCGTAGAGCAAAACTGTTTTTCTATTCAATTGTATTATCTTGTATTCAGAAACTGGAAAGGAAAAGTATATTAATTTTACGGTGACCAAGATAGGGATCATGTTTAGTTTCTACTGTAGCTGTGTTATTATTGCATTGGATATGTCAGGCCGCATCAAGGTTATGGGCCCGAGACACCTAACCTGGTAGCTGCTTGATGGACGAGGTTTTGGTGTCTGACTGTAGTGAAAGCCTAGATGACGTCACTATAATAAATAGATTATATGTATATATATATCCTGTGGCTTAAAACACATAGTAAAAGATAGCAGTTTATTAATGAAGATTATTATGTATTTCATCATTATTAAGATAACAGGTACATATTTTAACAAGTTTGATGAACTTAATATTCACTTTTTAAGTACAAACAACCGCTAAACGAATACATTCTATCACTGTACATTATTATAGTAATATATTCTTAGAATATGGAGTGCCATTCAGTAAAGAAAACATTATAACATCCATACACACGATTTCTTCTATGCCTAAATATACTTGACATGAGCAAAAAACAAAACATAACACAAAAACAGGCAAACCAGAAAATAACAAAAAAGAAATTACATAACGCTAAATGAAAAAGTAACTCTTCTCCATTCGGTTAGGTATATAACCAAAGATAAACAATCTTGTGACGTTTTTTTTTTCAAAACACATTAAAGAAAATAAACTAGACTAACTAACTAGTAGTTCAATTTCGGTTTTAAGTCTTTAAAACGAGTTTCTAAACATAAAAATATTAACAAACTGAGTTTTTAAATAAAAAATATTAATATTATGCATGATTACATGGTTTTCAGGGTCTCCTAGAGAGTTTGTTAAGACAAAACAAATAAACCCAAATTCGATAGGTTTATATTCTTTAGTATAAAAGTTCCTATCGCCACCTTCTGACTCATCTTCAGACCCTAGATTTCGGTTTCAAAATGGAGTTGCAAGATTTGCCCCGATCAAATTACATACATACATTCATACATATAGTGCAAGTTAATAAAAAGCTTGTAAAAAAGTTAGTTTGTGTAGTACCCATTAATACTGAGACGCAATACCCTCAATAACGTAGGGTGTCCGGATATTCCGGCCAAACTGGCTGGTATGTCCGGTTATTAGGTTTGGCGACCTGGCAACCTTACACGTGTGAGAGCTTAACAATGAAACGGTTAATACTAATAATATTAATAAACTTTCTTTAGACAATCGTGCATATAATTTTGAAAACCGAAAACTTTCTTTTGACAATCGTGCATGTAATTTTGAAAACTGAAAACTTTCTTTTGACAATCGTGCATGTAATTTTGAAAACAGAAAACTTTCTTTTGACAATCGTGCATGTAATTTTGAAAACCGAAAACATTCTTTTGACAATCGTACCTACGTCTAATTTTGAAAATCGTGCTTCTTTAATTTCCTTATTCACCGTTGACGTTATGCTAACCAGCGATGTGCTTAGCGAATAGAATCGTCTCTATCAAACGGATCTACTGATAAATTTTATTTTTATCAGAATAATTAATTATTGAGATATTGAAACAAGAGTGACTGCGAGATATCGTTTTAATGGTGCCCTACATTCCTTTATGAGTTATCAGTCAGCGCCGAAGAAGGCACAACTCATGGTTCCTAATGGCGTTTTTGAAAAAAGAACAGGTGAGAAGTACTCGCTACCGGTAGGCTTGCATGAAAGTATTACTGACAGGTAGAGGAAGCTCGTGAGATATGTAAGGATAAAGTCAAATGGCGGGTTACTGCGGCTATATACTGGAGGGAAATAGGAGTGAGCGTATGTAGTAAAAAAATTATGGCAGAATTTGTCACAAATTTCGACCGGGTCGTTACCACCGTGCATGATTGCGAAAATCCCTCCAATTTCGGTTGGATTGCGTTCAAGGGTCAGCAAGTGCATAGCCGGGCCGGGGGGTTTGTGGTCGTGGCACTCGTGGGACCGGTGAGTGTCACGCGGTGCTTCGACTACAATGCTCTTTTGATGAGGCCGTCAAGCTGAGTGCCAATTGTTAATATGGTACGTGTATGTAATGGTGACCCCCTTTTCTGAGACTATGCCCTTAGCTTACCATCACAATAGTTGAAGGCAAGTTGACGTGTCTTATATAAAAAAAAAGTATGTAATTATTTGACTTTCGGGATCTTAGCATCTGGGAAGATCCCTGCCGACCATAATATTATATTATGAATATATATTAATATCTAAGACCTTTGTTTTTTATTTAGACTCGATAATACCGGCCATCTTGTGTACAAAGAATCTTCGGTGGTGCATGATTATGGTTGGTGTTAACAGATCTAATGCCCCCGTGCTTGTCTAATGTGATTTTAGCTGGACACTTGCAGGTCAATTTCTTAGAGCAATACTGGTGGCATATCGAAGGACCTTGCTTTGAGAAAGTGTAGTTTTCGTAAAGAAGCACTGTCTTTTTGTTCAATTGGATAATCTTGTACTCAGACACTGTAAAATAAAGATAAAGCTGTAGATCTGACGACCCTACTAATATTATAGATGCAAAATTTTGTGAGTATGGATAATTGGATTTTTGTTACTCTTGCACGAAAAAGCTACTGAATGGATTTTAATGAAACTTTACAATAATATAGCTTATACATCAGAATAACACATAGGTAGGCTACATTTTGAAACCTTATCGCAAGCATTGGAATGTAGTCCGTCCGACAAGGGTCCTAGTTACTTGGCAATCAGGATAAAGGATTCGACCTAAAAGGTCTGTAAAAGAACAGTCTTTTACAGACCTTTTAGGTCGAAGGAGGCTGAAGAGTTTTATATCCACCACCGCAAAATAATTGTGTTAAACTCCCCAGCCACCTTATCACTAATCAAATAATGACGAAAGAAAACAAAATAGTATCAATAGAAGTATATTTTCCACAACATATTTAGTCATGTATTTCAGGTTACATAGCAAACAAATAAACGATTCACTTTATGGCAAGCGGTAATCATAGCGTGATAAGAGAACTTTATGGTATGGTTAAAGATGTTGTGAGAGAAAAGGATGCTCAAATGATTCAGACACATAGAGATGATGGATGAAAGAAGATTAACAAAGCAGACTTTTGAGTGAGTGAGAAATTATAATATGTGACAGACTAACGACCCTAATTTCCATGTGCACAAAAGGCACTTTTGATTTTATACTCCCTAGCAATTTCCTTTGTCGGGCCAACCTATTTCTAGCTGTGCAAATTTTAATTGTACTACCGCTAAATAAGTTCTAATGGGCCAGAGGGTTAAAGTATTGGAGGTGGGTGATTATCCAGCACTGCATATAGAAGATTTCCGTGACGATCCAATTTCAGGCGAAGCCAACGTCTTCTGCAAACCATTAGATACAGAGAGGAATGGCGAAACAGATTTATGAGACGTGGGGGGTGGGCAATCCAATGAATGCTAACCTAGGCGAGGACATTTTGGAGGAAGGCCGCTACCGGTAAATATGTACGAAAACAATTATGAATGTAGAAGAAGCAAAATGTTAGCTTAAATGACTGCCGACTGTATGTACCTATATCCAAAACGCACCCTGTGAGCCTACCACACGCACAAGCTTCTCCACGGTTTTTCCTGCGCAAGCCGCAAATTCGGTACAAACATACGAAACACTTTCCGTAATCTGTATTAGTTTTACCAACCATGGCATACGCAAGGTGTTCCGTGTTCAAACCAACCTGCGCAGGGAAAATTGGGGTGAAGCTTGTGCGTTTAGTAGGCCTATTAAAGCCATTGGTTTATATTTAGACCCGAAAATACCGGCCATCTGATATACGAACAATCTTTGGTGGCTCATGATTATGGGTCGTGTTAACCGACCTTATGCCCCCATGTTTGTCTAGTTTAATTTTAGCTGGACATTTGGATGCCGTCTTCTTGGAACAGTACTGGTAGCACATCGAACGACCTTGTTTTGAAAAAGTGTATTTTTCATAAAGAAGTACTGGCCTTCCATTTAATTGGATCATCTTGTACTCAGAAACTGTAAATAAAAATAAAAATGAGAAAGGTTCGTCAAAATCTAACGATTTGTCTACTATGGATTTCTTGAACATTAACGCTGCAGCATCACATACCACTTAAGATAACGAATTTGGCCTAAAGATTAGTGCAAGACTATCAACCACTGCAAAATTGTGTAATCCCACCCGCCACGTTACCACCAATCACATAATGAAGAAAGAAAACAAAATAGTGTCAGTAGTGATATATTTATCAAAGCACAATGAACAGAAGCATGATTTATGGACAGAGCAACGCAAAGTTGTGGATCTTAATAGTATTTTAAGATATTGGTATTAATTACTAAATCGCATTCACTTTAGGCATATCGTCTGCTGAAAGATTATTTCCTTTGCTTTTAAATTTCGTGGTCAAAACTTGTCGCACCAGTAAATTCTGTCTATTAATGTTGTGCAAATTTTAGTTTTACTGATCCACCACGTATCTTGGTTTAGAGCTTTACATATTCGCCTACAGCGGTCCGATGAAATATTGGAGGCGGGTGATTATGGTCCATTATTGCATATAGAAGTTTTCCATTAACATCCAACTTCAGGCGACCGTTACATTTGCCACGGCGTTTCTTGGAACACACCAAATTCCCTTTTCCAGGAGCATAAGAAAATGTGTAACCTTTGTACATTACTACAGACCTTGATGACGACAGGTGAATCACTGACAGACCTGTAGAAATAATTTTGTACGTGTAATGAAAGGTTACTGATCATTTAAAAGGTTTTTATGGTAAAAAGAAACAACTAGTTGAATAAAAAGTAGGAAAACTTAACGTAACGTAAATTACATCATATCATACATCAATTAATTTTTGTTAAATAATAGATAGACATTTTTTTTACATATTTATATATTCGATGAATAAGGTTATTTATTAGACGAATACGGTTGTTTTAGGTCAATTTATTTTTACTTTTTCTCTCTTATACTTTATCGAGATTTTCAACTGTTTTATTATTACCAACGTGCAGAACTCACTTCGTTCCACATTACTCAAATTTTTAAAAACCTATGCAGTATCCGATGTACTACCAATGTCAAATCCTGCCATACCAGTGCGTGAGTTATGGATCACAAATGAAATTTTAAGTTTTTTTTTTTGGAAGATCTCTCCCTATGTTTATCTGATTCGTTAGATAGAAAATATTGGCAGTACCTATTCCAATAGTAGCAGTTTAAATCCGAACACACATAACATATAATGTATAATAATTTTATTATGCAGGAAATAGTGAACCTACACAACAATAACTCAGCTAAGCTAAGTTTATATTCAGTGATAGATCAAAAATTTATTTATGATATCTTGCTAGAGTGTAATAAATGTAAGGAATGACGTGATATTCTTTTTCTTATTATTTTACTTTGAATGTGTTCATCAGATGAATTATTCACTTTATTTTTACATAAAACCCTTCCGAAGTCTGAAAATATTTCGGAGCAGGATGGTTATGAGTAGTATCGGCAAAGACAATTTCGCCATCTTCATTTAAATTCAGTTTCGCATTACATTTGCCCCGGGTTCGTCTGGAACACCTTAGGTACTTCTTAGTTTTGTCAATAAACGAAAATGTGTGATTCTGATACAACATCACCCCACTGGTACCAGATGTTGGTAAGAATTTAATTTCACCGAATAATCTATCTGAAAGTTTAAAAGACATATTTGTTAGTTTATAGATATTAGGATTCTGATATTTAAAATAAATATCTCATTCGGTATTAAAATAGACAAAGATGAAAAGTTGAGAATTGTTAGCGACCAAATGAAGAATAGGACTAATATTGACAGGGATAAGGAATAACAAATAATATTAATCGCACAGAAATTATATTATTAATTAAATTAATTTGAACTTTTATATACTTTTTAATTCCACATCAGCCTTTAACATACAAAAATGTTGAGTTAATAATATAACATATTTTAGAATGAACCTTAAACTCAAATAAATCTTGACTAAAACTTCTAAAACGTAAATATCTACAATTTTGTTAGATGCCGTTTTGGGGTGAAAGGTAACAAAGACTATTTTAAATGTCATACAAAAGGAATGATCATGTAATCTTATTTAGATCTTTTGGAGTTTTTCGTTACGTTGAAATTAGTTTTCACGATATATGTATACTGTCTATAGGTAGCCTTTTTACCATAGTTATTAAGACATGACCATTCTTCATACAATTTAAACATATGTCTGAAATCAGGTAGTTCCACATCATTCACATACATCGTTTTTGTGGCGTCTTCTATATCATGTGAGTTTTGCTGTATTACAGATTTAACGTGTTCGCAAACAGATGTGGTCATTTCATTATCAATAACTCTCTTATGATGGTTGTGATGTCCTCTCATATCCTTTTGAATAGCGTTATTGCCATCATATTTAGTCCATGCCGTTCGTATACTGTTAACACTTATAGAGAAAGTATTAAGAAACATTTTCTTACAAACTTTTATTCTATGTGATTGATCGTTTAGCATGTAATACTTGTAAGTAAATTGGCGAAAGGCGTTAGGTTTGGCATGCCCCCTATTCTTTGTGGCCTTAGTAGTATATTTAACGAGATATAACCATTGCTTTTCCCGGTTACCTAATTGCCAATATTTATGAAACATTTCCTGACGTTCATTCTCAGTAAGTTTTGTGTAGCATTTATAAACACAAGAACATGGTGGTCCCATACTCTTTGCTGGAACTATAACACCGTTTCTCGACAAGTAAGATTTTCCTCGATTTTTTAAGCGTTTCCTCTTTACATCTATCCAATTATCATAATTGTCAGAATGCTTTTTTTCCTTTGAACTTGTTTTGTCTAAACCTATTGTATCAGCGGAAATAAGATCATTTTCACTCTCACTTTCCATATTCTCAAATCTTTTGGAAGCTTCGTCGTGTTTATCGGGAATAATTAATGCACTATCCAAGAGTACGCGGACATCTTTATGTAAAATGAGGTCCTCTTGCGAAGAGAGGTATTCTGAAATAGATATTATTATGAAATGTTTTCTCAGGATAATTCATCTTTACCAACCATATCCAACCAAATTTCTTGTTGATAGTACTTCAACTAAGCACTAGTTCTCTAATTTACCTTATCAAGAACTAATATTACGGTTAATACCGTAAGACTCATATTTTTAATATATAAGTTCGAGTATTTGCTTCCACCTATTCTGGTGGAAACAAATACTCGTACCTCAACAAAACGTTCATTGAAGGTATCACAAAAACATTTGTAGGTAAATTGGCGGTTGTTAGGCTTTTTTGGACTTCTTTATTTAAACATTATCGTTGTAAATTTATAAATTATAGTGCATTACTACAGAGGCCGGGAAGAAAGGGGTCGCCGGCCGAAGACATATATACAGGACTAGAGGATAGATAGGTCTGAAGCAGGCAAGGTATAGTGCTTTTCTCAAACAGGCAATGAAATAAGCAATAAAAAAAATTAAGATTTATTTTAAAGAAATTAAAGTAAACAAGCTATAAACTAAAACTCACGTGTATATTACACTATTCCGTATATTTTAACTTGATTTTAATAGAAAACATTTACATTTATGTTCATTATCATGTTACTTCAAAAAAGTATAAAGGCACGTTTCTGAACGAACAGTGACACTTGTCATTGTTATAAATGTAAATTTGTTGCAACTAAATTAAATATTATCTAATATTTCAATGTTTATATGTATAGTTAAGAAAACAATTGAAAATAATGTGTTATTAGTTATGTTAATATGGATTTTTATGTAAATAAAACTGATCTAAATACATACCAAGTCGTTTATTGTTTTTTAATAATACGCATAGTGGCAGAGTGTCGATGAATTTGCCACAAATTTATGTGGAATCGAAATTAAAAAAGAGGACTTTGCCGGCCTAGGCCCGCTAGGTTTGTATGAAATTCCATTACCGACCTCTGGTGCTAGCCGCGCCCAAAACGCCATGCTTCCCAGCCTATTATGAGGAACACAATGTCAATATTTCATTGGATGTTTGAGAAAAATATTTTTTTTGAGGTTTCCTATATTCCAATACTTAACAAACATTTGCTATCGATCAGTCATACTCTAACTTTCGTGTTGCATTTTATAAACACGACAACACAAGACTCTACCACCTCTTTCCGAATAGTAAGATTTTCGTGACCTTTCCGGGCAAGCCTATTCACATCAGTGTGTCTACCATGAGTTTACATCGTAAACTTACGCGCTAGCGTCAAGCTCGCTAGCGTCATAACGTGGTTAAGGTAGATTTCGATAATGCTTGTACCATGAGTTTTAAGAGGTCTCACGGAGACGCTAGCGTGAGCTCGATTGCAAGTATCGTCCAACAGCGTCCTTGACATTCTTATGTTGGCACTTTGTAGCTAACTAGCTAACTTCACTCGTATGTTTTATTTCTTTCTATCATTACTCGAAGAAAGAGAAAGAATCAAATGCTCAAAGTATTGTTCTAAAGTGATGCTAAAACTCACTGTGAATATCCCTGTGTCACACACACTTGTCACAGACTGCCAGAGTCACTTGAGTTTATTTGTGTCATTGAACCGTTCGTTAGCGGGAGTTTTGAATCTCTAAATCAAGTTTTATATATTGGCAAAAAATAACAAAGAACACAAAACCTGCAAGTAGATAACCACAATCTATTTAAATATTGGGGAGGTACTGAGAAGTGCGATCATCATCAATGCCTTTTATTTTCAGCTATCAACCACACCAACTCACCTTTGTTTGTAATGTAACTCTGACTACTCTGACTTTAAACCCGTTACACTTAACAATGAGCACAAATCTTCAAAAGCTTCTTTAGAGAGTCTGTATAGTTTAGTAAATTTCCTATCACTTATATTTTCTAATTGGTATCCAAAATGAACTCGCATATTATTTTGAAATTGGGATTGTTCACGTCTTTGGTCTTCATATTCAGCAACCACTAACATATTCCATGCTAAATAAGCTCTTCCAGACATTATTATCCAATTGAACACCGAAAAATAAACACAATTTTGATATCAACAAACGTTTTCACACTTCAAAATGCTAGTGAGTTACGGAGAAACAATCGCAATAGAAAGCCCCGCTAGCGTCTGTCAAATTAGTGACTCATGGTGCCGTTTTGTAGGCAAAAGCTGAAAAACGCTACGAACAATCGAATAGATTTCTACGCGTTTTATAACTAGCGAAATCTATAGTACTCATGGTACAAAGTTTAATTCTTTCCGTGACCGCCAGGGGCGCTGTACAAAATTTCATACAAATGATTTACGGCGACGCTAGCGTGAATTGACCGTGTAAACTCATGGTAGAGACACAGTAGGATAATTTCGGTAATTTCAAAACCTGATGTTAGGCTTACTAGGTACTTAAATATAATTAAAGCCACTTTATAAATTTTAATGAACACTTTATTTAGTTATGTACTATGACTAATAATTTTATATCTATTTTTATTTTATTCGACTTACTGTATGATATGGCCAGAAAGAGAGTGAGTATTAAGGTGCAAACAGATATGGAAAACTAGCATACATATTGCGCCGACCTCAATTAAATAGCAGGTAAGACGATGACGGGCTACGTACCTGTAAGACCTGTAAGTTTGGAACCCATCTACAAAAGGATCTTAAAATTACGGTCGTACGAGTGTTTTTTTATGATAGGGTGCTACAATTGAGGTCGTTACGGCACTTTCGTGATAATTGACAATTTTAATGTTTTCTTATACCTACCACTTAGGTGGCAGACAAACACACGGCCAACGTAATGGAATATGGTTACCGTAGCACTTGGTATGCAACACCAGAAGACAGAGAGATTCTGTGCCGTCAGTATAGATGACAAAGCTAAACTCTCCAATGAGCTCTGGCTACCCTACTCACCGCCGGGAACGCAACACAAGTTTATTATGGTAGCGGTATTCTGCAGTGCGGAGATACTTCCCCAGTCGGACCGCTCAATTGGACGGAAATACCGTCGTGGCCTACCTCCATAAAGTGTTGTACTATGGCCCAAATTTTTTTTTTTTTTGCTATCTTTACTGGGAACGCAACACAAGGTTATTATGGTAGCGGTATTCTGCAGTGCGGAGATACTTCCCCAGTCGGACTACTCAATTGGACGGAAATACCTTCATGTCCTACCTCCATAAAGTGTTGCACTATGGCCTAAAATAAGTTTTTTTGCTATCTTTACTAACTATATTTACTAACGAGCCTATAGTTCCCAGTATTGGGCTCTTGATAATATTTTGGCGGGCCGTGATTGTGATAGTTTTCGAAGGATATGACGTTACCATCATTGTCGAGTTTCAGTTGAGCTTGGCACTTTCCTCGCAACATCTTAGAACAGTATAGAGTAGATCGATGGCTGCGAAACGAGTAAGTGAACTGCATGTACCGCATTACTTTTCCACGCGGTGTCTGAATACATTGGAGAGACTCTAGAAGAAAAAACGTCTCAAGTAACTAACAATGCTTGTGTAAGTTAAACTAAACGGCTACAAACCGACATGTGCATATATTGTAGTACCAGTAACAAAAAATTATAACATGCTTTCCATGTTACTTAAATAACTTGTGTTAGGAGTCGATTCACATGTCGAAAGATCAGAATTCGAACTGTGTAACTCCGATTCGGTAACCACTAAGCTACAGACGTTATAAGTTTGTAAAAAATAGGTCTTATGATAATCTAATTGACAAAAATATGGGATATAAAATTTGATATTATTATTTTCCATAACTATGTTCTCATTTAGATCGAATCGATTCATTCACTCAAAATTTCATTCACTCATTTAGATCGGTCGTTCTGGAAGTCTATAGAAGAGGCCTATGTTCAGTAGTGGACTAGGTGTGGCTGATATAATGATGATGATGTTCTTATTTACGAACGAACCGTTTTTATCATGAGTGGTATGTTTTTTAATGAATGGTACAGAATAAAAAGCGGTTTTCTTAATTGTAATTTCTTTTATTCTAAATTTTAGTGACGCTAAAGTGACGTTAAAGATTAATAAATATCTACCCACAAAAGAGCCGCAGCACTCTAGCGTAGAAAGATAAGTATCTGTTTACGCTAGAGTGTTGCGGCCTAAGTAGGTACGTCATTCTAATCACTATTATATTCAATCACAAAAGTTAAATTAAGTATTTTTGCTTGTCTACTTTGTTGTACTTTGAATTTTTTTTTTTTTATATAATCACGCCTTTGAATGGGGACTTTATCCAAATTATAAAATCCACATTTGGTCTGTTTTACGTATGGGCTCGACTATCGACTCGAAAACCAGGCATTTTTATCAAATGATGTGCTGCCACTGGTATATTTTTAACAGGAATCGGTAGGAATCAAAACAGCCTTCGATGTTCAATCCAAAAAATCCGTTGGAATGAAAACTTATTTCCATTTCTAATCATATCTACTAACGTATTTAATACCTTTTTGAATTTAAGTAAAAATAATCTGAGTATAGTCTTGAACAGGAGTCATTATAACTCGATTCCTGCCAGTTTGCTGCAAGGAAGGCTCCAGTAGACACGTTTAAATTTATACTCTAATAAATATATTTACATAATTCATTACCTAAAACTGAATGTATCAGAAATTTTGAATCTAAAATTTCATATCAATTAACACTGCTGGGTGGTGTTATATTCACTTTGTCAAATGTGGGAATGTCAATTAACACTGCTGGGTGGTGTTATATTTACTTTGTCAAATGTGGGAATGTCAATTAACACTGCTGGGTGGTGTTATATTTACTTTGTCAAATGTGGGAATGTACATTCCTGAAGATAGACGGCAATAGTTGGGTGGTTCATGATTGTGGTCGTAGTTAGCTGATATGACGATACCCTGTTTGTCCACCTTCACCTTTGCCTTGCATTTTCCTCGCAACCTCTTTGAGCAGTAGAGAATACTTCGGCCACGATATGTATACGTAAACTGTCGGAACATGTAGACATTGCCCCGTGGTGTCTGTAGGCAGTGAAGAACCTCTGCAATAAATAGTTTTTAGGTTATAATATATAAATTAGGTGAACGTAGAAGGAAAGAGCAGAAGAGGTAGACGAAGATGAACGTTTATAGCACAAATAAAGGAAAAGATACAAGTCGGGTCATATCAAAAGGATAGCGGAGGAGTGAGAAGAATGGCGCTTACTTCACAGACAAGAGCCCAGCTCTCAAGTTTAGGGAGTGAGATATATAAATTTGATTCAACGAGCAATATGAAAACTGGCGTCAGTCTTTTTCAACAATAAGCAGGTGTACCTACTTACAGGTGTACCGGCTTACGCGTGTACCGGCTTACACGTGTACCAGCTTACAGGTGTACCGTCTTACAGGTGTACCGGCTTGCAGGTGTACCAGCTTGCAGGTAAGATTAGTGTCCCCTGAGTCTATTAGATATTTACCCATTTTTATTTGCCCGCCTGGACAGCCTTCGTGGCGTAGAGGTAGTGAACGCAGGCGCTACGCAGGAGGCGCGGGTTGATAAAGCGGACCCAGACTCCAAGTTGAAAGCTTCGGATCATCAGATGCGCCTTGGATTAAAGCTAGGATGAATAAGATATGCCTGCGTTTGTCAGTTATCGCAACTTCAGATTATTTCTCCGGTTCTGCTCAACCACTTGCCATCAAACAAATTGCAGATTTTAAGTCTGAACAAGACCTTACAAGAATAACTGTAACAAAATCCGTTGAAAAATTTTTGCAACCATCGCGAACAAACCGACTAGAATTACAAAAAAAAAAAAACACTATGTCTCACAATCATTGTGTTAACATAACCCAAGTAATTTATTTTTAAATATATTAAACTAGCTGATGAACGCGGCCTCGCCCGCGTCGAATTCTGTTTACGGTCCCGTGACGGCGTGAAATTGCGAAATCAGTTCAGCTGTTCTCAAGATTTCAGCTTATATTGAATATAATACAATACATTCACTTATTCATTTTTATATTATAGATGTACAGACTCAACTGATTTACACTTTTACAATATTATGCTCAAGCCATACTAATATTATGAATGGGAATGCGTATAAGGGTGTAATCGTTAAGTGTGTCCAGGCGATTTACGAGGGGTATCTAACATTTTGACATTAAACACTCCCATACATTCAGTATGAGATTAGTAGAAAGGTATTAGGTACGCACCAGAAGGGACTTCTCTATCTGGGTACTCTCTTCTGTAGGCGATAATGGCTGCTCTTTTGTTACAATCATATTTGTAGTCAAATTTTAGCATATCTCTCTTTTCTCTTTTGGAATATGCCATTTTGCAATCAATAAATGAAACAATCACGATTTATAACGCAAATTAAAAAAAAAACAACGATAAATTGGCGAGAACAACAACCCGAGATAAAAGTTTTGAATTTAGAACGAACACCAAAGAGTATCTATTTTTTGTAGTGTGTTGCTTTTCAGTGAGCTCAAATTACTTAATGTGATATTGAAACACGGTTTATCCTTTCGTCCGTGGAGTGTCAAAATGTCATTATGCCCTATCTGTGGATCCCATTACAGGACTTTCAACAGATAGGGGTTTTAGCACATTTTTTGCAAACATGGGAGTAGAAAACCATTATTTTCTCTAAATCTAATTGGAATTTAGAGTAGTTCCTATTGGAATTATCATTTTAATAAATGTCTTTTTCTTATTCCTTACACTACACTTGACTTTGAATTGCCTTGTAACCGTTATAAGAGAAATAATATGGGTTACCCAGAACTTAACTTTTATTTTCTAATTAATAAAAAATAAAACGCCGGCTGGATATAATATTATATATTTTATATACAATCTTACATACTTAATAAAATAAAACCAAATGGCATTATGTTCCAATACATTTTTTTATACCACACCTGTTTTTAAAGTTTGATGAAAAAAGTCCATCTTCAAAATGTCAGTAAGTGGGTCTCATTTAACTTTAGTTTACAGTACATTGATGCTAATTCTGTTGTTACCATCTCTAAACTTAAATTTCTCTAAAATTTTCTTATTTTAAATAAGCGATTGACATTTATAACCGTATTCTGTTGTTATGTCAAACTAAATTTAGTGTCTGTTATGCTAAGACAGCACTAAATTTGAATATGACATCGCTAAAACGAGTGTTACAGCTGTTAAAAATTAAGAATGAACATTAAAGGGTCTTTTCATGAAATTTGTAAAAACTTATCTTTATAAGTCTTTACAATGCCGAAAAATGATAATTAGTACATATTATTGATTAAATAGTAAACAAACTGTGATATTTCTCAGTCATACCTAAGCAAATACAGTTTTTCTCGGTCCACGTACCTGGCAAGTTCGCGGGGTCAGCTAGTTATTTATAAAATCCAAATCAATCGACGATTTATAGAGCTTTAAACGTTTATAGAACATTGTTCAAATTTATTGGGCAGTATTTTATATGACGTCTAATTTTTGTTTTAAATTTCTAATTTTAGTGCATATTTGACATTTAAAACGTAAAACAGAATACCGTTTAACCAAAAATGACAGTTGAGTACTTTCTCTAATTTTGGTTGTGTCATGCTAATTTTAAGTTAGTTGTGTGTTCTCAGAATACGAAACGACATTTTGACAGGACTAAACTAACTTTTAGAGATTTTTAGCTCATTTTAGTTAGTTTGTGTCACGACAGAATTAGCATCATTATAGGCGTCAGGGACAAGAAGTGTTTTGTTTACAATAATTTAAGCTTATCGCCTAACTAGTTTAAACAATGATATGTTGTTACATTCTATAGAACTTGAACAATAATGTATCAAATATGAGACTCATAACGGGTACAAAAAACAATGTCTCATTTATACTAAGATTTTGCAGAATATGTGCATAAAAGTGTTATAATAATTAATTATTCAAGATTTACATGAAACTAGGCGTTTACTCCATTGAAAAAAACTACATGTTTGGAAGAAAAATATGAAAAACCATGATCTTAAACATAGTGAAAAATTAGCATGTTTGCTCCATGACGGTTAAATAGTATGGATACGACTTAGTAAATGCAAAAATAAATCAGTATGTTTTTTTAACTTATTTTTATTTATCTATTGATAAGCCAAATATTACAATTACTGTAGTGATTATATGCTTGAAGATAAAAAAAAAGACGGGTTGCACTCTGGGAGTGCCAGCAGAAGTGAAAACATTTTCTTCTCTCTTTCTTCGTTATATACATAGAAAAAGATAAAAAGAATATACCACACCATACCATACAATACCTATAATATAACGCCAATCATAGAACCTATCACTAATTTTCTGCTAATTTTCTGTCAGAAGAAATTAATAAATTACAAAAAGAAAAAATAATCACAAAAAGTGTCAGGCCAGGTTGAACCCGGTACTATCTGAAACCATAAGGACTTACAGTCGAAGCGTTTACCGCTAAGCTACGATGCTATTTATCGTATCTTGCAAAATAGACAGTCTATAGCTAATGTTGTATGACGTCAGTCGTCGGTTACGGTTCAAAGGTCAAGCGATCCTGACGCGAGTTTTACACTTTTCACTTCAAAAAATACGGACGGACAGTACGGATGAATGTAACAGCATTTTTATCTAGTACAACAATATGGATGGCAATTTATATAATTATAACTCATTGACGACAGTTTTATTCTACATAATCTAAGTTTACCGCCGCATAAAATAAATAACAAGTCAGTCTTTATTTTTAAAATAGTGCAACGTAATTACATCTTTTTGATGTCAAAAACTACTTAATACTAAGTTTACCACCGCTTCCCAGGCGCTAGTGGAGAAGAAACGGCGCAACAAACGTTATAATAAAGTTATGTGAAGACTATGACTGTAAAGTGTTAGTGTCGCGTGTGTATAATTTTATGTTATGAATGATCTCTGTACTGTATGTGTGCAATAAAGTATTAGAATTTATTTATAATTTATTTATTTATAATTTATAATATAATATTTATAATATCATTCCATAATTAAATTTTCGCTTAAATTATACAGATTAAGATAAGTATAGGCTAAAATGACACATTTATAAGTATAGGTAGCATCTGCAGCCGAACTAGGACAAGCCTGTATCTCGGCTTGCAGCGCCGATCCCCTCCGAAACATTACATAGGTTCAATAACCCTACTTTAGATATCAAACAACAATACATACAACATTAAGAAATAGATTGTTTGAAAGACTCGAAAAATAATAATACTGCAGCAATTATTTAAAATATATATATATATATATATGTGTGTGTGTGTGTGTGTGTGTGTGTGTGTGTGTGTGTGTGTGTGTGTGTGTGTGTGTGTGTGTGTGTGTGTGTGTGTGTGTGTGTGTGTGTGTGTGTGTGTGTGTGTGTGTGTGTGTGTGTGTGTGTGTGTGTGTGTGTGTGTGTGTGTGTGTGTGTGTGTGTGTGTGTGTAATGCATGCGTGTGCGTGTGAGTGTGTTTGTGTGCGTGAGTGTGAGTGTACGTATGTGTGTGTGCGTGTGCGTGTGTGTGTGTTTAGTAGGTGATTGATACCGATCTTCAGTCTCGTAATAGGTAAGACTTTGTAGGTAAGTATAAGTTTTTTTCTTACACAAGGACTTGGTGGGCGGGTATATTTTAAGAATTCTGTTAATTTTGTTATACACGAGAGGCTCAAGAAAACCAGAAAATTGACGTACGAACGATGTGTTTGGTTTAAGCAGCCTTGGACATACAGAATAGCTTCTCCGCTTATTGAACTGATTAGGGTTAAACGTAAGCTTACTATGTTGTAGTAGTATAATCTTTTGTAGAAATAATTGCCTAACAGTAAGCACATCACAATATTGATATAGTAGAGTAGTAGGATAAAGCGTAGGATTAAATGTACACACCTTCAGAACGGCACGCTGGGCAACTTCAATACTTTTTAATGTGCCCTTATGAACGCCTCCCCAGGATGTTATGCAATATGTGATAATTGACTGACATAACGCGAAATATATTTGTTTTAGCAACGGAGGATCTGCAACGTTTCTTAGGGTTTTGAAAACATATATGATTTTCCTCACCCGAGAAGTCAGGGCCTTAATGTGTTCTTTAAAAGAAAGGTTACAATCAATTATGACACCCAGATATTTAATTTTTTTTAGTACACTCTAGTGGTTTACAATGGCAGCCGTTAGTAGAGCTGCACTGATGATAAATAATTTTACATGTCTCGTTAATGGGTGTGTTTCGAATAGAGAATGTCATAAATTTAGTTTTATCTACGTTCAAAGTTAGCATGTTACAATTAAGCCAATTCTGTACTAAATTGAGTCGGGTTTGAGCTGCGTTGTAGGCCTCTTCCCATGTATTGGCGGAAAAAAGGAGAGCAGTATCGTCCGCATAGCAAATAATTTTACCAAGAGGTAGCTTTAAATCAGAAAGGTCATTGATATAAACCAAAAATAAAGTCGGGCCTAAAATGCTACCTTGTGGGACCCCATAGGTTACAGGAAGCTCATCACTAGTATATTTTCCGACTCGCACACACTGATACCTTTCTGAAAGATAACTTTTAAAAAGCTTCAATTGTACTCCCCTTACACCAAGCGTTTCCAGCTTTTTTATGAGGTAAGGAACCGAGATGGTGTCGAAGGCCTTAGCGAGGTCCAGGAAGATCGACAGACATTTTTTTCCCCCATCTAGAGCGCTGCTGATATAGTTGGTCAGTAGATGGACTGCTACATCCGTTGATCCACCCTCACGAAAGCCATGTTGATTACTGGATAGCAGCTTGTACTTCTGGAGATAACCGATCAATCTAATATTAATTGTTTTCTCCAGTATTTTTGATAATGAAGGGAGGATAGATATAGGTCTATAATTCTTTATTACATTTCTATCTCCACCCTTGTGAATGGGACGAACTGCGGATTTCTTCAATTGACTGGGGAAGATACCAGTTTGTAGACAAAGATTAAAAATGAATGTGAGTGGAGGAACCAGAATATTTTTAAATTGTTTGAGTAAGTTGTTTGAGATTTTATCTAGTCCAACTGAACATATACTTTTCAGGCCAATAATGTGTCGCTCAACTTCCCTTTCATCAACATCATTAAGAACGAATGAATGCATTTGCGAGATACTAGGGGAATCAGGATAAACGGGACTTTTAGTAAACACCTGACCCTTTTCAGCAAGTGATTCACCTACATTTACAAAATACCTGTTAATACTGTTCACTGATTGCATAGGCGAGGAAGAAGCGTTTAATAATTCAGTGGGAGAGCTATTTTCCTTAGTCATATAAGTGATATTTTTGACAATGTTCCAGGTCTTTCTAGGATCACTTTTAGCCATCTCTAGTTGAGTTTTTTCGTACGAGGTTTTTACTTTTTTTAATATTATATTACAGTAATTTCTATAGCGTCTATATGTTGTTTGGATTATTTCATTATCTGGTGAAATCCTCGCTTTATAATGCAATTTGTCTCTTTCTCATGCACCGTAGCAAACCCGGCGTGACCCATGGTTTTAACATTCTTTTACGTCTTGATAAATGTACTGTTTCTGTATTATTTTCTATTATTGTTTGAATTTTCGTAACAAGATAATTTATTGCATAATTTGGATCCGAAGATTGATATATTGGACTAAGGTTAATATTATTCATATCATTAAAAATATTGACTGTGTTTGTTTTCTGCATTGTATCAGTTACACATCGTTGCCCTTTTTTGCCTTCCATGCACAATATAACAGGATAGTGATCTGTTAGTACAGTTTCAAGAACGATCGTGTTAGAGGGAATCCTTGTCTTTAACAACACATGGTCTATACATTTGCCACTTGCAGGCCTAGTCACTTCTGTATGCGCAGGTAGAAGACCATGTGTGGCCATTAGATTAAGATACCTTTCTCCAGCAAATTCAATGCTTTTGCTATTAATAGCAACATTTAGATCCCCTATTACTATAATATTGCTTAAGTGTGATAGGTTTTTCAGTGTCTGGTCTAAATAGTTCAGGAAGTTATCTATATTAGTGTACGATGGGGATCGATATATGCTGATTATTGCAGTAGTTGCAAATGTGGCAACCAGACAATTGCAATCCTGTAGGCCGGGCTCGAAAACTGTGAAATTTAGATGATACTTGTAACACAATACAACCCCATCATTCTGTATGATGTTATTATTAGTAGCACTAGTCCGGTAACCCTTAATTGTTGGTAATGCGGCAGCCTTATTAGTTAGCCAACATTCTGTAAGGACGATTACATCACAGTCAAATTTAAGTCTGCTCAACATTAGTTCCAAACCAGCAAAGTTGCAATTGATGCTGCGAATATTTTGTGTGAAAACGGTGAACGAGGTTGATGATTTAGCAATTTTTTCATGGCAAGAGTCTAGGTCGCAAGATAAGGAACCTGAGACAGCCGCCTCATCAATATCGTCATTCAAGTCATTCAAGTCATTTAAGTTATTGAATGTTAACAAAAGCATTGAATTGGCTAGCTAATTGAGTTACACAGGTGAATTCTGAAGATTTCACCAACAATGCCGTAGCTGATTCGTTATAAAGTGTAAGGGTCGGTATAGTCGTATATAGTATGTTTGGTGTATGTTTTATTAAATTTGTGTATGTCAAATTGGTATGGAGTAGGTTAAAATGTAAGTGTGATTTTGTATAAGTGTCTACAGTATAAAAGTATAAAATATAATTATTAAAAAAACATGCCTTAAAATTACTACCTAGTACTAGTCATGCAGACATAGTATTCCGTAACATTTCCAGATCTGTTTCAGAGCTAATCCCAATCTGACCATCACTTACAGTTTTGCGTAAGTAAACTATACCATGGGAAGTCCAGCAAAAAGAGTATCCATACTCTTTTTGAAACCGTCGCGCCAGAAAATACAGCCTCTGGGTTTTGTGGGTTAGAGTCTCTGAGACAAATATTGGCTGCACTGGTGACGGAAGCTTGAGATGCGTTGTATTCAGCTTTTCCCCCTTGGCCTTGGTTTTATTAAAGTCTCGGACTTTCTGTAAAATCTTTTCTTTTAAAATAACTGTATTTAGCTCCATCACAACAGGTTGAATATTTTCTTTAGACTGGATTCTGTATACATCTCTTATGTCTGAGCTTTTAATATCCATATCCAAGGACCTTCCCATATTCATGATCGACTCGCATAGTTGATTTTTGGTTTCACCATTTCTTTTAGGTACGTTTCGAAGCTCTAGTCCAGTCGCACGAGATTTTCTTTCCATATTTTCAATTTCTTTTTCCAACTGCTTAATTATTTTTTTATTATCTCTTCCTTTACTTTCCAGAGAAGAAATACGCTTCAAGAAGTCGTCATTTGCACATTTGCTTGACATGACCTCTACGCCCCTCTTCAATTCGTTGTTCTGTTCTATAATGTCCTCCAGTTTCAGCAATAATTTCTCATATCGAGCCTCTTGAACCTTCAGGAATTCAGATAGGATGTTAGAAGTAATGTCTCCAGAGTCCAAAATCTCCTCACCAACAATTTTCCTCTTTTTCCGTTCGGCCGCATTGAAAGGGATTTGCGAAAGATCAGGTGTTGAGTCATTTTTGTGTGAGGTAGAATCCCTATCAAGAAATCGTAGATTTGATGCAGACTCTGTAGCCGACGGTACGGGCAAAGGAGTTGCAGGAGGCGATCTTCTAAGAGGCATTTTCTCTCAGTATCCAATCGCCAGAAGAAATAATATCGTCTGCTACCGACGGGTTCACAGCGAAGCGTAATTATTTATGGGTAATTTAAATTTCTACGTTGGCAAGACATTCACATTTTTCACGTGTGGCAACACCTAACATCACCTTGAGTCATGACACTGACATTCAGACGTCAGGTTGTTGGCAGATGTGACGTTTCGATTGACAGGTGACGTTTGGTTTGACAGGTGTCGTTTCTCAGCTGACGTCTGACATAAATGATGAGAAAATGTGAAATAACTCACCCTACCCTCGTCTCCATTGTTGCTATCTTCTTCTAACACTGACTCTGCGTTCGCTTACTGTTTATGTGCGCCTGGTACTTAAGGTGGATTTTAGGTGATATTTTGAGTCAAAAAAATGTTATTTATTTTAATTAAGAGCAATACAGAGCACACGTCTGTTCGCTGTCGCGGTCCGGGGGGAAGGGGTTAGAATGTAAATGTTTAGTGCGAAATGTGGTATGGCTCGTAGCACGTGAAAATGCACATTGCCAGTTGGCAACCTTTGCAATATGTCACAGTTCGTTTCCGACAGACGACACACAGGCGTTTTAGTCGGTCTGGCTTTCCAGGTTTAATAAAACCATACTGTGCTGGACAATGTAAGGGTGTTGTGATGGGTGTTGAGGTGAGTGTAGGTGTCTGGTGTGCTTTTAATAAATCTGTTATTAACACCTTCCGGAAATTCCGGTGTGTTAATAACGGATTTTTTAAAAGTATGTATGAATTAAGGACACTAACATTTAGTAATCTTTTGAAAAAATTTTTGTACCAGACCCTAGTCCGCCTTCTTTCGATGGGGTACATCGCGAGCTGTTGGTCCTTGCGGTCTACTCCACCCATACACACGTTGTAATCAAGTACGACAGTCGGTTTCAGTGTATCGCCACACCTGGAAGATGCGATGCCATGGTATGTAGAAATAAAAGCCACGCGGTTTTTATCCCTCCACAACATGAGATCGACATCTCCCGAGGTGCAGCCATACACGTCACCGACTGCCATGTCTTTTTTCGTGACACTCGCTAATTCGGTTGGGACATATTGGCGGTTTGTTCGGAGCGTCCCTACACAATCAAACCCAAGGACCTTCAACTCGCGGGCTAGGGCTGGAGAGTTATAAAAATTATCCATCCATATTGTGTGTCCTTTATGCTCAAGACCATTTACAAGTCTGAGCACAAGAGCTGGTACAGTACCTGAAACAGGACTATTTTCAGTTGCCGGGGTGTCATGGCCTGCGTGGACATCGAAACGCCACAAATATCCCGTCTGGGATTCGCAGACTTCGTAAGTCTTAATCCCAACTGTCGCTGCTTTGTTATGGATGAACTGGTTTATATCAAGCCAGCCCTTCCACATGGTTAAGCTCTCGTCAAGAGCTATATTTTGGGATAAATTGTACAAATCGGAGAATTTATGATTTAAATGGTCGATAACCGGTTTAATTTTAAAAAGTTTGGCTTGGGGGCGTGTCAATATGGCAGGATCAAAATTATTATTATTGTTAAAATGGATACATTTCGACAGGAGCTGGAATCTGTCAAAAGACATCTCGGTCGCGAAACCAGGTGTACTGAAAATGTCTTTTGACTGATTCCAGTACTCCTCTAACCGGTTTTTCACAACTATCCCCATAGACAACAAGATGGCAAAATACCTGTAAAGTTCATTTACATCTGTAGATTGCCATCGTGTTATGCGGCTATTGGGATAGAGTGTGCCATGCTCCAACATATTTGCTGTGAGTTGCTGGGCGTAAATGTTGGTTTCGCTTACAATTATTTCCATTATTTCACGATCCCATATAGCAGTAAAGGCTTCATATGGATTCGTGAAAGAAACCGTAGGGCCACTATTGCTTTGCGAGAATGGTTCACGCCTCAAATGAGGTTCAATTTGAGACATTGAGAACCCTCTCCATTGAAAATCAAATTTGTCTTGTGGTTCATACGTCGGTAACGCGGGCGTCGGCAATGTGGGCGTCGGCAATGCGGGCGTCGGTAAGGCGGGCGTCGGCAATGCGGGCGTCGATAAAGGGCATCGAGGAGGCCACTCCCAATTTATATGAACGCTACCTTCCTCAATGTCCTCATCTTCGTCCATAAACATTCTTGCAGCCCGGGGCATCAGTACCACCGGGGCAATGGAATCTGCCTCTTCTTCGGATTCTTCCTCGCTACCTGAAAGGAAAAAAGTAACTAGTTCTAGTTTCAATGGTAATTAATATTTAACTTCTGCGATTGTTGAAAAGAAGGTTAATGTCATAATGCACTTACCATAATTAAGTATGGAATTTATTTCAGAATCACGGAGGGGCCTGCCACTGGACGAAGGGAGTTTAAAAAAATGAGTATTTGAATGAAATCAAGTCATTATTTTATATAGTAGGTGGTATACCGAGACCAACTTACGGATGTTGACGCCTTTTTGCGGCAGAATCGTCAACGCCCGGACTTCTGAAAAATTAAACAAATATATAGTAACGCATAAACGTAACAAAAGAATAAAAATAGATGTAAAAATGATTGAATACTTACACAGATCGCTTCGTTTTTGATGTGCTTGCCACTTGCGCACACACACTTGCACTTGTACCACATTCAACATTTCTACAAAAAAAATGGATTTTAAAAAAGTGTACAAAGTAAAAAGGAAAGCACCTAGGTAAATCAAATACGTAATTACAGGGTCGGTGAGGGCACCACGTAACAAATTTCTGCAGGAAGGTTAGGCGGAGGCGGAGGCGGAGAAAAGGGTGCCACAGGCGATGCCGGCGCGGGTTCTTGTCCGGGATGGGTTATTATGGTCAAAGACGACCATAAAGTTTCTGAAATGGAAACATACATTGAGATATTTGTTTTGCTGTTATGTACATAAATGATTAAAACAATCAGAATACTCACAGTGGATTTCTGGGTATCTTGGCAGGGAGTACCCTGGCTTTTTTAGGGTGTATTGGCCTTTCTAATGGTTGCCCTTGAGGCATATCATTCAGTTTACCATGGAATATACTGAAATACGAAATCAATAATAAATAAGCTTACATACACACACCTTCAAAGTATCGAACATGTTTTAAAACATTAGCACTTTGAATAAATGCACGTATTTGAACGAAATGTTCTAAACTTTTGAAGGGGGCGTAAATAAAATAAATATATTTTTAGGTGTTAGTTTAAAAGGTTATTACGGTTCAGAAACCGAAGGCCTGTTAGAGGGACGACCACCACCACGTTGCCCACCAACTCGTTGCCCACCACCTCGTTGCCCATAACCTCGTTGCCCACCACGGGTTCGCACTCCTCTACGGGTTGCCATCCACGTGGCAGACCACTTCCACCTTGATCTCGTTGGTTGTTGTTGTTAATATTACTATTTTAAGCAAAACAAAGCCAACATAAACAAACATGCAAAATAAAATCTTTCGAGGAACAACAATATTTTCGGCATCTACTTCGTTATTTTATAGTCGTTTCGAAATTGAAAAACCCCCGTCACAAAAAAACAACCAAATCAAAATATTACAAGGTATATCAAAGTTACAGGGCTTACCAGGTATATCAAAGTTATAGCTAAGAACACTCCTGACTAATATACCTTTCAAACAAAAACAGACTAGATCCAAATCGTTTCATCCGTTCAGGAGCTACGATGCCACAGACAGACACACATACACACACATACATACATATACACACACACACACGCACACACACACACACACGCACGCACGCACGCACGCACACACACGCACACACACACACACACACACACACACACACACACACACACACACACACACACACACACACACACACACACAAAAACATATAACACACCGTCGTTTTTGCGTCGGGTGTTAAAAAGAGTTTGGGTACAGTTTCGATAGCAGTCATCTGGAAGTGTCAAAAATGTCCCGTGTATAATTCCAATCACCTGTACATTAATCCCATACATTACGTAAAAAAAATCGCCAATTAATACCTCCAGACGATTTTGCTATTGAAACTGTGTCCAAATTATATTTTTCCAAAACGACTGTAAAATCACGGTGTATTTACACAACTAAAAGTATAATTTCGCATCAAAATTTTATTATTATGTAAATAAAACCAACGTCACTAATAAGCAGCTATAAAATCGATAAAATCAATAAAACTAAATCATTTCATTTTTTATATGAAGTTCAAAAGTCTTATCCATTTTATGAACGGGCAGCCATTTTGTGAGTTAAAACCTATATCTGTGGCGAGTCCCAGAATAGGACTTTATGTTGTTATATTATTTTTGAGGTTGGAATTTTTGCATTTACCACGTAAATACACGCATTTTGTAATAATCACATTGCAGTTTATTATATTAGTGATCTGATTACACACATTCGCGTCGGTTATAATAATGTTTCAATCCTAATATGATCAAGCAAAATCCATCTACCAATTCGTAAAATGACTTGCCCATCGCTTCAAAGCTTGTTTTTGACTTAAAATGTAATTAATAGGCCCATGTTAGAAAATAAACTGAAATATTACTTACTGTTCCATCGTCTTTTCTGTAGAAACACACACAAAACTTAGGAAATATTGCACGAACTAGCAAGAAATGCGCGGCAATCTATGACTGAGCAGGTCACAGATTAAACTAAAAAAAATCATTTTTTTCGTACTACAGACGTGTAACGTTGCATGTCAGAGGGAAAAGTCGTTCATTCTTATACGATTTTTAACGTGTGCGAAAGAGTAAGAATCGTCTTTACTCGTTAAAATAAGGCGCGAAATGAACATCTGGTAGGTCAAGTGGCGAGTCCCACCACAGGACGCGCCACAGACAAGCACTTTTTAAAATGTCCCATAATGGGATCCTCCACAGACGAGGGGGTGAAGTGGTAAGATAATTAATTTACACGTGTATCTACTTGAAAATCATCATTGTCATATTATACGTAATCATAAAATATGATTAAGGTAAAATGGGTACTACATCACTTAAAATAAGGAAACTAAAACCTTTCTACTAATCTCATACTAAATGTATGGGAGTGTTTAATGTCAAAATGTTAGATACTTCTCATTAGATTTTTAAAAAGTTATTGATGTCATTTTACTCATTAGGTAACATGCTTTCGATATCAGTTTAAAGATTTTTGATATCTGTAATAGTTACGGATAAATCGCCTGGACACACTTAACGATTACACCCTGTATATGTGTCCGTCTTTCACACACTGAACCGATTTTGATGAAATTTGGTATAGGGGTAAATTAGACCTTGAGAAAGGACAGGCTGTTTGGTCGCGATAACCGATATTCACGCGGGCTTATTCGCGGGCAAAAGCTAGTGCTCTATAAACACTTGCAACACCAGAGATATTAGTATGGCATTTATACTATATATATATTTTTTTTTTCTCAATTTAATCGCTCATTGGTACAAATTCAACCAAGAAAGTATGATACATGGTAAAAAAAAAACTAAACCATTTTCAATTATTTTATTGATTAAACTAAAACTTGTAAATAGCAAGTAAATTATAATTATGTGACATTTGGCTGCCGGTAAAGTACAAATTAATTCTTGAATAACGCAGTTTTTTCCATTTTACGTTATTATTCATAGGCAAGCCCTTCTACTAGGGAAGAACCTAGTATTTTTAACCGCTTACTTTTTTGTGATTCATTTATAAGAAATGCAATTTAATCAAAATCAATTTGAAACTTCAAAAATATATACTAGGGCCAACCCTAAGCTACATACATAATCTCTAACAGAAATAATGATATAACAGAAAAAGCCATTCGAAACCGGCAGGCTTGCATAAAATGTGTCATGATATAAGAGGATGCTTGTAAAGCGTGTTAGGATAGCTGTCATTACGCTTGCGGCGGACTGTTTTCTCCACCTACTCCGAAAGGAGAAATATAAATCTGACATTATAGTAAAGGATTGTCGCTGAACATTAAAGTTATAAAATCATCTTATTTGTAAAGTTGGTTAATCAATAACAACTATTTAGTTTTTCTTTTAACAAGGGAGTTAAGGATATCGCTAACCCTGCCAGCGGGGTTTCTGACGACATCTTCATTGTCATTTCTGTCGTTCTGCAAGAAGCGGCCAGGGTTCGAATTTCTATACTGTCTATAGTATCTGAGGAATTCAGGGACCTCCTCTGTAAACAATAAACAGCAAATAATGACATTAGCATTAAATAAAGTTGTTAAGAAAAATAATGCACTCATACGTCATTATATTATAACGTGTAACAAAATTATGTCTTCCAACTTCGAGATATAATTGTTATTTAAGCGAATTCTGATTTGTACCACATTCTGTATAGGTACTCCATTTTGGCGCGAAATGAGTATACATATATGGTAGTATAAGATAATTATATAAACTGTTGCCAAAATTATAGGGTTTGTCCGCAAAATAGTACATGTGCCGCCAAGATGTTTAGTGACAGATTTATATAAATCTCTCGCTAGAAATGTAGTTTCCAGTGACGTTGACCCTATTTTCGTGCATTATTAAAAGCCACCTAACACCAAGATATAGGCAGAGGTCTTTGAGACCTCCACCGATCTCTTCTAACCTATATCTATCCATATCGGGGAACACGGTGTCGTATTCTACGGACAATATTCGATATATTTGACGATAGCCCCTCTAGCCCGTGCCGAGGAGGGCCAGACCGAGAGGGATGGCCCTGGGTCAGCCGGGGTGCGAGGGATATGTCGCATGACAACCTCACCTTCGGCCTAGCACTACGACCCAGAGACGGCGTGCGGTTTGGTCGGTTCGAGTCCAACATAACCTCCCCCTCCGGCTCCGGAGGGGTGGGTATCCGTGGGGACTTCCCGCACGTAAAAAAAAAGACATCCTCTCTAGACAAGTGGCAATTCGTTGGCCGGCGTTTGTTAGAATAGAATGACGAATGTATGGGATTTGACGTATGTATATAACAGTCGTTAACGCATGTCATAAACGTCAAATCTCAAACAGTGGCTAACGAGTTGCCACTTGTCTAGAGGGGCAGATCTATCATTTTAAGAAGTGAACACAAAATAAAAACTTCGAAATGTTATATATAAATTTTAATAAAATATATAATAAATTGCTCATATACTGTATAATTATAGGTATTTATCAGTGAGATTCGGAGGATGATTGTGGTGTGACATCTCGCCAATGAACTCCCGATCTTCAGTTAGGACGACTTGCATTTTGCACCCTGAGTGCTTTTTGGAGCAGTACCATCTAGTTTTGCTTGTCATCCGAATGAAGGTGTTATTTTTATACACTAATATAGTTCCACCACGTTTGCTGGGGATGAACTGCAATACTGGATACTCTTCAATTTCTTGGATATCTTAAAATGGAAATGGAAAGTTTAGAAGATAATCTATAATATAAAAATGAATCGCTGAACGTGTCGCTTAGCGCAAATCTCGAGAACAGCTGAACCGATTTCGCTAATTCGATTTAGTACGAGGATGGTTCTTATGCAGAGAAAAAAATAAACAAGGGTTACGCCGTCACGGGAACGGGAACAGAATCCCACGCGGTCAAAGCCGCGGTTATCAGCTAGTTAATAATAAACTTTGTCATGTTTTTATTTCGTTTAAGGTCCAATTGTCTATTATCAGTGACAATTGCATATTAATGCATATTATTGCATATTAATAATAAATTCACATTCTAGGACTAAACAGAGCTTGTCATAGGGTTTTTAGAGTGCAATCAACTTACCTACTTAGATATTAAATCAGAAATATAAAGATTTGCCCTGAGCGAGAACAGAAAATAAATAAATATTACACACTATTTTCTTAAATATTTTAGGCAGCTAAATAAATACTGTTAAAACTTCCCAGTGGTCTTTATTGTCAATAAATTATATTATAACACTCGTAAAAATAAGAATTATAGTCGATTCGTTTCAAAAAGCCATTTCATCCAAATTCGACAACGTAACCTTGTGACGGAGGAACAAAATATTTCAAAGTTAGAACTGCATAATTCCTTAACTTAGTTCAAAATGCATATGACAATTCTTATTCCAAAAAACTGAACGACATTAATGTCGTTTAGTGAATCCTTTTTCTTAAACACTAAGGGATTTTACCCAGTACCATAAGTATGAAAACTAAGTATTCATATAACTTAGTATTTATTGCATATGTATATAGATAGTAACTGCGTTTTGTGGTTATAATAAAACGGTTCATTATTGTTTGACAAAAACCGTATGACAAACGATCATTTTACAAACAACGTTTGAAAAACTAATCATTGGACAAGCTTTCATTTTGCAAACATATTACCTCAAAAATAATTATTTGATAAATGAAGGTTTTGCAAATGTTTCATGTAGAAAATATTTCAAATTCAAAAAATGTTCACTTGACAAAATAAAGTCAGTTTAAAAGTTTAAAATTTGTGAAATGATGTTAATGCATAATAATTTTTTCCCTAATACATATATTTTGTCTAATAAGTAGTTTATTAAACAATAGTTTATAAAATGATAAGTTTACCAACTATAATTTTGTCAAACGTTGTTTGTCAAATAAAGATTCATCTTTCGTTTTTTAAATTAAAACGTATCATCATTTTAATGAAAATAAAATAAATGCAAAAATAATTACAATTCAATTGGAATTTGAATACTTACATCTAAATCTAAAAATTCAGTGATGATTTAATTACTTCTTTAAGTTTAATTAAGCACGCATATAATTTTCTCATTATTTTAAATTTATTTATTTATTCCTTAACCCGTCAGTATCACAATATTTTTTGTGTTAGCTCGATCTTTCACAATAGAGCCTGGCTCTGTTTTATGGGATAAACAGCGCAGTTCCCTCCGTATATAGTATATCGCTTTACAATTAAAAACTTATCACTTAGAACTCTCGGTAAAATCTATTAAAAACAAAATGTAGTTATGCTACTAACAATTTTATTGTCATATATTCACAGCGCGGTCACTGAGTCTTTTTAAATGGATCGCAGTATTTGCTACTCTATTCTATTACAATGCTAAATGTTTAATCCGTTAAACTAATAGTTAAAGTTAATAATGTGTTACTAGCAATGTGTATAAACCGTTATTCTAAACAATGGTTAGGCAATTTATAGAATGTCTAAAATTCAATGTATGACATATTATTGTTATAACAATATCGAGTGCGCAACCGGTAATGTATATAATAATAATAAATAATGTAATGTTATCAAAAACATGCAAGGTGGTTATAAAAAATAACCTGTATCTGTCCAGGTCAGGGTGCGCAGTAACCACACAGCGCAATTTAACTTGGATAATGCGGGAGCAGAGGTGGCGGTTATTTTTTTATGACCATCCATCCAGATATAGAAGTTCCGCAAAGCTGTCTAGATAAGTAGACTGGTGAAAATTGATAAATATTGATAATGTCCAGCTCTATGGGCAAAGTTATGAATTACTATCTAATCATTATATCAGCCACACATAGTCTAGCGCTGAACATAGGCCTCTCGTATAGACTTCCAGTACGACCGATCTAAAGCAGCCCGCAACCAGCGCTTCCCGGCGACCTTGATGAAGTCGTCCTTCCACCAGGTAGTTACTATCTAAACTTCATTATTTATCATATTGCCCGATCATTATTATATTGTTACTTGACCATTGGGCAATTTCATTATAAACCTAATTTAGAGCGATGTGAGGAGAGAAGTTCCGTATCAATTCACTTACTAGTTGCAATTACAACTATGGTCGAGTCTATTACGGTTGATTCATTTACGTTTAAAATGCATATTGGACAACTGGACTACTGGTTCATTCACCTTCGTTTGGTTGAACTATGTTTGATTGTACTTTTGAACGATTCATGTAAAGGTTGTTTAGGTTTTAGGTTGGGAGAGGCCAATGTCCAGCAGTGGACTGCAGTGGGCTAATTGATGTTGATGATATATATTGCCTAGGCAAAGTATGTAATGGGTAATAATATTCATAATATTTTATACATTGCCTGATCCCACTCGGTATTCTATACAATATCTAGGCATTGTATAAAGTGCTTGCATTATACACATTGACGGTATAACGGTATTATATAGCTTCGCCTCTTACTAATAGCGGCAAGCAGAGACTGCATGTTGTACTGTAATTACTTTCATAATTGATCTCACATGCGTGCACGCGGTAGTGTGGATAAATTAAATGTAGGTTAAAGACTACACAACAACAGGGCAAGTATCAATGTTGTCTTGTGGACACTAGGCTTAATATCACACATGGGGAAGACCTATGCCCAGTAGTGGACTACAATTAACTAACTAAGTAATTGACAATATGTTAAATCATTCTTAAAACTATCTATAAGTATGTAGAATATACTGCTTCCGGGCTGTTTGGCCATGGTCTATGTGAAACTTGCGTTCCAGACGTTTCGTCGATCACTGCGGTCGACATCTTCAGTGGCGCAGGGCCGGGCGACGACGACTTCGGAGACCTTGCCTCGTCGGCGGCTGAGTTGCAACGTCTGGAACGCAAGTTTCACATAGACCATGGCCAAACAGCCCGGAAGCAGTATATTCTACATGCAACGCCGGCCGTGAAAGCCTAAAGACTTATATCTATAAGTACTCCATCTGGTGTGGTACTAAAGGTAAACGGTCTTGATGAGACTTGTAATAATTTTTATTTAAAAATCCGTTTAAAAATCCAGAACAAATATTAAACGCAACTAAAAACCGAAGTCGAACAAATTTAACAGAAGTTTGTTTAATATGTGTTTGCGAAAGTCACGTTAAAATGTATTTATTCATTCATGAATAAACTTGCAACCATCATTACAAGATATAAGTTCCTAATGCAACAGTAGAAGAACTAATAAGAAAAAAGAACAGCTTATAACAACATTAAACCACTAACTTAAACTTAGAACTAATAAAATACACACAATTGAGTTAACATAGCCTCCCTAAACGAACTTTTAAACTCTCGCGTTCTATTATAATATAATAAAGGGAACGGGAATTAACGCGATCATGGTATAGATAGGTACTTACATACTTTTGATTGCCTGACGTTTCGACCAGGTTACCAGGTGTGTGTGACCACGGCCGATGTAACCTGGTCGAAACGTCAGGCAATCAAAGGTATGTAAGTACCTATACCATGATCGCGTTAATTCCCATTCTCTTTATGGCATAACCTCCGTAAATTCACTCCGCGAACATGAAAATAAATCAACGTTTTGGAATACCGTTTACCAATCGTTAAGTATCTAACCAAATGGAGTATGATAAGACTATTTACTAAATCTATGAACACCTTGTGATGTCCTCGCTATCAATGGAGGATCATGCGTGTGATAGTCCAACGCATGAACAAACGCCCCATTTTCATCAGTAATGACTCTAGCAGTACACCCCGTATGCTTCTTAGAACAATACCATCTGGTCTTGCTGTGCATATGGAAGTATGTATAATTTCTATAGACCAGTATTACTCCTCCGCGGTTACTTGGCAGATATTCTACAACCAAATCTGTAAGATATATATAAGTTTTGTGAACAAATCTGGGTAGCAAAACTGTGTTTATAATAAGCAGTTACGTTTATATGCTTTACAATGTTTTTTTTTTCAAGTATACAATATGAAAAGTACCTTGGTACAGTAAAATAAACTAGTTCACAATGATAATTGTTCCCCGCAACTTTTACAACACTCCAACTTGTAGGGGCATATAACACACAGGGTATATATAGGGTACACCCCATGTGTTCTACACCTTATGATAAAATTATTATGAATTTAATGGAGGACTATTAAAATTCACTAAGTTTTAACCATAAATTTTGTCTTTCTTTGGTTCCTCTATTCACAATTTTTAATCAAGTTTTTGTTCTAGTTATCAATTAAAATAGTAATAATGCTGTCTGTCTGTCAAGAACAAAAAAAATTCGGGGGAAATCAGTAAAAGGGGTAAACCCTGAATAATCCGTGCAATTGACATGGTCGCAGTTGAAACGAATTAATATTCATTTGTTAGCGTTTATTACAGAATACAACACATTTAATCTATGATAATAAAATTACAGAATATTTCCAAATACACCTGTAGTGTCAAAACCCTCACCTACCAAACTCCTAGTATTTGTTTACTTAAAATTAAGTCCCATTAACCAGAGATAAATTGTGACAACTGGATAACTTTGAGAGTATCCCACTTAAATCATCATTAATAATAATTCAAATTCAAATTCAAAAAATCATTTATTCCATAAAAATATTAAATTTGTTTGGAATCGTCATTATTTTTTCGCCTACCGTATAATAAACAATAACAAATTGTAACGAGGATTAAAAAGGGCCTTCTAAGGAGGTTTAGGTACGTAGAGCGAATAAGCACGGAGAGAACGACACAGGTATGTAAGACACCAGTGAACGAACGGACCAGCCGGGGTCGACCTAGCAGCACAAACATTGACCATAAATTTTGTTTCTTACGTCTGCATATGCTTTTGAAAAATATCAAAAAGGACAGTTGTCACAAAGTATCCCCAGTTCCTTAAAAATTACCACATTTCGTCAATGCATCTTAGTCGTTCGTAAATATTTTTTTATTTCTGGATGTCTCCGCAAAAACAGAATGTACCATTTATTGCCCGGGATACCGTCTTTAAATAAATGTTCAATATTTTTATCTTTTAAAAATTGTTGAACGAAAGCTTTTAAATCCGATTTGGTCCATATGGATCCACCGTTGTACAATTTGATCCAGTTGACTAATTCCGTTTCTTCGTCATTAGACATCCGTGTACGTCGGCCTACAAGACCCCTCATTCTGTAAACTATTGTTTTTCTGGGTACTTTGTATTTTATAGCTGCTGCATTTAGACTTAACCCTTCGTTCACTGCATCAATTGCCTTCTGTATTTGGTTTACATCGTACTTCCGACGCCCTAAAAAAAAGACAGGACACAATGTAGAAAAAAAAATGAAAAAGCTTTAAGCCGTTAAATGTAAACCTAAAATTTAATATCTGGTAGTCATAATATTTGTAAATATGTAATAAAGAAATGCATTATTTTGTTATTTAGATCAAGCTTTCTGTCATTACGTGTCACGTAAAGCCTGATACAGGTAGTGCATACTAATTTATTGCTATTTTAGGGTTAGTCACGGGTCAGGTTGATAATAACTTAACGCTTTATTGTTGTTTATATTGATATAATTGGCTAAATCTGTTATTTTCTAGTAATACATAATTTAAATAGTTATTGTAATGACATAGTAAAAGCAGTATTATTTTTCGTCCTTATAATATATTAATCCTAAATTAAAAATATTATATTTTAGAGGTTCAAAATTTATGTTATAAATGAATAAGTACTCTATTCTCTACTTCAAAGATCTCACTGTCTGTAGTTTCAGACAATGATTTTTTTTATACCCCTTAGGTGGCAGATAAGCACACGGCCCGCCTAATGGGAAGTGGTTACTGTGGCCTATGGACGTATACAACACCAGGGGCATCACAATCGTGCTGCCAACCCTGCAGAAACCTTCTAATACCCTTCTTGAAGAACCCCATATTGTACACATCCACATCGCCTGTGAGTATGGGATTGTCGATAAGCCTTGCCTCGTCTTTGCAATGAGTCGAAGGGGTCAAGGTGGTATGCAAGCGCTCCGGCAAAAAGGTGACAAAAATTCTCCATGTGGGGCCGAATTTGTGCCTTATAAAGCAGGAGTCGTTGCCCCGCAATGAAGTACTGCTTCGCCCTGTTGAGCCTCCAAGTATCTTTGAAGCCAACTTGACTCCTCCAAATGACCGCGGAACTGAACGTCGCTTGAAATGTCGACATCTAGGATCCCAATACTCAACTCGCTACAATCAAATGGAATTTCTGAGCGGTGAATGCATATACTTTTGTCTAAGTAGAGTTAAATTGGACTAGGTTAAGTTGACCCCAATCGAAAACTTCCGAGAGAGTAGTCTCGATTTCAGACACAAGTTGTTCGCGTCTCTTCTACACCGTGTAACACGTGTTCCCGGTACTGTCGTCAGCATAGCAATGATTCGCGCCATCAGACAGCATGTCATTGATATGCAGCAGAAACAGGGTCAGGGAAAACACGGAGCCTTGTGGGACACCAGCTATTATGTCTATGCGGTCCGAGCAACTGCCATCGACGAAGGCTTGGATACTTCTGTTGGACAAAAAGCTGGCCGAAAACATTGCCGAGAAGTCGGTAGCGTGGCAACTTCTAAAGAAGACCTCTGTGCCAGACCCGGTGAAAGGCCTTCTTCATATCGAGGCTAACCGCTAGTGCCTCGCCCCGCCTCTCGATAACTTGCACCCATCGGTTTGTGAGATACACAAGAAGGTCATCGGTGGAGCGACGGTGGCGAAAGCCATACTGTCGGTCGCTCAGTAGGTCGTTTCCCTTAAGGTATCCCAGGAGCTGTGTATTAATCACACGCTCTATCCCCTCAAAAGAAGGGAGGTTATAGCAATAGGCCTGTAATAGGACGGGTCTGTCCTGTCGCCTTTATTAGGCGCACGCTGCACGAATGCAGTATTCCACGAGGCTGGGACTTGTCTTGCAGAGTAAGACAGCGAAAAGCCGTGTAAGTACTGGGCTCAATTCGGGGGCACAGTGCCTGAGCACCATCGCCGGTATACCTTCCATCATATAGGTAATTGCATCATAATTGCACATTGAATTGTTGTGCCATTGAGATTATCACAGTAATAAGAAAAATATGTCTATCGATTTACGAGCATTTATGGGACAATACAACACATTGAAATGACAAAATATTTCACAATACATCCGAAAATCTTAACCTATAGGTAAAACTCCTAGTATTCTTATACTTAATATTAAGTAAGGTACTTAGAAATGTTAACTACACTCCGTTAATAGTACATTGTACAATGATAGGAACCGAGATCAAATAATACTAAAACCAGTTTAGTCAAACGAATTTTCACTGGTGAAATCCAGCCTTGGTCGTTCGCAAATATTTTTTTATTTCTGGATGGCGTCTTAAGAAGAGGATATACCATTTATTCCCCGGGATACCATCCTTGAACAGATGTTCGATGTTTTTATCTTTTAAATACTGTTCAACAAAAGCTTTTAGATCCGTTTTGGTCCATATACAACCACCGTTGTACATTTTAATCCAATTGACTAATTCTGTTTCCTCGTCAGATGACATCCGCGTGCGTCGACCTACAAGGCCACTCATTCTGTAAACTACTGTTGCTCTGGGCACTTTGTATTTTACAGCCGCTCCATTCAAACTCATCCCATTGTTGACTGCATCGATTGCCTTTTGTATTTTCATTTCGTAATTTCGGCGCGCTGAAAAAGGTAAGATATAATATGTAGAAAAGTAATGATATTGACACATACATATAAATCTAAGTAATGATGTGGTAGTTTATCATACGATACATTCAAACTAATCTTTAAATACATTGACAAGTTCGTAAAACATGGTGGCGAGGTCTTGATTCAGTCTAGGAATACCACAGCGAATTGTTTTGCGTCCATTATCAAAGTAAAAAAAAAATATTGATTTGTAAGCGTTTATTAGACGAGACAACACATTTAAGTTATTATAATGAACTGACAGAAAAATCAAGTAGAGCCGCCAAAGAACATTTGAACCCTACCAAAGAGCTAAGATATAATTACAAGCTTTCTTAGCCTCGAACTCTACATTGGGCTACACCATAAAGATTATTTATCTAGTACGACCATTACAAGTGTACAGACCACATTAGAATCTGTATCTATACTGTGATAATTGATTGAGCCTGCGATCTCTCTTTTCTTATTTGCCGCAATTTTGGAAAAGATTAAAGGAAGCAGTACTATGTGTAATAATAAAATAAATTTTATAAGATGAAGGGTAACAAAATGTGTTCTTTGGTAGCTCTATAGTATTCCTATATTTAAAATTTAGTTACTTAATTATATATCACTCAGGTAATTTCGACTTTCGCAAATATTTTCCTATTTCTGGATGCCGCCGGAGAAACAAATTGTACCATTTACTACCCGGGACACCATCTTTGAATAGATGTTCGAAATTTTTATCTTTTAAATACTGTTGAACAAAAGATTTTAAATCCTTCTTGGACCACATACAACCACCGTTGTATAGTTTTATAAAGTCAACTAAATCAGTTTCTTCATCTTTAGACATCCGTGTGCGTCGCCGCCGACCCACGAGTCCGCTCATTCTGTAAACAACTGTTGTTCTGGGTACTTTATATTTTATAGACGCTGCATTTAAACTCATCCCATTGTTCACTGCGTCGATTGCCTGCTGTATTTGGTTTTCATTCCAACTCCTGCGTGCTGAAAAGAAATAATATATTTAGAACTAAATTTAAAATGCTTTTCACCTCTATACACGAACGCTGGGGTGCAGTAATCTCCCAGTTAATTTTCGTCTTGATTAATTTATCTTTTATTTCAAAGCCAGTTGATACCCACGGCTTCACCTGTGTGGAATTTTGTTCCCGTCCCCTTGGCCTGCTTATAAAAAAAAACCTTCAGTGAAACTGTTTAAACATTAAAAAATGGAATTACGTACATCTCACGCATCTCATGATCACAATATCTCCTGCTTGAGTCAAATTCCGAAGTTGTTGTTGCTAATAATACAATAAAAAATAATGATTTTGATATGTAAGCATTTATTAGACAGTACAACATCGACTCTTTAATAATAAATGACAGAATATTTCGAAATACATCTAAATTGACGAAAGCTTATAATACTAGTATTTGCCTATCTAAAATTAAATTACCTATTTAAAAATAACAGGTACTTAAATCAGTCAATATAATATGTAACTGTATCTTTGGTTTTAGATTTTGACCTAAGAAGAGAACGTACGCTCCAGTTATTTTCTGGAATACCCTTGAATTCATTCTCGATATTTATTTCATTTTTCATAATAATAGGGGTTAAAGTATGAAATTGCCGTTTCATTGTAATAGGTACTTCGAATTGACATAGAACCTTCATGGTTTGAGATTTTTGAGTGAAACTTTTTCCACATGGTACCTATGTAGTTCTTCATTTAAAAATGTGCAACATTCGATTATCGACTTTCAGTTGTTTTTTTTTATTCAGCTTAGACAAGAAAGATGGATACTTCGAAAATTCGAGTGATTTTTGAATACGAGTTCCGACGCGGACCTAACGCGGCAGAAACAGCTCGCAATATCAATGTTGCGTTTGGAGAGGGGACTGCTAATGAACGCACCGTGCGATTTTGGTTAAAACGCTTTCGTGATGGAAACTTTGATTTGAAGAACGAACCACGAGGAAAGCCGTCGTCCACACAGGTGAATAACAATGAATTGAAAGACATGGTGGAAGCCGATCCGAGCCAAACTACCCAGGAATTAGCTGCATGGTTTAACGTTACCTTACCAACAATATTGACTCATTTGCGTCAAATCAATAAAATAAAAAAATGTGAAAAATGGGTACCTCATGATTTGACTGATCTGCAGAAAGAAATGCGTGTTGAAACTTGTGTTGCCTTGTTGAATCGATACAGAAATGAAGGAATATTGGATCGAATTGTGACATGTGATGAAAAGTGGATTCTTTACGATAACTGTAAGCGAAAAATGCAATGGCTGACCCCAGGTGAAACGCCACAACAGTGTCCTAAAGCAAAGCTTACCAATAAAAAGGTAATGGTAACTGTTTGGTGGTCTCAGCATGGTGTTATTCACTATAGCTTTCTACGATCTGGTCAAGCAATAACGGCAGATGTCTACTGTGCCGAACTCCGAACAATGATAGCAAAACTAGCAGTGAAACAGCCCCGACTCATGAATCGATCTTCACCATTATTGCTCCATGATAACCTAAACCCGCGAGACCTCATACAGCACGAGAAACCGTTTTAACTACACAGGAACTGCAATTAGAAACTATCCGTATTCGCCAGACCTTGCTCCAACAGACAACAATTTTTTGCGTGATTTGGACAATTTTCTATGTGATAAAAAGTTTTCTTCTCAGGAGGCAGTACAAAATGCTTTCACACAGTTTGTCGAATCTAGATCACCAGAGTTCTATCGCAAAGGCATAAATGACCTTCCTACTAGATGGCAGCAATGTATAGATAATAATGGTAATTATTTTGATTAAATAAATACGTTAAATTAAAAAAAACGAATTTCAATTTGTCAGTACAAATCGGCAATTTCATACTTTAACCCCTAATATTATCACATAAGGTTTTGATAACCTTTCTTTTTGGCTTCGGGTAAAATTAAAAGCTTATCATTGTACGATTGAAGCTAATATATAATTACATTTTCATCATTTCACAAGCGCCTGCGCTTAGGAAGTATATATATATTTCTTAACTATTTTGAAGTGTATCCGATCTCAAAGTAGTACCGGGTGTTAAGGGAAACGCCCCCGAAGCCACCTAATTAAATTACAATTAATTGTACCAAATCATAATTTTTTGTATGCCAATATATATAATGTGGCTGGAATGATACCAAGTGTGTGAGTGTTTCCTAAAGACCCGGTATATTATTTTACTTTAATTCAAGTTGACATATCTTTTTCATCCTAGTGTTAATCCCAGTCGTATCTGAAATTTTCAACTTGGAAGTCTGGGGTCCGCTTTACCAGTCTAACTGTGGATTTGACTGAACTTCGGTATTTTCCGAGAAGCGACTGCCACCTGACCTCCACAACCCAAAAGCGATATCCAAGCATTTCAGTTAGACCAGTTGTTGTATTTTTAGGGCTCTAACTACCGGGACCGATGGCTTAACGTGCTCTCCGAAGTCCGTGCACGACCAGACCAATGCAAGTAACCACATTCATGCATACAAGTATTTGCATTGAGTGGGGATCGAATTCGCAGCTCCTGCGTAGCGGCCGCGTTCACTACCGCTACGCCACGGAGGATGTCCTTCAAGTCGTGTAGTTCAATTTGACATAAATTATGTTTTTTATATATAATTTATATGCTAAATTAGTTATAATGACATAATAATGCCATCCTTTTAAGTACAACACAAAGCGGTATACACACAAAGACAGACACACTCACACAAGCATGCAACTTACTTATATTTTAATCAACACTCAATAAATATTACAATTAAATTAAATTACTATTTTGAGCATGTAGCACTTTGACTCTTTGCAAGACAATAAATATGATATGAATATACTTACGCATATTTAGTTAGAGCTCTACAGTTTAGAGGAACACAATAAGTTTTATAACTGAAAAGCGAAGAATAGAGAACATTATACAATATTCTCCATTAAAAAAATATGATACTAAGTAATAGTTGTAGTCAATTCTTCTCAAGAATATTTATCTATATTGACAAAAGTTTAAGTAAAACTCCTAGCTAAAATGAAGTTCCCAAAAATATGAACTTCACTGGGGCTTCATCGACCGTAAATATTTTTTTATTTCTGGATGTCGCCGTAAAAAGAGATTGTACCATTTATTTCCAGGGATACCGTCTTTGAATAGATGTTCCATATTTTTATCTTTTAAATACTGTTCGACGAAAGCTTTTAAGTCCGTTCTACTCCATAGACAACCACCGTTGTACATTTTAATCCAGTTGACTAATTCGGTTTCTTCGTTAGTCGACATCCGCGTGCGTCGTCCTATAAGGCCGCTCATTCTATAAACAACTGTTGTTCTGGGTACTTTGTATTTTATAGACGCTGCATTCAAACTCATCCCATTGTTCACTGCGTCGATTGCCTGCTGTATTTGCTTTTCATCATAATTTCGGCGCACTGAAGACAAACAAAATAGTATGTAAAAGCGAATTTAGGCTAAACTTATTGTAACTAAAAAATAATACTTCGTGCTATCGGTATATCGACTCCATTGAAAATCACTTTAACCAGTTTTTATATCCAGTTGCAGCCCTAATCGAAAATTCCGGAATATTGAGTTACAATCTTTTTCTTACGAGGTGCTTATTTTCTTATACAGATGGGGTGCTTGCATATCCCATCAGAAAAAAAGTACACAAGAACATGTGCACGGTGTGTTTTAATTACCACATAAAATATGCCAACAAATAGTAAGGTACATTGTTAACTACCACTTACACTGACACTTTAAGCCTGTCATTAATTTTGCTAAAGCAAAATCAGTCGTACACATACATTTGTACAAAAAAATCATTTAATTTTAGACTTTAAAACAGTGTTCTTAAGATCTAAAATTACATGGCTTTTTTTGTAGAGTGATGAAAAAGTGTAATGAAACTTGTTTCATTTAATTTAGAACTTAAAGTAATAAAGTTGAAAGTTTAATACCGTTTTTTGCAGTCTCTGTAGTATAACAATGGTTTTGGTTTTGCAGAATCGAGGGCCTGATCCTCTGTTCAAAATTATTAATAAGCACGTCACACAAAACCAAGACGTGATTGGTAATGTGTGTATGAAAACACTACTTACCATACTAATGATATATATGAAATCATTTTGTAATTATCACGATGTCCGAACGTCAGGATCATGAAAAGGGTTTTTTTTAAATTGCCAACAGTTTAAGGCTTAACTACTAATGAAACATAACTGAAGCAGGTAATTACAGATTTATTATAGTGTCAAAGCAAATATTTATGACTGACAATACTTAACCTGAAGTGTACAAAAGCATTGGATCCGTGATATGCCTTAGTAAGTAGTAAGTAAGTATTACATTAGCTCTGCGGTATGACTGAACACTGGTCGACATATTTTTTGACTGACTTTATATAGTAGTGTAGTGCACATAATACATACTAGTCCACTAGGTGCTCGCAGCAAGATTTCATATAAAAATTTATTTGTTGCTGTTTTTACAAACACGCCTCATTGTATTGAACATACTATCTGTCTATCATTTAATACTCTGGTATCAGTGTGAAAGGTCCAGGTTAAAAAAACACATTATTCATAAGTACGACCTTTAGTATAGGACCATCCCAGCTCTTCCAGTGAGTGGCGTAGAAGGCAACTTAGGGACAGGGCTCTTTTCCATCTGACAATAAACATACAGTCTAAGATAAACTGCCCGCTAGCGGTCGCCCTCTATTACGTGTGACCGAAAATCATGGTGAGGAAAACGTCTACACCTCTGCCTACCCCACTACAGAATATGTATATGCATATATAATAATAAAATAAATGTAATGTAATTATACGTTATGGTGAATGTTGAACTTATGTCAAATAACTTTATATATTTTGTTGCATTATATATTTTGATTTTCGGTATTGTAACTTTATATATTCCAACGATATGTATTTTGAAATTCTATATTATGATACGTACCCTAAATAGTAGACAATATTGACAAACACTACTGTTTAGGCCCTAACTATTACACTGGTTATGGGATATGTTTGAAAACAGTATTTTATTTTATAAACCACACCTTAAACTTACTACATTTTTTTTAATCATTTTATAATTTATGATTTGAAGCTCTTACACATGACTAGAATTAAGATTATTTTGTGGTTATAGGTAATTTGTAGTGAACACTGAGGTTATAAAATACAAATATTTTGTGTTATTATAATGATTGATTGTCATGTGTCATCATGAGATTACAATGTTAACATCAATTAAGTATATTATATAATACAAAATTCACACTAAAAGCATTAATTTATTATCATAGTACTGCCTACCACTAAATATTTTACATTGTATAAGGCATTTCAGGTATATTCAGATAAAGAAATTATTTCTATGTTTACAAAATCAAACCTATTATATACAAATTAAATTAAATTAATAAAGTTACTATATATACATAAAACTAAATAAAAAATAAAAACTAAAACTAAAAGTTAAAATGCGTCGTGGAATTCATCTGCATCGCATGCCTCTTGTGGTAGCGTTCCCAGAAGACTGGCAGCATTGCCACGTTGTATGGCAATGCTTAATCTCTGACCTAAAAAGAGGCCAGCCTTCTGGTCACGAGAAGCGTCGACCATACGCTTCGCAATCTCCCTGAAGAGATTGCGGGCGCTCGGACCCCAAGGCCCAAACGTTTCGACTCCAAACGGCACAAATTCATAATCTCCAATGAGATTGGAGTATTTGCGCCGCTTAAGAGCCTCTGCAGAAGCTGCAGCAGCACCGGCACAACCAGCTGTGCTAGGTATATGGGTAGGGGCAATGGTGTCAACGCATGTTGCGTCCCACACCAGAGTCCTACCCATTTTTAAGGCATTAATGACATACCATCCGGTCTCTTGCCATCGTCGCGCGCCAAACCGTTTGGTTCAAGCACAGCAGGCACACCACTAAATATTGATTACTACAAATGCAAAAATACAGGAATATTATTCGACCAGCCGTACTCGTGTAGGGTTAAATTCGCCCGTATTTTATTTTCCCGTTTTTCGTATAATTATTTTGAATTTCTATCGAATCGACCACACGATCGATTTAAACTTAAAATGTTATTCCAAATATCAAATATATAATAAAAAAATAGTTCAATGTTGAGCTTAATAATAATATATAATAAATAATAATAGTCGGCCTTACGATCGAGAGGTCCCGGGTTCGAATCCTGGCCATTACACTACCGACGTGAACCCACTCCTAGCACAAGCAATTTAGCTTAGTTGGAGGGGTTAGAGGGAATATTAGTAATTTCGATAATTTGGAATGCTAATATTCTTTATTAAAAAAAAAAAAAAAAAAAAAAGATTTTTCTCGTATGAAATTACTACAAAACTAATCAAGGTAAAGCGTTTGACGTAAACGTATTGTCATGGAATGTGACTAAGTATGACTAGGTCTGACTACATATGAGTAGATCTGAGTACGTATGACTAGGAATGACTAGGTCTGACTAGGTATGATTAGATCTGACTGGGTATGAATAGGTCTGACTTGGTCATTAATGTCTCTGATTGTATCCGAGTCCAAGATCCCCTCGGAGCTCAGGGACCGCCAGGTCTGACTAGGTCTGACTAGACAATACACGCAACTTGAATGTCGCTCTTTATTTACTAGTAAAATATATTCTGCATGGGAATAGGCACAGAATATAGCCCCACTCGTCTAGGCTTCGGAGGCGGATGTTTGTGTTTACCGATTATTATCTTCAACTTCCAGTCGCAAGTGAATCTGATTCGCGCCTCACATTTGCTCTTGAAACGGCACGCACACCTCAACATAAGTGCCCCGTTGTTAACTCGAGAGTAAGTGTAGCCTTTGTACAACACTTTAACGATCCCACGTTCATACGCACCAATATCGTCAGAAGCAACTAAAAAGAAGAATATATCTGATAGTTTTTTTTTTCAAATCATATATACTCGTAATTGGCAAAGTCAGGGCGGCGGAAGGCGTGCATGATTTTGCGGACCGAGCACGTTGGAAAGCGACTCATCCGTGATTCTGCAGACACATTAGTCATAATAAATTCGTCCGTATCTGCATCCGCATCCGTGAAACACTACACCGTGCAAATCCGGGGTTAAGTTAACTCAGGTTAGCGCAGATATGCAATAATGTTGACAATTAAATACACGATTATCAATAATAATGTGTGTGTTCGGCGGTATTGCGGTTTTGTTTAATATTTTTTTATATTTATCTCAATTTATTGGCAATCCTATATTGACAATAATATTATGTTCGTAAATGTGGCTTAAACTTAATGATTGAAATACAATTAACGACAAACAGGCATTTAAAAACATTTAATAAGTCATCAGCTTTCATCACACATAAATATTTCTTATTGACTAGATATTATTTATAAGTATGTATGTATATTATATATTATGTAAAAATTATATTATTATGGCGTTAATAGCATCTTTAGTTTCATCATCATCACCAATCACCTGAGCGCCTATCTTGGTTAGAATCCCAGGGTCCACTCTTGGTCCCCACTCTTTTCCATAATTTGGCTTATCTTGATCTTAATTTCTTCCACTTCTACGCAAAGGCAATATATAAATTCTTCATCATACACCAAAATTAACACACGCATTGGAACATGGACCACAAACTGTTATAAACCTGCCCCTTAAGACAAGTGGCAATTCATTGGCCAGCGTTTGATGAAATAGAATAATAAATGTTTGAGATTTGACGTTTATGATATGCGTTAACGACTGTCATAAACGTCAAATCCCATACATTCGTCATTCAATTCCAACAAACGCCGGCCAACTAATTGCCACTTGTCTACAGGGACTTGTGCATTTTCAGCATCGTTTCAATCTTTGCGTTAATCTTGACCCTCGATTCTGCTTAAGCAAAACCACTCTTATACCACCGATACTGCAAAAAATTACGTTTAGTTTTAGACTGTGAAGCAATGCAGTTAAAATCTAAAATTAGATGGCTTTTTGGAGAGTGAATGAAAAAGTGTAATAAAACTCTTTTTATTTAATTTTGGACTTTAAGTCTATAGCAATAAAGCCAGTGGTTTTTCTTTAGCAGAGTCCAGGACCTGGTCACATCTGAGGCCCTCACCGCGGCGTCCGGGGCCCGCTAGTCCACCAACTCTATTATTGCCTAATCTACTATCGCGTACTCTTAAATAAAGTTGTAAATTCTCAGGCGGTAGATGATTATGATTTGTATTTTCAGAAATTACATTCCCATCTGCGTCCACTTTGAGCTTGGCTAAACATTTGCCACGAAATCTTCGCGAGCATCTCATTATTGCTGAATTTTTCTCAAATGAGAAAGTGTAACCTTTATATAAATATGAAGGTTTGTTACCATATAAATGAATACGTAAAAGACCTGTAACAGAAACTTTGATGTAAAATATTTTCAATTGCTGAGTGTTTTTGCTTGATTTAGTGCAGTAGTTTAAGATTTGGCGTATGATGTAATTTCTCGTCTAAGGGTAATTTTAAATCAGGCGGAAAAAAAATACTGGCAGTATTTAAATAGGAATTAAATGTCATCCTTATTCCATTACGACAAAGCTTAAAATAGTATTCAACAATGCGATACAGTGTTATCATACTATTTTCAGAATTAATCTTCTAAATGAAATAAGGTTAGTATTTAATTAACACTTAAAAACTGCTCGACCATTTTCCGCCTGGTCTGAATTAGTCCTTAGTCGAAAATTGCCTCGATTGGAGAAGACTATTACTATACAGAAAGAGGCACATATTGCTAGAAACTGAGCTGGGTAGCCAGAGCTGATTTAGGACAATGTGATGATTGCGCGTGAGTAATATGCACTAACGAGCTTTTTATGTATAAAAACATCACGTACAAAAAAGTTATAACTATAAGCTTAATTATTAATAAATATCTGGACTTTTGGGAAAGATTGGAGGTTGAAATGATTGAGTTGAAAATATGTTTCCGGTTTCGAGAACTCAAAGGACGTCCTTGCTTACTGTCAAACTTTTAAAAGAAAAAATAAGTTCTTGGAAGCATGCTAGGTTTTATGTTGAAGCTCAGTCTTTAATTCACGAGAAATAAGTAAGTACACTTACCAAAGAATACTGGAAATTCGCAACATTGCGACCTCTGGGAGCCTAACTTGCCTTACCCGCGGGCTAGTACATCATTATCATGTTCATGGAGATGCATTTTCCTGAGTGCATTCAAGATCAAGGTGGCCTCGACGTGCTAGAGCAAATTAAGCTATTTTATTGATTTAAATTGTAATATTTTCCGAACTAAAGGTACCACATTAGAACGGTCAACTGGAACGGTGAAGACCAAGGCATAAAGATCATGGTGAGTATTGAAATAAAACCAATTTTTAACAGATTCTATCGCGATTTATTTGTTTTTATTTATTTTAAGACCGACGTTTTGGCTACTTGTCAGCAGCCATGTTCGCGGTTTGAAATTTCATCATTGTGAGTACTTTGTTCGTCAAGATTTCCTGTAGTCAGCATCAAATCGATCTTGAGTAATTACACTATTATACAAGCCTTACGTCACAGCCATTTTCACCTCACGAAGATATAATTATGCATTTCGTACGAACTTTAACACCTATATCAGCATAGCATCCCTTTTCGTGATGTCATCTATATGATAGCTTCAAAAAATTTAACATGGTTGATGTTTGGTTGATGGTCATTCAATTTACAAATTCATTTCTTTAGTACATCCATTCTATTAGTAGTAAAAATCATTGGATCCTAAAAAGTGGGACCGAACATCACAGTTGGCCAAATATGGCTGTCAGTCTACGCGTCTACCTCTGTCTTGAGGCGTGAATTTCAGTATGTATGTATGTCATTAGATCTTATACTTTTACATATTATCCGTACGAATTCGATGGGTTCTCGCGAACACATACTCTCCAGATTCTGTGACATGATAACATGGTGGTTCATGGTTATGTACATTGTGAACGAATTGTATCGTGCTTCCGTCTGCTTCGAACTTGACCTTCGCCTTACATCCTAGCTTCTTCTTAGAGCAGTAGTAGTGACGAGGATGTACTTGAGCGAAGGTGTATCCTCCAATCATCAGCAAAGAGTTTTTTTGGCCGATTGGAATGAAAACATAGTCTGAGAACAATAAAGTATCTATTTCAAATTACTAATATTAAATGAATTTTAATATACGGTTATATTGTTAGAATACCACAAAAAAATAAAAATAACAATAAGCTATTGCCTCATTCTATTTCTTCTTTTACTTAATACTTTTATTTATCTTTTTTTCATTTAACTTGCGGTGCTATGGTATTATAGTAAAAAGCTAAATATACTGCGAATATTTCATAATCCCTTAGTCCCATAGTCTTAGAGGAAATCCCTAAACGATGTCACTGTCTTTTAGATTGTGTAATGTATAGTAACTCTAACTGGATACAGTAGCTGTAGTCCAGTTAGAACACCCAACCGAATAGTACCAACGCGATTAGTACCTAGCCTAGCCCACGAAATTCGTCCTTATAAAATTTTAGGTGCCATACGAAGATATAAAATATACGCTACAACGCTATACTCTACAACTCGATTAAAGCTTCTTCTTCGCCCTAGCGTTAATCATCCCAGTCACATCCGAAGCTTTTCAACTTGAAGTCTGGGGCCGCTTTTTACCAGTCTAACTGCGGATTTGGCTAAACTTCGATATTTTCCGTGAAGCGACTGCCATCTGACCTCCACAACCCAAAGGCGATATCGAAGCATTGCAGCTAGACCAGTTGTTGGATTTTTGAGGGCCCCAACTACCCGTAACGACTGCCATAGATGTTTGTATGACACTCGGGACCGACAGCTTAACGTGTTCTCCGAGGCACGACCAGACCAATTCAAATACCCATATTTATGCATTCAAATATTTGCACTGAGCGGGGAACGAACCCGCGCCTCCTGCGTAACGGCTGCATTCACATACCGCTACGCCACGGAGGCTGTCTCACAACTCGATTAAAGCTATTGTTCCTAATTACCGTTTATAATTGTATTCCATTCCCATGTACCTTGTTGACGGCAATAGGTCTACCCTCTTTTACTGAGACACCAATAGCTAGCAAAATTTGGATATAATACACTTTTGCCTATGGTGACATACATCTCGGATCTATATTGGTAAATTGAATTTGAGGGGGATTTGCTGTACATAGTGCAACATTAACACGATTCTATACATTTCATTTTTACTACCTTGTATGCAATACGTATTTTAGACTGAAGTGAAAGGCTCGGTAGGTTTGAATACTATATTGTCTACTGTCCAGTGTTTGTACGGGGAAACAAATGCTCCCTCTCCCCACCAGTAGGTGAAGCCGAAGGATAATGTAGTACGCTGCTGCCGCGTCATATTCTTACATTTTTAATTAGACTTTATTGCGACTAACTCTAGAAGTTCTAAGAATATATTGTCCACTATTCGTCACAAAGTAAGACGGAGGATCATGGGTGTGCACATTATGGGCTATTAATATGGTAGACTCGTCAATATCCATGTTGATCTTGGCTTTACATCCTCTATTCTTCTTGGAGCAGTACCAGTAGCGCTTCGAGTATCCATGTGAAAAGGTGTACCCTCCAAGCATCAGCAATTGATTCTTCTGGCCGGTAGGTATTAAGATATAGTCTGAAAATAATAGCAGGTATTTTTAGAAAAATGTTTTAACAAACTTTTTGATGAAGTGTGAACATTTATAAATTAAGAGTAAATGCTTCAAATTAAGTTAAAGTGACCTGTGCTGTCGACTATGAACGCTTGAAGCACCAAAAGTCTTCATAATGCATGATAGCGATGGCCATCTTAAGAACGAAAGACTTGACCCATACTCGGACCCATCGCCGGCTCTAGGCATTAGTGCGATCAGACATCAATCCCGTTAAAGATTAGACATAACAGATTTTTAGACAGTATGTGTATGTGTTTCTTCTGTGAGATTTTCATAAGAACTTCAGATCAAACTCTTGATTCAAACAACGGCTTTTCTTTATTATATTATTTATTATTTTGCTCAGGGTCATGACAAAGTAACCAGCAAAGAAGTCGAAAGAACAGAGAATATTACAGCTATAAATTGAGAAAATGATCACAGTTTCCTGAAATTTAAAACGGGCAACGTCTGTGGAGTAAGCACACAAAATAAAAAATCAAGTAGAAGTGCCCTTGAATTCAAATTGTATACAAACTAACTTAAAACAGTGAGGTGATTAGTTATAATTTTAAATTAAAATCACGAACAACCCTAAAAAAGTAAAGGAATTACCTGTGTTGAACATCGTTACAGCATTGTGAAACACAAGCTATATCTTTACGAGGCAGTTCTTCTCGATTTGATATTCCATGGAGGGACTTAATCAAAAATTATAACTGTAATGTTCACTTTATTAACACATACTCTCCAGAATTCGTTACGTGGTACATTGGAGCCGGATGGGTGTGTACATTATAGGCATGATATATCCTGTGCTGGTCATCCAGGAACACCTTCGCTTTGCATTTCTTCAATATTCTCTTAGAGCAGTACCAATAACGTTGCTTGTGCATACGTGAAAACGTGAAACCTCGAAACAACATCACCTGACCTTTTTGACCAAATGATATAAATTTGTATTCTGTAAAATGAATAAGGATAATTACAATTTATAAGTATAATCTGGTAATTCGTTGTAGTAAGCGAGTTCTACATTGGAGAACGTTCCCCAACCAGATCGATTGACTACTTGACAAAGTTAGTTGGGATAGACTAGATGCAGAAAGCGGAGAATTAGGTGCTTTGGCACATATTATTATGAGAAACCCTTGTCCTGCATTATGTATTACAGACTTATATTTAGCGTAAAAGTATAGCCCGGGCTCCAAAATCACATTGATGATTTTCATTTGCCATAATATATGCCTACATTGTGGTAATTATTTTAAAATTAAAATAATTTCTTGCCACAGATAGATAACTTTAATTATTATAAGTTACAGTTACATTACACGGGTATAAGTTATTTAAATAAGTACGTACTACTTTATCCTAAAATACACAAACGGAATGGCTAATATAGCCTAAGATCCGTAACAGAACGACCTTCACCCATCTTTTTAATGGACGAAAAGGTTATGTAATAGCAAGCGGTGTCTCGCTGCGAATATGATGACGATACGGTTTTACAAGTTGTCCGAATTAACATGGCACCTGGCTCGGTAGCAACCCTCCCTCCCACAACCCCGCGCGAGGCCCCGCGCACGCCTTGCGAGACCAGTAGCGTCAGCATCGCTGTGACCGTTGCATGTTTCGTTTCGTTATAATTTGTTATCGGATTTTTGAGGTGTTTTCTTATTGTTTAGTTTAGAGATTTTATTTGTTATTGTTTATTGTTGAGTTTTTGTTATAATATTTACGTAGTATTTGTTTTTCCACAAAAATGGTGGGAAAAACTCTACATAGTGAAGAAAGAGCCCTCATACTAAAAGTATTGGCCTTTTTCGAACGCGAGAAAGAAATTAACCATTTTGTAATTCCCGTGGATCCTACAAAAAGTGCTAATGAAGTTCGTCAACATGAAAATGTAAATAAAAAGTTTATGATCCCGGTGGATCAGCCAATAAATAGAACCTGTGCAGCGACAGGTATATCCAAGAGAACGTTGATGCGAATTAAACAACAGGTGAAACCAGTAGTGACATCAAATTCACCAGTGCCGACGCGGTCAAGCGTAATCAAATTTACTATTATAGTATTTCTGACTTGTATTAAAAATTTTATAAATAAATTTTGAACTGAAGCCATTGTTTCTGCTTTCTACCTCAAATATTTTTACTTTACTGCCCTCTGATTGGTGCACATCACTACTGGTGACTCATCTACTGATAAGAAACACATTGGGTGGTATGGAATGCACTGGCATAAAACATTTACATTTTACAATGTAGTAAAAACCATACGCAATGATTTTTTTTTCATACAACTTTATTGTGTTATCTCGGAAACCATATGGTCCTGAGAAAATATAAAATTATTAATATCTACAGGTGACACAAAGGTCCGAAAACAAAGTATTGTGAAAATATACAAAATTTAAATATATGCAAATAAAAAATAAATATTGATATTCAAAAAATAAAATAAACTTCGATTTTTTTTGCACTCGGTACTTTAAACGTCGCTCGTCAAGGCCAGGTGCCAAGTTAATTCGTATGCGTAGTAATAATAGTTAATAATAGTTTGGTCAGGATTTTTTGGCAAACCAATATATTAATTTTAATATAAAAACTCTTCGCACATTAAGCAGATGTGTGATGATCTTTCTATTACGTATCGTCTAAAAATATTAATTACATTACACACATACACATTCTATAATAACACATATTATTCTAATTTTCCAATAATATTAGTATTAGAATACTGAGTGTAATTATGCTAAATGTAATATTAAAATACCTTAAGTGTCTCCTTTTGCAAAAAAAATAATATTATTTTGAACATGACATTACGGATCTTAAAGTAGATATGCATAGACTGAGTAAAATATAAAGTTCGACAATAACTACATCTATATTATATACTCGTATATAAAAATCAATACCACTTTTTGGTGTAATTTTATAACTCAAGAACGGGCTCACCTATCCAAACCAAATGTTTAGGCTTTGTTCGGACTATTTAAAGTCAGTATTTTAAGTAAGTTTGCACAGAATCGGTCGAGCGGTTACATCCACGCGGGCGGAGCCGCGGGCAAAAGCTAGTACTTTATAAATTAATTAGACCGATATTACTACTTCTAATAAATAAGTACCTACACACACATTACAACACAATTATACGACACATTACGAAATTACAATGAACAAAGATTAATACGCGTACAATGACTATAACAACTATACCAAACATTACAGATTGATTAAACACGAACGACTAGTATCTTATTATTCAATGCTACCACGTTAATAAGTTTCAGTTAGTATTAGACCTAATGACCATCTCTTAAATGTAATGTAATTTCTTCCTACTTTACTGTCATAGTGTGAATCGGACTGGACCGTTGACATCTATCGATATTTGTTACCAAACATTACAGATTAATTAAACACGAACGACTAGTATTTTATTATTCAATGCTACCACATTAATAAGTTTCAGTTAGTATTAGACTTAATGACCATCTCTTAAATGTAATGTAATTTCATCCTACTTTACTGTCATAGTGTGAAGGTGATTTTCCACCAGAGGGGCGAGACGAGACGATGCGAGGAGAGAATTGAAATTTGTATGGCAAATTTTCAATTCTCTCCCAGCCTATCTTTGGTGGAAACAGTGTGGATTGACGAGAATATGCGAGGCGTGAATTGAAATATTTGTTTGTGCAAAAATGAACCGTATTGGTTCCCATATAGAGTATAAATCACCTTCAAGGTGATTTTCCAACAGAGTGGCTAGGCGAGGCGAGGCGAGGAGAGAATTGAAATTTGTATAACAAATTTTCAATCCTCTCCCGGTGCATCTTTCGTGGAAACAGTGTCGATTGACGAGAATATTGACGCCTAATTATTGTTCGGAGTTTTCGGCATTGACGCTAGAACAAAGTTATATCGAGCATTGTGTGTGAGCTGTCTAAAATACATTTATATATGATGCATACGGGCGACGGGGCGCGGCGGTCACGCGCGAGCTCGCGATGGCAATTTTTAGTGGAAAAGGGTCAGTGCGATTTCAATTCTCTTCTCGCCTCGTCTCGTCTCGCCCCTCTGGTGGAAAAGCACCTTGAATCGGACTCGACCGTTGACATCTATTGATATTTGTTACCAAACATTACAGATTGATTAAACACGAACGACTAGTATTTTATTATTCAATGCTACCACATTAATAAGTTTCCGTTAGTATTAGACTTAATGACCATCTCTTAAATGTAATGTAATTTCAACCTACTTTACTGTCATAGTGTGAATCGTACTCGACCGTTGACATCTATTGATATTTGTTACCAAACATTACAGATTGATTAAACACGAACGACTAGTATTTTATTATTCAATGCTACCACATTAATAAGTTTCAGTTAGTATTAGACTTAATGACCATCTCTTAAATGTAATGTTATTTCATCCTACTTTACTGTCATAGTGTGAATCGGACTCGACCGTTGACATCTATCGATATTTGTTACCAAACATTACAGATTGATTAAACACGAACGACTAGTATCTTATTATTCAATGCTACCACATTAATAAGTCTCAGTAAGTATTAGAGTTAATGAACACCTCCTAAAAGTAATATTATTTCATCTTAATTTACTCTCATAGTGTGAATCGGACTCGACCGTTGAGATCTTCTTGTATGTTAGACAAGTGTTAAATCTATCAAATTAAACAAATAAATATATCCACTACAGTAAGAGCTACTGTTTGACCATTAATCATTAGTACCCTGACCATCCTGACGGACTATGACGTTCCGTTTTAAACTATGAATGTCACAAAGTAAGAAATGCCGTTAGGCGAAACCAGTCAGGTCTTAATAAATGTCGTGGAAAAGTACAAGTGCATTATCAATATGTGTAAGAATAAAATAATACTGTCAGAGATGATAGTAGCCTCTCTGTTTTGAGTGTCCAATATTTCGGCACTAATACAAGCGCCATTATCATATAATACTTATACTAGCGGCACGCTATGATGGCCGTTTTGACATATTAACTAAGTTACTAACGTGACCAAGTATAACGGTCTAATCATCTGCAGTTGAGTTGATAAAGTAGTAGATAAGGTAGTACTTAACGGCCGTGTAAAAAAGTGAGAGAGCAAGCAAGCTCTGCCAAGTTCTCTTAGTATTTAACGGCCATCATACCGTGCTGGTAGTGTAGGTATTATTAACTCTAATACTAACGTCAATGACCAAGACAATCTACAAATTTTGGAACACATGTTGTTTATTACTTTTTATAGGTATATAATGCCCCTTGGGAGTTACATGGTACTGGGGAGGAGTATGGTTGTGATCTGTTTCTGAGCTTTCAATTTTGTCGTTTGCGTCTAGGAACACCTTGGCTCTGCAGCCACCAACTCTTCTGGAGCAGTACCAGCGCCGATCTGTGCCCATCATTGAGAATGTATAACCGTTAAGCATCAACAGTCGGTGCTTGTGTCCAGAAGGTATCATGATGTACTCTGAAACAAAAAAAAATATGATGTAGCAAATGCAAAAGTAAGCTTTAACTAATAGCTATTATTACACTTGACATCTAATCGATATGAAAAACAAAAACCACTCCGACAGATAGAGATGATATTATATTATCCCATGTGAAAGAAAGGGATAGACAGGAGCGGACTCACTCCTTTCTTCTATCATGTTTTGTTTAGTTGACATAATTACGAAGCGTCTGATAATGGACTCGGTAGGTGCCTGAGTATTAAATGAAAGAAAATAATAGTGTAGTTGGTCAAATTAGAGTGTATTTGTTTAAAACATACAAAATACCCTTCGCATTACCCTTCATAACCATAACTTCTCTGCTATTCAAAAGTTTGCTGGGAGAGAAATCCTTTTGAGTTAAACTCGCCTTTATATATGTTCCTTGATTTTTTTACGTATGATCTCTGTACTGTGTTTGTGCAATAAAGAATTAATAATCAGAAATAAAGTTTTAATCTATTGATATTAGGTACCACAGATACATACCTTTTTTTTTTCGCTGGGAAAAATGCGTTACGCATTCCCTCCCGTCGGGAGACGAGAGGGATATGCGGGACTCCCCGGGAACAGGTTCCCGGTATACCCATTAAACGACCCAGCGGCACTCCCGCATCACCTTTCTTGGAGGGGGTCTGGGAAACCGGCAGAGCCTTTACGTCCAGTCCCCCTCCGGCGATTGCCCGCCTAATCGCGGCGGGCCCTTCACGCCCCTCCCGAGCGCGGGGAGGGGCTCGAGGATGGCCGTGAGTGCCCAGTCATCCTCGTACGGCGGGGTGATGGGCAGTGCAATGCGGGTGAGGGCGCCCCCGCGCCTGTCACCCGCGGCTCATCACCACCACAGATACATACCTAGATAAACTTTTCAAAAGTACTAAGCCCGTACAACTGCAGTTGGTAGTATGGTAGCCGTTCAATTTTTGACCTGTTTTAAGAGTTCATGGAAGGCCTGTAGATAGTATATTACAGGGTATCTAGTAAATCAGAACTTATTTCATTTTTTTATAATCCATTATTCTGACATTTTTGTATTAATTTGACATTTAATTATAATAATACTTCAAACAGGACTTGATTTATGGTAATGGTCTCATATTGTGATTCTCCCTAAATTTTGGGAAAATTTATAAAGTGGTATCCCACTATTTTTGTCTACCCACACAGTCAATATATTACTTTAATTGACATCTGATACCCAAAAAACATGTATCAACCTTTGATAATGCCGTAAGGCGAAACCGGTCAGGAATCCAATAAACAATGTGGAATAGTACAAGTGTTTTCATTGAAGATATGAAGAATATTATCAACCCTAACTAAAAGTATGACTTTAAGGTAACAAACAGGCTCCACTATGAGACCATTACTAATAAAAATATAACAAGTATTTACAGCTATTATGTCAAAAGTTTAGATGAAAGTTAGAAAAGCCCCAAAGGAAATATTACCTAACCTATGTTAATTTATGACATTAAATTTTATACGTTCCAATAGGGAACCGTTGGTTACCTTTAAGAAGCACATATTCCCCACTAGCTGTAACATGATACTGAGGACGTGCGTGGTGATGCTCATTATGTGCAAAAATAATCTTGTCGTTGGAATCCAGAAAGACCTTAGCCTTGCACCCAATTTTCTTCTTAGAGCAATACCAGCGCCGATCCGTACTCATCATTGAAAAGGTATAACCGTTAAGCATCAACAATTTATTCTTCAATCCAGATGGTATCATAGTATACTCTGTAAAAACATGCATTGAAATATTTAATTATGAGTAAACATATTTTAGTTAGAAATCATTTAAGAAAAATGAATTCACTATAATAGTGAAATTAAATTAAACAAAATTCATACGACACTCCCTGCACTCAAAACTTCTTAGAAATGGAGGTTGAAGGATTTGGTTCGCTTAAAGGATGATTTGGTACATGAAGGTATTTTTGAAATTATATTATATTAAATAGATAGATAACTCTTTATTGTACAGTACACCAAGAAATATACATTAAAGACAAGCAGTATGACAGAAACAGTTGTATGTACCTACAAACACTGGAAGCTATTTCTTTCAATGCAACAGTAAACAGTGACAATATAATATTAACAAAATTATTAACAAGTTTTTATATAAATTAAAACGATAGTTCAGTATACATATTATTGATTAATAGGTTAGCTTGAATTAGCCGAGATTTTCAAAATCATCTGCACAAACATTTTGTTCTTGACGCCATCAATAAAATTTATTAGTTTCAATAGGGAACCGTTTGCTGCTTTTGAGAAACACATATTCCCCATTAGCTGTAACAATATAATGGGGAGGTTCGTGAGGGTGCACGTTATACGAAGAAATAATCTTGCCATAGGAATCCAGAAGAACCTTAGCTTTGCATCCAGTCTTTTTCTTCTGAGAACAGTACCAGTGGCGTTCGGTGCTCATCGAAAACGTGTAACCTTTAAGCATTAACAATTTGTTCTTCAGCCCAGATGGTATCATAGTGTACTCTGAAAAAATATGCGATCATACATTTACTTAAGAGGATACCAATTTCATAGTTATAGTTAAAAATTGCATTAGAAAACGATATTTATCAATATATAGTGAAATTAAATGAAATAAAATGCACAATGTTATGTTAATTCCTGCCGTCTAAAATTCTAATGAGCGGAGGTTGGAGGACCTTGTTTTTTCAAAGAATGAATTGACATGAAGTTATTCTAGAAATTATACTACATTATTGTTCAGTACACTAAACTTTATTAATAGCTTAACCCATATTGTCAAAATCATCAACACAAACATATCTTGACGCTATCAATATTGCTGCTTTCTGTTCTTCAATGTCTATTATTTGTTTAACGAAACAAATTCAGATTTCCGGAGGAATATTTACTTTTGCATCGATAGATATTCATTCAGTATATATACAGTACACATAAAGTTTTTTGAATTCCTAAGGAATATTTTATAAAACTTGAATTAATTTATATTAATAATATTGAAACACAACAATATTTGTATGGAATTCTTGTCCGTAATGAAGGCAAAAAGTACCGAACGGATTTTGATGTGGTTTTTTAAAGGTCTTAGTCAAACTTAATCATACGTTTGATTGATAGCAATCGGTTGAGAAGAACCGGCGCGCAAGCTCGCTATCTGACATCCACGCGGTTTAGTACTTAATAGCACAGATAATATAATATAATTCTTATACAGTTGCACAATCAGGAATAAAAACGGTTACACTCGTAACTTGCAAAAGAAGCAGGGAACTTATAGTCCGCATGTATTGTTAGATACTAATTGGCAACAATGTGTTGGCAAATTTTTAAATTTTTATGATAGGTACTAACTAGCTGCTGTCCGCGGCTCCACCCATGTGGATGTCCGTTTTCGACCAAATATAAAAAGTCCATTCTCAAGGTCTAAAATACCCTTATACCAAATTTCATCAAAATCGGTGCAGTTGATTAGGCGTGAAAGCGTAACAGACAGACAGAAAGGATTAAATTTCATCTCCAACTATATAAAATGGAGAAGATAAAATTTAGCAGTCAGTAAGATTATAACAATTTCTTTGTTCTTTCTAAAAAAACTTATAAAATTATTATTATTATTATTCTTAAACTTAAACCTTTTACATTTGAACATTTTTCATTTAAGTCCACTAAATAGGACAAATCCTTACGCCCCTGAATATGTGGCGTTATTTTTATTTGACATGCACATATTCTCCATCATCGGTAACAACATTCAGAGGAGGCGGGTGGGGGTGCACATTATACGCAGAAAGAATCTTGCCATAGGAATCCAGAAGAACTTTAGCTTTGCACCCGTAAGTGTTCCTCTTAGAGCAGTACCAGAGGCGCTCTGAGCTTTTTACAAACGTATAGCCGTTAAGCATTAACAAGTCGTGCTTCCACCCCGATGGAATTATAGTGTACTCTAAAAAGATATGCGTTTATAAATTTACTTATGAGAACATAATTTCATAGTTATAGTTAGAAATTACATTGGAAAAATAATAAAGTGAAATTAAATGAAATAAAATGCACAATGTTATGTTAATTCCTGCCGTCTAAAATTCTAATGAGCGGAGGTTGGAGAACCTTGTTCTTTCAAAGGAAGAATTGACATAAGGGTATTCCAGAAATTATACTACATTATTTTTCAATACACAAAACTTTATTAATTGCTTACACAATCCAGAAGTACCTTAGCTTTGCACTCGTAAGTGTCCCTCTTAGAGCAGTACCAGAGGCGCTCTGAGCTTTTTACAAACGTATAGCCGTTAAGCATTAACAAGTCGTACTTCCACCCAGATAGTATCATAGTGTACTCTACAAAATATGCGTTCATACATTTTGTTATAGTAAGAAATTACATTAGAGATAGGATCTTTACCTATATGTGAATTTTATTTCATTTAATTTCATAGTGAAATTAAATGAAATAAAATTCACAATGTTATGTTAATTCCTGCCGTCTAAAATTCTAATGAGCGGAGGTTGGAGAACCTTGTTCTTTCAAAGGAAGAATTGACATAAGGGTATTCCAGAAATTATACTACATTATTTTTCAATACACAAAACTTTATTAATTGCTTACACAATCCAGAAGTACCTTAGCTTTGCACTCGTAAGTGTCCCTCTTAGAGCAGTACCAGAGGCGCTCTGAGCTTTTTACAAACGTATAGCCGTTAAGCATTAACAAGTCGTACTTCCACCCAGATAGTATCATAGTGTACTCTACAAAATATGCGTTCATACATTTTGTTATAGTAAGAAATTACATTAGAGATAGGATCTTTACCTATATGTGAATTTTATTTCATTTAATTTCATAGTGAAATTAAATGAAATAAAATTCACAATGTTATGTTAATTCCTATCGTCTCAAATTCTAAAAAGCGGAGGTAGGAGAATCTTGTTCTTTCAAATGACGATTTTATAGAAGGGTATTCCAGAAATTATACTGCATTATTATTCAGAAGGCTAAATTTTATCAAAAGCTTAAGCTTGAACCCATTTAATGAAATTTTAAAGCATTTAGTATGCTTAGTACTCAAATCGATAAGGATAGGAAAAATTTAATCGGGTAATCTGACCAATGCGCCAGGGAAACGCTCCACCGGTATCGGATACAGGGTCCAATACTAATATATATATATATATATATAAATATTATTATTGCTATTCTTGAACTTAAACATTCCACATTTAAACATTTTTTTTTATTTATGTTCAATTTATAGTACGACTTCTTTCGCCCATGAACATGTGGCGCTATTTTTATTTGACATGCACATATCTTCCATTAGCTGTAACAACATACCGAGGAGGCGGGTGAGGGTGCACATTATGCGCAAAAATAATCTCGCCATAGGAACCCAGAAGAACCTTAGCTTTGCATCCAGTCTTTTTCTTCTGAGAACAGTACCAGTGGCGTTCGGTGCTCATCGAAAACGTATAGCCTTTAAGCATTAACAATTTGTTCTTCAGCCCAGACGGTATCATAGTGTACTCTGAAAAAATATGCGATCATACATTTACATAAGAGGATTCCAATTTCATAGTTATAGTTAGAAATTGCATTAGAAAAACGATATTTACCAATATATAGTGAAATTAAATGAAATAAAATGCACAATGTTATGTTAATTCCTGCCGTTTAAAATTCTAATGAGCGGAGGTCGGAGGTCCTTGTTTTTTTTAAAGGACGAATTGACATGAAGGTATTCTAGAAATTATACTACATTAATGTTCAGTACACTAAACTTTATTAATAGCTTAACCCATATTGTCCAAATTATCAACACAAACATGTCTTGACGCTATCAATATTGCTGCTTTCTGTTCTTCAATGTCTATTATTTGTTTATCGAAACAAACTCAGATTTCCGGAGGAATATTTACTTTTGCATCGGTAGATATTCATTCAGTACATAATATATCATTCAGTATATATACAGTGCACATAAAGTTTTTTGAATGCCTAAGGAATATTTTATAAAACTTGAATTAAGTTATATTAATGATACTGAAACACAACAATATTTGTATGGAATTCTTGTCTTGGCAAAAAATACCGAACGGATTTTAAAGCGGTTTTTTTAAAGGTCTTAGTCAAACTTAAAATCATACGTTTGATTGCTAGCAATCGGTTGAGTAGAACCGGCGGGAAAGCACGCTATCGGACATCCACGCGGGAAGACCCGCGGGCATAGTCTAGTATTTAATAGCACAGATAATATAATTCTTATACAGATGCACAATCAGGAATAAAAACGGTTACACTCGTAACTTGCAAAAGAATGCAGGCAACTTTTAGTCCACATGTATTGTTACTAATTGGCAACAATGTTTTGGCAAACTTTTCAAATTTTTATGATAGGTATTAGCTGCTGTCCGCGGCTCCAACCATTTGGATGTCGGTTTTCGACCAAATATAAACTATGTCCTTTTTCAAGGTCTAAGATTCCCTTATACCAAATTTCATCAAAATCGGTGCAGTATTCTAGGCTTGAAAGCGTAACAGACAGGATTAAATGTCATCACCAACTATATAAAAACTATATTAAAATAGTGAAGATAAAATTTAGCATTCAGTAAGATTAATTTCTATTTCTTTGTTCTTTCTAAAAAAAACTTATAAATTATTATTATTATTCCTAGACTTAAACCTTTTACATTTAAACATTTTTCATTTAAGTCCACTAAATAGGACAAATCCTTTCGCCCCTGAACATGTGGCGTTATTTTTATTTGAAATGCACATATTCTCCATTATCGGTAACAACATTCCGAGGAGGCGGGTGTTTATGTTTATTCCTATCGTCTAAAATTCTAAAAAGCGGACGTTGGAGAATCTTGTTCTTTCAAAGGACGATTTTATATAAGAGTATTCCAGAAATTATAATACATTATTGTTCAGAAGGTTAAATTTTATCAAAAGCTTAAGTTTTAGCCCATTGAATGAAATTTTAAAGCATTTAGTATGCTTAGTACTCAAATCGATAAGGATAGGAAAAATTTAATCGGGAAATCTGACCAATGAGCCAGGGAACCACGCAATCTTTCTATCTGTAAAAATATTTAAAATAGAGCTCCACCGATATCGGATGCAGGAACCTATACTAAAATATATACACATAAATATTATTATTGCTATTCTTGAACTTAAACATTCTACATTTAAACATTTTTATATTTTAGTCCAATTTATAGTACGAATCCTTTTGCCCCTGAACATGTGGCGCTATTTTTATTTGACATGCACATATCTTCCATTAGCTGTAACAACATACCGAGGAGGCGGATGAGGGTGCACATTATGCGCAAAAATAATCTTGCCATAGGAATCCAGAAGGACCTTAGCTTTGCATCCATTATAATTCCTCTTAGAGCAGTACCAGTGGCGTTGTGAGCTCTTTGCAAACGTATAGCCGTTAAGCATTAATAAGTTATTCTTCAACCCAGATGGTATCATAGTATATTGCTGCACCCCAGGTGCTGAAAAAATATGCGTTCATATATCTTTTTCGTGGACACCAACTAAATACTTACAGTTAGAAATTATATTTAAAAAAAATTACCAATATATATAGTGAAATTAAATGAAACAAAATTACTAAAATTGTAATAAGCGTTTGTTTTTGAAAAGGACGATTTACATGAGGGTATTCCAAAAATTGTTCTTGATTATTTTTATATACAATACCATACAATACCTTAACACATATTTTCAAAATTATCGCCAACCGCAGAAATAATATTTTAATATATTTAACTTGAAATACATACGCAGTTCAGTTGTGGAAATTATAATTTTTATTGAAAACATTTTTTGTTTTCATTGGCATATAAAACAGATATTTTACACCACGTCGTTGTACCAAAGTGTATATGTATATGAACAAATTGATCCATAACCTCTTAACGCAAGAATAAGAAATGAGGATAAGTGACTTCGAGTCCATTTAAGTCATAGCGCGTTGGTTACTTTTTACACTTTACAGACTTACACACGTTTTACGGGTTCCATCACGATTTATTTGTTATTATTTACTATTAGACCGACGTTTCGGCTACTATTCGGCAGCCATGTTCGCGGTTTGACTGAGAGTCTGACACTCCGATTTTCAAAACTCACCGAATATCACATTTTTTTTACGATTAAAACTAAATAGGTACTCAAGCAAAGTTTGGGTCATCAATATGATTTCACCTCTGATTATAATCTGAAGGCGAAGAGTCAGGAATGAGGGTCATCAATATTAAATACCAATATTGTGACACTAATGGCCCTCAACTTAACGACCTCATAAATACCTACTTCTTCACGACCAGCTTATTTTAACCCAAGATTTTAGGAAGAAGGAAAATGTAAATGAACTCAATATCTTAAAGGTGCGGCAAAGAAGGAAAAAGAAACAAGTTGTATCACTATATTCCTTCAGACGGTTTATCACTGGGCTCTACATGTATGTCATCAGCACCACACGGGGTCCAGACCACGAACTACACCACCACAATCAGTTCTCATGATCACTCTTATATGTGTGTAAAAATTTCCACCATTTCGATCTTACTATTTCTTGCTAAGTAGGTGCGCTATATTTAATTGCCAAGTCGGACGTACATATTAGAAGCTGTGATATGATAGGTTGGTGGGTCATGGTTATGAGTCTTGTCGGCTTGCAATATTGTTCCATCAGGATTCAAATTGACTTTAGCATTACAGCCGTTTCGTTTCTGGGAGCAATACCAGAGCCGTTTAGAATTCCTCTGAGAGAAAGTATAGCCTTCCAACATAAGAAGTTTGTGCTTGTGTCCCGAAGGAACGAATGTATAACCTGGAATACACAAGAGAGTGTTTAGATGTATGTAAAGAAAAAAAGAAAAGAAAAATGCGTTTATTTTGAACAGGTGCAGCACATCAAAACGGTTGCATTATTAAATCAATTGTACAGTATACATATATAAACTACTTATCATAAAACTAGTTATTAAATAAATTTTGCAATGGCAACACTGCCCAACACTCTTGCCTCTCAACAGAAAATTATGAGTGTGAAACGAATGATATTGTCAGCGATTGGCAATTGTATTCTAAGGCTTTTTTTATATCACTGAGGTATCAGACAAGTTCAGGGTCAACCTGATGGAAAGTGGTTACCGTGGCCTATGGACGTTTGCAACACCAAGGGAGTCACATTCGTCCTTCCGACCCTGTAAACACAGCCAGTTTATGTGCCATCAGAGTAGAAGACAAAACAGGAATAGCCTTTGGTCTTCCCACTGTCAGCACAAAAACTCTCCAGTGAGCTCTGGCTACCCTACTCACCGCCGGGATCACAACACAAGGTTATTATGGTCGCGGTATTTTGTAGGGTGGAGGTACTTCCCCAGTCGGACTGCTCAACTGGACGGAAATACCGTTGTGTCCTACCTCCTAGAAAGTATCAAATATAACATCAGACAAATTATTATTTTCATGTATTAATATACTTTAAAATAACACATTTACACATACATATTATCTCGAAATTAACGAACACAAAACAAATGAGTGTATATTATGGTACCCTGAAAACCGTCAACCGACCTATATTATTTTTTTGTTAGACTAGCACTTTTTCACATTTTAGTCTAAATACAAGATCGCATTTCAATTAACTATTTGTAAGCATTTATATCGTGACTTCCACGAGTAGCGCGGATTTTTCACTTCGAACCTGTAGTTCCTGAGATTAGCGCGTTCAACCAAACAAACGAACTCTTCGGCTTAAAATATTTTTTTGCTTCCCTCTCTTTACGTATGCCACTTGGGATCTGCTACCAGTCGTCTCAAAGTAGTTTTCGGGACGGAGAACATTTGAGAAGCCTTGTTATAGCTTAACAATTTTAACCTAACTTGTGCTATGGCCTCTCTCATTTGTTCCTCGTTCCAGAGTTTTATCTTTCCCTTGCGTGGAGCTGAAACTAAGATAAAAATATAAATGATAGCAAACGAAAGACTTTTTTTCCATGGATAAAAATATAAATGATAGCAAACGAAAGACTTTTTTTCCATGGGGCCTCTTTTATCCCCTTGACCTTCATGAATCTTTATTTATTTATACAATGCAAAAGCCCCATCGTCGGAATAACGACTATTTTGTAACAATTACAGGTTGTATGATAAATAACTTAAATCTGCAAAAATCAACTATATTGTCACCACAAATTGCAATATTACACTTTGTGTAATATCTTAATTAGTAATTTAGTCACTTTTAAGGGTTCCGTACCCAAAGGGTAAAAACGGAACTTTATTACTGATACTTCGCAGTCCGTCTGTCTGTCTGTCACCAGGCTGTATTATAAGTACTTCGACCACAGATTTTTCTTTCTTGTTCTTCTAATAGTTGCTGAGGCTTCAACTATAAGAACATCGGTACTGGATGGTAACTGAACTGGGCCTTCATCTGGAGCTTCATAAATTTTCATACCTGAAATGAAAAAAAAGAACCAATTGGTACACACAACCATTCGTTGGGGCGACCACATTTTTTGGATTATAATTTCAAAAAATATTCACCTGGCATCGAGGGAAGAAACACTTTATGCCCTGACATCATAATCTTAGAGGACAACTTGGCGAACCCTGATTGATAGGAGTACCGGAAAAATAAAGAAATTATATTACCTGCTATAAGGTTAGTTTAGGTTGACTTTAGCTAAGCTTTGAAAACATGCAACAGTAGTTATTTTTATATGAAGATGAAGATTATATTTAAATTAAAAACATTTTACTGGTGGTAAAAAATTTATGGCACAAATTAGTCACAAATTTCGGCCGGGTATGTACCACCGTGCACGATTGCGAAAAACCCTCCATAGTAATCGAATCTCGGCTGCATTGCGTTCAGGGGTCAGCAACTACATAGCCGGGCAGGTAAGATTGTGATCGCAGCACTAGTGGGACCGGTGGGTGTCACACGGTGCTACGACGACAATCCTCTTTTGATGAGGTCGTCAAGCTGAGTGCCACCATTGTTAACAGTGTACGTATATGTTATGGTGACCCTCTTTCCGGATACGTTGCCTTAAGCTTGCCATCAGGCGATTTGAAGTCAAATTGACGTCTCCCTTTTTTAAGAAAAAGAAAAAGACATTTCAGTATGAAAACATAGTTTTAATTCAATTAATAAACCCCGCTACGGTATTAATTTACCTTTTACAGAGTTTGTTTACGCTTTTAACCTAAGTTCTAATTTTAATTGTAGTCATTTTAGTCAGTTAATACAAGTAAAAATGCAAGCGTTCGTGTAAAATAGATTAAAAAAATAGTGAACCTCCTTTCATAATTCAATAACTCATTTATTGTAGTTTTACCTCACCCACAAAATGTGACACCATTTTTTCCTCAGAGAATGTCATTGCTTCTACATTTACAGTAACATTTGCAAGGCAACGAGTTAAAATACTGAGAAAAGTATCTGGGAATTCCTCTGATCAACCTACACGATACATTGGATAATATCCAAAATATCTCAAAAAAGCAACGAACCACTACTGTTTTTAGTGGCAAACGCAATATTTTAATGCGAGGCGACGTCACGTCATTATAGGAAAAGCGACGTCGCACAGCAGCGCAATAAAAACGGTATATTGCCACGATGCATTGCGCAGACGTACAACCTCATTTTAAGAACAATAGTCGACAATCCCATATCCGCAGGTAATGAGGAACCTCTCAACCTCAGGAGACACTCCGCGTTCGACCGCCTATGCAATGGTTTGTGCTCAGATGATTGACGTGATGTCCACGTGTACATTCTATCATCGCAACGCTAACCATAGGCAGGAAATTCATCCTCACACATTGCGACCGGAAACGATGCACAACGTGTGGTATGAATTAACTTCCTGCTGTGGTGTATCCAAGCGGGGGTTTTTCAAGAAGGGCATTAGAAGGTTTCTTCAGGGTCGGTAGCACTAGTGTAACGCCCCTGGTGTTGAATACGTCCATAGGCCACGGTAATTACTTTACATCAGGTGGGCAGGCCACCTATGTGGTATAGCATTTTTATTGATGAGGTCCAAACTCCGAGGTCGTACGGGTATATAGACGTTGTGCGGTGTTGTAAAGTTGAGCAATTCTCCACCAACCTTTATCTTGTCCTTAATTTTACTATTACTGAATCTTCACATAATAACCTTTATCAAGTTTTTTGTAAATAGGCGGTGCGTGTTCATGGTCATTGTCATAAAGTAGAACTTCAGTTTCGTCCTTATTCAAGAAAATCCTTGCTTTGCATCCTTTACCCTTTTTTGAGCAGTACCAGTGTCTTGGAGTGGTCTGAGCAAACGTGTATCCAGATGCCATCAGCAATCGTTTATTACCGGCCAATGTTATGAAAGACACTTTGCCTGTAAACATGAGTAAGAAATATAAATTCTCACTGGTAAAATACGGCTGAATAAAATGTGAAACCGTAACCAAAAAATCAAACCATTTACATAATATTATTGAGAGATTTTATTCTCGAGAATTCACAATATGAATACTTAAATTCTAATATACCATCCCTCTTTAACCTGTGTGTATTGTTTTTGCGCGTGACAGTGTATGTTATAAATGTTGATTATATTTTCATACTGGTCCAGCTTGAGTCTCGCTTTGCAGTCCGGATTCTTCGTGGAACAAACCCAATGGTTGCTTTGAGCAACTCTTGAGAAAGTGTACCCATCCACTAATATCAAACTTTTACCTCTCTGAGATTTGACTATTTGGTAAGAGTTGCCATGAACTGCAAAATGAATAATTTATATTGACAACACTGAGTAGTGAAGCCCTAAATTTTACTTTATTTAAAAAAGGTATCTCGCTATCAAGTTCATTGTCACATTTAAGGAGCATTTATCAACAATGATAACCACTTATTTAATATAATAATATATTTATAATGATAATAACTACTTATTTAAAATATATCGGTAACACATAATGTAAAATAACAAACATATTGCAAAATTGCATGTATATATGTATGTATAGTTAGTAGTTACTATTCAAATTTATTTTATACGTCTCGGGGAAATTGTAATAATTTTAACACAAGAATGAGACATACCTACAATCATACCAATAAATAATTATCGTCATGGAATACGAAGTATAGTTTCGATATATGTACACTTGAAGAAAATGAATGTTTAATAAGTTGACGTAATACTGAAATCAGTCGGGTTACTATTATATTTCCTGACGGCAAGCAACTGATTATAAATGTGACCTCGACATGTGAGTTTGTCATTACGAAAAAATTACGAAAACGATTAAACTGCTAAACATTAAGTTTAATCGATGGTACGCCAATTGGAAGCTGGAAAAGTCCACACCATCACCTAAAAAGTCTCCCTTAAAATATTAAGTGTTTATTTATTTAAAAACGAATCGCTACCATAGCAGAGCAACCAGCACAGCATCCAGCACAATGCCGCGAAAACCATTACAATTTTATCTTTAACCTGTCAAAATAATACATCCATCTGCTGTCTTCATATACTTTCTTGGCGGATGACTATGGTCATTATTGATGAATATGATCTCTCCTTCGGAGTTACACTTCAGTTTCGCCTTGCACTCAACTTTCCTGGTGGAACAACCCCAGCGGCCTTTAGTTAGCTGGGCAAACGTGTAGCCACCGATTAAGATAAGATCCTTGCCTCGTTGAGATTTTATTATGTGGATACCTGTATGATACAGACGAAGTCAATTAGGCATTGCCAAGTATAGATTCTTTTCATTCAGATAGACAAAACTGTGTAAGAGGCCTGCCTGTCAATATCAGGCGGAGTGCAGTCATTTCGACGACCTAAACATTAAAAAAAATAGTATTCTCAATTACTCATGAGTGAGGACACTATTTCTTTTTAAACAATCAATCGATCAATCAATCAATCAGCTTACTGTTGTCCACAGCTGGACATTGGCTTCTCCCAATGCGCGCCATTTAGTCCGATCCTCCGCCTTCCTCATCCAGGTCGTTTCAACTACCTTTTTCAGGTCGTCAGTCCATCTGGCTTGGTCCTACCTTCCACCGACACTGTCTCACGGTCTCCACTCTAGTACTCGACTTCAGCTTGTTTATTCTAATTTTTTTACACTATTAAGTTTTTTTTTATACAACTGAGGTGGCACACTAGCACACGACCCACCTGATGGAAAGTGGTTACCGTGGCTCATAGACGTGTGCAAGCAACGCCAGGGAGTCACACTCGTGCTGCCGACCCTGCAAAGTTCCGTATCGGGGATATATTTATATAGGTCTATTTATTCCCGGAAGGGTATTTGACCTGGCACTTTCTACATACATAATATAGAAGGAAAAATTTCAATTGATTCATACGCGGTTCATTGGCTCAGTGGTGAGAGCTTTCACCTTGTAAGCGAAAGATCGAGGATTCCCGCCTGAACCAATACGAAAAATTTCCTATCTTAAACGACTTACTTATTCTAAGTTTTAAAATTGAGGTATTGATTGATGCGAGCACCATATCAAAGTTAAAGTCAAAAATAATAAGGGGCATTAAAATTTATTACAAAACGTCGAAAATAACAAACATAAAATAAATATTTCTTTTATGTATTTTGATAATTTATTATCTTCATTTAAACATATTAATTACCATACCATGATTTAATACATTAAAAAATATCATAGATTATTACAAACAACCCGTACGGACCAGCCCCTCTAGACAAGTGTCAATTCGCTAGCAGGCGTTTGATGGAATAGAATGACGAATGAATAGGATTTCACGTATTTGACATGTGTTAACGACTGTCATATACGTCAAATCCCATACATTCGTCATTCTATTCCACTAAACGCCGGCAAGCGAATTGCCACTTGTCTAGAGGGTCAGGGCCTCATTTGTCTTGCCATTGGTCCAAGATCCCAAATCTTGGACCTGATATTTCTGAGGTATCATTTGGTTGCTATGGTGCCGGTTGAAGTCTACCCGTAACGTATTTGTTAAAATGAGTGATGAGGCCTTGAGAGAAGTTAAATGTCGTTTAATTGATTTATATTTAAAGCTTAACATATCTTCCATCAGATGTAATCGCCAGTTTCCTTGCAGGATGCGTGTGGCTGGTAATCATATCAATGATATTTCCTTCAACATCGAGCTTGAGTTTAGCCTTGCATTTAGGAGAATTAGTCGAGCAAACCCACCGGCGAGGTGTGGTTAATGCGAAAGTGAAACCTTGAAATAATATGAGTTTCTTTCCTCTCTGTGACGTCACGATATGGTATTGCTGATGCTGTGATCCTGTAAAGTAAACATGATTGTATCCGACTGTAGCTCCTAAGATACTGCCGCAGTGGAGTTTGTTGCACCGTTTTATCTTCACCAGCGCCTCGGAAGCGGTGGATCCGATCCGCGTCGCGGTGCCACGTTTGTTCGTCACGAAGGACGACGCCTTCGATATTCGGCTGGGTGCTCTAAGTGGACTACACCTTTGTTCCATCAGATGCAATAGATAGCCTTTTTCCACGATGAGTGTGGCTGGTAATCATATCAATGATATTGCCCTCTATATCGAATCTCAGTTTAGCCTTGCATTCAAGAGAATTAGTCGAGCAAATCCACCGGCGCGGCGGGATGTGCTTTGTGCGAAAGGGAACCCTTTAAAAAATATGAGTCTTTTTCCTATCTGAAACCTCACTATTCAGTACTGTTATAATTCCGAAATATAAATATGGTTTAAAATAACTTAAACCTAAACTAAATCATCATCATTTTGAGACAAAACGGGTGATATATTGTCAGATAAAGCCTGGATACCGAACGTGTGACTTATTCGGTCGACTTCGTAATGTACAAAGCATAAAGCGTCACATATAGATTTAGATAGGAAGAGACAAGACTTTACTTATCACACTGAGTAAAACATTTCAGATTTAATTCAAGACTTCAATTAAAATTCATTCAATTTTAATATTACCTAAGTAATTAATAAATACCTATTTAATAAGAACATAACATATAAGCGTATTTGCATGAAATATAATAATTTCTAATACAATATCAATATTTCTGGCAAAAGAACTAATCTTTTCACCAGAGTACAGCACACCACCAGCAGGGCTAACATGCGCGCGTCGTCAAATATCTCGAATCGAGATGAGATATCATCTCGAGTCTTCTCGAGCGAAGTAACGCCGACATATTTTGTCGCGTCAAACTTTTTCAATTGTTGTCTATGGCATACTCATTTTTTAAACATTTATCCGATAAAATCGGCCCGATACGGCCATTTGCTCGAAAGCACAGACTAGTTAGGGATGCTAGGTATGAAAAAAGAGAAAAAATAGTGCAAACAATTTTCGACCTTATTGACATGACATGCTATCGAATTTTTTTTCTTATATTCGTGATCAGCGTCATCAATTAATGCGAAAAGACACGTAACAAAGGAAATGTCATTAAGGTCGAAAATGGCTTGCAGTCGCACAAAGGTACTAAATTTTGATCCAAAATGAACCGAGCACAAGAAAAGTTTACACGAGATAACTTCTCGTCGACCAAATGAAAGACGAGAGACAAAACATTTCAAATGTCAAAATTCGAATAAATAAGGGCACGTATGTTACAATTTGCAGACACTAAGTAGAGATGATTTCTCGAAGTCGAGTTATGTCGACGTCTGACAGATCGCCATGAAATTTGCCATGTTACCAACAGTCGATATCGACATAAAACGGCAAAATCCCTCGAGATAGCTATCTCGTGGCGCGCATGTTAGCCCTTCATGCTACCAACAGTCGACATATCGACATAAAACGGCAAAATGCCTAGAGATAGCTATCTCGTGGCGCGCATGTTAGCCCTGCAGGTTACGTAAATACTTAGTATGGTAATGTGGTTTAACAGTCTATGTCTGTATTTACGTAAGTCCGACGGTGGTTCGTAAGATACACTGCCCCGACCACGAATAATATTCGAATTCGTAACGTAAACGTATCGAGAGAACGAAGCAATGCGATTGGCCGCCTGCCTACTGTGAACCAATCGTAATGCTCGTGTTCCTTCGATACGTTTCCGTTACAAATTCGATTTGTAACGGAAACGTATCGAAGTTCGGTTTTTCGTGCTCGGGGCACTGAACTGATTTTACCTAACGAATGAGGTACCAATCGATTCATTACCATACTCTGGGTGAAATACGCTCCATTTTATACAAATAATATCAAAATGAGGTCTTTTAGATATAAAAATGAAGCGTTCAAAAAAATTTTTTGCGCCTCAAAAAGTTCTATTCTAAATACTACTGACCTTCGTTCGGTGGAAAGCTATGTCTGTATTTTACGTACCCGTAGTTTGGTAACAGTTCTTCTTGATTATCATGTTAAAACTTTAGTAACCCTAACCACTTTTACATAAATGAGGTACGAATCGATGTAAGTCTTTACGTTAAATACCTGTTGTATATCTTATATCACACAACTTAGGATTCACAATCGAATATATTTCCCAGTTGACGTCATCACATATTCTCTTCCTGGGTGCGTGTGATCGCCTGTAACTTGTGCTACCTGAAAATCTCTGGTGAGTTTCAACTTTGTGTAGAACATATCCAAAAAAAGGGGTTTATTCTAGAGAAAGTGTATCCTTTGTACAAAATCAGGTCTTTGCCGCGTTGAGATTGAGCTATCGGGTACTCTAAAAATTTAATTGTCAAATTAAATTGTTAAATGAATATCGAAAAATTCATATCTAATATTAGATAGTTATGTATATTATCTTTTTACCATCTAGACTAAAGAACCATGTATGAAACCTTAGTCTTTCGCGCAGGCTTAGGCTGACATGATTAATACCTACACCTCGCCAACTGATTTGAGTATCTCTACGTATCTTCCAGGTAATAATTAATAAGTACCTAAATACATAAAAAGTTTGTGATATCGTTTGATACGACTTAGGTACAATGTTTCTAAATTAATAAGATAAAACAACAACATTTCCAACTAAATTAAAGACTTCAATTAAAGTTAAATCATTGTTAACTATTTAAATACACCATTTTAGTTTCACATCAGACTCGCCTTATCGACTGTATTTAGGAGAAATTAGACCCTTAAAAAAACAAAACTCAGTACTTGTACGCCGGCCGGGCCATGGGTGCTTCATGTATGCCAATATTTATCAACTGATGCAATAATTCTTTTCTTTTTCCAGACATCTAACATAGTCACTGCCAACCCATTTATTAAACTTAACCATTTTTACAAACAGTGGATGGATGTGGATGGATGCGGAAGGCAATCAATCAATTTTGCAATCAATCAATCATGTGGAAGGGCTGGCTGTCCAGCAGTGGAATGCAGTAAGCTAATTGATTGATTGATTGATTGACAAACGTTAAGTAAGGAATCTACATATTTACCATTAAATGATGTACACATTGTATATCTTATATTAAAGGGATAACGGTTCACAATCGAACGTATTTTCCATTTGTCGTTATTACGTATTTTCTTGCTGGGTGCGTGTGATCGCCTGTAGCCTCTGCTACCTTAAAATCTCTGGTTAGTTTCAACTTTACCTTACACTCCGGGTAATGTGTAGAGCAGATCCAACTGCGGAGGGTTATTCTAGAGAAAGTGTACCCTTTGTACAAAATCAGGTCCTTGCCGCGTTGAGATTTTACAATCTGGTACTCTAAAATATAATTGTAAGATTAAATAGTTAAATAAATTTAAACAATGAGAATCAAATTTAACCAAGGAGGCCTCCTAGAGAAGTCAATTCTATTCTACAAAACGCCAGCTAACGACGTGGCACTTGTCTAGGGGGCAGGAACATCCTTAGGAGATTTAGAAACCAATAGTCAAGAATGTGAGGAAATAATTAAGATAACCTTTCTTTTCAGACATGACATTACGAATAGAAGCCATGGCTTCCCCATCATTTTCAAAAGTTGGTGTAACAGTCTGAAATTGAGATGGCTCTCACTTTCGGTAAATAATTCACCGAGTGCATGCCAAAACTTATACCTAGAAGCCTCGGGTTTCCTTCCCTCCCTATACCTCCTTTCTAAGCTTTGGACATAACCTGAGTGACGTTCGTCTGGCATTCCAACGCAAAAGAGAGCCTGCGCCCAAGCTTCGTCCATCAATCATGTTAAAGAAATAAAAGAGAATAATAGTACATTATGGTACAAGTTTAGTGTGTTAAGTTGGTGATTACCGCTGAGGCGATATTGAGACCCGAGCCGGAAGTTTGATTATAGGTGTCATTATGTGCCTAACTGCGGTGAAATTGAGCCAGTTTATGTGCAAGTATGTTGAAAAATATAAACCAGGCTAACTAACTGACTCACTAGTGGTTCAATTTCAGTTTTTAGTCTTTAAAATGAGTTTCTAAACAGAATCATATTACTAAACTGAATTTTTAAATAAAACATACTAAAAGGACACATACAGATTGTTTACGTTAACTTAAGTACCTAATGGAATAGTATCACAGGGTTACGGATAATATCACTTTAGGGTAAGTAGAAACTACAGATCGCCATTTGCAAACAGATAGAGGTTTCTTGTCTTACTTATAAAGCCAGGATGCTGACGTTACTTTTATGACCTTGACTTGACACATTGAGCTAATGATAAAAATATTTAAGGGTAATTTAACAGAAAATTCATGTGAAAAAAGACGCCATAGATACAATTACATATTTTTATTTAAATTAAATAACGTTAGTAAAATCGTCATTTTTATTGCAACCTTAATTAAGGAGTACAATTTTTACTTAGTATAATTTTATTAGAAAATTGAGTTTCAATTACCCTCACATCAGATTATTCATTTAGAAAGGGAAGCATATTAGGCGATTAAATAGTCGGAATTTAAAAAAAATTGTCGTATCTTGGCTTTACGGGAATGAGTGTAGTCTTAACTTCTATCCCCAAGAGGAAAACCTGTGAGAGAACTTCGCCCGTTAGCCGCTCTAGGCAAGTGGCAATTCGTTGGCTAGCATGGGATTTGACATTTCTGACATGTTAACATATGTGACTGTCAAATATTATATATTCTATTATACCAAACACCGGATAATTAATTGCCACTTGTCTATAGAGGCAGCAGAGACATTGGTGATACTCCCACACCGTAATTGAATGACTGTATTATGATCATGGTAAAATTGATACATATAATCCTAGACTCTTATATTTAATATATCATATGTCATTGTTGATTTGGCAATGTTAAAAAATATTTTTTTTTTGTTAAGAATAAATAAAACATCTCGAAAACAATGTAAACTAATACGAATTGCTTTCCCGACTTATAATTTCAATGATGAACAATAATAAAATCGAATATTTTATTAAAATAATGTTATAATATATTTAACCATTATAATTACTAATTTAATTAAATATAAAATACAATATTGCAATATGTGTAATGTATAAATTATTTTAAAATAATAATAAACGCAACGTGTAAACAAACCTGTTCCAATAAACAAATATAAATAATAATAATAATATTTGCAATTCCTGTTACGCACGAACATACACTCCATTATGCATAAAATACTTCCTTGGCGGGTGAGGATGAATATTGAATAGATTGACTATCCTTCCGTATGAGTCCATCCTCAATCTCGCCCTACACTGAGGATTCTTCGTGGAACACACCCAGCAGTTGCCTTTTATCTTCTTGGAGAAGGTATACCCATCTATCAGGACTAATTGTTTACCCATCTGGGATCTAATGAACTGGTAGTTGTATCCTGGAACAATATTATGTGGTTAGAGCTGGAGCCAATATATTTGAGAGGCAGTTACTTTCCAGTGTGGATATATAATATATGATTGATTATTTTCGAAAGTATTTTATTAATATTTGATGTCTTTAAATATAAAGCTACTATTGAAATATAAACCTTTAAATATAATATCATCATCATATCAGCCACACATAGTCCACTGCTGAACATAGGCGTCTCGTATAGTCTTCCAGAACGAACGATCCAAAGCAGCCCGCATTCAGCGCTTCCCGGCGACCTTGATGAGGTCGTCCTTCCACCTGGCCGTTGGGCGTCCCACACTACGTTTGCCCGTACGCGGTCGCCATTCCAGAACTGTTTTGCTCCATCGGCCATTCAAATATAATATACAGCTATAAATACTGAGACCAGTAGTTTTACCATGATGTACTATAAGCAATCATGTTTCGGGGAATCCAAACGGATATGAAGATATATCGGGTGTATACTAGCTCCATCTCTCTTCCAGTGGACGTGGAGATGCACAATTTCACTTTCATTATGGGTATGGCTAAGGTACAAGGCGGCAACCATTTGAAAAGAAAAATTGTATGGCAATTTCAATTAAACAATTTAATAATCTTTCTTGTAAATGAATAGTCCGCTACAGGTTTCTTAAAGTTTAACTTGTGTCAAAATATACAGAAACCTTACGCCTTATCCGTTATGTCTCTTGCATTTTATATAGTTTAACTCATTAGAGGACCATTCATTAAAAGCTTTACGTGGTTCACACAGTTAAAAATTAAGACAGGCACTTTATGATTCATAAACTTAAAATTAATTCGTCATTCGTCACGTTGCGACCTAATAATTTTAGATTAGGATCTCAATAGAATACATTATCACGTCTTTTAGAATATTTGGTTGTTTTTTTCAATTGCATAAAATGTTTTAGCACCCTACATTCTACATTACATGTATTATGCTCTATTATAAGTTCATCATTTAAAATATCAGTAGCATTCTTCTATAACCGAACAATCTTCCCATTGGACATAGTGACAAGTTCTCTAGGCATATGTGTATGTAAATTCTTCATAGCAACAATATTCCCTGCGTCATTCAGCTTAACTGTTGCTCTGCAGTTGTTGGTTCTTGCGGAACACACCCATACTTGTGAAGACTTGTATTTCTTCGAATACGTATAACCATCTACCACGAGTAACTCTTTACCTTTTTGCGAAAGCATTTTTTCGTACGGAACATTTTTAGGTATAGATATACTTATTTGTAATTCTGTAAAAAAATTGTTACAATAAAATACAGCATGAAGTAAGTAGGTAGGCTCAATTTGCAGGTGAATGATATCTTTCATTGATAAAGGTATTGGTATATAATTCGATATTGCTATTTAATTCCTGTAGTATGTAAATGATAATAAACCTGTGTATGTATCACGGTGTTAAAAGGGGAATTAGAGACTGAATATTCAACAGGGATGTTTTTAAGTCGACGCGTATATTTTTTTAATGTACCACGCATAACAATCTTTTAGTCATAAACATTTCGTGAAAATTTCAACATTAATTTAGCCTACTGGAGTTATTTCTATCTGGGACCTTATACCGATCAAAAATTTGTGCATGTGGTCAGTTCCTAAAACCTAGTAGCTACCTAATACCAATCACAAAATTTACTCGTATGATCAGTTCCTAAAACCTAATAGGCACCTAATACCGATCACAAAATTTGTGCGTATGATCAGTTTTTAAAACCTAGCACCTAATACCGTGCGTACCATTAGTTCTTTAGCTATTGTAATAACCATTTTTAAATTTGAGCGTTTGGTCATTCCCCTAATAAATACCGTGTTCTATATTCATGCGTATGTAGCTTAAGCGCGGCTCTGCAACTACGAGTATTCTCTCTTAAGGAGCATGTATCCTTCAACCACCAGAAGCTCTCCACCTCTGTGATAACGCTCTGGTGTATGATGGGTATTAATGGGCTCATTTGTAGGTTCAACAGTAATCCTGGGTAGTTGTATTGCGCTGTGCCTAAACAGTTGTAATGCAGTCTTTTTTTTGACTGAAGATAGCCCTCGACTGTTGACAAATTCTTAGTGTCTTTTGATAGTTCTATCTCGTCTGATGTGCTGGGTTTGTGACAATTTATTGCTAAAATTATAGTGAAAAAAGTCTACATTTATTGCATAAGCTAGCTGTAAATTTTAGTGGTTAGATAAATTTGTAATTAAGTATTAATTATTATTTTCCTTTTAAGCATCTTTCTCTAAGTTCACTAAACAATGATTATTGTTACTTGCTGTAGGACCTAGGACAGATAAAACGATGAATTTACACTAGGAAAGGGCAATCCCTTGTTGCACACGGCACAGGTACCTTTTCCAGGGATGGCCTATGGTTATTTCAAACTTTAATCTACATCTGTGCCAAATTACGTCATATTCTGTTCAGTCGTTAAGTTACAAACATTTATTACATACTTACTTACAAAAATTATAGTACCTTTCGATAGGATGATGAACTATTGCACCACCCTGTAGAAGTCAATAATGAAAAATACGTCACTACTTATTTTCAAAAAAGAACAATTACCATGGAGTTTTTCAAAACTTAAGAAAATTGTTACAAGTAATTATAATTATCGAAATTAAAAACGCTATTATGTGTTTGACAAATATATTGCCATAATGCATCCTGAAACGTTCTTAAACTTATGATGACGATGAGGACGCGAAAGCTAAAGATAAAATAAAATAAAAATATAACTTGACAAAAAGGAGTAGAAAATAATGGTCTGTGCTTTGCTTATGGCAACCCGTTGAAAAACCATATGTATTTTACGGCAACTGATATAAATGAAGTTTTTGACACAATGCAAAATGTTAGTACAGTTTATAGACTCTTATAAGGTATTAAATAACATTAATTCCTAATTTCATTTTCATTGTCATTTTGTAAATATTTTTCGATTTATATTCGAATAACTTTCCCACTGGGTGTAGTTACAAAATTTCTAGGTTTATGAGTATGAATATTATACAACTTAGTTATTTTCCCCTCGGCGTTCAACTTGAGCATCGCCTTACACTTGTTCATTCTTGATGAACAAATCCAACTTTTAGACAATTTACTAAACGTGTAGCCATTCACCACTAATAATTCGCGGCCTTTTTGTGATAACATCTTCGTATATGGTATGTCGCTTGGTCCTTCTGTAATATGAAGAAAAAAATCTCATAAACTACAATATATCTCTACAACAACAAGTATGTGGAATATTCGACCATATCATCTGGACTTAATTCCAGTTTATTACCATCCAGCAGGGTGTACCAATAGACGGGGTGTATATTAAATAAAATACAATTTTAGCTTACTTTGTTTATTTTTTAGTTTTATAAATAACTATATAAGGCACCAGTTACAAATATCCAAACCAAATTACAGCTTTTTCGACCTAAGAATATCGGAGCTATGCTGTGGAAGGACAAAAAAACCAAAAATATAAAATATAAACTACAAAACTCTAGAAATCAAGCTTAAAATTGTTATGTTTCAGATGTCTACAGGCGGAGTTCTTCAACGAAAATAATTACGGTGAAGTTAAACTTCGTTCAACATCGTTTTATTTATTAAACACACATGTACATGGATACGGATTAAATAATAGGAATGTCCATTTCCTTACAACAATAATAATGATTTAGTCGACAAAGGATATAAATAAAATAAAGTTCATGGTAAGTTAAATAAAAAAATGTATCATTCATATATAAATTTTCCACTGTAAATTAACATGATTTATCAGTAACTTATGAAAATTTGTTCTAATTAATAAATAATAACTAATTTACTTATAGTTAATAAGGATTGTTAGTATTATTTAACCTTATTTCATAATGTTTTATGGCTTATTAACTGGTTAACATTTTTAAATTACGTTAACCCATTGTGTTAGTAAAAACTTATTTATTCAGTAGAATATACTACTTCCGGGCTGTTTGGCCCTGGTCCATATGAAACTTGCGTTCCAGACGTTTCGACGATCACTGCGGTCGACATCAGCAGTGGCGCAGGCCCGGGCGGCGACGAGTGCGCAAATCACTCCCCGTCGGCGATCTCTCTGCGACTGATTTTGTCGTCGTCGTCGTCGAGATGTCGACCGCAGTGATCGATGAAACGTCTGGAACGCAAGTTTCATATGGACCACGGCTAAACAGCCCCGAAGCAATATATTCTACAAGCAATATTTATTCAGTGTTAGTTTTATAACTAAGATTTAAAAAAAAGAGTTAGTAATTGAAGTCTAACTTAGAATGTGTTGAGCAAATATTGAATGTACAGTTGAAAAAGGAGATAAGATTATACCCTTAAATATAACTTTATATGAAAAAGGGTATACTAATCTACTACTTTATAAGTACACATATTCAGTGTTAGTTTTATAACTAAGATTAAAAAAAAAGAGTTAGTAATTGAAGTCTAACTTAGAATGTGTTGAGCAAATATTGAATGTACAGTTGAAAAAGGAGATAAGATTATACCCTTAAATATAACTTTATATGAAAAAGGGTATACTAATCTACTACTTTATAAGTACACATATTCAGTGTTAGTTTTATAACTAAGATTAAAAAAAAAGAGTTAGTAATTGAAGTCTAACTTAGAATGTGTTGAGCAAATATTGAATGTACAGTTGAAAAAGGAGATAAGATTAAACCCTTAAATATAACTTTATATGAAAAAGGGTATACTAATCTACTACTTTATAAGTACACATATTTTCATGTCTTTTTTGGGAAGAACATTTCATTCATATGAAGTTTTGTGTAAAGATGCAACCCTATCTTCTTTGTCGACTGTACATAACTTTGTTATTTTTTATACCACTACGGTGGCAGTAAAACGCACGCCCACCTGATGGAAACTGGTTATCATGGCTAATGGAGGGCAACACCGGGGGCGTTATACTCGCACTGCCGGCCCTTGTAAGGGTTATATATAATTTATACTCTAAAAATTTGCCCACTAGGCGTAGTCACGAGCTTTCTAGGTTCGTGAGTGTGTACATTATTCAACATAATTATTTTCCCATAAGCGTTCAACTGGAGTATTGCCTTGCAGTGGTTCTTCCTTGTTGAACAAACCCAGTGGTTGGATTTTTTGGAAAATGTGTACCCACCAACTACAAGCAGTTCGTGTCCTTTTTGTGATAGCATTTTGGTATATGGTATTTCATGAAATATTCCTGTAATAAAAAAATAATAAGACTATGTTAACAACATAAAATATTTATAACATTTTAACGCAATAACAAAAAGGTTTCATATAAGATAAGATAAGATTCAGTTTTTATTTTGTGTCTATATAAACATGTAATATTTTATATGAAGAGAGAAAGCCGTTTTGAATCACACAGTGACTGACTTAAATGGTTAAAATCAAACAATCTATTGATTTCATTGTAAGATATGTATTAGGTAGATTATGAGATCGATAAATTATAAGATAGCATCACGGTGTAAGAAGTGTATTTATATTCAATCTCTACATTGTTTATATATTGTTATAAATTAATACATCAAATACATTAGGAATCTTTTTTTTGCTTTAGCATAAAGTTGCAAGTTTAAAATAAAATGTCACGGTTAAATATAAAATGTAGAGGTGAAATTATAAAAATATGCCACAGTAAGCAGGCAGACATTGGACATCAAAAATGAAACTAATATTACACACAAATGCAAGGAAATTGAGAACGAAAACTATACAAGGTCAATATGACTTGACCTCGCCTGATGGTAATCTTAAGGTTTCGCTCAGGACTATTTAGGGCTCTTTTATTCTGTAGCGTGTCGCCGGTCGCGTGCAGCGTTCACATTACCTACTTATATTTTGTATTATTGTAGTAAACCACTTTTTAACTGATTCTATCGCGATTTATCAATTATTTACCTTTAGTTAAAAAGTGGTTTTATTTCAATAAGTGATATTCTAGTAAACTTTAGAAAATATCATATATTTTGTATCATCCACGGCCTACGCAACGGCACGTGTGCCGGTCGACCGGCACACGCAGGGCGATCGGATACCGGTCAAACATATGTACCGGTTGAACGTGCTGAAAAATGCAACCGGGTGCAAGCATCATAGTTAAAATGTCATAAAAAAAATTGCGGTGGTCCTAAAATGTACAGCTGAATCGGCAACGCCCGGGACCGGTGACACGCTTCACAACGAAAGAACCCTAAATTAATTAATTATGTGGGAAGGTATTTCAGTTTGTACACTCTAGTTCTGTAGTTAATCACGATAGTTTTATTCCACCTGCTCCAGAATGTTCCTTTACATTACCATCCACCTTTTTCAGACAATTTTATCACTCTACCCGCTGGTGTCTTCACAAATCTTTTCGCTGGATGACAATGGTAGTCGTTCATGGCTGTTATTACGCCACCTGGGACAACCCTCAGTTTGGCTTTACATTCCGGAGTGTTAGTCGAACATACCCAGTAGTTTTTATATTTACAAGAATATGTATAACCGTTGATAAGAATCAGAGTCCTTCCTCTCTCTGAAGTTATTATATCGTAAGGTATACCTGTATACAAAAGTGATGATAAAAATATTTTAGAATACATACGTCAAATAATAAATTAGTCAAAGATAATACTTTCTTAATACCTAGTAGAATAATAATATCTTTTTTAAATTAAAAATACATATATCAATCAATCAATCAATCATCCATCAATAATAAATAAAAATGAATTGCAATTCTGTTAGTTTAAACCTCGCGAACGGCTGAACCGGCTAGTCTTGAAAAATTTGTGGATGTCTAAAGAAGGGTTTAAACAGTACAAAAATATGGGAAATTGCAACTTCTTTTTATTGATTTTGAGGCGGTACGTAGTTTGCTGGGTCAGCTAGTCAATACTATATTTGAGACAGGATTCTCAGAGGACAAAATTTTATTTCTAGTTAAAAGTCGTTGACTGTACCATGAGACATCAAAGTGCGTACGGACCAGCACAAGGGAGTGTAATGTAACATTCGTTGTCGTTTCGTCATGCGCTAAAATCTTCTCGTCGGTACTCGCTTGTTGCCCAGTACCTAGTGATATAATGATAGCATATTTCAGGTTTTCACATGTTCTATTAGTTCTATTACACCCTTGCGAGGTGTTTCTTGCATACATATAATACATAGAAACACCCAGATCAATGCCAATACCCATATTCATGCATACAATTATTTGCACTGAGCGGGTATCGAACCCGCGCCTCCTGCGTTCACTACCGCCACGCCACGGAGGCTGACAAATCTCTGTCAAAGTCTGTTCTTATTTCTTTATTGACAAATAAAACTAAGTATTTATTACATAACATTCTTAGACTAAAAAAATATTTATTAGTTATAAATAAACATCATGGAAATTTCACTGACAATACTCATTCATAAAAAAAATAATGTTATTACCAAAAAAATATACTTAATTCATTCTTGAGTCTCATCCAACTTGTAATAGTAGGTACGTATGAGTACTAGGTATTGGTATGTGCCCCCGTTTCTAACTCATTACAGTACTCTACTACATGAATTTTTTGAAACAAAATGACCAGAAATATAAATAAAAGAGTTATTATTCATACTAATATAATAAATGCGAAAGTAACTCTGCCTTTCTGTATGTTACACTTTCACAGCTAAACTACTGAACCGATTTTGATGAAATTTGGTATAGGCTAGATAACAAAATAAAGGATGAGAAAATAAAGGAAATAGACTATGTTAGGTCGCAATAACCGACATCCACGCGAGCAGAGACGCGGGCATAAGCTAGTTATAACTAAAAGCTTGTTCGAAATGGGACGTCTAGTATAATATCAATCATAAGGCATACAATATCCGCGATTCAGTTTTGAATAAACAAAACATTCAATAACAAAATAATACAAAATAGTTCGATTCTATTCACAAATTCATAACACATTACCTATTTTTACAACATTGTACCATTTTAACTTTGCTTGGCTCTGGCAACATGCTCTAAACTATAACATAACTAATGAGATCAAACAGACGTCCTATTTTAATATTTTATATATTTATTATAATATATATTTAACACTTCTCACAAAAATTACAATAGTCCAGCCAACGAGTTGTGTTAATTATTGTGCCCGGTTGATTAGTCAATATATATGTCGCCGCCGACTAGCTTAATCAACCGTTCAATTAACAGCCTAGGCAGTTAACTAAACGGCGCCATTCTAATAACGGCCTGAATGGTGTTCAGCTATTTAATTAAACGGCTAGGCAAATAGCTTGAACCGATGACGTTTAACTACTTGCCAAGCCATTGAATTAAACAGTTAGAAAAATGACTTATTTCTGTATGGTTATAAAAGAAAATAACCACGAAGGCTTAATGCTAGCTAACTAGCTAGCTTTCTAACCTAAATTAGTCGGATTGCGCAGCGTACAATAAACTTATCACTAATTTTCTGTGAATACACCTCTGCAGAGATTTACAGGTGTAAGTATATGAATGTAATTTTCTATCTTATTTCGAGGTAGTGCCGCATCTTACGATTGGGCTAAGCATTAGCCAGCCAGGTTATTAAATGATGTAATAAACGAGACTGCTGAATATCATTCAGGCCGCTAATTGAATTGCGCCGTTTAGTTAACTGCCTAGGCAGTTAATAGGACGGCTGATTAAGCTAGTTGGTTGATATATCACGATCCTGTCAATATATTGATAATATTGATGTGCAAACGCGATTCGTGCGTATATTATAGGATGGTGATACTGCATAGCAATAATATTGACTATCTACACGCGCAGTTTCCTTCCCTACAGCAAGAGACACGTAAATCTATTTATCTACTCTGATACTATAATACAAAGATTATAAAATTGAAATCAAAACTCTTATGACGAACATTACGCACAGGCCAAAAAAAAAGTTTTATTACGATACAGGTCTTGTATGGACACCTATATCATGAAATAACTTTTTAATCATAACGATACACCTATACAACCTACATCTAGACTGAACCTCTATTTTTTTAAAAAACGGCCTATTCGCAAAAAAAAAGTAGAAACGCGCATGCGCAATCGATGTTTGCGCCTTGGCTTGGCGTCAACTTTTTTTTTAACATTTATATTAAACAAAGCTTGGTTTTGTTTGTAAAATAATTTAGTTTATGTATTATAGTATGAGAGTAGATAAAGTAGTGTATGACACTGTACATAACTTGGTCTTATAACACTCGTGTGATACAATAAAAAAACTCGCCTGCTACGACTCGTTTTTTTAAAACACACTCGTGTTATAAGAACCCTTATTATGCAACAGTATCATAAACTACTATTATTCTCTCATATGCAATAGTATAATGAGACTATTTCGGTAGATTCTTAATACTATTAGTTCTTATCATCACCTTACATTGAATAAATTGAACAAGATTAATCGTTAATTCTTAACATTCTTCCTTCAGGCGTTTTATAGTACCTTTTTCCTGGATGTGAATGTCCTCCTATCAGTTTGAGAGCCATCCCATACTGATTGATCCTCAGCTTAGCTCTACAGCCCGGATAGTGAGTGGAACAGACGCAAAAGTTTTTGGACTTGAAGGAGTATGTATACCCGTTGATCAAAACCAGCTGCCTTCCTCTCTCCGAAGTTATAAGCTGATAAGGTATACCTGTGTACAAGAGCATTATTAAATGTTAAAACAAAATATAAATTAAAAAGTTGTTGAACAAAATGTTTGCAGTGTTACCTTGTAAACAATTTTAATATATTTTTTTCCCAGCCGTCACCACAACTGTGATTCGCAACCAGTTGCACTGGAAGAATTTTTTACCTCTAATATGCAGTCCGTCAATCGTCAATTGACTGTACATACCCCGCTAGGAGGGGGTAAAAAAAAGGGTGTGTGAAATCCAGAGAAACGGCCTCCATTTATGTATTTAGTTTTTGAAACAGATCGTTATGCAATAAAATGCGCTAATTTTTTTATCATGATACATTAATGATACATTATAATATATAATTACATATACACCACTGTTTATAAGTCAAGACTAATAGGATTGACCAGACCGGGGATTGAAAGATCTCACAGATTCAGACATCAAAGAAAATCCTAGTTTTTTATTAGGCTATATTAGTCCACTGCTGGACATAACCCTCCCCTAATGAGCGCCATAGCGCCCTGTCTGCAGCTTGCCGCATCCAGCATCTGCCCGCAGTCTTTCGTAGGTATATAGTATGACAAAATTGAAAAGCTTATATCAACGATATGAAACATAATTTATAGTATTTTTCAAGAAAACAAAGATGCAATACAGTGTAAAATACTTAATATAAAACACATAAATTACAATACAAAATTATCGAATTATCAAGTGGCAAAAAAAAATACAATTAAAAGTTGAACATCAAAGACGATTACGAAATACTTCTTTCAAGATGTATAATGCTGATTATAAATTACATATGTATAGATGTCCAGGTGCGTAAAGAGAATCTGATAAATATAATGGAATATTTTTAGTTCCTCTAAATATTTCTATGTTTGTATACCTACTTACATACTTTTGAAATGTATCTTTCATACTTTTTATTTTCGTTTCTTTGGTTGCTATTGTGATTATACTGTAACTACCACTATTGTAATGTGTTCTTTCTTTCTTTGTGTACCATACAATAAAGAGATTTTCATTCATTCATTCATACATTCTTTCATTATATTACATATTCGTTACATTCCATATTAACTACAATACTAAAATTTTTAATTCTACTAAAATTTCTAAATGCGTTTCATCATCATTTTACCAGTTATCTGGATTGCACCCAAGGTCCATTATGCAATTTTATTGTTTTTTTTTAAATTTCACTTATTACTTACTAGTAGGTAATCCAGGATTATACCTAGGGCTATGACCATGGATATCATTCACTTGTTTTAGTGTACCATCCTTAGCAAAATGTACACGCGCCTTACATCCTATGCTTCTTTTAGAGCAATAAAAGTACGGACTATCGTTCTTTTGCCAATATGTGTTGTCGTTCAATAGTAATAATTGTTTTCCTTTAGACGTAGGAATGAACTCGTAGTATATATCTGTAAAGTAAACAGAACAAGGTTTAAGACTAGATGTTTATTTACAAAATAAAACCATTAAAATTGATATTTTATTATGAAGTTTAACAAAATATACCCGGTCAGATGTCCAGTGATTGTATCATAGATGTTAGCAGCAAACAGAATTCAATTATATATGCGAAAGTATATATTTAAGCTGACAGGCCCGTCTGTATGTTACGCTTACAAGCCTAAACCGCTGAATCGATTTTGATGAAATTTGGAACATGGGTAGATTACACCTTGGGAAAGGACATAGGCTGTTTAGTCGCGATAAACTTTCACGCTTGCGGAGCCGCGGGCAACGGCTAGTTATTTATTTTTATTATTTATCATAACCTCCCAAATACCTAATTAAATTTCCCAAATAACAAATTTAAAAACCAGTAAATAATAAGCTAATGTAATTTCTGTTTCGTTAACGCACATGCATGTCCTACATAAAAACAGTTATTTAAAAAAAAAAAAAAAAGAAGCAACTGATATTACTGCCATTCCCACTTACCATTGAAATTTGAAAGCCAGTGAATATTATGATTTCAGTTTAGCATTGCATATGGTATAGTTTTTTTTTATAATTACCGCATTATTTTTAAAAAAATTATTCATAAAAATTACAAGTAGCCAGCCAAGCTTTTGGCATAAAAATAACCTGCTTCGGGTCGTCTTTAAATATTTAGTCATAATTTTATGGTATCTTAACAAATTAAATGTGGATTTTTATTAATAATGGCAGGTACATTTTATTTCGGGATTATGTTCAACTTCTATAGCATTTACGCTCCAGTGGTTCGATGAATATTATACTGAGGTGGTTCGTGTCGGTGCAAGTTCCCTATCGCACTAATAGTCCCATCCTTTCGAAACTCAAGCGAGCTCTGCACCCAAACTTTAACGTCGAGCAAGTATCAGGAATTATTGTTTTGATAGTACGTATTATTGTTAAACCTCAATAACCTCCCCCCATTACGATAAGGTACGAATTTCTAGTACGAGTAATACGAATTTGCAGTCAATTCTGCAATTAACTTAAAATAAAAAAATAAAAAAGAACCGCGGTAGCCCAGTGGTATGGGTAATGGACTGCTGAGACGAGGTCTCGGGTTCGATCCCAGGTTTTACCATGGCACACACCAATGACTTTTCGATGCTTTTCGAAGTTATGTGTGTATTTATCGCAGGTTTATAAGTGCCCTGTTAATGGCAATAGGGACCACTGGACCACTTGGATACACTGGCGAAATGTGGGTGCTAGCACCTCTGCCTACCCCTTCGGGGATAGCACCACTGCCTACCCCTTCGGGGATATAGGCGTGAGTTTATGTTATGTTATGTCTTTCCTAATATCGTTGTCATTACCTGCGAACACCGCTCAATATGTGTATGCCATATCTATTTGCATTTGACTGTGCGTTTGTAATGTTTCTATGTTTGTATAACTAGCTGTTGCCCACGCGTGCGCATAATACTACCCAATTTCGTGTCCACATAAAATGAAACAAACAATCCCATTATATTTTTATTTTCATCAAAATACAAGTAGTTACATACAACATAGGTAAAATACACGTTGTTTCATGCGACATGAGTACATCACACTTAGTTCCATACAATATAGGTAGAATACATATAGCTACATGTCATCATCATCTACATTTAGATGTTATCCTGATGCATCCGAGGCTGAGATGTCCTCGGTGTTCAGTGTCCGCCTTCAGGCTCTTCCTCCTCCACTTGGCATGATCTTGGGCGTCCATGGTAGTAAGACCATTTGCACGCAAGTGACTTCTTGGGCCTACCCCTTCTACTTGGACCCGTCGGGGGCGCTATGCCAAGCATTTGCTACCCATAAAGCTTGGCCAGCTGCGGATGCGCCATCCACCACAGCATTTTTTATCTCCATGTGTCATGTCATGTCAGGTCCTACTCGTGTCGCTCCAATAGCGGCCACGCCTCACAGCCAAGTAAAAAGACAAGCCAAGCAAGAAGATTGACATTTCATCAGGCCACCTCAGTGATATAAAAAAACTTCGTAGTCGATGCCACCAGTGACATAAACTACAGATCCCAGGTACTAACCTGGTCCGTGCGCTCGACTAAGTCATCGCCTACGAGGACGGGTGTGCAATCTGTTGAGTTTAACGCCTAGTATCATGTAGTACATGTAGCTACATGTAATGGGTAAGATAAATGTGGTTACATATAACATAGGTACAATACACGTAGTTACACTAGTTTTGTGGAACATGGGTACAATACACGTAGTTACATACAACATAGGTACAATACACGTGATTACATATAACGTAAGTACAATACATGGGGTTACATACAACTTAGGTACAAAACACGTGGTTATATGAAACAGGTATAATACACGTAGTAGCATACAACACGAGTACAATACACGTAGTAACATACCACACGAGAACAATACACGTAGTAACATACAACACGGGTACAATACACGTAGTAACATACACTACATGTTATAATACTACAAACCGTATAACTTCTTTAGTTCTGACCAGTAAAGTCTAAGAAAATGATGCAGTGAATGATTAACCATAAAATACAATCGATGGATATAATTGATAATTGCAAAATACGACAAATCTATTTGAATTATTTTAGTACATATTTAAAACTAAATTAAATGCAATATAATTCGGTACAATTAATGTATTAAATGATGAGGTAAATTCTTTATAAACAGCGTAGGGTACTTTATATGAATACGCTCACTACGGGACCAATGATTATGAACGCCCACTACGGGATCATTAGACAACAGTGTTGAAACTATGTCGTGTGTATTAATAGTATGTACGTATAGTACGACTGTTTAAGATCAGACAAATATATACAGCCCAGACTCAGCCTCAGACGCATGACTCGAGTCAACAATAGTGCCTGCAGAATAAACGGAATATGAATGAACGGAATACTGCAGTATGCTCACCCCTTACTACGTCTGAATTCCGTTCTGTTATCTCAGTTCTACGACCCTGACTAGAAAAATCTTTATAACCTAAATGTTTATGTAAGTATTGTTATTTTGTGCCTACGCTTGGCAGCTTTGCTACTTACTAACAAGATATATTGAGATGTGTATAATATGATTAATGTATTTTAAAAACCTAATCGAAGAGTTTAAATAATATATTTGGTAAATACTTAATTAATTATGCACACTGTGGAATCATTAGGCAACTGCATGGGACTGCCACGTTTTGGGACGTTAATGAAAGTCGTCAACATATATCGCCTTACATTGATCAACCCATTATATTCTATTCCTGGGTAAAAGCAGGCTTTTACCCAGGGTTTGGCCAATATATTAAAAATTCAATTTTTTTCTATTCCACTAACGTATTGCCATTTGTCTACAAGGGCAGACTATTATTTTAATACCATCTATAGCTATAATAGTATTTATGCTATAGTTACACACTAAAAAAAAGACGGGTTGCACTCTGGGAGTGCCGGCAGAAGTGAAAACATTTTCTTTTTTTCTTTCTTCGTTATATATATAGAAAAAGATAAAAAAGAACATACCATACCTATAATATAGCGCTAATCATAGAACCTATCACTTATTTTCTGCTAATTTTCTGTCAGAAGAAATTAATAAATTATGAAAAGAAAAAATAAACACAAAAAGTAATAAATTACAGAAAGAAAAAAAATCATAAAAATAATAAATTACAAAAAGAAAAAATAATCACAAAAAGTATCAGAAGGCCAGATGGTTTGAACCCGATACTATTTGAAACTATAAGGACTTACAGTCGAAGTGCTTACCGTTTAAGCTACAAAGCTATCTATGGTAAATTGCAAAATAGATAGTCTTTACCTAATCTTGTATGACGTCAGTCGTCGGTTACGGTTCAAAGGTCTACTAATCCTGACGCTTCCTTAACATTTTACACCCATTCAACGCCGCTAAAGAAGTTTTCACTTCAAAAAATACTATCTGACATTTCAGTTCATCATTATCATCATCACTTTCGTATTAGTCTCAGTCACATCCGTGGCTATCACCTCGGAATCCGGGGACAGCTATGTTTTATTTCTACAACCTTAAATTAGGCGAGTGGTTTTATGGTATTTTACTCGGTTTAAAACCCTGACTAGACACGAACTGGTATTCTACTCGATTTAAAACCCTGACTAGAAACGATATTAATTACTTAAATGTATAAAATATGTTTAATCTTCTGCTTAAATGTTATCTAAGAATTAATTTTAGGTACCTACATAGTAATTAATAAATTAATGTTAGTAAGTATGTGTGTGTATGTGTATTAATTTATGTTAGTAATATTCAATGTTTCAAGATTAAACCGTGACCAAAGCAGTATTTTATAACTGTGCTTAGTAGCCTACCAACTTACTAACAAGAAATGTCTAATGCCTAATGTCCTTTATAAATCTTATATCTAAGAATTTAAACTATCACTAAACTCACATTACTATTGGAAATATTAGGATATTTACCATGTTGTGATATTTACCATGTATTGTTTAGATATTTCGGTGCTCGCGCGGTCAATATCGGATATTACAAACATAACATGGTAAATTTCCTAATATCTCTAATACTAAAATCTAAGAGTTTGAATAATACAACGTGTAGGTACTAAGAACAATACATGTTTAATGTCCTAGTGAATCTAATACTCATACAATATATAGGTACTCGTCGGGGGCCGCGTGGTCCCCCCTCCCGAGGAGGGCCAGACCGAGAGGAATGGCCCTGGGTCAGCAGGTGTCGCGAGACAACCTCACCTTCGGCCTAGCACAACGACCCACAGACAGAGTTTAGTCGGTTCGAGTCCGACATAACCTCCCCCTCCAGCTCCCGCACGTAAGAAAAATCCTTCTTGGCAGTTGGGTAATTATCCACACTATTTGATCATTAGATAATAGTGTTGATACTATTATGTATCTATACTTAGCTTTACTAAGATCAAATATAAAATAGTATCACTATCTTTAGTCTCAGTTCATCATGATGCGATCATGGTACAGGTATCTATAATCCTGCCTGACCTTTGACCAAGTTACACCGGCCGTTATCTCAGGCTGAATCATCACCATGTTCGTGTTAGTGGCGATCACATGCGATGCTATCATCTCCCCGGAACGCGGGGTTCCACCCTGTTGTCTCTTCTTTGGCCTTAATCTCTGACTAGAAAAAACGTTAATACCTACACGATCATCGAAGTACTAAGAGCTTAATTAATGTTTAAGATTAAAATGTTACCAAAGCAATAGCTAATCCCTGTAATTAGTAAACTACTATCGTACGAACAAGAAACAATCATTGAAATTTTATATGGTAGAGTTATACCTAAACATGCATATAAACCGACGCTTTAAATACTCCTTTTTTGACGTCGGCTAAACTTAAATACGTTTTGTAAAATTTCTTCGTCCTTGCTGCCACTATGTCCCGTTGCCGTGTAATGGGTAACCTTAGGCCAAATTCGTACTGCGAAATAACATCGCGCGATTATTTCCGCATAATTCTGCGAAATATGGAATTACCGCGCGAAAATATAGCCGCTAAAAAATTTGTATTTTGTCACAGAATCTATCTGTGGCACAGGGTGATTTAAGTCAAGCATATTTCTTGAACACCATTACAAAGTTGTAACGTGTAGGCACACTTTCTAAAAACTTACAAAAATTGTGCGAGAGTTTATTCGCCGCGTTCCATACGTGAATTATATGCTACCAAAAATTATCGCGTGCTGAAATTTCTCGTACGAGTTTAGCCTTACAAACCTCTTCAGCGCGTCAATTTACTTTTTGGGTATTCATGACATTTTGGAGGTTTGTGGTCATGATGTTCTGAAATCTGTGTGATTGAACCCTTGACATCCACGACCACACGAGCCCTGCATCCATTGTAGAACCGCGAACAGTAATAGTACCGAGATAGATTCATTTGCCAATACTCATAGTTGTTTAGTATCAATAACTGCTTTCCTTTCTTCGATTGAATGAACTTGTAGATTAATGCTGAAAAATATAAGGTTAGGTTAGGTTTATAATTTTTGTTTTATAAAGTGTAAAGAACTACAGAACTAGCCTAGTCTAAAAGGAATTTATTCGAACACTAATTACTCTAAAAAACCGACTAAGGTTAGAGGCAGGAGTTAAAGGGAGGACATGGTAAGATTAAAATACCAAAAATGTATTTATTATAAGTATAATAAATGATGTAAGATTCAATGACAATACCAAGTGATATTTTACAAAATGATGTTCTTACTTGCGAGAGGTTTTAAAGAATCTAATCTATTACTGCTTCTACTCTTCGCACCAGAACAAATATGTCGTAAATCGTTAATTAACCATTTATCCCTTCCTATTGCATGCGCTTGTGAGAACAAATAAATAACAGTTTGCTTATTTTTTATTTGTTTTATCATGCAAGTTGTGGTAGTACATGTTTATACCTAGTATACCTTTGCATAGAAGTAGCTTACATTAGAGTTCTATGCATATAACATGTACCGGTGCTTCAATTGTAACATTATCTAACAGTATCTGTTACTACAAATACTGAAATCCACCCAAATACTCTTTGGGTTGGAGTCAGGTTGACTTGTTTACAAAAAAAGAGTAACAATAGACAAAAAAACTACGCTGGAAGACGGTCGCAAGAAGACCAAATTGTAGAAAGTGTACGCAGACCTTTGTTGTCGACGTTTTATGGCTTAACTCTTCATCATCATCATTATCTAAGCGTGAATTCCGGTTACATCCGAGGTTTACACTTCGAAGCCAGAACGGCTTTTCTAGAGACGACTGCTATCTAACTTCCAACTCTGAAATAAAAGCCTGCACCAGAACCCCATTCCACAAATGTACCTGCTTGTAGTTCAGACTGGGTCTCGAAGATCTTGTTGAGGGTTTAAAAACCTCTATTAGATTCATTCAATCCTTCAAAAGTATATGCGTCCCATCTGTAGGATGAATGAAGTATTTAGGGGGTTCATGTCCATGATACTTTTCTACCTCTTTAAGAGTGCCGTCTTTTTCAAAGACGACCCGAGCCTTGCAACCATTGTACCCTTGCGAGCAGTAGAAGAAACGGGAGTGGTTCTTTTGTGAGTAAGTGTACTCATTGAGCATTAATAGCTGTTTGCCTCTTTGTGTGGGTATAAACTTGTAATTCACTGCTGTGAAACAAATGGGCTGAATTAGATGAAAGATTACAATGAAGTAAAAAAAATACGTTCTACGTAAGAAACGTAGAACACATTTTTTTTGGTTTATCTTGAAATGCTCATTTTTATGAAAAATGGGTATTTCAAGATACATAAAACTTTAATTACAGTCGATAATTACATTTCTGAGAATATGTACAGTCGACAAAAGATATACGGTTGCACTTTTTAGGGTTCCGTGGCCAAATGGCAAATAACGGAACCCTTATAGATTCGTCATCTCTGTCTGTCCGTCCATCCGTATGTCACAGCCACTTTTTTCCGAAACTTTACTGTTGAAACTTGGTAAGTAGATGTATTCTGTGAACAGCATTAAGATATTCACACAAAAATATAAAAAAAAATTGGGGGTACTTAGAACTGAAACTCATTTTTTTTTTCAGCAAACCCATACATGTGGGGGGCGGTATCTATAGATAGGTCTTCAAAAATGATATTGAGGTTTCTAAAATCATTTTTTTCTAAACTGAATAGTTTGCGCGAGAGACACTTCCAAAGTGGTAAAATGTGCCCCCCCCCCCCCCCTCTAACTTCTAAAATAAGAGAATGAGAAAACTAAAGAAAATATATGGTGTATATTACCATGCAAACTTCCACCGAAAATTGGTTTGAACGTGCTATAGTAAGTAGTTTTTTTTTAATACGTCATAAATCGTAAACCGCAATTTACCTACTTGCTGCTACAGAACCCTTCACAGGCGAGTCCGACTTGCACTTGGCCGCCGCTTTTATTTATTTATTTAAAATTTTAAGTAAGAGTGCAACTGTACACATACAAAATCGCAAAATTGAATCAGAAAAAATTGTTAACAGCTTCTCCCAATAATGAAAACTCATATTCTGTAGGTTTTTATTGTTCCCTTCCAAAATTATATTCAGATCCAACAGAAATACAGTGAATTATAAAGTTCCTTTTTTATCTATTTGCACAAATCATCGTTCATCCTATTCTTATAATAATTTAATGTATAAATAAACAACTATGCTAATAATGCTGTGTCTTATAACAAAAGGTACCACTCAATGGTTTTCTTAACATAATGAAAACTTTTGAGTATTTGTAGCACAAGAATATGAAGTTAAATTTCAACTAGTTCAATCAGTCAAATGGAAAATTGAACTACGGAAAAAGCCGAGGCTGTGCCGAGTTCTGAGTCAAAAAATATAGGAATTAACTCGAAGTCCATTGACTGGGAAAAGACGAGAGAAAAAAAAAGGATTCAAATGGATTTTTTCACAGAATACAGAAAATAAAAATTTATAACTAGTGTCGCCATACTCAAATATATTACGCCCAATCACGTCACACAAAACAGTGGGTTCCGGGAGGCCATGACACGGGTCTGCGATGCGGGTATGCCTAGGGCTCCAGCCTATAATCCGGGGCGTCGGGTCTACTGGTGGAATGCGGAGATCGCGAGGCTGCGTCAAGCCTGCGTGATCACGCACCGCCGGTGGGCTCGACTCCGTAGGAGGCGTAGCCGTACCGCAGATTCGGAGCCCCGACTGGCGGAGCTTCACGAGGGATACAGGGAGGCCCGGAATGCCCTCCGAGCGGAGATCAAGCGGTCTAAGGCCGCTTGTTACCGGGAGCTCCTGGAGACGCTGGAGCGGGACCCATGGGGGCGGCCTTACCTTATGGTAAGAGAAAAGCTGCGCCCCCGGGCCCCTCCGCTGACCCAGGTGCTCGAACCGGCTCTGCTCGGAGGAGTGGTGGAATCCCTGTTCCCGGCGCGAGCGGAACATGTTCCGCCGCAGATGGCTCTGCCGCCTCGGTCGCCTACGGCACCCAGTACGGCGCCCAGTGCGGTGATTGACGACGACGTGCCCGAGGTCACTTGGGTAGAACTAGAGCTGGCGGTGCGAAGGCTGAGAGCCAAGAAAAACACCGCCCCGGGACCCGACGGCATTCCAGGCCGCGCGTGGGTCCTAGCTCTAGGGGAAGACGGTCTCGAACCCCGACTGAGAGGGTTCCTCAGCGCATGTTTGGAGCGGGGCCAGTTTCCGAAGATGTGGAGGACGGGGAAACTGGTCCTCATCCGCAAGAAGGGACGCCCGGCGGACGAGCCGTCCGGGTACCGGCCCATAGTGCTGCTCGACGAGGTGGGCAAACTCTTCGAAAGAGTAATTGCCAAGCGCCTCGTCGAGCATCTCTCTAGAGTGGGGCCGGACCTGGCGAATACCCAGTTTGGGTTCCGCCGGTGGCGTTCCACTGTGGATGCCATCATGCGTGTGAGGACTCTGGCGGAGGATGCGGTTGCCCGGGGCGAGGTGATGTTGGCGGTGTCCTTGGACATCTCCAACGCCTTCAACACCTTGCCCTGGAGTTGCATCAGGGAGGCACTCGTGTACCACGGTGTGCCTCTCTACCTCCGCCGCATAGTCGGGGCTTACCTGACGGAGAGAGCCGTCGTCTACCCGAGTTCGACCGGAGTCGGTAGGCGTGAGATGTCGTGCGGTGTTCCGCAGGGATCGGTCCTGGGGCCGTTACTGTGGAGCATCGGTTACGACTGGGTGCTTCGCGGTGACTTCGCGTACGGTGCCACCGTCACGTGTTATGCGGACGACACGCTGGTGACGGTGAGCGGGGCTACGCACCGCGAGGCAACCCTGAGGGCCACGACCGCGGTTGGCCAAGTCGTCGAGCGGATCCGGCGGCTGGGTCTCGAGGTGGCTCTGCACAAGTCCGAGGCCATGTTCTTTCATGGTCCTCGGCGCAGGCCAGGCCCGGGAGCCAGCCTTACAGTGGGAGGCACTCCCATCGACATCAAGCTCCAGCTGAAATACCTGGGGCTCGTGCTTGACGGTCGATGGGACTTCGGACAACATCTCCGAAGCCTGCGCCCCAAGTTGGTCACCACGGCGAATGCCCTGAGTCGGCTGTTGCCCAACTTGAAGGGCCCAGGGGCCTCCTGCAGGAGACTCTACGCGGGTGTCGTGCGGTCCATGGCCCTATATGGGTGCCCCGTGTGGGCGGACACCCTGGGGGCCAGATTCCTGCCTCTGCTCCGTACGGCGCAGAGGACGATGGCCTCCAGGGCCATCAGGGGATACCGCACGATATCCTTCGAAGCGGCGAGTCTCCTGGCCGGATCGCCACCGTGGATCCTGGAAGCGAGGGCCCTTTCGGCACTATACCAGTTCCGAAAGGAGGCGCGGGAGCGGGGATTCGATCCCGAGCCCGAGGACATTCGGGCCGAGAAATCCCGGCTCCACCAGGTCATGGTGGCCGAGTGGGAGCGACGACTTGGGCAACCACGCGCAGGGCACGCCGTCATTGCGGCGGTAAGGCCCATCATGGGGGAGTGGCTAGAGAGGCCACACGGGAGCCTCTCGTACCGTCAGACGCAGATGATAACCGGGCACGGTTACTTCGGGCGGTATCTGCATCTGATGGGTATTGAGCCAACACCCGAGTGCCATCACTGCGACGCGAGCGTGGACTCGGGGCTGCACACGCTCACCGAGTGTCCGGCGTTTGAGACGCCGAGGCGGGAGCTTGTGCAGGCCCTGGGGGTGAGAGTGCTCACGCTCTCCACCCTGCTCGCGGCGATGGTCCGCTGCGCGGATGCGTGGGCGGCCAGCGCCTCTTTCTGCGAGCAGGTTATGCTCGCGAAGGAGACAGCAGAGCGGGCGCGGCGCGGTGAGCGAGAAAGACTCGCTGACATCGCTGCTCGCGCCCGAAGGCGGCTCGGGCGTCGGAGGGCGCTCACAGACCTCCGCCCCCCATGAGCGCGGGCCTGAGGGTGACGGGTGGAGCCACCCGTCACCCTAGCAGAAGCAGGCCACGGCGGCGGCGCGCATCGTAGGACGATGCGCGCCTCCCCACACCGGGGTTGAGTCGGGGACGGCGTGGTCCCCACCTCCCGAGGAGGGCCAGACCGAAAGGGATGGCCCTGGGTCAGCCGGGGTGCGAGGGATATGTCGCTAGACAACCTCACCTTCGGCCTAGCACCACGACCCACAGACGGCGTGCGGTTTAGTCGGTTCGAGTCCGACATAACCCACCCCTCCGGCTCCGGAGGGGCGGGTATCCGTGGGGATTTCCCATAAAAAAAAAAAAAAAAAAAAAAAAAACACACACAAAACAGTGACGTGTACGGTCTTAATTAGAAATAGTAAATAATCCTAGGAGAACGAATTCAAATTAACATTGTCACAGTTTTGTAGCACACAAATAACAAACGATAGTTGCCTAACACTTCTTCTTTCTTTTATATTCTATATTAAGTTCTTTTTTAAATTACGTTTTTTAAACTGTTGACTTCTCTGTTCAATATTTAGTTCCTTTTTAAATTACGTCTTTTAAATAACTTCTATGCACGCTACAAGACAAGCTGTTTTGACACCTACCTGGACTAAAATATAGTGCGCCTTTTTGTAATTTTATCTGTATGACAGAGGTCGATAAACCTCAAACACACAGACGTATTATTGTCGGTCGGTAATTATGCGATATCTGTTTTTAGGGCATTATGTATTAGGACACGGCTACGACAACACACTGCTGCGATAATAACGGTCCACGCAATTATTTAAAGGTAATACGCGTGCGGTATTATCGACCGATAGGAACGCGTCTTTCTGTTAGAGACTTTATTGGTCTGTCACAATACTAAATACTTTCTTTTATACGGCCAGTCTAGTAACAAACATAAAACTCATTAAATACCAGACATGATTAATGAAATTTGTCTATAAATATAGTTTTATTCATCGGAGGCTCGTGGTCGTGAGAAGTCATTACTTGAGTAAGAGAACCATCGTCTTCGAATCTTACTCTAGCCTTGCACCTGGTCCTACTCTTCGAACTGCAGTAAAAGTGTCGAGATTCATTCATTTGCCAATAGGTGTAATTGTTCAGCATTAGTAGTTTTTTTCCTCTGGATGATGGAATAAATGTGTAATTCATGCCTGTGGAAAAAAAATTAAGCCATACCTGTTGATAAAGTCTAATTACAGCCTTACCGTACCTACCATGGGTTGCTGGACATGTGCATGTATCTTATAGCTGTACGACAAATGTTTGATTTTAAAAAAGCGGAATCAAATTCTATTGCATTTTTCATAAAATCGTCAGCCTCAGAAAGCATATTTCAGGAAATTATATAATACTCTAGCATTTTAAAACCATAACGTTATTATATGGATTTATATTAAAAATTACATCTAATTTGGTCAGTTTCACCGGTGACATAAATTGCGGTCTCTTAAACTAAATTCTCACGTTTTCCTTGATGAAATTTGTTTGAAAGGAAAAAGAAAGAAAGAAAGAAATGAATTATTTATTCGTACCTGAAAAAGGGTAAAATACAGTTTAGTAGGTACGACTTTCAACATTCCTGTTTATGAGTGAAATCCTAGCTACAAGACGTCTTAACAGCTGCCACAGGCAAACAAAGTTATAGGTCTCCCTAAATGTCCAAAACAGTATTTTCGTAACATAATTACTAAAACAGTTCACTAACATCTTAATAAGAAAGAAAGGAATTAAAATAAATATTCTTTGACGTTTAACACAATCATTTTGAATCTCAATCGAGACTGACTGCCTTCTGGCTTCTGATCTACCGCCACATACACGCAATACACACACAGTAAAATACATACTGCCCATAATAGTGTGCGTGTGTGTGGCCCCGCATTAGTATTGAATGATATATATATGTCGCCGCCAACTAGCTTAATCAGCCGTCCAATTAACTGCCTAGGCAGTTAACTAAACTTCGCCATTCAATTAAGGGCCTGAATGATATTCAGCCATCTCGTTAATTACATCATTTAATAACCTGGCTAATACTTAGGCCAATCGTAAGATGGGGCACTACCTTAAAATAAGATAGAAAATTACATACATACATACATCTACTTAGACCTGTAAATCCCCGAGGGGGCAGACAGAGGTGTTTTCATAGAAAATTAGTGATAGGTTTACTGTGACAGCTGCGCAATCCGACTTGATCAGGTTAGGGTATAGATGGCTAATGCGGGAGCGGAGCGAAGAGTAGCTTCTTTTTATAAAAAAAATTCTCTTCGTGGATATTTTTTTTTATAACTAAACGAAATAAGTCATTTAGTCAGTCAAGTAGTTAAACGTCATCAATTCAAGCTATTTGCCTAGCCGTTTAATTAAATGGCTGAACACCATTCAGGCCATTAATTGAATGGCGCCGTTTAGTTAACTGCCTAGGCAGTTAATTGGACGGCTGCTTAAGCTAGTTGGCGGCGACATATACACTTTTAAATTTGACATTATTCTGTGCGGTTGGCCTTCTTACCGAGGTTAACAATTAACAAAGTTGACTTTTTAATTTACGTACGACATTAGCGTTTTTTATTAATAGATATTAAGAGAGTTCTCTGTTGTCACTTTAATGTTAATAAAGCAAATAATTATGCAGGTACAAACACGTACGTAAAAAAATACATTATGTAATTATTTAACTACATACTACTACTATTATACTATCTAGTATGATTATTATTTACATAGGCTTCTCTTAGGTATAGGTAATTGAATTTTCACTCGCTTACATGGGATTAACGAAGTGACTAGCGAAACGTGGGCGTAACAAGCGGCTCTGTCTACCCCTCCGGGGATAAAGACGTGATCTGTGTCGGCGTTGGTCAGTGACTTTTCACTATTTCTAAATACAACAGCTTCAAGTCATGTATAAGTTCTAGGATATTTTCCACCTCAAAACAATTTTAGAACATGAAGTTATAAAACAAAAAAAAACGTGTATATGGTACATATATTTTGTATGGTAGCTTAAACGCTCAACCGAATGAATGTAGTTAGTCGGTGGTCGGTTTCATGGATTGATGGGCAGATTCAACCGATCGAGACGGACTCTACAGAAAGCCATACTCTTGAATTTAATATAATGTCCATATTAATGCCTGCGCCGGTTACCTGTGTGGATCGCTTCCTATAAGCACTGGTAGGCTACCAGCTTTCTTTCTGTATACGGCCTAAGGTCTAGAGGCACTTTTCTCTTTTACAACTTAACATAATCCCCATGTGGCATCATCACGTACTTAGGTGGTGGGTGAAAATGTACTGGGTGAGAAGCGGGAGTGATCATCCCACTGCTATCCAATTTGATCCGCGCCTTACATCCAGCATCTTTTTTAGAACAGTAGAAGTTTCTTGTCTGGTGCTGCTGGGAAAACGTGTAGCCTCTGTACATTAATAAGTGCTTTCCGCGTTTTGTTGGTATCATTTTGTAGCTCAAAATATCTGTAATAAAGAGTTATGATAATTAGACTTCAAAATAAGGACGGCAGCAGATGGTGGGCTATGGTCTCTGTCTAGCCTTTTGTATGCCATATAGGCGACAGACAAGCACATGTCCCACCTGCCTGAAACCTTCTTGAAGAACCCCATATTGTATTCGCTTGGAAAAACCCCAGCAGGGAGTTCGTTTCATAGCTTGAGCTTACGTGGGATGAAGTTCCTTTCATACTGCACGGTGCGCACCGTTTTCTTTCGCAATTTGTGAGGGTGACTTCCGTGCCTATGACGAGCGGTGTGGTGATAGAAAGTAAGTGATTAAGTAAGCAGGGAGTAAGGTGTGCATCTATATTTATAAAAATGTACATACGTGATAAGGCCATGCTTCATCGAGCAAGAATCGAACGCTTAACCTGGTGCAGTCTTAATTCAATCAATTAATGGCTTATCGCAGTAAATTGCTGGATGTGCAAGCCGGTGATGGACTGAGCCCTGGTGCCAGTTTACCTCTCCAGGTTAGAGGGTTAAACGTTAGTCGCTCTAAATCAAATTAAGAACAGGAGGAGAACGTACTCGTACACCAAAGCGCAAGATTTGGGTACAATTGGAATTTGAAAGAAGAATGGTGCAGGTTTTTTATTGCAATATAGACAACACATGCAGTCAATCAGGCAAATAAAAAAAATTAACTCTGGAAGTACTGATAGGAAATTATTTACTTCACAAAAAAGAGCACATACGAATTGTCACAAATTGTCAAATAGGTTCTGCTGGCCATATAACATTTAAAAAACTATCGTCGATTGGTACTGGTACAGGTGCGGCTGGTGCTGACGACATCGCCACTGACTGAACCGGAGGGGCCCAAAAATTTTCTAAGATAACTGCACAGCACGCCTAACGAATCTTTTACTTCAAAAACGCACAGTTCTAATTTTAACATAGTCATATTTTATGAAGAGACTTTGATATATTCTCCATTTTGCGCCACTATGTATTTTGGCCTACTATGGTTATGTGATATTTTTTGCGAGTTAATAATCTTCATAGTACCACCATGCAGCTTCACTTTCGCTCTACAACCCTTCTGGTTTTTCGAACAGTAATACAAAGTAGATGTGTTTCTAGCAAACGTATAGCCGTCCAACATTAGTAGGAGACCTCCTCTTCTTGTTTTAACAAATTTATAATCTGAAAATAGGAACATAATGTTGATATAATCATTAAGTACATAGGAATTTCTGACACTCCTGTAATATGTAGAATATACTGTTTCCGGGCTGATTGGCCGTGGTCCATGTGAAACTTGCGTTCCAGACGTTTCGTCGATCACTGCGGTCGACATCTTCAGTGGCGCAGGGCCGGGCGACGACAACTTCGGAGACCTTGCCTCGCCGGCGGCTGACGTGCGACTGGCGCGATGCCTTGAATCACGGCTGTATTTATAGGCACGGTCGGAGCGGGGAATCGACTCCCTCGATTCTGATTGGCCAAGCGCTGTGGCACGGACGTACTCGATCCTGATTGGTTGTTTGCACTGTGATACCGAGTGGCTCTCAGTGCTGGGTACCAATCTTTTTGGAGCTGAAATCCCTCGTTCCGACCGTGCCTATAAATACAGCCGTGATTCAAGGCATCGCGCCAGTCGCACGTCAGCCGCCGGCGAGGCAAGGTCTCCGAAGTTGTCGTCGCCCGGCCCTGCGCCACTGAAGATGTCGACCGCAGTGATCGACGAAACGTCTGGAACGCAAGTTTCACATGGACCACGGCCAATCAGCCCGGAAACAGTATATTCTACATGCAACGCCGGCCGTGAAAGCCTGAAGACATATACTCCTGTAATAGCCAAATTTAGCGAAATACTTAGGCCCGCACCTGTTCCAGAACAACGCTCTGTGCCCTTAGCACGAACAACTATCGTAATCGTATCGTTAACGTATTGAGAGAACGAAGCATTGCGATTGGCCGACTTTACACACGCACAGGCCCCCGATTCTGCTAATTTTATGACATAATAACACCACTGTCATACCGCTGACATTGTATAAAATGATATAAAATTTTAGACTTTATAACTGAACTTTTAAGGTCCTAAATGAAAAGAGAAAGAGTTTAAAACATTTTTCATTCACTTTACAAGATTGTCATTTAATTTTAAACTTTAAAAGGATAACAGTAAAGTCTAAAGTTAGATGGCGTTTGTTACAGTGTCTGTGGTACGGAAGTGGTTTTGCTGTGATAAAAATAATAGCAGAATCAGGGCCCAGGTTCGCAGTAGGCAGGCGGCCAAACGCATTGCTTCGTTCTCTCAATACGTTTATGATACGATAACGATAGTTGTTCGTATTAAGGGACAGTTGTGAATCGACTCTCACATTAGAACTGTCATCTAGAATACATTCAGTCATCAGATATAGTTAAAAATTGAGATTCAGAACAGAGTATCGTTCTGGAATACATGCCTTGAAGATATATCCGCGGATCCCAGGCTCCAAGGCAGGTGAACGGATGACAACCAGGATAAAAATAATTATGATCAAAACTACTTACTGTTTTGGAAAAAGAAAAAAAATAGCGCGCCTTTAATTGCCGTATGCAAAAGAGCGAAAGGTTCCTAACCTAAGACAGTTTCCTTGTATCTTCTATGGTTTTGTCCAAGTCAAAAAAACACGTGGTAGATTAAATTTAATGTCAAATTTATTAAAAAAATAAAAATGTAAACCCAACCCAAAAAAGTCCTACATACTAAAATGTAAAACAGTTACACAGATCAAATTTAATTTTAACGGAACAAGGATTCTATAGTGGATTGAATTGTGAAGATGATGGTGTTAAAATTCAATGTTAATTTGTTAAAAATATTAAAGAAGGTATCAGTGGCGAAGAGTGAAAATTTTGTAGCATAAATGTGTAGCAAGCCGGTGGAAATGTTGTAGTATAAATGTAAAAATCTCTACTACGGCTTCCCTTTGTAGAGCAAGCCGGCAGGAATCATGTTGTAGGGACCCCTTGCCACTGATTCTCTGTTTCATCACACAAGGAAAATCGTACGCAGCGACGTGATTACAAAAGTGTAAGCGTCGGTAGCTTAGTGGTTAAGGAGTCGGCCTTACGATCGAGAGGTCCCGGGTTCGAATCCTGGCCATTACACTACCGACGTGAACCCACTCCTAGCACAAGCAATTTAGCTTAGTTGGAGGGGTTAGAGGGAATATTAGTAATTTCAATAATTTCGGTTGCTAATATTCTCATTAAAAAAAAAAAAAAAAAAAAAAAACTTAAAGTCGATACGATTTTGCTTGGTATATTATGCCTAACGCCTTATGCCTTTTCTGCGTATTGCAATTTCCCAGTGACTGCAATAGCAGTGCAGATGAGACAATAAAACGTAAATTACAATAACTATAAAATACGTCAGACTATCTGTGTTCACCATAAAAAAGTTTTCTTAGAATAAAACTCCTATGTAGTATATATGGGCCAAACGAACAGTTTGGTCATATTGACTTCTTTATGGTAATCACATCTTATCGATATAATGAAGCCATGCTTTGCTGAACCTTTTAAAAAAAGCCATTTCTGCATGGAAACATGATTTTTTATTGAAGAATAACGGCATATGTGGCGTGAATTTAAACGTACAAGGTCCAAAGAGTAGTTCCAAACTTACATGCGGGAAGGTTCAGAGCGTTTTTTTTTTACCAATTAGCCAGTTTGACACTTACAATTAGCAACAACCTGCCAACTAAGTTTTCAGTTAGATAATATAAGTAATAGAACAATACTCAATAGTTTTATTTATTGAATTAAATAAAAAAAATATTTGCCTTAAAACTACAATTATAAACCCGTATTCAATATTTTTATTTACTCTTGAGAAAGAATAAAAAAATAAAAAGGAAACTGTAGCATAATACACGTATAATTTTACACATTTGTCGTTTTAGAGTGTTTTAAAGATCAAAAATATCAATCAAAAATTATAGCAAATTGAAACTTTCGAAGTCTCTCCTGCCCCTCTAGACAAGTGGTAATTGACGTATGTATGGGGTTTTTATTGACAGTCGTTAACGCATGTCAAATACGTCAAATCCTATACATTCGTCATTCTATTCCATAAAACGCCTGCTAGCGAATTGCCACTTGTCTAGAGGGGCTGTAAAGTTGACATGCATTTTGGCGCATATACAAAGGACGCATCGATATAATGAGCTAACTAAATTTACAAAAACCAAATAAAAATATTATCCAAGATTCATAAAATATTCAATAACAAATTATGTTAATCTAAAGTATAGCTTATTGCATTGCTGCTGGATTTAGGCACAAAATGTTTATTGCCACCATCCAATATTAATAAATAAAATATTTTTCAAGTTAAATCATAAGTTTATATATGTGTAGATTTATACTAATAATATAAAAATATATCTTAAGTGTAGGTATTAAAAGATTTTGAATGAGATTGATTGTTAACTTATACTTAAACAATTGATACAAATCAAATTAACGTAAATATTTCTGCATAACGTCTCATAAAATACAGACTATATTAATACAATAACTCTAGTATTTTTTTCTATGTAGAGCATGACCATATGGCTTCATCCGGCCTGAATAGTAAAAACTAACTTTTACTATCTCTATGATATACTACAATGTTACCGCGGGTTACTGATAGTAAGAAGTAATATGTGACAGCCTCCGTGGCGTAACGGTAGTGAACGCAGCCGCTATGCAGGAGGCGCGGGTTCGATCCCCGCTCAATGCAAATATTTGTATGCATGAATATGTATATTTGCATTGGTCTGGGTGTTTCTATGTATAATGTGTATGTATTTACAAATAAAAAGTATCTAAGTATGTTTATCCGCATTCTAGATTCCATAACACAAGCTAGTTGGGCTATGCTTACCATGGGTCTAGATAGCGTTGTGTGAAATGATGTGGAATATTTATATTTATAATATGTTAATTCTTATGCACCTACCACACGCGCAAGCTTCAGCACAAGAAGGCCTGCGCAGATATAACTAAGTTAAAACTTGCGTGTGTGGTAGCCGCATAACACTATAATATTTTTTAGTGGTTGACTCGACCGGCGATTCAGGTTTTCGTTGCAATTTTTCTTTCACACCCTGCGCGATACCAGTGTAGCTCTTAGATTTTGTGTTATGAAGAAATCTTTAGATACTCTCCACTCTTCGTCACTATGTACTGCGGTCGCGGGTGGTTATGTTGAATCTCTTCATAATTCGTTACTCTCATATTTCTATCCAGCCTTACTTTCGCTTTACAATTCACTTTATTTGTCTTGTTCTTTTTCGAACAGTAATATATGTAATCTGAGGACATCTTCGAGAATGTGTAACCATCTAGCATAAGTATGCGGCCCCCAAAATTCGTCTTTAAGAACTTATAACCTGAAATATAAATCAAATATCAATTAGAGATGCTAATAGTTGTTGAGCAGAATTAATAGCTCTGCAGATTTTTCCATTTCACCCGTTTCTTTATAAATTATGCTTGCCCGGCGTCAGCTCTCCCACTTGTGCAAAGTGGGAGAGCTGACGCCGCGCAAGTGTTGGATGTTACTAGGGTTCGCGCTCGCCGCGCTCGATAGGTGAAGGAAATTCGACCGTGATACTCCCCATTTAATATCGACTTAAAGAAGAAGCCTGCGTAGTAAAGCCCTTATAGTTCTCTTGATTTGCAACCAGTGATTTCGCAGATGAACAGCCAAAACAACTCATTTTATTAATAATTTAACATGACCTTCTTAATAAGATAAGATAAGATAAGATAAAATGGATCTTTATTGTACACCAAACAAATACAGTACATTTACGGACCAAATGAAAAATGTACAAATGGCGGCCTTATCGCTATAAGCAACCTCTGCCAGGTAACCTTCGAATGGACATATTTAATTATTTGTATTTTACATATACCTAAGTACATATTTAAATTCAATTCCTATAATATTTACATAAACATACATACATAGATATTAGATATACACATTTATTTAACAAATACAAGATATACACACGGCGAGCCCATGCCCTTTCAAAACCACATGACAAAGTGACTGTGAAGAACCCAAATAGTGTACTTTTATCATTTTTTTGAAAATGGCCAGGTATTGTGCGCCTCTGATGGATACAGGCAGGGTATTCCATAACCGTACAGACTGAACAGTGAACAATTTGTCATAAAAAGTTGTAGAATGAGATGGCGCGGACAATTGCATTGTTACTGACGACCTCAAGGATCTTTAATGTGTGTCATTACGAAACACAAAACGTTATTTTAAGTAAGTAGGAGTACAGGGGTTGAAGAGAATACATGAAAAGAATGTGAGCATTCCTTCGAAGTCGAATTGGGAGCTACTTGAACAAGTTGCGGAACTGCGATACGTGATCGTATTTGCGTAGACCAAATGTGGATCCAATACAGAAATTTTGAAGGCGCTCAAGCTTATCAAGTTGCTCCTCAGTGAGATCAAGATAGCTGACATCAGCGTAGTCAACTAGTGGAAGAAGAGATTCGGCAAGTGCAATTTTAGTGGCAGTAGGTAGGAAGTTCCGCAGTCTATGCATGGAACCTGCTGACGCAAACTGCGGATAACTTGCGGTATTTGAGGGCCCCAGGATAGTATTAAAACTGTCAAATCTATCCGTACACCTGGATTTTTTACCGCGCTACTTATTTGAATTGTAACACCGTTAAATACTACGTCAGGCAATTGTGACCATGACCAGTTTATTTGGTTTATCATTCTGGAGCTGCCCACAATAATAACCTGAGTCTTAGAAGGGTTCTCTTCAAGCCTTTGTTTACTCCACTCACGTATTTGCGCCAGAGATGGCTGCTGGCAATCATCTGCGTAAAGGTGGTAGGAAGAACGTAAAAACTTAGAGATGGAATTTATAAATATAGCAATAGATAGCACACCAGCAGTTGTTCTACACCAAGAAGGAATCTTCAACACGTACACGCTGTCGGCGCCAAAAACAGGTAACTATGAAATAAATCAATCACTGTTGGAGATATGTTTAGACCGCAGAATGCCGAACAGGCCCTTACTAAAGGGACGCGTAGTGCATGACAAACTTCCCTTTTGGAAATTTTCACCCTTCGCCACTGCTGCCTACCCCTAAGGGGATTTACAGGCACAACATATACCTATAGTATATGTGTAAATTATGGAGCAATCTTGAGATACTCTCCAGCACTTGTCACTACGTACTGCGGTCGTGGATGATTATGTAGAATTTCCTCAAAATTCGTTACTCTCATATATTTATCCAGCCTCACTTTTGCTTTACATGCCTTGTCCTTTTTTGAACAGTAATAAGTATAGTCTGAACCCTTTTTCGAGTATGTATAACCGTCTAACATAAGTAAGCGACCTCCATACGGCGTTTTCAGGAATTTGTAATCTGAAAGATAAAATTGAGAAATTACCCAAAATGTATTTATATACTATAGGTACTTATGGGTACCTAGATAACTATGAGATAAATGTCTATGAGCATAAGTACAGCAGTAAATCTATTAGTATTGCCGATAGCAAGAATTGTGTACAGTCAGCATCAGATCGATCTTGACGAAGAAAGTGCTCAAAATGATCTTAATACCTTGATTTTCCCCCTTCCTGTTGACTGATTGTTCTGATTTTTGGTACATACCTTTAGTTCGGACAATAATACATTTTGAATCAATAAAACAGTTTGATTTTCTCTTAATACTTCCGTTTTAAGATCATTTTGAGAATTAATAGTCAAGATAATTCTGACGGTGACTGTACCTACACATAGTATAAGACATGTTGAACAAACAGCTTGAAGCCATTTATTATTTTCAAAACAAATAAGATAATAATCATCATTCTTCTAATAGCTAATAACATAATAACATAAACTCACGCCTTTATCCCCGAAGGGGTAGGCAGAGGTGCTAGCAACCACATTTCGCCAGTTTATGTTTAGGTCCCAACGTAATAGGTGGCGAGCCAAGTCGGATAGACACAGGACAGTTTGCTTACAGAATAGGGACACTGTTAGTGTGATACGTAACGGTACATGACGAAAAGAAAATATCGAAAATGAGCGGGTATATGAAGAACTTACTACCTCACGGATTCGAAGATGGCGGGCGTGTACCGAGCCAGTCAGCCTGTGACCACGGCCGGTGTAACCTGGTCGAAACGTCAGGCAATCAAAGGTATGTAAGTACCTATACTCGTACCATGATCGCGTTAATTCCCGTGCTCTTAACCGTTCTCTTCAATAGGTATAACAAATTCATAAAAGGGATAAGATAATATTAATTTGTTTGAGCGCAATCTGAAACCTCTCATTATAAATATTCCAACGTAATATACCTATTACATAAATAAACGTTTTAATTGTTTCGAATTTTATTATTATAACAAAAAATAAAGAGAAAAAGAAATCTCACTTTTTGTTTCAGGAAACGCTTAACATTTTTCCTGGAAAAAAAATGTGAGATTTCTTATTCTCTAACCTAACCTAACAGTCTTTTAACTTAACAGATTAAGGTTTAGTGCATTGTTAACTAAGGATGGAAAGTGACTCATTACACCAAAGATATTTTGGCACTCGAACGAAGTGAAAGCGCCAATAGTTCGAGGGTACAATAGGTAATTTCACCTGAGGTAAACACTATACTTTTCATTGCGAAATATATGAAAAGTAAAAAAAAATAGCAGTTTGTTTTATTTTCTTGAATGTTCGCCACTTTGTAAACTCATGGTATATTTTTAAGTATCCTGCCCTTCAAATTCTGGCAAAAAAGCAACGTTTTCCACCCGGTACTTGGGTTAGATATTAAAATTGGGTTAGATATTAAAATTGACGATTGTAATAAGATCTAAATTTTATTGCCGCTTAAAAATCATTTTTCCGCCTGACCCTTATGAAGCAATCTTCAGATACTCTCCATTTTTCGTCATTATGTACTGCGGTCGCGAGTGGTTATGTTGAATCTCCTCGTAATTCATTACTTTCATATCTTTACCCAGCTTCACCTTCGCTTTACAGGCCTTGCTGAACTTGTCCTTTTTTGAACAGTAATAAATATAATCTGATCTCATTTTTGAGAATGTATAACCGTCTAACATCAGTAAGCGACCTCCATACGATGTTTTGAGGAATGTATAACCTGAAAGATAAATCAATATCTTTGAAACACCAAGAGTTCAATTCAGACATTGTCAATCGTTGGTTCATATTAAGTGTTAGAGAAATAGTGTTTGAGATGTCCATAAATCCTTAAAAACAATATTGTGCTAATAGTACTTACGAAATATGCTTATAGGTCCCTGTAATTTAAGGTTACACCGACCGTGGTCAGTCAGCCTGTGACCACGGCCGGTGTAACCTGGTCGAAACGTCAAGCATTCAAAGGTAGTAAGTACCTATACCATGATTGCGTTATTTCCAGTTATTTTTATTATAGGTATATCATAGAACGCGAGAGTTTAAAAGTTGGAATTATATTATAAGTCTTCAGGCTTTCACGGCCGGAGTTGCATGTAGAATATACTGCTTCCGGGCTGTTTTGTGAGATCAGTCGCAACTCAGCCGCCGGCGAGGCAAGGTCTCCGAAGTCGTTGTCGCCCGGCCCTGCGCCACTGAAGATGTCGACCGCAGTGATCGACGAAACGTCTGGAACGCAAGTTTCACATGGACCACGCCAAACAGCCCGGAAGCAGTATATTCTACTTCGAATTATATTGTTTTGAAAAATACTTTATTAAACATAAAGTGGTATAAAGATAATCAATTTATTAGGCCTATAGGCACAAACTGCCAGTCTGCTAAGTCTTTCAGTTCAATAAATGAATTATGTTTAGTAATTAAAAATAGTTTAAAACAAGTGTTTGCCCATGCTTGTGCAGAATATGCACTTCGCATAAGGTTAAATTATTAGTAACTAGCCGTTGCTTGCGGCTCCGCCCGCGTGGATGTCGGTTATCGCGACCAAACATAGCCTATGTCCTTTCTTAAGGTCTAATCTATCCCTATACCAAATTTCATCTAAATCGGTTCAATGGTTTAGGCGTGAAAGCGTAATATACAGACGGACAGACAGAGTTACTTTCGCATTTATAATATAAGTATGGAAGTATGGAAGTATGGATTAGGAATAAGGTATAGGTACTTATAATGAAATACTGAATTTAGTATTGCTAGGAACTGACTGATAAACTTCCAGTCTAGACAGTAAACAGTCAATTTCCTAACACTTTATTTGAAATGCGATAATAACCCGAAATACTTGGTTCTCTTCAAATAAGGTATGGAGTTTGCCATACTAGCAAAACCGCTGCTATGGCTATTTTCTTATTCACATACTTTCTAAATGAAGATTTTGATATACCATCGTCCTATTTTGGCTTATCAAAAAAGAAAAACTGCACCATTTTTGTGTAACATAAAGTCACTTTATTTTCTTTCTTTACCATATCTAAAGGTTGTTTTTCTTATGAGTTTAATATCTTATTTCATATCAATCTTATTCTTCTACTTATTATGGGTTTATCGTACTAGCTAGTTGTTCAGCTCGTTTAGACAAGTGGCAATTCGTTGGCTTGCGTATAATGGATTAGAATAAAGAATGTATGGGATTTGACGTTTATGACATGCGTTAACGACTGTCATATACGTCATTCTATACATTTAACGCCGGCCAATTAATTGCCTTTTGTCTAGTGGGGTAGTTTAATTAGTCAGAATGGAAACACAGATCATAATTATACAATAATGTTTATGGGAATTAACATTCAGCAGCCTGTGACCACAGCCGGTGTAACCTGGTCGAAACACCAGACAAATCAAAGGTATATAATGTGCGTATACCATGATCGCCATATTTCCTATAAACATTATTATATTCCACGATATATAATAGCAATAGTTTAAAAGTTATTAAAAGATCATCATTATATTAGGAAGAGATTCTATAATACTCTCCATTATTTGCAATCAAGTATTTAGGGCGAATATGATTATGCACTATCAGTTCATAGTTTGTAATTTTTCTATCCACATCCAGTATTACTTTTGCTTTGCATCCATGACCCTTTTTGGAGCAGTAATAGGTTTTCTGGTTAATCCTGGCAAAGGTATAGCCATCCAACATGAGGAGATTGCCACCACGGGAATTCTTAACGAATTTATAATCTGAAACGTAAAATATTTCTTATTATAATAAAAGTACAGCTCTCGTGTGCAGTACATTTTTTATGTGTAGTACCTCTCACATTAAGTACACCTCTCATGTGTAGAACTAGAACTTCTCTCACATCTAGTACCTACACTTGTGAGTTGTTAATTTTAGCATTTTAATCAGATAAGTAAGTGATTTCTTATCCACATTTTACCAGCTATGCTTTCGATTTCAAGGAAGTAGGCAGAAGTATATATATATATTTAATCAAGCAGCTAGAAAAATGATTTATTTTTGCATGATTATAAAAAAAACTGTAAATATACCTCTGCCTACCCCCTCGGCGATTTACAGGTGTGAGTATAATGTATGTATGTACCTATGGAATTTTCTGTCTTACTTCGGGGTGGTGCCCCATTTTTCGAATGGCCTAATCATTAGCCAGCCAGTTTATTTAATTGTAAAAGACATTACGGCTGAATATCACATTCTTGCCGTTAATTGAATGGCATCGTTTAGTTACCAGTCTAAGCTAGTTGGCTGCGACATAATATAGTACATACTAACACTATACAAACGTCTGGCAACACTGGGATCTCAGAATATTTTTATAACATGCGAAATAAAATAAAACCAATTAGGCTCTTTTTAACACGCTTTTATTAGCTTCACTTGTAACTTCTAAAATACTGTTATCTTAATTTGACCCACTTCCCGGTCTTCGAATAGGATGAAATTTTGCATACGCTCGGAGTTCTGATGACAATACATGACTAATCCAATATGGCGCCCTCCCCAAGATGGCTGGCTGTTTGAAATCCACCCCCATGATATGGATATCAAATGAAAGGGTTTGCTGTCAGGAATACGAAAAAAACTGTCACGTGACTTAAATCCAATATGGCGGACTTCCAAGATGACGGACAGGCTATTTGATATGCACCCCCATGATATGGGTATCAAATGAAAGGGTTTGCTGTCAGGAAAAAAATACCTATAGATATTTTAAATTAGTAAGTAGTAAATTAAGTTTGAATAATAAGAAGATTAAAAGTATAAAATAAAAATAATAGTTTAAAAATCTAAAAAACACGCTTTTAGCAAGCACTAAAAATTACAAAATAATTCGGACATGGTTATAAGTAGGTTATCATCTTTATTGAATATTTACTCTGATTTATTATGAAAGAAAGCGTGGAGCGTTTTGTTCAAAAAGAGTAAAGATTACATAAACCAGGTTTTTAAACTATTATTTTATTATTCCTTTTCTCTATGTTTGCAGATAGTACGAGTATATTTTGGGGTATTACGTTTACAAGTGCCAGTTTGTTTTGTCTTACTTCTATAGGTACTCTTGTGTCCGAAAGACACAAAGTCAGGCTCACAGTTGTGTTTATCTTTCTTCACGATACATTTGTTGGTTGCAACCAATAGAATTGCTTTACATGTATTTCTTTTCGAGCAAAGCCATTTGGTATGGCCATCTTTGTTTGTTCCTCTTCTATTGTATTTATAGCCTGCCCACAAAAGTACCGGTTTTCCTCGCTCTGACGTCACTATTTTGAATCTAGTAAGATTTGGATTAGAAGAACATGCTAATTCGCTATTCCCTGCAAAAATATGTGAGAATGAAAAATAAATAAGATGAATTTAAAATTTCATTAAAAGATAAATTAATAAATCATAAGGACCTTGTGATTATTATTGTGTCGTCTCTCAAAATATTACACCATTTACATGAGATCTTACGAGTAAAATATACTTTATACAATTGTTGTACAAAGGGCGGCCTTATCGCCATAATAGGCAATATCTTCCAGGCAAAATTCGCAAATAAAACTATATAATATCGGTTTTTTTTTATCATCAACAGCAGCAATATTATAGCGTGGACGCAACTTCAGCGATAGAAATGAAATATGCATAAATTTAATAGATATATTCATTTAAGCACAACAACATTTAGTGGAATTGTACATAACACACATTACAATACATTTCAATAATTACGTAGGTTTTCTTACGTATTTTACGTATTACTCACATGAGGCGTTTCTATTATGGCTTTGGTGAAATCTCGTAAATAATAGATTAAGATATGGTGTCTTTCCACATTCAACATTTATATGTTCACCTACAGAAATAATCTAAACTGTACTTTTAACTTGATTGAGTTGCAGTTCACGTTGCGAATTTTTGTATTTTAAATTCTTTTCCACTGATTTATTTTTAATTTTATAGGTAATAGCGTAGATTGTGAAATGCATATTTTTTGTTACGTGGATGATACGATAGTCTCTACTCACGATGAGAATCACCATCATCCATAATTAGTATTTATCATAATCAGCATTCGTAAACAATCTTGATGTACCTACCTTTTTAATTATTTTTTATTCAAAATCACAGTTCATTAATCTTTTTCTAACTCATTTTAAAGACTAAATACCAAAATTGAAGGACTAGTTGGTCAGATAGCTTAACTTTATTAGTAAAGTATCTAACCGAATGGATTATAGGTAATTTACGTTTCGTTAAAGTACTATTTACATTCAATTGTAAAGCCACCAGGTACATTTTGACTAGGATCAGTTAATCACTAAGAATAACTTATATATATTCCGCTGCTACTGATAGAAAATCGTGGGCGGCTATGATTATGACGTATCTCATTATAATTGGTTATCTCCTTATTTCGGCCGAGCTTCACACTCGCTTTACATCCCTTCTTGCTTTTGGAACAGTAAAATAAAGTTGACGTGTTACTTGAAAACGTATAGCCGTCGAACAGCAACAAATTGCGACAGCGCGGTGTTCTGATAAATTTGTAAGCTGAAATACATGTGAACATTATAGAAAGAAGATATAAGAAGTAGTAAATGAAGACACAGCAAGAACTACGAGCGCTTGATTGCTTATGATGATCAAAAAAATTTGCTAGTTTGAATTTTGAGAAAACAGACGGGGTATGTTGTTATCAAATGAGTCAACTTATAATGATCTATTCAAAAATGACTTGACCTAATGATGAACATTAAAAAATGAATAGTTTGGTATCATAATTATAAGATTTTAATGTTAAAATAAATTAAACCGTATAATTTAGAGTGAATACTTTTACTTTGTCTAGATATTTATATGTACACATATAAATATCTAGACAATCTATCAAATCTTAATTTAGATCTACAACTTATTTCTGAAATTCAAAAATAAATATGGAAGTATATTTTCCAGCACTTTAGAGTCATACTAAAAAACTGTGAACCAGGAAAGGAGAGCAGAAAGAAAGTGAAACCAACTTTCAATGAGCAATGAATTTTTAAATAATTTCATTAATATATGCTTGCTTGTTAATGTGCTAATTTATTTTAAAAAAACCCACTTACACACACTAACACTAACTGGAAGACCATATTTTTACTTTCATACCGGTCTAATAGATACACAAAAGTAATTATTTGACGTCATCATCATGAATTACAACTTTGTATAAAGCTGTTTATACTGTTGATGATAGATGGCACTTGCTGGAACTTGCTACACATTGAAAAATACACTTGTTGCAGTACTATGGAAAAGTACAAATAACCTTAATTATCATACTATGAATGTAAATGACCATGTCAATTTCAAATCATACATTACAAGATCTTATTCAATATTACTATAAAATGTACAATTCGATATTTGACATGGTGGCAAGTTTTTTAAGTCGATGCATTTTCATGCGCAAAGCCCTTAGTTTAATAAAATATGCAAAACTATATGAGACATAAACGATATCTCAAACATATTATAACTTCATTCATACATACATATAATCACGCTTTAATCCCCGGAGGGTTAGGCAGAAGTGAATTAACACCCACATTTCACCAATCTGTATTCGGTCCCACGTTATAGGGGGTGAGCCTATTACCATATTCCGGGCACTATTGTTGACTCGAGCCATGCACCTGAGGCTGAGTCTGGGCTGTACATATTTGTCTGATGTTAAAGTTAATCAGCCCTAGCTCTTAGTCACCTTGTACGACACCACATACGAAGAGAAGTGGTGGCCCAAATTCTACTCTGTCGGGAACCACGCGAACCACACAACTTCATTCAGATAGCATTAATCACTTTAGTACACAATAAGAAATCTGATTCTATTTGAAATACCACGAATACTATACTATAATTACTCATTAGGTCGTTAGACACTCTAAGTACATCGACGATATAATTACCTTTCACTACACATTTTAGTAGATATAACTATGTTTTTTTTTACCATATTTAACATTACTTTAATGAATTATTTAGAAAGCTTTTTTATTACTTATTGTTTATTCTGACAAACAGACTTGTGTACATTCGTCTACATTTAGTCTTAAGTAATGACCTATCCCAAATTGACGTCTTGAAAAAATGCCACAGTGGAGTTTGTAGCGCCGTTTTTCTCCACGAGCGCCTTGGAAGAAAATTTAACTTAAATAGAATTATTATGACGTCAATTACAAATAACTGTAATAATTTATATTGAAAATAAAAACTATATCTATACCTATGTATTTTCCTTGTATCATCGCTTGATTCACGAAGAAACTTTAACGTACTTGCCAGAGCCTGTTGTTATATACCGCGGCCGCGGGTGATCGTGTTCTCCAAGGTAGTGTTTTATCTTCATATCTTCAGTAAATTTCACCTTGGCTGTACATCCTTTAGTCTTTTTGGAACAGTAATACAAGGTCGGCGTCTTACTTGCAAAAGTATAACCATCTAACATTAGCAGCTTGTTTCCGAATGCCGTTTGCAGAAATTTGTAATCTAAAACGAAACATAGAATAGGTAGAGATTGAATAAAAATTGGCGTAAAAAATTTGTTTAGAAGGTAGTGCAGTAAATTAAACTTAAAAGTGTTTGTAAATTTATTTATTGGAGTTAATAAAGCACGCAAAGCTACATAAATTTTACAAAACTTCTGCATCTTAGGGTAAATTCAGATCAGGCGGAAAATGCTCGAGCCTTTTTAAGTGTTAATTTAATATCAGCTGAATGTAAAATTTGTATATTTGAGCATTTTGCCATCTAAACTGAATTTACCGCAACTGAAACAAATCGATCTTCACTCAATGACGTAATTTTTATGACGCTACACAATTAATTTCGACTTTATAAAACCAAATAAAAAGTGTTATTAACCTACTTGTTCCAAACATGATCGTCCTTGCTCGGCTTATGAAGAAATCTTAATGTACACGCCGCTGTCTGTTGCCACGTACTCTGGACGAGGATGATCATGTTTTCCATGGAACTGTTTTATTATCATATCATCAGTAAATTTTACTTTAGCTTTACATCCTTTACTCTTTTTGGAACAGTAATACAAAGTCGAGGTGTTACTTGCAAAAGTATAACCATCTATCATTAGCAGGTTATTTCCGTGTGCGGTTGGCAGAAATTTGTATTCTAAAAAGAATTTAGAGATTATTAGAATATTCTGTAAAGTGAAAATATGCGTAGATACTATTTAACCAAGAATTGTAAGACCAGTTTGGAGGAGACACCTATCGGATCATTGCACGGCGAGCATTTTTTTTTATATAGGACATGTCAATTTTACTTCACCTTGCCTGATGGTAAGCTGAAGGCAAAGTCTCAGAAAAGACAAGAAAGTAATGTTATGTGCAAGATAGTCACAAAACGTTGCGAATTGTTTGTAGTCCGCTAATGGCCTCAGTACCATGGATGTCCAAGATAGTGCGAAGTGGAAGAATGAAAAGCAGGAAAACGGACCCCGGGCTCCGAGATGAGGGCCACGGATAAATTCAGGACACAAGGCTAAGATATGGACATCTTAGCGTTGTGGCGTTTTGTGGCATGAAATTCATTTCTCGTATAGCCTGTCTAGTACTGTACATAGAAATCATTTGTAGGAACTTGTTTTAGGATAAGGAAATAAATTAAACTAAAGAAAAACTATTTGTAGACATGTTTATTGGAGTCAATAAATCTGCAAATAAAGTTTCTTAAAAATTCTACTTCTTATGTATAGTCATGTTTATTTCAAAGCATGTGATTGATGATAAGTTTGATAACATAATATAAAACTTATGCATGATTTATATGGGCACGTGCTACAGTTGTATCCATAATAACAGAATATAAATAATATCCACTAAATAAGTGCATAAAGAATTCAAAATGAACATTAGATTAGATCTAACATTTTTTTTTACTATAATTACTAATAATACGTCTTCCTTAACCCATAAAGGCAACTCAACTCTAGCCTTACCTTACCTATGAAATTGCTTTATATCAAAAATGTGGGTAGACCTTACCTATGATATTGCTTTTTATAAAAAATGTGGGTAGCTGCGAGCATATCGCGGAGGTGACATATTGCGACTTGTGGTTTTAACATAAAGTCCATTTCCTGTTGACATGTAATTCGGAGGAGAATGATTGTGTTCTAACCTTACACTGGCTATTCTGCCATCTGCACCAAACTTAACGGAAGACTTACAGCTTTTATACTTTCTTGAACAGTAGTATGTATTTCTTGCTCTGTTGTTCTCGGTATAAGTAAAACCGTTAAACATCAATAGTGTTTTTCCACGAATGGTTTGTATGAACTTAAAGTTAGCAGCCCCTGTAACAATATTAAGTCTTAGTACATGTCGCTTACTTCTATTCACCTCGTTAAAATATAAAGTACCATTTTACCTTTTCCTGTAACCTTTTTTTAGTTTAACCATTTTAGAGATGTTAGGTTCTCGTGATCTCTGATTGTATGCCGGGAAAAAAAGAGAATTGGTTGCATATCTAGATTTTATTTTATGTAGGTCATGAGTTTCATTTTTTTTTCTAACCACAAATTATAATGATAAAAAATTATCCATACTAATATTATAAATGCGAAAGTAACTCTGTCAGTCTGTCTATCTGCCTGTAAGTTACACTTTCACGCCAAAACCACTGAACTGATCTTGATGAAATTTGGTACAGAGGTGGATTAGAGTTTGAGACTGTTCTCGCGATAAAAGGTAGCCTATGTCTGTACATAGGCTACCTTTTATCGCGAGAAAGGGAATTTAAGAGGGGGAAATATGTAATGAAAGTTTGTCATTACTGAAGATATCCTGATGAAATTTGGTACAGCGATGGATTAGAGCTTGGAAACGGACATAGACTACTTTTTATCGCGAAAAAAGGGGGTAGAAGGGGGGATAAAGTTAGGTGATGAAAGTTTGACATTTTTGAAGATGTCTTGATAGAATATGGTACGTAGATGGATAAGAGTTTTTGTATCGCGTAAAATGGGGTAGAGGGAGGGGGAAATAGGGCTAGGGGATGGAAGTTTGATATAATTGAAGATATCCAGATGAAATTTGGCACAGAGATGAATTAGAGCTTGGGAATGGATATGGTTCCCTTTATAGCGAAAAAGGAGTTAAAGGAGAAGGGGTAATAGGCAACGAAAGTTAGTATGAAGTGTAAATAGTAATGAAATTTGGTACAGAGATGGATTAGAGCTAGGGAACAAACACATGCTACCTCTTATCATGAAAAAGGGGGTACAAGGGGAGTGGGCGAATAGGGCTAGCTGATTAAAGTTTGTATGACAGTTTGCCATTTTTCAATCGCACAAAAAAGCGGGTAAATAGGGGTTAATTAGTATGAATTGCTTTTTTTTAAGATATACCATGATATTTAGTACAGAGTTGGATTAGAGCTTGGGAACGGACATAATCGAGTAACGAGCCAAATATAGAGGTGAGTGGATAGGCGACTAGAGATGGTTAGATTTGGATAGGCGTGTAGACGTCAAATAGAAAGTCGAGTACAGGAGCGAGAAGATCCGCGACCTGAACGTCCAGTAGAGAATCGAGTAGAGAGGCGAGTGGAGAGACGAATGTAGAGGTAAGTAGAGATCGAATAGAGAGTTGTGTAGAGATTCGAGTAGAGAGGCGAGGAGATAGGCGAGTAGAGAAGCGAGTGCAGAGAGTCAAGTATAGACCCGAAAAGAGAATCGAGTGGATGGGCGAGTAAAGAGACCAATGGAGGGGCGAGTATAGAGGAAAGTACAGAGTCGAGTACAGAGGGAGTAGAGAATCGAGCAGAGATTCAAGTATAGAGGCGAGTAGAAAGTCGATTAGAAAGTCGAATATAGAGGCGAGTAGAAAGTCGAGAACAGAGGCGAGTAAATACTCGAGGACAAAGTGGAGTAGAGAGGCGAATTTATTGCTCAATATCGTCGGCTCAACACTGAGCGATAACCGACATCCACGCGGGCGGAGCCACGAGCAACAGCTAGTTGAACTATATTTTAATAAAAAGAAACATAGTTGATAATATTTTGTTACCCGTTTGATATCATAGACCCTAGCAACAGCAAATAAAGAGAAATACACGTCGTACTGTAAATTTATTTGTGTACAATAAAGAATCATCTATTTATCTAATAACTAAAACACAACCTAGCTTAGTAAGTTTAAATATAAATATTACGATTTTGATTCTAATACAAAATATTATCTATCTGTGTGCATAGCCGAGCACCATTTTTGAAAGTCTTTTGACAAATGAATCTATATATTTTAGAATTTTACATACTTTCCATCAATAATTCTGTAGTTCGGGGGATTGTGATTATGTTCTGAGTTGTAGGAAATAATTTCTCCACCCTTTACCTTGACACAGCTCTTACAACCAGAGAGTCTCTTAGAACAATAGTATAGATTTCTGCATGCCTTTCGTGAAAACGTATAATCGTCGACCATCAACAAAATAGCCCCACTGACAGTTTCTATAAATTTACATCGCACCGTCTCTGAAACAGAAGATAATTTTAAACGTATTGAGTAGATTGTTTTATTGCCTTTCCCCTTCTATAGGAGCATAGGGTTCAGATAGAGTTATTTTCGCCAGAATTTACCGAAGCGTCGGTAGCTTAAGGGTTAAGGAGTCGGTCTTACGATTGAGAGGTCCTGGGTTCGAATCCTGACCACTACACTACCGACGTTAACCCACCCCTAGCACAGCAATTTAGCTTAGTTGGATGTGTTAGAGGGAATATTAGTATATTAGGGAGCAAATATTCTTTAAAAAAAATCAGCCGGAAAAACTCTCAAGCACTTTTTAAGTGTTAATTAAATATCAACCTCAGTGTACTAAGTCAAAGCTTAACATATATATATGCAACAACGCGCAACAGTTTTATCATAGTAACGCATAATATTTTCAGCCTTGACTATCTAGTTACACTTAAAAAGTGCTCGAGCATTTTCCCGCCTAGTCTGAATTGACCCTTAGGCTCAATTCACACCGAGAGAAGCTAGGGTTAGTATAAGAGACTACATCCTAGTCGTATGGCCTGCGTACCTACTTGTATGGGGATGTCCCGTCAAAAGTTTTGATAGAAGGGAAGGGCGAAGAGATGCGATATGCCTTATGTTAAAATTAAAGTTATTTTTTACTAGAAAAAAAAAGACAAGGATTAAGGTCATATCTGTCCTCAGATAAATAAAGATGCAGAACTGAGTACCGTTCTTAGAATATGGGCCTAAGGTACACTGTTTCACGGCTGAGTAATGTAGATTTTAACAAACTAACAAAGCAATAACAAAACGACATATAGTTTTGGTAGACCTAGTATGGACTTGTGATAAAGAATTGGAAATTGGATAAAATAAAACACGAATAATAATTGTATTTTTATTTTAGAGAACTTAACTAAATAAATAGACTTTATTAAAAATTTGACCGTTAACTAAAGGTTATACCTACTCCTGAGTATTCAGAAACATGTTTGATAAATTATTCCGTATATTTCACATACTTTCCATTAATTATACTGTACAAAGGAGGAGAGTGATTATGTGCCAAATTGTAATAAATAAGCCTTTCACCATCCAATTTTACACTACTCTTACAGCCCGATAGTCTTTTAGAACAATAGAATAGATTCCTGCCATGCCCCTTTCGCGAAAATGTATAATTGTTCACCATTAGCAACTGGGGTCCATTGATCAGTTCTATAAATTTAAAGCGTACCGTTTCTGGAATAGAAAATCAATTTAAGATTTTAGACAAATCAATTGCAGTTGAATTTTTCTATTACTCTAGGGAAAACAATCTTCAAGTTCAACTAAACTGGGTTCTTAATTGTTACTCAATAACATTTATTGAGTAAAGCAAGATATCCTAGTTTAGATTAATCGCGGTGTATTTCGCGCTTAGTTCAACCATAATCACGCTTAAGGCTTCACACCAAGCTCATTGAATACAGGCTTGGGGGTGACAGGTGAGCTCCACCGGTCACGTCCAGGCCTGCCCTGCCATCCTAGCAGAAGCAGACCAGGGCGGAGAAAAAGCAAGTCAAAGATTGAATTTCGTTAACAAAACTTGTATCTATATTTCAACCGTCGGTCTATAGGCGATTGATTAAACGTGTAAGTTAATAGATAGGAAGGTGTCATTGTGTTACAGGTACTGAAAAGTATATAAAAATTGTATGTACCCATTAATCAACTACTTAGACGTGTCACGGGGACAAATCCATCGAAGCGTATTCCGATAACACAACTATTGTCTATTGGTACCGGGCAATTTTGATCTTATTTTCTCGTAGATTTTTTCGATAAGGGAGGGAGGAAATATTGGCGAGGGAACAACGAAAATAAAAAACAATAATAAATAGATGATTTACTTTTATTTCACATTGTCTTAAAATTTAACACATGGGAAATTCTTATACTAATGTCATTTTCAACGGATAGCGTCCACACATCGCAGAGAATCCGCATCGCACTGTAAGAGCCAAAGATTCAGGTTGTTGGACTTACATCAAGATTTATCAGATATTATTTTAACGTTAGCTACATTATTTCACAGCTACGCCTATATAGTAGACATAAGCTGGGCTACTACAACGAAACGAACTGCGATCAAGACAAACTAAACACCTACCTTAACTAACAACGCGAGATAACTAGAATTTTGTGTATCTGTGTAACATTGTGTCCGAAACTTTAAGTCATTTAGTTTTTTTTTTAATACAACTGAGGTGGCAGTCTAGCACACGGCCCACCTGATGGAAAGTGGTTACCGTGGCCTATGAACGTGTGCAACACCAGAGGAGACTCACTCGTGCTGCCGATCCTGTCAACACAGAGAGTTTCTGTGCCGTCAGTGTAGAGTAGAAGACAAAGCAGGATGGGTGGTCACTGACAGCACAAAAACTCCCTAGTGACCTTAATCTCCAGTGAGTTTGAAGCAATAATATCTAGTCCTTTAAAAGAATATTCTTTTATATAAATTATATAATTAGAAAGGATTTTTATGAGTCATGAATAAACATATCAGGATTATGAAAACCGTACATGGTATTTGGTATGGGGTATGAACGAGATTTGCCCACACTACCATTTTTTATTCGATAGTACTTCCCACGGATTTTGCTGTAGACGGGTGCTGGGTGATCGTGTACCTCTTTTAAATAGATGATCATCCCATCTTCATTCAGCTTGACGCTGCTTCTGCAAGCTCTTCGAGAGCAGTAGTAGCATCTCTTCGATCTATTGTTTTGCGTATACGTATAACCATTCACCATCAGAAGCGTGTTTCCTATTATAGTTTCTATAAAGGTATATGGTACAATACCTGGAAAAGAATTAAGCATGTAGTAAAATGAATGAGACAGTATTATTCATCTAGTTACTTACAATAGGGAATAGCTAATACTAGTTACTCTGGTATAAAACTGTTCGGAACGCATCAGTGCTAACAGTCAGTTCGTGACCCCTTTGTGGGATTTAGTGTACAGGTACACCGTTTGAACAAACTCACCTAGATATTAAGTACACACGGCAAGGGAGTAAAGTACACATTTTTTTTAAAGGTAGAATGAAAATGTGTATGCTTAACGCTCGTGCCGTGTATCTTTCCTTGATTAAATCGAAAATGGCAAATAAGACACATACCTTAAAAAAAATTATTATCCAATTGACATGATTGATAACTATACCAATACAATAGATTGTATTGATGTAACATACCCTGTTACCGGTACTGGTACTAATTAAAATTATAGTATGTGTAATCACTATTTGCAATCTGAAGGTTGCAAATACTGATTGTAGGTAAACACTACAATTACCGTTCAACTAACATTTTAATATATTTCATACGTAGCAACGTCGGAAAAACAAGAATCCCTTGCTATGTCTCTTACTTATTGAACTATTTAAAAATGTACAATTAATTTGCCAAACAATAATTCACTTGTTAAACTTCAGCCAGACCAGACCTGATAAGTGATGTGGTAACCTTTTACTTGTTTTACAAATAGTTGTAAAATAAATTTCAAACCATTGAATTAATGAGTGGAATAATACGGAATGAAAATAATAATTTATTGTAGACCCTGTCCAATGAGTCATATATGACTCACAATAACGCTTTGGAGTTTATGAGACCCAGGTGATTTATTTCTCTATCCAATTTAAGGCAATTTTTTGGTATGAAATTGCTGTGATATTTTTAAAATATCAATATAAACCCTAATGTTTATGGTAGATAGTAAAATATTTTTTTCCGATTATTTTATAGTTGTAACTTAACACTTGTACAAAACCTCTTAAAATGCAATAAATAAAACTCAGACACTAAAGGTAATGTTTTATTCAAAGGCAATACCTATTACAAAATTAAGCATGTGTCTCATTATAACATTCTAAACAAAATGCTTTTTTACACCTTCTACACTCAGTGTGTACTTGCTTTGCTTTCCTAGCCATTCGTCCTTCATTTTTCAATTTTACGTAGCACCCAGTACATCTTCTTCGTACGAGTTTATTGTTGGCCTTTCGTGGAATTTCTTGCAGAAAATGTCCAATTGAAGAAACAATTAAAGATCTTGGAGAACTATCTGAGATAAAATATCTTTGTGGGAGGTTACTTTCTGTAATGTAATAAGATATAGTGTAATATTTTTTAATGAGAGCACTTTGACAATTGACGCATGATAAACCGTTATCATCATTCAAAATTGTTTTTGTTTGTGTATGTTCACATATGACTCACCGAACGTGGTATAGAAAATCTATCGCCCCACGTTATTTGGTTAAAAATAATTTACGCCAATTATTATATGTGGTATGGTATATAATTATTTAACTTAACATTCTATAAAACTAGTCGACAGGAAAGTTCTTAAGATTATTATCGACGTAAGTATGAAAATTAACAAAAAATCGGGTGGTTATAGGAAAATCAAGGTTGTTTTTTTTGTAATTACATCACAAAGAATCTTTAAGATGATCTGAAAGATTGATATATTTTTTATACCACTTAGGTGGCAGACAAGCACACGGCTCACCTGATGGAAAGTGATTACCGTGGCCTAAGGACGTGTGCAACTGGTTTTGCACACGTTCATAGGGCGGTCCATAGAGCGTCACACTCGCGCAGCCTACTCTGAAGAAACCTTCTAATGCCCTTCTTGAAGAACCCCATATTGTATTCGCTTGGGAAAACCACAGCAGTAAGTTCATTCCACAGCTTGAGGGTGCGTTGGATGAAGTTCCTTTCATACCGCACGGTTCGCACCATTTCTGGTCGCAATGAGTGAGGGGTTATTCCCTATCTATGGTGGGCGGTGCGATGTTAGAATGTAGCTGTCGGCATCGTGTCAAACAATTCATCTGAGCACAAACCATTGTATAGGCGGTAGAACACACACATTGAGGCAAAGGCCCTCCTGAGGCTGAGAGGTTCCACATTGCCTGCGAGTATGAGATTATAGATGAGCCTCAACACCCGTCTTTGTATCGATTCGAAGGGGTCAAGCTGGTATGCAGGGGCTCCGGCAAAAAGGTGACAGCAGTACCCCATATGCGACCAGACTTGTGCCTTATAAAGGAGTCGTTGCCCCGCAGTGAACCACTGCTTCGTCCTCCAAATGGCTGCGGTACTGGACATCGCTTGAGATATCGACGCCTAGGATCTCGATACTCGAGGAAATGGTAAGCGATGTACCCAGGAATTGCAGCGCTACAATAAATGGGGTTTTCTTAGCGGTGAATACACATACTTTTGTCTTAGTGAGATTGAATTGGACTAGGTTTAGTCGACCCCAGTCGGATACTCTCGAGAGAGTAGTCTCGATTTCGAACACAAGTTGTTCGCAACTCTCCTTTACCTTGGACTGAGAGACATTTGTACGGCCCGTGTAACAAGTGTCCCCGGTACTGTCGTCCGCATAACAATGGATGTATTCATCAAACAGCATATCATTGATATGCAGCAGAAACAGGTTCGAAGACAGCACAGAACTTTGTAGGACACCAGCGTTTATGTCCATGCGGTCCGAGCAACGGCCATCGACGACGGCTTGGATACTTCTGTTGGACAAAAAGCTGGCAATCCATTCGCATAGTTCTTCGGGAAGTCCATAGCAAGGCAACTTCGTAAGAAGACCTCAGTGCCAGATCCGATCAAAGGCCTTCGCTATACCGAGCCTGACCGCTAGTGCCTCCCCCCGACTCTCGACGGCATGCGCCTATCGGTTTGTGAGATACACAAGAAGCGGCGACGGCGATGGTGGCGAAAGCCGTACTGTCGGTCGCTCAGTAGATCATTTCCCTCCAGGTATCTCAGGAGCTGCGTATTAATAACGCGCTCCATCACCTTTGAGAAAAGGGAGGTTATAGAAATAGGCCTATAATTGGACGGGTCGGTCCTGTCACCTTTCTTAGGCACAGGATGTACGAACGCAGTTTTGCACAAGGCCGATACTTGTCTCGCGGAATAAGGGAGCGCGAAAAGGCGTGTAAGTAATGGGCACAACTCGGGGACACAGTGGCTGAGCACCATCGCCGGTATACCGTCCGGCCCACTCGACTTCCGAACATCTAGAGATTTAAGTTCCCGTCGGACCACCCGTTGCGTGATTTTTACTTCAGGCATAGAAGCATCACAGCTGGAGAGAATAGGTGGCTTGGCATTCGCATCGTTCATAGTCGAGTTTGACGTAAAGAGATTACCGAAAAGATCGGCTTTCCACTTAGCGCTATGGGCCAGACTCCCGTCGGGTTTTGCAGCGGCGGGAGGCAAGACTGACAGAAGTTTTCCTCGGCAGTTTTGGCGAGCGATCAAAATGCACGGCTGCCAGGTGGGTACCGTGCAAGCCACTCGCCAATTCCACCGATGAACTCGAACTTGGCCTGGCCGTTGCCTTTTTACAGGACCTCGAGGCGGCATTTAATTTCGACATCACTTCAGCGATGTTCGGATCCTTATTGGCAACTGCCGTGGTCCAAGCCTTATCCACAAATTTCTTGCGGTCTCTAGCTTCTCTGCACGGCCTATTAAACTACGGGCGTTTGCTCGCTCCTGTTACGATCCATGCCCGCTTAGATTGCATCAGCAACTGCTGTTGCACAGGAGCTTGGATCATCTGAAGTGAAAAGCTGCCTTCAAGGGTACGACGCGAAGAATTCTTGCAGTCCGTCCCAGTCTGCAGACTTGTAGTGCCAAACATGCCACCACTGAGGTGGCGGCGGTTGTTCAGACCGCGCGAGTGTCACTTGAGCCCCGATGAGATTGTGGTCCGAGGCGAGGTACCGAGTGTTGGTTCATACGGGCGCGTAGTCAGAAGAAGGTCCAGTATAGAGCTTGTGTGTCTCAATATCTGGTATTCTAGTATTCGATTGCACCAGTTGAGAGAACCTATCGGTCAGGACAAAGTCGAGAACAGCCCTTCCCGTAAAATCCGTCCAGTCCTCTCCACGTGGTGAGCGTTAAGTCCCCCAAGAACACTAGATCTGCGGTGGGATACTGCTCAATTATCCTGTCAGCTGACCGCTGCAGGTGCTCAAACAGTTGAACCGTGCCCAAGTCACCGCTGTGAGTCCTGTACACGCACGCATAGATACGGGTGTGGCCACCGTGATCTACACGTACCCATAGAGTTGACAGGTCCGTGTTTTCATGGGTATGGAGACGGCGGCAGCAAATATTGTCTCGGACGTACAAGCATACCCCGGTGCGACTCAGAAAGTTGTGTTCCAGTTTATACCCAGGGTACATTAGATAGGCTGTATCGGCCGGGGATGATATTTGTGTGTCCATCAGAAAGAATAAAATTATATTAAATGGTGTATAAGGTGTAATAATATCCTTTGAATACTGTACAGTCAGCGTTATAAATATCTCGAATACAAAGTCTCAAAATTATCTTAAAACCAAGGTATTAAGATCAAATCAAACTGTTTTATTGATTTAAATTGTATTATTGTCAGAACAAAAAGTGTGTAGTAAATATCAGATCAATCAGTCAACAGCCCCTCTAGACAAGTGGCAATTCTTTGGCCGGCGTTTGATGGAATAGAATGAAGAATGTATGGGATTTGACACATTTGACATGCGTTAACGACTGTCTGAAAATCAAATCCCATACATTCGTCATTCTATTCCATCAAAAGCCGGCCAACGAATTGCCACTTGTCTAGAGGGGCAGGAAGGGGGGAAATACCAAGGAATTACGATAATTTTAAGCACTTTTTTCATTAAGATCGATCTGATGCTGATTGTACCACGACTTTACCAACAAAGGTGAGGGACTCTACTGAGTTTGCTTCTAATAAACCTCATGATTTCATGCAGAAACGACAATACAATACAATAAGAGGAATAATATACTGAGACATACTGATTGCCCAGTTTAAATAAATAAATAAATTAAAAAATTATTGGCTCTAAAGAATACATGCTAGAACACAGATAATGAAGCTTAACATTTACAAATTCGCGATTTAACACATTTTATTATCTATTGGAAAAGGACTTAAATGTTAAATATAAATTTCACAATTTAGTTGCGTCCAAAGATTGCACTATGGACCCCGAGGGCCGCTTATTGTTTGGATTTGGCATTTAGGCCCAACCCTGCAGGAAAACCTGCCTCAGACCCTCGTCAATAGTCTAGAAATCCATCGATTTGCGTACACATCCATGAGAATACAAACCTACTTAGACTCATCTAATCTTAGTACTAATACTAAAGAAGCTTAAATACAGAAAACATTACACTTATACATATTCAAGCCTGAAGGGGTATGCAGAAATGCTACTAACACCCACATTTCATCGACTATGATTTTCGGTCTCACGTGTTAATGACCTATCACTTCAATCGTCTCAAAATAGCTTTGGATTCCTGTGGTATCTTTCATTTGCTTAAGCGGTGGTTGATTTCGGGGCCTTTCACGTTTGCGCCTTGTCGACAATTGGACGTAAACGCCATTAATAATCGTATATACAGGCGGTGGATGATTGTGATTTGAGTTCATAGAGACGATTGTATCGTTATCCAGTTTCGCACTGCTGGGGCATTGTATTGCCCGTCTTCTGGAGCAGTAGTACCAGCTCTTGTTTTTCGGAGAAAAGGTGTACCCGTTGATCATAAGTAGTTGCCCTTTTATAGTGTTTATGAATTTTCCTTCGATACCTGAAAGAAATTAAAGCTAGTAAATGCTTTTTTCTTAAGTGGGGAAGTATATAAGGATAGTAAATGCCAGGGAATCCGCACGCACAGCTTCAGTAATTAACAATATGAATTCTACATTAAGGTAGGGCTTTGGTACATTATTTTATCAATTAAGTGTCTAAAGTAATATTATCAGCATATTTGCCATACACAATCCACTACTAAACATATGCCTTTCCTATAGTCTTCCAGAACGATCGATCTAAAGCAGCTCGCATCCAGCGCTTCCCGACGACCTTCATGAAGTCGTCCTTCCACCTTGCCGTGGGGCGTAAAGTAATATCTAGGTAATATATAAAATTCTCGTGTCACAGTTTTCGTTGCCAAACTCCTCCGAAACGGCTCGACCGATTCTCATGAAATTTTGTGGGCATATCGGGTAGGTCTGAGAATCGGCCAACATCTATTTTTCATACCCCGATTCGCGATAACCGACATCCACGCGGGCGGAGCCGCGGGCGACAGCTAGTCTAATATATAAAATCTCGTGTCACAGTTTTCGTTGCCATACTCCTCCGAAACGGCTTGACCGATTTTGATGAAATTTTGTGGGCATATCGGGTAGGTCTGAGAATCGGCCAACATCTATTTTTCATACCCCGATTCGCGATAACCGACATCCACGCGGGCGGAGCCGCGGGCGACAGCTAGTAATAAAATAAAATAGGCGTTTTGTTAATGGGAGTGTGGGTGGGATGACTAAAATAATTATGGTCAATAGACGTTTTTATGTATACACTGTGTTCTACGATGGTGTGAAAATCGCCATAGATTGTATTAAATAAACACGCAAAAAAAAAACCACTAGCGCGGGAATTTTATATGTAACAAGCTGTTGCCCGCGACTTCACCCGCGTGGATGTCGGTTATCGCGACCAAACATAGCCTTTATCTCAAGGTCTAATCTATTCCTTTAGTATAGGAGTAGATTAGACCTTAATATAATATTCATCAAAATCCGTTCAGTGGTTTAGGCGTGAAACGTAAACGGACAAACAAACAGACACACACATAGACTTTTTCATTTATAATATTAGTATGGATGCAATACAAATCAACATTTATGGCTTAGCTTTCTCATAAAAATTAAACGGTTTGATTATGTATTTTGATTTTTTATATATGTTTTCTAATTTCTACAAAAAGTATGACACCTCTCCCAATTTTACCCTATGTAGTCTCATTTGCGTTGGTTAAGTTTTGTAAGATTTCATATTTAGTTAAGTTTATAGTAAGATACTAGTAATTATCCTTCCTTCCCTTTTTCGACTCAACGTTCCTTTTTTTTAAATCCATTTGTCTCTGATTCATGTACTTTACATGAAAAAAAAAATAGGCATAACAATACTGCGACATACTTATTGCTTTTATAGGTAGGCTGTTTAGGTAAGTAGGTTATATCATACAAGTAAAATATTACATTAATCATCAAAATTAAAAATATATTCGATTCTTTCATTATTATGATATAACATTATTCTAGATTACACTTTAAAATTATGTATCAACTAATAATTTAGAAAACTATATCAATTAAAAAAATATTTTCCATATCTTTTAATACATAATTGAAGGCCGCTTGTAGACATTCTATGTTTATAAAGGTCAAAAAGCTGATCTGAAATACAGTTATAAACAGGGTGTGTATGGGCAGGCACAGAAGATACAAAATAGTGTTTATATTTTGATATAACAATTTTTTGTTGTTGCAAACTTATAACCGATGGTCTGCCTCGCTTTCTCTCCTGATGCTTAACTTTACTTTTGAAAACTCCATGCTTCCGTTGACATTTTACGTGTGACGTGTTAGCTGAAATAAGAGAAACATTTACTTTACAATCTCCAATAATAAATAATAATAAATCCTCTGACTCACTAGATACAGTAAATAGATGTTCCGTCTTCAGTCCACTAAAACTCATGCCATGCTTACTCATCCAAAACTTAGAGGCTGAGAAAAAAAGTTTGACTTAAAAAGCACTAAAACATGATTAGGTATTTAACTTAAAAACATATATGTATTAAAAAATAAACTAGGCTAACTAAAAATAATTATGATAATTAAATTGTTATATAATTATTAGAGATGGGCCGAGTACTCGGTTGCTACTCGGTACTCGGCGTACTCGGCGGGTTTTTTGATACTCGTACTCGGCCGAATAACTCGGTTTTAATGCCGAGTATACTCGGTTTAGGGAAAGCAATATATTTAGGTTGTTGACGTTGACGCAAATAGCAAGATAGATATTAGATATTTCCAGCATGTTGGCTTCTGCTGTTGTGTTTTTATTTTTGTTTTTTTTTTTGTTATGTGTTCCATCTCTTTTTCTATTTTCTAGATTTTTATAAATTTAATATCTTTCTATTTATTATTCATGTCGCATGCCCTCCACATAGGAACCAGTTGAAACTAGCGCCAGGCACTTGTGACAATACCATGCAGTTGTGCCTGATACCATGCAGAACTGGCCCTTTTTTTGGTGTAGCGCGAAGAACAATTGTGCCTGATTAACTTGTTTGCGTGTGTCAGTACACAATTAATTGTGTAATCGGTGCTGCACTAAAATAAAAGGTTTTTCTTTCTTTCTTCTTTCTTCTTCTTTCAAAGTTTCATTTTCCAAACCTTTAAACTCTTCTGTGTGCTTTATTTTAACATGGCTTAACATTGCTGTCGTAGAAGCCTTCCGTCCGATGCCGCTACGTGAAATCAGATAATTGCATAAGGTGCATTTCACTTTCGTTTTATCTTCTTCAATTTCGTCGTAAAACGTCCAAATTCGGAATCTTTTACGTGAAGTCATCACAGTCAATTGTTAATTAATAAACTTTTTCAATTATTTATTTACTATGACGTGCAACGCGACGTATTTGTTTGTAAACTAGCAAGCGACTGATAGATGAAAGGCGGGGGCGGGGTGAGGGGTGTATCAACGCGAGCCGGCCGCTCGTGCCGCGCGAATCTGTTTGTTCTTGTTTACGCGCCCGAAACGGGGATTTGATTGAACCGAGTTACTCGGCCGAGTACTCGGTAGGAAAAAAATTGAACCGAGTAAAACTCGGTACTCGTTACTCGGCAAAAGTGCTACTCGGCGCATCTCTAATAATTATGATACTTTTTGTGACAAATATGGAAATTAGATTTTATCAGACATGTCCTGCCCGTTTGAAAATTGACACTTTCACCTTTAATTAAAAGGTAAGTAGTGGCAGAATAAAAAAAGCACGATAACCATATAACATTAATTACATTCGAATTCTTCACAAAGGGCATTAGAAGGTTTCTTCAGGGTCGGCAGCACGAGTGTGACGCCCCTGGTGTTGCAGGCGTCCATAGGTCACGGTAACCACTTTCCATCAGGTGGGCCGTGTGCTTATCGGTCACCTAAGTGGTATTAAAAAATAACAAGAAATGTGTTGTAACGTCCTTTTTAAATAATTTTTCTTTATTAAAGCCTTAATTGGGTTAGTAACAATTTCTTAATTGGCTATGTTAGTTACAAATAATTAATAAAATAACAAATTAAAGTAGGAATCGGTACCAATATAAGGTAATTAAATTTGCATGGAATATTGAAATCAAATTTAAAGTATATATGATAACTGTTTATACTGGAGTCATCATGTCATGCGAGGTGTCAATATATGATAAATTAAATTCTAGGTATAATAAAATTTAAACAAAGAAAAAAATAGGCTTTACATTAAATTTTATAAAAATTAACATTTTTATTAAAATAATATTGTTTATTTCTTTTAATATTTAGATAAAGACTATTTATAGACATTCGATGTTTATAAACGTCATATAGATGATCTTGAATACACTTATACACAGGGTGTGAAGTCTGAGGAAACGGAGATTGCATAAAATAGTGTTTATATAGAGATATAACATTTTTTTGTGATTGCACGTCAAGCTTTTCGTGTTTGCTCCCTCGGGTTTTCCTTTTTCCCCCTTTGACAGCGACACATTTACGACGTTGCTTCTTTCCGCGTTGTGCATGTGATGTGCTAGCTAAAATACAACATATAATTGTGTAGTAAAAGAAATAGATGTCTTTTCTACATACTGTGCTTTGGCAATTTTTTGGAACACCCTTTAGATATATCACAAATATTTTTCTCATGACAGCAAATTATTAATATTAAAACTTCTTAAAACTAATTTTAGCGTTACGTAATATTAAAAATATACAAGGAATAGGAATTTCACAATAAGAAAATGATTTTGGACACTTAATATATTAATTTACTTTTTATCACAATTTAATTACAACACAAACATTGTAATTTTTCTAATTGTAGCACAGAATAGATGACTGTAGAAATCACTAAATAATTACATACATGTTAATTTAATTTATTTGAAATGTATATCGATGGCGTAACGGTACTCGCCACCGGTAACATTTACTTGTAATGTAACTTACTACCCGACGGCCAAACAAAAGATAGTAATGTTTTTTTTTTTTGAAGTTATAGGTACTTCTTGTGGCTCGTTAGGGAAAAATATAAGGGTAAATTTTTACGATGCGCGCGCACATCGTCACGAAAAACTGACACCCTGAAGTTAACTATAGTCAACATACACCCTGAAATTGAGCTACAGTCAACATTTTAGTTTTTCAAAAGAAGTATAACTTCCAACGCGTTTTCATAAGTGCCGTCACACACACTTTTTTTTAAGTATGTATGTATTTCCCTTTCTTTGGCACGCCCTACAGCCTGAACGGCTTGACGGATTTTGACATGCGAGGTGTCATTTGATTCGACGTGATTGTGTGAGTGACACCAGGTACATTAAAATCTCTATAAAATCAAAATGGCGGATTTTTGGGGCCTAAATTATTTGACCACCTTGGACGCAAAAACTACTAAACAGATTTCGATGCGGTATTATTTGTTTAGAAGGTCTTGGTCAGACTTAAAACTTTGTTTAATTGCAATCGGTTGAGTTGACCCGGAGATATGAGCAAAAATATGTTGTCAAAAAATATTTTCACTCAAACTTATTGAGTAGGGTAATATACCCCCTGAACTAACAAATATCTTAAAGTTCTGGTATAGAAAACAGGTCAATAACGTACGATGATCTGGCGCCCTGTGTCGTCCATACGGATTGGAGTGCGGTGTAAGACAGGGGGGCTGACTTCATAAACCCTCTTCAAGCTGTATCGTCAACGATCTGATTGGTGGGCTCAGCGGCACCAGAGCCGGCTGCTATGTGGACGGTGTCTGTTGGAATAATATCAGTTACGCGGAGGACATGGTGCTGCTGAGCGCATCAGAATGTGGCATCAGTAAATTAATCGCTCAATGTCAGGAGTATGCTGAGTATCACGGCCTGACTTATAACTGCAAAAAATTGGTAGTAACGGTATTCCAAGGCGGGCATAAGAACCTTGAGTAGATATATGCAACCGGTTTCACTGTATGGTACGCCATTGTGTAGGGTGTACAATTTTAAATATCTCGTGCATATATTAACCCCCCCCCCCCCCCCAGCGTACCTAACATGGGCGCGGGACAAATATCTCTCTCCACCGCTTATGTCAAATTGACATGGGATAAAGGTGTTTCTCCCCGGTAGCTAGCATGGCGTCAAAGGAGAGAGAGATGAGAGACGATAATCCTGCTAAGAATATCGTCTCTCATCTGGTGATTCATAATCACAAAATTTATTATAATAGTCTTCTTGAATGATTATTAATTTTTATTTTTGTAATGCCTTAATAATGAATAATAATAATAATAAAAATTCCACAAAATTTCACACAACGCTATCTAGGTCCATGGTAAGCATACCTAACTGAAAATAAAATTGAATGTAAATTTGATATCATGACATTTGTGTACGTATGTAATGAATTTAAAATATGAAATGTTACTTGAAATAAATGTATTTTGATGTGATTTGATTTGATATGTCATAACTAAAAAGGATAAAAAAATTAAAAACAAAAAAAACCCGACTGATGCTGAAAAGATGGAAACAAGTTTGATAGCCATGTAACTACCCATGTGAAAATCATAAACTGTATAAAAAAAAAATTAATGGATACCGCCTGCCATCAAACTTTGTTCGATCTTTTCAGCAACAGTCGGGATTTTTGTTTTTAATAATTTGTTGAATGTAACATTTCTGATTAAATTTTCTTACAACTGGTAGAGTACAGGCATTAAGTAAGTAACCTAATATGAAGTTAGCCTTGCTCAGTAATAAATGCTCGATTCTGTCATGTTACATGCGATTGCTACCGGTGGGATAGCACCTTAACATTGAAATAAATAACTGCTAAAAACGGGTTACAAGCTGTCCTTTAAATTTAATAGTAGATTTTACAACAAGTGCACAAAACGAACCATTTTTATCCGAGACTTTTAGCAGCCCGAGCCGGAGGCGAGGGCTGATAGTAATGTCGAGGATAAAAATGGTTTTGTGGACGAGTTATAAACTCTGCTTTTCACTTCGATTGCGAGGAAATAAAACAGTAGTATAACATTTCTTTAATTAAGAGCTGTTTCCCGCCGCTTTATTTTTTTTTAATCTTACGACATTGAGGCGTGGGCTGCAGACCTATACAGCCTACTATAAAATTAATTTTGTAATAATAATTTTCTTAAATGAATTAAATAACCTACCGTACTTGAATTTAAATTTTAATATCTTTTAAGTCTTAAAAAACACATAAGGCAAAATAAATTAAAGTGAATGTTATAAAATAACAAATTCTATCTATGAACTTCTTATTGTGTTAGGCTGTATGGCTCATTTTCTTTGCCTTAATATAGATACATTTATGAGTAGATACGTTAATGCCCTTGTGCACAAAATTCGATTTTGTGCAGCCTATATCCTGCACAAATAAGCACTTTCAGAGCATGAGAAGTGAAAATTAATTTTACTATATTTATTTATATTAATTACTTGGGTAACAAGAAGACTTTACTATTAGTAAACAAAAGCACTTCTAAACTGAACTCTACCCTACTATACGCGCAAGCTTATACACACATAAAATATACACATATAACTACATGTGCCTACCTAAAACCACATATATCATATTAAGTTTACCCTAAATCCATTAATCCATAATGTTGGTATTTACGTTTTAATATTATATTAACACTGCGGTATTTTTCTTTTTAGTTCAGGAGGAAAATTTTATTTTGATTTTTATTACTTATCTACCTATACATTTTTGGGTGAAAATTAATAAATTTTAATATTTAATTAACATATAATCATCAAATTATAATATAATATTTAAGAACGTATTTACGACAAATACTAACATAATTACGACAAATACCAGATTGTTTTATTACTGTTTCATACCGTGACCGTGAGTCAGCATTTATATCGACCTAATATTTAATTTAAATTTCAAATAAAAAAGAACGGCGCTTACGCATTACATTCATTTAAAAAAATCTGCCTCAGCAGTAAAGTTCCTTAACCATAACATTTTTATTTTTTAATAAAAGTTTTCGATGAATAGTTTACTTATTGTTTTAACGCACACTCGTAAATCTAATTAACATGAAAATGGATGAAATGGAATAATGTTTAGAATCTCTTTATTATTTAGATAAGAAATCATCTTATTATTACAGCTTTCGGGATATTTACCATGTATTATTTGGAGTTTCTGATATTTCAGCGCTGTTGCAAGCACCATGATCACGGAGGAATTGGAGAATTGCCGGTAAGCAGTAAAGCAGGAGTAAATACATTTATCGATTTAAGTACCCTCTACCGAGTTCTAACTGATCTGCGTAATGTAAGTAATATATATTAGAAAATAGTGTGTACCTGAGTTACAATTACGACAGAGACTAACGTATTCACGACAGGTACTAACATATTTACGACATATACCAACGTGTTCACGACAGATACTAACATATTTACGACAGATACTGACATATCTACGACAGATACTGACGTATTCACGATAGTTATTATTTACGACAGTTACTAACCTAGGTACGAGAAATACTAGATCATTTTAATACAAATTACCCCAGGCCTGCGGCTCCACCCGCATGGAATACTGGTCCCTAGGAACCACTGGAACCCATTACCGAAATTCAAAGTACCCTATGTCCATTTTTAAGTAGAGCTTAACTGTGTGCAAAAGCACTCAGTAATTTATCTATGACTAAGTAACAAACAAATATTCACATTTATAACACTATTTAATGCCCGGCAAGCGTGCAAAGTCTTACTTTTTAAACTATTTTTCTTTTAGAAATGCCCGTGATGATTTGAAACATAACTAAGTTAAAATTGATTAGCAGGATGATGATTAATACGTATAGACGACAAATAAATCAAGAAACATACAATGTTATGGAATGTAGATATCATAATATGGTAATAATACTCTTAAAAGAAATAACTCCAATTTCTTTTTATGCTGAGAAATATAGCTTCTCTGGACATATCACATTTGTACATGTGACTTAAATCATTTTGCATAAGTCCATATACAGGATGAGACAAATCAGGCATAGCGGCGGTAAAGTACTCTCTGTATTTTGATATAACACATCTTTGAACTTTTAAATGGATAACGGTTTTCTTGTCCGGTTTGGTTGTTACAGTTTCAGGAGGTTGTTGCTGTATCTGAGGTTGTGGCTGTGGTTGTGGCTGTGTCATGTAACTGATATCTCGTACGGCTATTTGTTGGTATGTTGGTTGACCTGAAACAAATAACACCTTTAGTGCATGAACGTAATCAAATAAATATGATGCACAAAAAGTTTAGTCATAATAATCTTGAGCTAACATCAACGGTTTCGAATAAAGTATGCAGGTATAATAAAAGTGATTTACTTCAGACTTATAAGTTTATTAAATCATTCAGTTTTGATGACATTATTATACTACCTTAAAGTTTTAATTGAACCAAATTCTTTCATTAAATCGCGAGACATCCAAACGGTAAACCGCTGACGTTTTTTTCGCTGCTTAATTTTTTTTTAATATGAATATTAGCGACCGCAATTATCGAAATTACTAATATTCCCTTTAACCCTTCCAACTAAGCTACATTGCTTGTGGGTTCAAGTCGATATTGTAATGGCCAGGATTCGAACCCGGGACCTCTCGATCGTAAGGCCGACTCTTTAGCCACTAAGCTACCTCTCTTAATTATTACTTATTCATTGTCATTACCCAGAAATTCTTTTGTCAGGTCAGTATGCAACTCTTCTGTACTCTGACGTTTAGTGAAGTCATCTTAGCTTCACATATCCGTGTTTCGATTTCTTATATACAGGCGGCGGATGCGAATGTTCCTCCTTTAGACTAACAATTCTATCATAGTCATCAAGCTTAACAAAACTCATACAATTAAGAGATTTTCTTGTAGAACAATAGTAACGTTTCTGGCCAGATTTCCAGTATGTATAACCATTAACCATCAATAATTTCGTACCATTAACGTGTTCTACGAATTGACATGAATTATAGGAATCTGAAAAAATATAGGTTGTTTATTTTTACTGTTATGTAACGCATGGCCTCTTTTCTGAACCACTTGTCTCCTGCTTCGGTGGAAGTGCACCCTTGCTTATAAATTGTAGAACCACATTTTTCAAGAATTGACCGTTAAGCATCAAATTCAAATTCAAATTCAAAAAATCATTTATTCCATAAAAATATTAAATTTGTTTGGAATCGTCATAATTTTTTCCCCTACCGTGCAGTGCGTGACATGGCAACTACTGAGAAACACGGCCAAAAAAACTCAGTAGGAATCCTTTTTTTTTAAAAAAACGTCGTCATGTATGTACATTCATTTTCTTGTGTTGACTTAGAGCTACTTAATCCCAAGCATTTTTGTCATTCAAATACTCTGAAATGTTATAATATGATCTGCTACACAATTTGGCCTTAATTGTTGTTTTAAATTTATTTATGGACAATGTTCTAATTTCATTGGGAAATTCAAATTATAGAATACACGACTCAATCGATCAATCAATCAATTAGCCCCCTGCAATCCACAGCTGGACATAGGCCTCTCTCAATGTGCGCCATTTCGTACGATCCTCCGCCTTCCGCATCCAGTCCGTCCCAGTCACCTTTTTCAGATCATCGGGCCATCTAGCTAGGGGGCGTCCTACCCTTCGTTTGCCTTCTCGCGGTCTCCACTCTAGGACTCGTCTGCTCCAACGGCCATCGGTCCTTCGACAGACGTGGCCAGCCCATTGCCACTTCAGCTTGCTTATTCTGTAAGCTATGTCGGTAACTTTGGTTCTATGTTGGATCACCTCGTTTCGAATTCTATACTTCAGAGAAACTCCAAGCATAGCTCGCTCCATAGCCCGCTGCGCGACTTTTCCAACGACTACTCCAACAAAAATAGATTTCTTCAAAAACATATCATTTGGATTTTGAACCGTGTAAATAGCAAAAGCTGATCAGATATTTTAAAGTTACGCTGGAATAAAAAGAACTCACAAATATACATGAACCCTGATAACAGTCGTGTCAAAAGAATTTATTGATCGATTGCACCCCGGTGTAGAAGGTACTATTATTTAGACTGTGACCCCGGTCTGAGAAATATGTAATTTGAAATATTGCTGATCAGTAACAAAGTAAAAATGGTAGTAGGTACAATAAAACAACATAATATGTCATTTAGCACCTTTTAATTATATCCATCATAAATTAGGTACTTATACCTAGTTCAATTTCAGTGTCATACACAGAAGGAAATGATACAATGACTCATATTTTACAAATAATCTGGTGGTTGTTCATTACGTTTCCCCGAATAATAAAGTAGGTAGTTATTCAAAATAATATGAAAAGTCAAACTCTATTCAACGATTACTTCAACAAATAGTAGACCTTCCAGAGCCCGTACTCGAATGAACTCTTAAAACAGGTCAATAATTGAACAGCTGTCTTTTTTTACATGCAGAAATTCCCCATGGATACCCGCCTCCCTCTCTCCGGAAGCGGAGCGGGAGGTTATTTCGGACTCGAACCGACTAAACCGCACGCTGTCTGCGGGTGTTTATACTAGGCCGAAGATGAGGTTGGCATCAACATATCGCTTGCACTCCGGCTGAGCCAAGGTACAGTTAGTACAGTACAGTCAGACTACCAACTGCAAATTAAACTTTGTAATCTTATATATTTATAAGGGATTACAAAGTTATTTTTGCAGTTAGAAGTACGACAGCCATCCAATTATCGACCTGTTTTAACAGTTCATTGTAGGCCTGTAGAAAAATATCAATGCACGATACAGGCGTCTACTCCACACACAAAAGAGGCAATGGAAGACGTTTTTTCTTCTATCTTATCTTCAAAAACTGCCCGTTAACATACTTATACACGGGAGCTAAATGATTATGCTCCTCCCTCAACTTAACAATAGCCCCGTGCTCGTCTAGTCTGACGCTGCTCTTACAATTGAAGTACCTCCCAGAACAATAATATATACGCTTGCTACTGGACTGCCAATACGTAAACCCGTTGACCATAAGTAGAGTCTTGCCACTGTGTGTTGTAATGAACCGATAAGATACTGTATTTGAAGCTGAAATAATAAGATATAATCGGTTCATCTATTCAGGGCTACGATACCACAGACAAACACACATAAGTACAGATACGTCAAGCTTATTACACGCCATTGGACTACACACATCGCTTTTGCGTCGGCATTTAAAAAATGTTTTATTGAAACAAAATACAATCAACTAGTTTGTGTCAAAATAATTTATTTTTAGGTATTATTAAAAGTATCCAATAAATCTATAAAAATCTAAATCCCTAGTTACACCATGAAAAAGGTAGGGAGTAGGTATGTACAGTGGGCTACGTAAGTCCGTAAATATACAGTTTAAGATCTATCTATTATAATACGTACTTTACTTTTCTACTGTTACCTCTATTAAGAAAACTATTGAAAACCTATTGCATACATTATTACGTTGTGGCTACCAGTGTATTACTTACTTCTATATGGCGTATGGACGTTCCTTCATACAATGGTATTTGACTGACTAGTCAAATTAAGTTAGAAGGAAAAATGTATGAAAAATTTATTTGTGACGTCATAATATTTAATAGTCAAATCATTAAGGTACTATTAAAGGTTGGGTGGACGATTAGAATAAATAAGAACAATAAAATAAGAACCGACGCAACTGTTTTCACTCTTTTACTCTTCTTAATTTAATAAGTTCAGCTAAATAATTTATTTTAACTACAGGAAAATACCCCAATTAAATTTATTTTGTATTCGGACACCTGCAGCCTACTTACTGTGTTTTAAATACAAAATGAAGTGCCAAATTTACTTTCTGTCTTTTAATCTTGTCGAACCTTAAGATATTTCCCGTTGATATTTTGGTAAATAGGAGGCGGATGGTTGTGCTCTTCCCTCAACCTGACAATCGACCCCCTAGAGTCAAGTTTGACACTACTCGTACACTTAATAGAGGGTCTCCTCGAACAGTAGTAGAATCCTTTACTGCTTGATTGCCAATATGTATAACTGTTAACCATTAGTAATGTTTTTCCATTGATCGTTTGTATGAAGTGCGATTGACAGTCAGTATCATCTGAAATCAGAAGTGGGATTGACACATTATGGACCGATTATTTTTTGTATTGGCATCATTCTTGAGAGTTTAAGGATGAAAATACGATCGTATGAATAATAGAATACAAGGTACTTACCGATTTTATTACTATATTAAGCAGTCTACGGCAGTCTACTGCTTATTCAACGATTACAATGTGATTACGTAGACAAAATCAAAGTCCAAGATTACATACACGAAGTCAAAATCATTTATTCTGAATCTGAATTGTCTTATAATGACTACATCAAGATAAGGATTAGAAAAACCCTTAGGCTCTATTTCAACGTTAAAAAAGTGAAGGCGGTCGAAGTAGGGACCGGTATTAAATCGTGTTGGGGCGTCGGTTGGAGCTAGCTACCGACACTCTTACAAACTATCGGAACCAATGAATGATCACGTCGTCCCAAGACGGGTATATAGTAAATATTTTAATCGATTTAAATAGTAAGCATATTCAATGCTTTAAAATTTACTTTAAGAAGTAAATTTAGGGCCGGATTTAGAGGTCTGGAGGGCTCGGGGCAACAAAGGAGTAGAAGGCCCCTGGCCCCAAATTATTTTCCGAATAAAATTACAAAAATATTTTCAGTTGAGTTTTTCAATAATTTTTTAATTGTGAAACGCCGGTAGTTTCTTCTAGTATTTAACAAACTTATATAAATATAATTGGAAATAAAAATTATTTGAAATTAAATTTTAGTGATAACGAACGGAACCATCTGAGTTTTTTTCGCCGAAAACTCGTTGATGATTTCGCCAAAATCCAGTACTCGAAGTACATCGCTTTCAATGCTCAGGAGAGAAAGGTTTGATAAACAGTTTTGTCCCATTGTGGTTTTATCCCCTATGTTTTATAATTTTCATTTTTGAAAATGAGTGCTCTCCAGTGCAATTTGATGTATTCAGACCAAATACATTCTATGACTATGATTTTTTAACTGTTTTTTATTGTATCACAATTTAATTGCATCGCAATAATAATTATTTGCCTATCAAACTACATACCCTGCTGCATAAAGAAATATTGAAAAATTTACCAATTAGTCAATAATAACGGATTTGTTTAAAAATTGAATAGCACCAAAAAAATTGTCGAGGCACGGAATCGAATATCCAACCTCCGAGGCTGCGGACAAGTACCATCCTACTTAGCCATTGGGCCATTGAGATACTCCCTCAAGACCAGTAGTAAATTGCAAGTGCTTATGAGGACCATTTGAGATTTTGATATTTTACTGAATGCCTGATTGGAGTGAACAAAGATAGAACAATGATATTGTTCATTTTCAAGAATAATATAATCATGTTTGTACAAAGTACTGTAGGTAAAGGTAAAACAGCGAAAATAAATATCAAAGGAAAAGATGTTTACTAGTGGTTACTAGACGGATTTTTTTTAAATCGAGGTCTCTATTGCCGGGCCCCTCTTTTGTGGAGGCCCCGGAGCAGCCACCCCGGTTGCCCTCCCCTAAATCCGGCAGTGAGTAAATTTAATTTGTTCAGGCGCTTTTAACATATTTCCCATTGTATTTTGTGTATACAGGCGGTAGATGATTGTGTTCTTCCCTCAGCCTAACGATCACGCCATCAGCGCCAAGTTTCACACTGCTCGGGCACTTCTTAGTCTGTCTTTTAGAACAGTAGTAACTTCCTTTGTTGTTAGATCGCCAGTATGTATAACGGTTTAACATAAGTAATGTTTTTCCGCTCATCGTTTCTATGAATTGAGGTTTTCCATCGCAGTAATCTGAAACATAGATTGATGTATAAATAAATGTACAAATAAATTGACATATTACAAATAAAACATAGGTCACGACGATCTGAGACCGTGTGGAGTTACACCGGAACGCCTGTTTTAAAACCGCATTCTCAGGTATAATAAATCTTAGGGTAACTGCACACACTCAATAACATTGAAAATAAAATACATTTGCATTATTGCGTGTGTGGGTGGGGTGTACCGTTATAAGAAAAGGCTTTATAAAGCCGCCTAACCACGGTTCGCGATTTAACGGACGCGTGTGCGATTTCGCGGACTACGCGTCTACATGGGCTGGTCTGTGATAGTGCATACACATTTGACATAGTAAATGCGTCCGTGTCCGCGTCCATATCTGCGTGTTTCAGATGACGGATGGGAGAACCTGTAGGATGAATCAGTAATACTCTTGATAGAAAAAAAAAAAGTATAATTAATGAGTCATCTTTCTATTGCTACAACGTGTAGTCAAACCAGTATGCTTAGATATCATAGTCGATTATAGGTAGAAAATGAACTATAATTAATATGGCACGCTATAAAATGTCTTTAAGTTTAATAAGTAACTACTACACAAAAATGATACAACCTTATGCAAAAAAATCCGAATGTGTTTTAAATAGAGAAGATCTAGTGCTGTTATCTTATTTATTTATAATATTGCAAAAATGGCGTAATTGTCATGAACTTTATTACTATATGTTATTATTGTAGTAATTTCAGTTTTATTTAATAGCAATTTACTAGTAGCATTAGTAGTTCCCTCCCTCCCCTTACGAGGCGTCGATATTGCATAGCCGCACTGTCGAATCTATAGTAAGTAGTTCAAGAAAGTGTAGAAACTATTTTTTTGCATGCTGACTACATATGCAAAAGCTTCACTTATGTAAATTAATAAACGACGTGCTACAATTTGTATAATACATTTTCCCGTAAAATAAATATGGTCAATTCTAGCAGGTCACCATATGAACAGCACAGTGGCGCCTCTATTATTTTCATATTTTATTGCCAGGGTGTACACATCAGCTTAATTTAACGTATCTCCCATGAATTTTTTTGTACACGGGCGGTGGATGATTATGTTCTTCTTTTAAGCTGACGATTTCGCCATCAGTATTAAGTTTGACACTACTTTTGCAGTTGGAAATTCTCTTCGAGCAGTAGTACCAGTTTTTCGCATGATTGTTTCTGCCATATGTGTACCCGTTAATCATTAGTAGGTGTGCTCCTTGTGCTGTCTCGATAAATTGCTTTCTACAGGGCACAGTAGCTCTGAGGTAAGCTGTAAAAGAAAGCAAAATTTGAAATTTTACCCCTTTTTTTTAATTATTTTTTTTTTACGTGCGGGAAAACTGGCCTAATACCCACCCCTCCGGAGCCGGAGGGGGAGGTTATGTCGGACTCGAACCGACTAAACCGCACGCCGTCTCTGGGTCGTAGTGCCAGGCCGAAGGTGAGGTTGTCATGCGACATATCCCTCGCACCCCGGCTGACCCAAGGCCATTCCTCTCGGTCTAGCCCTCCTCGGGAGGGGGGGACCACGCGGTCCCCAACTCAACCCCGGTGTGGGGAGGCGCGCATCGTCCTTCGATGCGCGCCGCCGCCGTGGCCTGCAAATTTTACCCCATTGCCTATTTAATATTATAAATGTGAATATTTGTATAGATGTTTGTTATTTAATCACGCTCTAGCAGCTAAAGGAATCTGGTTGAAATTTTCTGCAACTTTATATTCGGGGACTAGATTCCCATAGATTGTGAAACGAATCAAAAATCCACGTGGACGGAGCCACGGGTAGCAACTATTTTTAATAGATAAATCCTAGGAGCACCTGATAATAATTTATATATGGTAGAATGCTTGGAGAACAAAAACGAATAAGCCAAATTCACTATTAAACAGTTGGGATTTTCTATTCATAGAAGTTAATGATAGTGAAAATATATAGGAAATAGAGGCTGACAAACTAAGACATAACTTTCTCTTTTGGTACTTTATAATTTATATGTTTTTACTAAAAAATATGTAATTGGTAGGTACATTTACCAAAATTCTAGAACCCATAAAACAAGCTATGCTTAATTTGAATGAAGATCAGACAATTTGTATTACATTAATTTATCTCCACTATTGACACTTCTGGCGTTATACTTATACTTACTTAATGAATATCAATGTTATGTCAATTCAGCTGAAATGTTCTACATTCATTAAACCTACATTGTAAAAATATTTAAAAATAAATATCATCCATAAGCACCTAGAACTTATAATTTGCATCTATTTGGTAAGACATCAGAAACTTAATTTGTAATTTATAAATTAAATCCATTAGATTTTGGTACTACTACAGTACGATTTATTAATCAGCAGAAGCTTCCCAAGTAAAGTGGTGCGTATTGAAAGTAATTGTAATGATTTAATAATAGTCTGGGATACCAGTCACCTTTTAACCTAAAGTCACAAGGCAGACTCAACGGACATAAACTTTGAAGTCGAGTCGAGTCGAGTACGTGTCTGCCCCCGTCCTTTCTATATGTTCTGTATCTTTTGCTATACCTTTTATATGAAATATCATTTAACCAGTCTTACGTCCGTGGCTTTAATGTCCAATTAAAGTACCTAAACATGAGGCACACTTTTTAATAATTGTTTTACTTTTCTATAATGGTTTTGAAGTAGCAGTAGTATACTTCGCGTATTTATTTCAGATTTTATAATATTTTCCGTTCATCATCATTTTGAACACAGGCGGCGGATGGTTGTGGTCTTCCTTTAAATCGATGATTACACCGTTATCATCAAACTTGACTCTGCTAAAACAGTTAGAATTTCTTTTCGAACAGTAATAACATTTCTTCGCCCGGTTATTTTGTGAAAACGTGTAACCATTAACCATTAACAACTTTTTTCCTTGAATAGTTTCTATAAAATTACATTGCACAACACCTGCAAAGAAAATAATACAAAATATATTTTAAATTTAAATGGGAAAATTTCAACATCAAGAAACTCGCGGCTAATCCCTTTATAGAGTGATTTATGCTCCACTTAAGAAAATATATAATGTTCTATAACAACAACAACTAAGTAAAAGTGAAAAAAGACGGCTTAAATCGGAGGTCCATCGATCAGACAATACTTTCAGGTTGGCAAAAACTTAGACCAAAACCAAAAACCTAGTTAAGGGAATGCCTGACGTATAACTGGTAAAAAAACTGTGATAATGGTGGCAGTAAAATTTAATAGTCGATTCGAAACAGACCACTTATTACACCACGTAAACCGTAGGATATACTTAGTGCACTAATATTTTTTATTAATATTAAGATTTTTGCACAACCTAAGTTCCACAATTTACTAAATAAATAAACAAACTTAGCCTAAGTTTGTTTATTTATTTAGTAATAATACTAATAATACTAATAATAAAAAAATACACAGGGTATATACAGCTACAAATTCTTATTAGTAAGGGCTTAGGTTACTCAATCACACAATTTATTCGCGACGTAGCCCGCCTTTATCCTGCAAAAAGCCGTCTTTCTATGGCCTGCGATTTAATAGATGCGTGCGAGTCAGCGCAGGCTACGCACCGAGTTGGGCTCATCTGTGATAGGTACTGTAGACACGGTTGTCACGGTCCATCCGTCCGTATCCGCGTCCGTGAAACCTCGCACCGTGGAAAGCCAGTGTTAAACAGACGTTAGTTTGATATAATTCCTGAACGCAGCGCCAGATCAGGTACTCGTTTTAATATATTTTCCATTTCTCGTCATTTTGAATGTAGGTGGGGGATGATTATGTTCTCCCTTTAAACTAATAACCCCTGCATCATCTAAATGAACTCTACTGAAACAGTCAAACTTTCTCTTCGAGCAGTAATAACATTTCTTCGCGCGGTTATTTTGCCAAAATGTGTAACCATTCACCATCAACAACGTTTTCCCTTGAATAGTTTCTATAAAATAATACTCGTTATAACCTGGAAAAGAAGATTTTCTCTTTTTACTTTTACGCACAGAGTATCAAAATAAATTTAAAAATACATTAAAGTACAGATCTTCTATTGGCTATCGTAATATAACTTATTTTCCATTAAGATACAGCTTCAACTGGACACAAGGAGACGTCAGTCCTTTTTTTTTTCTACATAATCTGTGGCAGTGGCGCAACGCCCATGCGCGGAATAACAAATGGATTATGACGCCCAACTATTTTTATTTTAAGTAAGTTATTTTAATTATTTCACAAGATTAGATAAAGTAGTGTATAAAATTGCACATAATTTGATTAGAGCACTGTGTATGTGACGGTACATGGCGAAAAGAAAATATTGATGCGTCGGTAGCCTAGTGGTTAAGGAGTCGGCCTTACGATCGAGAGGTCCCGGGTTCGAATCCTGGCCATTATTCTACTGACGTGAACCCACTCCGAGTACAAGCAATTTAGCTTCGTTGGAGGGGTTAGAAAGAATAGTGGGTGTCAAATACGTTCAGAATTTATGTGAAACATTGTTTGCTCGGGCGACATCAGAGTTTTTCGGCATAACACAAAAATATGAACTTTACCATTCTATACAAATTTTTAACAACAATTAGATCTATAATCAATAATCATACATACTCGTATACTTTAATACATTGATGATGAAATTACTTTGTTATGAATCCTATATCCATATAATTATACCTACTGTGCCTATTTAGGCAACAGTTTTTTCCGATTGTTAGCTCCGGTGAGGTGAAACCCGGAAGGGTTTATAAACCAAACTAGCTGACCCGGCGAACTTCGTACCGTCAATATTTTTCCGCCCGCGTGGCGTCAGATCCCGTTCCCGCTGCACCATCTACTATATTAAACATGTATTATACATATAAACCTTCCTCTTGAATCACTCTATCTATAAAAAACCGCATCAAAATCCGTTGCGTAGTTTTAAAGATTTTAAGCATACAAAGGGATATAGGGACAGAGAAAGCGACTTAGTGATAATGATGAATTAACACACCACTCATGTTCTAGACACGGGGCAAACCAAAAAAAATCCTGATCACAGTAACATTTCTTTAATTTATTTTTTCTACTTATATATCAGTTTATTACAGTCTCCTGTAAATCACCTCGTTTGGAAGTACTTCCCGTTCACTTTTGTGAAAATGGGTGGTGTATGATTGTGCGTCCCTTTCTCACTCACGAGAACGCCATACTCATCCAACTTGACACTGGCCGTACAGCTGTACCTTCCTCTACAGCAGTAATAACATCTCTTGCTGTACTGCCTGTATGTGTAACCGTTGACCATGAGTAATCTTTTACCTAAAATGGTTGTTATAAATTCCCACTTTGGAGTGTCTGGAAAAAAAAAGGTAGCTTATGATTTTTATAAAGTGTTACTATGTAACCTGGATCATTTACTAATTTAATTCTGTAATAATAATTTAGATTTTTGCTTTAAATGATAAATCGTTAATGGAAGAAGAATATTATATTTTGTTCAAGTGTTGTAATTGCAAAGTAAACAAATTCAGGTACATGCTACTAGAATCGGCACAAATCTGTTGTCAGATCAATGATTTATCTTCAATTAACCTATTGCAGCCCAATGCTGGACATAGGCCTCTCTCAATGTGCACCATAGCATCCAACCCTCCGCCTTGCGTATCCCGTCTATTTCAGTCATCTCTACCTCTACTCTCTTCAGTCTATAACAGCGATCTCTTTCTGTTCATCTGACTCAAGGGGTTTCTGCGTTGTGTTCTCCACTCTAGTTTACCTCAATTGAACATATTTTCCATTTGGTATTTTTTTTAACACCGGTGGTTCATGATTGTGTGCCTCCTTCAGATTAACGATGTACCCATTGTCATCGAGCCTGACGCTACTCTTGCAGCCCATATGTCTCTTTGAACAGTAGTAACACCTTTTATTATTAAAGTGTTGCCTAAATGTGTACTTGTTGACCATTAAAAATGTGATCCCTTTTATAGTTGTTATATACTGCCCTCTTATAGAGCCTGTAAATAAAAATACTTTTTTTAAACATTTATTCAAATATCTCGGCGGTGTCGAATGGATGAATGATGAATTGGATGAAGACCAGATACGACTCAAAGATGGTCGTACCAAGTCTTAGTTCTTTTTCGGGTCGTGTCCTTCAAGTGGGCATGACAATGCGTTTGATGCTATAATCTAATGTTAGCAGCTGCAGCGCCCAACTAAACTTTATTGCGTTTGAGGGGTGGATTCAGATCGGTATTGCAATAATCAGGATCCGAACAAGGTACATCTTGATTATAAGGACGATTCCCTAACCACTGAGCTACCAACACTTAAATATTATTTCGATCAGGGCAAATTTGACTTGATTGCTTGTATAAATTAGACCGATATTTTACTTTTTACCCACAACTAAGGTTAGGTTAGGTAAACAAACAAAATTATTCTCAATAGCTACATTTATTACACTATCTATGTCTACATCAATTTAATTACACTATATTATTATTACCTACACGGAGAAAACGAAGCTTTAGCAAAGTACCCATTTGGCTAGGTTAAAAATTATTTGGCTATATACAACCAAGATTTATTTAAAACGCGCAATATAGGTGTGTTAAGATTGGCCAAGCATGTATTGCTAAATCTTCTTGGTATTATTAACAAAGCACTAGTTTCTTTTCAAATTAGCATCTTAGTAAATGTAACCCTTACTGCAGTTGGTTCAAAATAGACAAGCGTACCCTGTTATCTACAAACAAATTTGTTATTTGATTTCAGATCTATAATACTTGGCTAAAATTAGATAACTCGCTACAATGAATATAACCGTGTAACTTGTTAATAACACACAAGTTACTTATCTATCTATAAATAATAATAGTTCGGTTAGAACACGACAAAGTGTACACTGCTATTTACTCACAAGAAGATATTATTTATTTTTAGACTACTTATACTTGGCTAAAATTAAATAAGTCGCTATAATGCAAATAACCTTATAACTTGTGTAAAACCATACATGTTACTAATCTATCTTTAAATAATAAGATTTCACTTAAAAGAGCCAAGCATACACTGTTATTTACTAACAATTAGATGTTATTTCATTTTGGGGTATTAATATACTTGGCTAAAATTACATAAATCTCTATGATGCAAATAACCGTGCTTACTTGTTAAAATATAAATATCTTATTTATCTATTTTCAAATAATAAAAAATTGCTTAAAATAGGCACGCACACATTGTTTTTTACTGCCAAGCCAGCGTCGAGTAACTTATTTAAAATTGAACGTGACATTAGCTGCGAATGTAATCTAAGTCGACTTCCGCGCATCCGCCCATCTAAGCCATCTTTCTCTTTAGCTTCTTACCCTTGATCTAGACGGACGCGACCGATTTCGTAAAAAGGCATTTTTTATTCTAAAAGTAAAGCAACCCACATACATTAGTAGTAAAGTGTTATTTATTTTATTCTGTAGTGTGACAATAGGAAGGATGGACGAAGAAGTTAGAAATCTTTCCACCGCATGGAGTTTGGAGGAGTATATCGATGTTTTTAAACGTAAGTAACCAACATTATAATATTATTGTTTATCTATTACACCTGCGTTGAAATGATGACTTAACTTTATGTATATGCCGTGCTGTCTGGTATAAATGGCTAGCTGGATAGGTAAGTATTATAGGTACTTACCGGAAAATGTAAAAAACAGTAAACACTTTCTGTTGTCGCGCTTTATTCAGAGGACCAACCCACAACCATTTTTTTCTTTTTAATTGTGATAAGTACCTACTTACTAATCATTATTTTGTTTGTTCACAGCTACAAAAAGATTTTGAACACCTGTATACAGGATCATATGTCGAGATAACTGAAACTTTCCCCGCTTTAAAAGGAAAAAAATTCGAATTGGCTAAGACGACCAAGAACAGCACCAAAGATAAAAATTTAAACCTTCTCATAAGTTATGAGCACGGTAATTTATTTTCATTAATATAATTTTTTAATAGTATTTTAGTTCAAACATGTATTTATTACTTACCTACTTTACCTATAATGTTAAATTAGACCATGTCACATGGATAAAGAACATATTAATCGGGGTGCACTGCGAATTTCTTCTGGAGAGATGCTAACATTGTTACGATTTTTGGGGATAGGTACTTCTTGGAGATTTTGTTTCTAGAGATGATGAAATATGGATACTATATGTTAAATATTGAGCAACTAATTTTTTCTAGAAATATGTTTTGACGAAAATTACTTTGCATATCATGTACCTAAAGCCCTCACATGAATACTGTACTACATTTTTAAAATCGTTGCTATCACCAATTCCAAATACTTTATGTAAGTATGTTATTTAATGATGAACAATATGTAATTCTAAGAAGTTCAAAATTTAATCAAGATTTTTCTATTTGAAATGAATGACATAGTTAATAAATTATACCATATAAATAAATACCATGTAAATAGAAAAATCTAGATCTTGATCTTGTGTAATTTAATGAAGATTCTTCTATTTACATGGGATATTGTTGAACATATATGTATAGTCGAGTAAAGTTTTGTCACTTTTGCACCTTATCACATTGCAATAGGCTGCAAAAGATTTTATAATTAAAATAATCTATTATTGCACTTTACTTTAAAATCTACACTATAGGCATGGAACAAATTTATATGTCTTTTATTTAGTTTCTGACTTATTTTCCTTTAGGGTGACAAGCTAAGCTATGCTAGGGCTAGACAAGCGTAATTTTTTGAGTTGTAAGTCGTGTTTTCAGTTTCATTTGGTTTTAACAAAACGTGTCACACAACTCAAAAAATTCCGCTTGACTGCTTCACCCTTAGTTGATGAAACACCTGTACAATTGTATAAATAATTAACCTAACGCTACTCATAACATGAATAAAGCTTTTATTCTAATTACATAAACTTTCTTTTATTTATCTTTCAAGTTTGTTTTGTCGGCAAATTAAGCATCAGATCGTTCAGATCTAATAAATTTACCAAACAACTAGCTTTACTATCAGATAAATCTTTTGTAATTTCCGACACACTGACTTTTTTCCCAACTGCAGGTAACCACAGCCATGTACAGTTGGCGTACCGTAAGATAACACCCAAGGTGCTCAAATATTGGACACAAGGACCAATTCTAAATAACGCACTAAGCTATACATTTTCAGAACCTGACCAATCATCGTACGGAAAGCATGGGCGAGGACAGCTCCTACAGAAAATGTGTTACTTGATACACATCAAGTTGCACATTTTCAGTATGAGCTGACCTCTCTTAGGCTTGCCGCACAATGAGAGGTCAGCTTATATTGAAAATGTATAGCTTAATGTATCATCTGAAATTGGTCCTTGCAACAAAGTATTTTAGCTGTGGTTAACCAACTAACCCACTTAAAAATACCAAGTAACATGGCTAGAATTACAAAGCAGATCGGTTGTAGATACCCAATGAATACGATTACCAGTACAGAGTAACTTCGCTAGGTGTACCGATTTGATTTGACTATAAGTAACAAAGCAGGTTGGTTGTGGGTGCCCAATGAACACGATTGATAGTACCCAGTAACTAGGCTACCTGTAACAATTTGACTTTGCTAGAAGAACAATGCAGATTGGCTGTAGCTATCCAATGAACACGATTAAAAGTACAAAGTACATGGCTAGGTTTAACCAAGCAACTTATTTGTGCCTACCGAATTAGTTTCCTAAACACAATTAAGCTCGTTGGTTGTGGTGACAGTTTTGTTTTATTAGTAATAAACAAGTTAATTCGCTACAGTTACCGATTAAATTGGTTTATAATACTAGGAAGCTTGGGTATAATTAACCGAGTCATTCGGTTCACAGTAACAATTTTGGGTTTACTAAATTTACTAAGTGTATATGTCAGAAATAACCAACCCAGGTTACTCAGTTTTTAACAAACTTATTTGGGTTTATTTTACCAACATGCGTTAACAAACTTCACGCGTCTAGTTTTAGCTGCAAACTTTGCAGGCTCCCTCCGAACCAAGTCGCTAGGTTGTAAATAGAAACAAGTTGACTATTTATAGCCGTTAGGTTTTCTCCGTGTATATTAATAATACCTACCACTAAGCAAGTAGATCTACTACTCCACGTGTTCCTAGTACACAACTACTAGTAAGCTAATAGCTAGCTAATAGGTACTATGGTACAGTACGGAAGAACACCTTTCATCTCTTGGTCGTAGTAAAGCTTCGAGTGCGACTGAGATTAGAATTAGGATAAAAAGAGATTTTAAAATTGCTCCAATCAGTCCTAACCATTTTTGTCATAGGAATATTCACACATATTTTGTGTCTTAGCCCTCGGCACATCTAAACGGACCCAGAACCCATTACTCATCTTCTTATACGAAGGTGGAGGATGATTGTGCTCCTCCTTCACAGAAACTATTGCTCCGTTCGCATCAAGCTTAACACTGCTTTTACAATTGAAGCTTCTTCTAGAACAGTAGTACCATCTGGTACCGCATTGAGAATACGTGTAGTTATTAACCATAAGTAATTTCTTTCCGTGCACGGTTTCTATGAATAAGCATTGCACGCCATCTGGAAACAAAAACGTATTAAGTATTTCTTTAACTGGACATGCACACTACTGTAAGTCCTGGTTTTCACTGGCCCAATAACTGGCGGTCAGTGAAGGCCGGTTGCTGTGATAGCTACTGGGTCCGTGAAATCAATTCCTATTTCAAAAAATAGCCTTATTCCAGACTAAAATCTATCACTGCTGTACCATATTTCAGCCAAATCCGTTCAAAAGCTCATGCGTGTACTGGCCACCTACTGGGCATGTAAAAACCAGGCTGCGGCTTCTTCCTAGAGTTAATACCATTTGCATCCTAAGCTTCACCTCGGAGTCTGGGATTCGCTTTTTCCAGTCTATATAGCAGCGGCTTTGGCTGATTTTCAATCGCCATCATTCACGCCATCTTACTTCTACAACCCATGAGCGATATTGGAGCATTGCAAGACAATCAGCTCTCACGCCTGCAATCTCATGTACCCAAGTCTGTCTGCTCTAATAAATACATGTTCAACTATAATTCATTTAGTAGCTGTCTGCGTAGCGCTACGAGGCTACGTCGTAGCAGATAAGCGGGGCGTAGCGCATGCACGTCGGTGGCGTACCGCTGTAAGAGCGTTTCGAACGATCGAACACACTTGACAGCTGAATTCGGGGTGAGATTACAACTGCGCATGCTCTATATTTGCCGACGTCACGTTTGAGCATGCGCAATTGAAATCTCACCGCGAATTCAACTGTCAAGTCCGTTCGATCGTTCGTAACATTCTTACAGCATGTGCCTGCAGTTCTTGGACTCTTTAGAGCTCCAACTACTCGTAACGACTGAAAACCAGGCTTTAAGAACGAATTCGTCTACCATAAACAATAGCAGCTGACGAAATGTCGCAGCGAAACGTTGTCGTGATTCTAATGACACTTTCTATTATTCCTATGGACCATATAGATGCGCCGTCAAACGAAGCGAGAGTGTTGATAGCTAAGGATGGTATTTTATAGAAATACATAGAAACTAGTAATGTCAATGCCACAATGTCTGCTGTTGTTTTATGCGATCGATTACTAACTCGTACCATAACGCCCGTACACCAGAACCAACACCGGTGACGCACAAACACATCGAGGAATGACCTTCTTGAAGCGCCAAAAATACTTAAACTGGTTGAGTTTGATATTACAAACAAGCAACTCACATTTTGCATTCAAATTTTTTGTAGGGTTAAGGCGTTTAGTCTACTAGCTGTCTTATGTCTCCTCATGTCTGCGGTTTTTATATAAAAAATACCAAATAAATGGAGATAAAATTCGTTACAAAATACTTTTATTTCAATATTTATAATCCTAGTTTATTCTCAGGTATCCACCACTGGTCTTCTTATACTCTGGGGGTCGATGATTGTGTACCCCAATAATACGACTTATGGCATATCCATCATCATCGAGCTTCACGCTGCATTTGCACTGGTCTGAAGATCTCTTTGAACAATAGTACAAATTCCTGCTCTGCTTCCAAAATGTATAACCATTTACCATTAAGAGTTTAGTTCCATTTACTTTCTCTATGAAGTGAGCCATAATGGTATCTGAAATTAAGACGTAAATACCATTTTATGACCTAGTTTTGAACATTGTGATTGTGTGTGTGTGTGTGTGTGTATTTTTACGTAATGAAACTATTTCATATTGTGATGTTATTTCTTGTATTGTGTAAATACATTAAGTATATAATACGTTTGGCAGCAAGAAATCTACTTGTATGAAAAATTGCTAATAATATAAAATCAATATTAGCGACATTTTAAAGTTCACTTTGGATGTACTGTACACTAATATTACTCCGAGACAGGGACGAAATCGGGAGGGATAAATAAAATAAATTGTTGATGTTTAAAGCAAACTGGTAAGGAATTTAACTTTTATCGCAATTCACGATAACGATAGAAATCAGGCCCATTGATACCTACTGTACTACATTATTCATTAAAGGGGTTTACAGTAAAATCCAGAGTGAAACCAAAGGCATTAATCTTAGACCGAACTCACGACAATAGGTACAATGGCAGCGTAGTCATAGGAACTAATTTCTAGAATACATATTATTAGATTGAATATGTAGGCACTAAGTTAAAAATGCTAAATCTAATATCAAGGAACGATTTTAGTAAGCACCTACGCTATATCACTCAAAAAGGTATGTAGTAAAAGGTATGCATATAATTTACCTCAGTTGTATCAAACTTAGTCCCCGCAATCATAAAAGAATTGTACACACTCGTAAAGTATCTTCTTTTGATGTAGTTGATTAAAATTATACTCGTCACAGTCTTGACTTCCTTCTCCAAAAACAAAAACGAACGACGTGTTTTAAATAAAAACGAAGGAATGTTCGTGGCAAAGACTAACTTTGATACAAATAGCCCCAAATTCGATACATGTAGTCCAAGTAGCTCAGTTAGCATATCCGTGTAAGGGACTGTTCACAGGTTCAAGTGTCTTGAATGTTGACTTTTTCCGATCAAAATCTATTTGATATAAAAGTTTAATTACAAACCTTAGTTACATTGCACAACTAGTATTAAATATAAATATACTAAATCACACTAAAATGGGGTTCAGTTGCTATTCAGCTTGATGAGTTGTCCACTGGGCATAACGGCATACTCCGGCGGTTTGTGATGATGAACGACGTTAGCGTCCCGAATCCGTCCCTGTTTATCGAATTTGACGTACGCTTTGCACCCACACAGCTTCTTAGAACAATAGTAGGAGGTACTATAGTGGTCTTGGGAGTATGTATATTTGTTCAGCATCAATAAGTTTTTTCTCCCGCTTTGTGATGGAATAAACGTATATTTAAGACCTACAAAAATATGTTTCATGTCAATTGATGTTTAGAGGCCGACCAAGTAGATACGATCTTGGTTTCTATTATCTATTTGCAGGCTATACACGTAAGTGTGATAAATTAAATAGTTGATGTAATATTCTTTGATGCTCCAAACAGTGAACTTGCTGAACAATGGGCCCCATTCATGTATTACCCTGCTGAAATACACCAAGGATACCAATTCAGACGTTTTCAATTTTAAATTATTTAAGTACATGAACTGAGAATTCCCAGTGAAACTTCTGATTTTTATCATTAAATTCGTACTTAGGTACTTTCAACATAATACGTCCATAATCAGAGGAAGATTGTAATGTAGACAAAACTAAATGCTATAATATTATAGTGTAACTAATTATAAATGTAACTACGAGTACAATATACCACACACGTGTTCACGCTTGTAAAAGTAGAAAATAAAATTCTTATTGATAAAGAAAACTATATTATCTCCTAAATAGTACATAACCAAGTCATCTGACTTTAACAAAATGTCCTGAAGTCAGCTGCACGTAGTGTGGAGGATCGTGTGTATGAGAACAGTTGGCTTCTCTTATCCTACCATCCTTGTCGAACTTCACCGAAGCTCTGCATCCAATACTCCTCTTCGAACAGTAGAAGGTCCTGCTATAGTGATCCTGGGAGAAAGTATAGCCTTGGACCATTAACAAACTTTTTCCTTTGCGGGTTGGAATGAATTCAAATTTGAGATCTGGAAAGACAAAATTTTAGAACAATTGACAAAGGAAATAGAGCGAATGTTCAATTAAAGCGGCGCGTGAAATGTTTCGTAGTAATAAGATTTATAAACCTTAGTGGTTTTTTAGATTACGACAATAATGTTAAATTTCTGTATATATTTTTTAAATAATAAATAAATAAAAAAAAAAAATATATTGGTAAAAGTGGGACCCTGAAAAAAGTAGCTGGGATAGACTGTACGCGCAAGACGGAGGATCGGGCTCTATGACGCACATTGAGGGAGGCCTATGTCCATCAGTGGAGTACATTGAATTATATCGAGTCTTTTTTTACCATTACAGTCTCATAAAATACAATGACGAATATAAACTAATAACGAAAAGAATTTCCACTATACCTAACCTAAAATAATATCTAAAGACCAAGCCCTAAATAATTTCAGACAGTTTGATAAAGGAAGGGAACCCTGCCTTTTTAATTAAATCTTATATTGAAATGAAACCCCTATTCAACATATTTTTTTTATTTGGTATTACATATTTACATTTAACGCGAAGTTTCAGCTAATTTTCAGCAGCCATGGTCGCAGTGTGACTTTTAAATCTTATAGTATTCTCCTGAAGCTGTCTTATGATATCGCGGAGGTGGATGGTTATGTTCAGAGTGAATATTCACTATGTGCTCATCGTTGATTATCTTAAGCCAAGCCTTGCACTTAGTACTTCTGTGCCTTGTGCAGTAGTATCGCTTACTATTAATCTTTTGATAGTATGTGTAGTTTTTATACATCAGCAGGAATTTGCCTTTTTGAGATGGCACAAACGTGTATTCTGGAATAAAATTAGGATGGGTAACTACTCTTTTAGGTTAGCCATATTCAGACAATCTTACGCCCTGAAAGATCCCTGCATCTGAAGACCCAAAACGTATGCGGGTTTAGTCGGTTTGAGCCCGACATACCCGCCCCCGCCAAGCGGCAGGGATTTCCACTCGAAAAAAGGTAACGGGGTACTCCTTCAGGAGGACATCCTACACCGATGTCCGCTGTATCATCGCGTTATCGAAGTAGTCAGTTATCATCAGGTTTCAAGCAAATAAAAATATAAAGTTTTCACGAACACAATTAAATTTATTTCACACTTCATTACTACTAATGTAACATAAGTAATTTAACAAATAACGAGTGTTACAACAAGCTGTACGACACCCGATACAAGAAAAACTTTTGTGCATAATTACCTGCTTAAGGCGGGGTTGAAGTCGTTTTTAAACATATTATATATCAAGTTGTATAACAATTCACGCCAAATAAAAATCATATTCATAAAGTAGGCTAAACCGTCAAGTGATGTGTAAACACAGAAACACGATTCATTATATTTATCCCGATAAAAAAATAGCGTCAAACATGGTTCTAAATGCTCCAAATCGCAATTTTAAACACATTTCACACCAGGACGCCATTATCAAATAATGTCGAAGTTTGTATAAAAAAATAGAGCATAAAAATATCTAGGTCCTGGTATTTTTATATTATATTTTATCACGCAGTACATTAGATTAGGATTTTATAATAGCAGTGCCGAGTGCGAGGAGTGGGTACGCCGCACTGCAACCCGGCATTAACGAAATTGGAATTAAGACTATTTAGTTAGTCTAACATAATCTCCCGAAGGAGAAACCATGAAACGTGGCGGCGGGTGAGTATGATCCACTCGATACTTCTCTATATACCCCATGTGATCCAACTTCACAGATGCCTTGCATCCTGCGCTGGTGTTCTGAGAACAGTAGAACGCCATGCTGATCGGACTTTTTTGGTAGTAGGTATATTCGTTCCATACCAGTAATTGTTTGCCCTGTCGCGAACGTATGAATTTGTATCCTGGAATCATGATATTATACATTTTGGTTAACGTTCATCTACATTACATATTATTTACATACCTACCTAATATATGATTGGTTTCGGGAAAATCTAGAACGAAGATATTTTTTAATGTCTTCTATCAATGTAATACTTCTATGTCGTGGTAACTTCTGAAATTATACACGGTGGAAGATTTTAACCTTACCTGGAGGGGAAATACTCTTAATACTGGAGATAGCAAATTTCACTCAAAGGAAACATTCCTTTATTCTTAAAAAGAAACAAAACTGCCTTCAAATTTTTTTGAAAATTAGCTTGCCATGCCCGGTAATGGAACCGACTAAAATCCCAAAAAATAACATTCTGTATTTTATGGCATCAATCGATAGTGTCAATCATATGGATAAAATCTGTCTAAGAAAAATGGTAAAAATCTTAACTTATAAACTCAGTGCCAGCAGATACAGCATTTTTACTCAAGGTGTCATCAGAAATCTTATCAACAATAAAGTTATCTTTGAAGACAAATATGTATTCAAATGAGTAGATACTAAATGACTAAACTTTATTGGGTAACTGCACAAGGTATTCAGATAGAGTAGGTTGTAATTTAGAATGCTTAATTGGAAATGTTTCCTTTAAGTGAAATTCGCTATCTCCAGTATTTAGAGTACTTCCCCTCCAAGTAAGGTTAAAATCTTCCACCCTGTAAGTATATCCTAAGATAAAAACGCTATGTAATTATCTTAAGGATTATACCTAGTGGTATTTTTACTATAAAAACGTTTAGCCATGGTCTATTTGTTTACTGTCGGATGGATAACAGCTCATCCAAGCCCATAAAGTGTAACAAACTGGAAAGGATACTTACAGTTTGTTACACTTTAATGTTAGGCGAAACTAGTTCAATATAAAAATAGTAAGAAACTATGTGCTATATGTATTACATTTATATAACTTATTATTACTACGTAAATATCACTTAAAAAAATTTTTTTTAATGTCTTGAGTCGTTATTGTGTTAACCTCGTCACTCAACATGAACAAAAAATATGATTTGACATAAAAAAACACAAATTTTACACATTATTAGTCCCTTTATTAATGCAAAAATCCATCACCAAACCCAAAATTTCTAAATACATCAATAAAATAAAATTAATAATATAAAAATAGTACCCCACCGGCATCGGGTACAGGGACCAAGTTAGCGGCTAAATGTTATTATTATTACAATAAAAAATAAGCAATAGAAAATTACAATCAGTTTATGTTCATATTCTGAACGTAGTTTGGTGCTTCATGGTTATGTTCCGATTGAACCACTATGAAATGCCCTTGATCATCCAACCGCACAGAAGCTTTACATCCTGCGTTTCTGGCCTTAGAACAGTAATACTTTTTACCGTTAGGTTTTTTGGAATAGGTGTATCTGTTCCATAGTAACAGCGGTTTGCCCATTTGAGATTGTACAAAAGTGTATACTGAAAAATAAATTTTGTAAAGATGCAAGTTCAATAAATTAATTAGCCCACGGCAGTCCACTGCTGGACATAGGCCGCTCCCAATCGAAGGCGGAAAAAAAATCGGACGAAAGATGCAAATTACTTATTACTAATATTCGGTTTTTTATTGTACTCTAAATAAAAAATAACGTAAAACAGGTACCTAAAGGAGAGTGAGGTATCACTGGATAGCTGAGAAAAAAAATCATAAATTTTCGAAATAAAATTTAATGTATCTACATTAATTAACAAATTTTGGTAAATAATTATAGATAAATAAAGAACATTAATTACAGTATTTTCAAAATTGAACTAGTAAGCACACATTAAAGGTTTTTTTTTTTAATTAATAGATTCGGTATGTCAGATTCGTCAAACCCAAAACTGGGTTTAAAATTTGATAGTAAATATACAAAAAAAATACTTTATTTGGGAGTCGGCTTTTTATTTCAAAATATATCTATGTACTCGTACGAATTCAAACTTTGAACGTCATCTATAAATGTATTTTAAAATTAGGGTCGAACGGGTGTTTTTGTGATAGGGTCTAATCTCTACGAGCGGACGGGTTCGTAGGAAATATTACTAGTATCTAATGTAATCCCCAGATGCACATTTCATATAGTTAGGTGCCTCATGGTTATGTACTACATTGGCTTCTGCAATCTCCCCGTTATATTTCATTTTCACAGATGCTTTGCACTTCAAATTTCTGTTCATTGAACAATAATAGAATTGGTGCTTTCTACCTTTACCCACAATATAATATGTATAGTTTTGCCAAAGTAATAATTGTTTGCCTTTTCGAGAAGTAATGAAAGTGTAATCTGAAAAATAAACTGAATAACATTATTATTTACATTCGCAGTTACATAAAATTTCAACAAATACACAATATGTAGACTTAATTAACCGGGTTTTTACTGTCGTGAGTCATCCGGTTGGTTGAAACCCGATTAATTGAATAAATTAGGATTTTTCCTTAATTTCAAATTAAACTATTGAGGTGGTGCTCAATAGTTTAATTTAATTAGACCGGTACAATAAATATTGTTAATGCATACTCAATTGGTTGATTAAATCAGATACTCAGATTTGTCAGGCCGAAAATGGGTTCCTCCTTTGAATACTACGCGAAAACACTTTGGTAATCAGCTTTCTTTACTAATATCGAATGTATTCTTCAGACGAGGTTCTCTTATAGTTAGGTGGCTCATGATTATGTACAATGTTGGCGTTTGCGATTTCTCTCTTTCCATTAATTTTAACAGATGCTTTGCAACCTGATCTAATTCTCTATGATCTAACTCTGAATTGATAATCAATACTTTAGCAGTAATTGCTTTCCGTTCGAGAAGTAATGAAAGTGAAAACTAAAAATAATTCTTGATTAATTAGTTACATTTGCCGTTAGATAGATAGATAACTCTTTACTGTACATCAGCATAAGATTACAAGAGACAATAGTATGGATTACTGTAATAATAATTAAATGCACAATGGGCGGCCTTATCACTAAATGCGATCTCTTCCAGGCAACCGTGAGGTGGAGACACATTCAGTATCACGTTCGTTACAATTTGTGGTGTAGCTGCCACAGTCAAATAGATTAAGTTACAACAAATAAAAAATATAGGAACTTGCTTAACCGGACTGCTTTTTGTCATGTTCAGTTGTTCAGCTTTTAGTACATTATATGCATCCCCAGCTGTGCAATTAGCTAAGTATACAGCGTCGAGCACAGCCCTATGACAACATTGATGGAGAATGACTTTGGTCGCGCTTCAGTGACGTCACTCTGTCCGACCAATGACAATCACTATCAAGACTGTCGCAGCGTTGTGCTCGACGCCGTATGCTAGGGCTCTAATGCAACCGGTAACCACGCTAAGATAATGAGGAGTCTTCCAAATAAAACCAATTTAGTACATTATATGCATCCCCGGCTGTGCAATTCGCTAGGCACACAGCATCGAGCACAGCGCTACGACAACCTTGATGGAGAATGTCATTGGTCGCGCTCCAGTGACGTCACTCTGTCCGACCAATGACAATCACTATCAAGGCAACGCTGTGCTCGACACTGTATGCTACAGCTATAATGCAATCGGTAACCACGCTAAGATTATGAGGAGTCTTCACAATAAAACGAATTAATTTAAAAACAAACCATTACTTTTTATTATTTTGTGCCCATAAAAATTACCAAAAACTTATTTTATATACAATAGAAAACAATTTAACGTTAGATTCTTATATATTTTCCCGGTGATACCTGATGATATTGTCGTGGTTCGTGATTGTGATCATATAGAATCTTCTCTATATTACCCAGGTCATCCAGTTTAATATTCGCTTTGCACCCTGTACTTCTACCCCTCACACAGTAGTATCGTTTTCCGTTATGTTTTTGATAATATGTATACCGATTCCGCATCAGCAGTTTCCTTCCCCTTTGAGAAACAATAAATTTGTATTCTGGAAAATTGAACAGAGCCGTATGTAAGCATAGTGTGAGTGCAACCAAGGAATGCAGTTAGTGTTAAATTAGGTTATATCCAAAGAAGAGTGGTATGATGTGATTCGTGCAGGCATTTATTGGAAGATAATCAACCGCATTTTTCGATGCGATTGCCTGCTAATCGATAGGTACGTGATCTGGACTCTACCAGGGTTCTAAGTCGAACCTCCATAGGTCATCAAAGTGGACTATGGTCAAACCTCTCTTATTAATAGCGTAAGGTTCCTTATACTAGAATCCATTTTGAATAACTAATAATTACAGCTGATAAACTGAATCTATAAATTTCCTGCCTAATTTTTTTAATATGAAGCTATTTCCTCTCACTGAGCTTGAAGCCCTCGCCCATCTCATTAATATTCATTTAAGTGATGTCAATATTTCTATATTCGGATGTATTCTCCTGATGACAACTGGACATAGTCAAACGGTTTATGATCATGTTCAAATTTAGTTTTCTCAATTTTCCCATTTTCATCCAACTTGACTGACGCTTTGCAGCCTCTCGAGCAATAATAGATTCTGCGACCAGGTTTCTGATAATAAGTGTGATTGTTCCACAACAACAGCTGTTTACCTTTTTGAGACCGAATAAACTTGTACTCTGAAATATAACCAGACCTTTTGATTAGCATTTCGATTGGTTTACTTCAGATATTATTAAGATACTACTTCTGCACATAATGTGAGGCTTTTCATTCGAACTTCGAACTAAGGTACCTAATGATGGAACTAAATTACGGTACTATTTGCCTAATTTGCCTCATGGACAAGTTTTATCCGTATTCGGTCAGCGAGCATTATAGCACCAAATGTAGCGTCATAGACCAACTGTTACCACTGTACCGCGCCTTGGGTATGTGTATGGCGAGGTGGGGGAGATGGTCAGTCCGCCGCCAAAGCTCATGGTGCTAACTCGCTCTATCTCGACTCATAAGCCTTCTTTCTCTTTTTTTACCTCGTCCCACGCGGCACGTAACTGGGCGCGATCCAGCCGTCATGGTCGGTCTGTAGTTTGTGTGGATATATTAAGAGAGAATAGAACTTCTCAGATTTAAAAAAAATAGCTTCACCATCTAATTAAGCAATCCACGTTACCACACCAAAAAAGATACTTACAAAATAAATAAATATTCCAAAAATAATTAAAATGATTTATTTCTAATCACCATCGAATTAAAAAATCCTTTAAAATTAAAATTCTCTAAGTCTCACAATAAGAGTGAAGTGTGCAGTATAGCTGTATCACTGGTCAATGTTGATCTTACAATATGAAACATAATTAAATATACGATACACTAATATTATAAAATAATAAACAAATAAGATTATAACTAGTTGATTATAAAATAAAATAAAATGGTTACAAAAAATTTAAAATATTTTAAAACACGTTCTTGGTCTATTTCATTAACTACCTTTACCCTGAAAACGAGCGTCTCTTTGTCAAATATGCCCACAAGACCCTTCAGTGGTTCTTTTATAACATTGATATAGTCTCATATTATATATTCTCCTGTTGAAATCTGTAAATGTGTGGGTGGTTCATGATTATGGTCGTATAAAATCGCTTCAATTCTCCCCAGGGAATCCAGTTTTATATTCGCTTTGCAACCTGCACTCCTACCCCTTGAACAGTAGTATCGTCTCTTGTTATGTTTCTGGTAATACGTATACTTGTTCCACATCAGCAATGTCTTCCCCTTTTGAGAAACAATTAATGTGTATTCTGAAAAATTGGGCGGAGCGGTCAATATAGCGCAATTGAAACTAGCACATAGTTAGTCTTAAAGGTCACGTAACATGATGCGTGCGTCTCAGAGGATCAAATTTAAATATTCAGTCGTTTTTTTTTACTTTACGGTCATAGCTGGACTGGTCATGGTCATGTCGACAAAAGAAAATACGTAAAAAGAAGTCAATCTACTATTTTTACATGTAATTCTAATAAATAACTTAGAATAAAAAGCTTGCAACTATTGTCTTAAGTAAAAAAAAAATAGGTAACACATTTACAAAGTACAAAATAATGTATAATATTCAATTCATAATTTTAAGAAATACCCATTGATTTAGGCGCTGTCCTTCTAGAGAGCAATTTAAAAACAACATCAAATACTCAGCGTTGAAGCTCTTCCAGCTGCTGCTCATTAACTTTTGCTACATTATAAAGTATACTTACAGAAATCATCCTTGGCATTTTACTGCTGCCAAGGATGTCACATTTACTTTCGAACAACGCAAGCAAAAAAATATGAAGCGACATAGCAGCCATCCAACAAAATTCGTACGAATTTATGGTATCCAGGGCGGAATATCAAGTAGCTCAGACATTGCGAGTTTAACTCCCGCCTGCTTTGGTGTTCGCATGTAGTGCTTCATTCTAAAGCCAGAAAGGGAAGTAGATTTTGGTTGGTGAGTTGGTTAATCTTTTGACAGTTAATTCTTGAACAAAACGTTAAAACAGCAATTCCATTGCAAACTACGCGGTCGAACAACCATTCTCTTTGTAACAACATAACGATTCCTTTACGAATATATCTCTCCTCTTACAATCCAGGACTCTTTTAGAAAGGTATGATAAAGCATTCCTGGATGACGTAAAACTACCAATATAGCTTTGGACTCCACTCACAACTTGAGATGGACAGAGCGGAGCACCTTGCAGGATCATTAGGAAATTCAGTAGACCGAATGGTCTAAATCTTTAATTATAGCAATTGACGAAATTCAATTATATGGAATACTAGCTGTTGCCCGCGGCTCCGCCCGCGTGGATGTCGGTTATCGCTTGGTGTTGATCCGACTTTATTGAGCATTAAATTCGCCTCTCTACTCAGCTTTGTCCTCGACTATGTACTCACCTCTGTTCTCGACTTTTTACTCGCTTCTATATTCGACATCTCGCCTCTCTACTTGCCCATTCATCCGATTCTCTTTTCGCCTCTCTACTTGACTCTCCCCACTCGCCTATCTACTCGCACCTCTACTCAACTCTCTATTCGATCTCTACTCGCCACTACATTCATCTTTCCACTCGTCTCCCTATTCGCCTCTCTACTAAACTCTTTACTGCATTCTATTTGGCTCTCTAATCGCATATCTACTCGCCCCTGTAGTCGACTCTACTTGACTTTCGATCTTTACACGCCTATCCACTCGTCCCTATAACAATCTCTACTCGCCTCTCCACTCGCTTCTATATTTGGTTCGCTACTCGACTATGTTCGTTCCGAAGCTCTAATTCACCTTTGTATTAAATTTCATGAGGACATCTTAAAAGAAACTTTTACTATTTATGCCATATTCACCCCCTTTTTGTGCCAATGAAAAATTAGAAACTTTAATCCCATAGCCCTATTCCCCTTCCCCCCTCCCCCTTCTATCCCTTTTTTCGCAATAAGGGGTAGCCTATATCCTTTTCAAACCTCTAATCCATCTCTATATCAATTTCATCAATATATCTTAAAAATTGTCAAACTTACACACCCTTGCCCTATTCCACCCCTTCTACTCCCTTTTTCTCAATAAAACGTAGTCTATGTCCATTTTCGAGCTCTAATCCATCTCTGTACCAAATTTCACCAGGATATCATCAAAAATGACAAACTTTCATACTAACTATCCAGTCCTTATCCCTCCCCCACCCTTTTACCACATTATTCACGATAAAAGGTAGCATATGTCTGTTACCAAGCTCTAATAATTAATCCCTGTACCAAATTTCATCAGGATATCTTCAAAACTGTTAAACTTTCATACCTTATTACCCTCCAAGCTTTCCAAGCTTTAAACTATCTTTGTACCAAATTTCATCAAGAAATCTTCAAAAATTACAAACTTTCATCCCAAGGCCCTAGTCCCCCCCCCCTTCTACCCCCTTTTCGCGATAAAAGGTGGCCTATATCCGTTCCCAAGCTCTTATCTACCTCTGTACCAAATTTCATTAAAATATCTTCAGAAATGACAAACTTTAATAAAAATTTTCATCCCCTATTTCCCCCCCTTAAACCCCCTTTCTCGTGATAAAAGGTAGCCTATGTCCGTTCTTAAGCTCTAATATACCTCTGTACCAAATTTCATCAAGATCGGTTCAGTGGTTTAGGCGTGAAAGCGTAACATACAGACAGACAGACAGACAGACAGACAGACAGACAGACACAGACAGACACAGACAGAGTTACTTTCACATTTATAATATTAGTATGGATGCATACAAGGCATCCAGGTACCAGTATACCCAATTCTGTGATCACATCACGCAATAAAATATTGTTATTTGTATTATTTTAAAATACCTATCACCAGCCTTATCTACATTCCCCTCTACCAATTATTTGGCATCTTCCATACTTTTCTATCAAACGTTATCTCCGTTACTCCTTTTTTCCCCCATCAATCCATTTTTCACAAGGACCTAACCTTATCTGATGCTGATATATCGCCCTGTCGACGTCCGATAGTAGCCAGGTGGTGCGTGATTATGGCGGCCGCAATGGACTTCTATTTTTCCTGCAGCATCGAACTTGACCGACGCTTTGCATCCTGCGCTCCTGCCTTTGGAGCAATAATAGAGTCTTCTAACACCAACAGATTTTTGGGAATAGGTATAATTGTTCCACATCAACAACGGCTTTCCTTTCCTAGAAACAATGAACTGGTAATCTGAAAAATATTTTAATACTTTGTTAAATAAATACTAATCATGGAAATCTGTAAGTATCGACACAATGTCGACACATGTTCAAAAGGGAGAGAAAACACGAAGGAGATATTGAAAAGAGTGCGACTGCGACAAATCGTATAAATGGTGCATGGCATTCCTTTATTGATGTACTGTCAGTGCTAAAAAAGGGTAACACTGGCGGCAAAATTATAACGACGTGCTAGTCCCTACTTTGATGAATTGAAGTAAATGAAGGGTGAATGCAATTGAGATGCAATCGTATCTTATACCGCATAAGTAAAGCAAGATTGGCTGATAGGCTGAGAAATAGTAATAATGTATAACGTGTAATATAATGTAATATACACGAGAATTGTGTGGCCTGAAAGAGAATGTTATAACGTGGGTTGACAAGAATGAGGGTAAGATGATTTGGGCACATAAAACTTACATGGACCAAATTCACGATGTCTCGAAAAATAGTAGGTGAAAAGCTCTCGAAACCGGTGAGCTTGCATAAAAGTTTTAATGACAGTAAGCTTGTGAAGTGTATCAGTATAAAATAACAAGTTGGGCTGCTGTCTCTGCCTGTGTATGTTTATGTTTTTAAATTAGTTTTTTTTTACCAGTTACGGCAAGTTTTTGCACGTCGACCCCACGTTGTCGTCTGTACATTGACGACACATCTGCTCCACCAACCCCTCACACTTTGAGCCCTCGTATACTATGGCAGCTGTCTATAATATTATAGTGCGTAGGCAGGTATTCCAGGGTGTACTTATACCGTTGTTCGCTCGACTGCACGAATGCTTACTTCGTAATAAGTTTACCATATTTACAATATACATTAATTACCAATGCTATAGGCCGTGATAATACGATATAATAATAAACTTATTTAAATTATCGTATGTATTATATAGTTAGCATAGTTTTGTATATATTTTTACAACCATTTGTATATATTTTACCTGCTTAAATAAATAACGAAGATTCTAAAGAGATTTTAAGTGTTAATTAATAGGAAATAGTTGTTCAATATTGGATTCCGGGAGTAGCTAGAGACTGCATCAAATAGAACCTGCTTAGCACGTAAATTTTTCACCTATATTTTTACACCTACAGTCAGTAAAAAAAAAATCCTTTTCACACTATTTATGGATTATTTTTTTTGACAACATGACAAAAAATATCTATTTATTGAAAGAGTTTAATATTTACATTTTTAGTAACGAATGAACAATATAAAACGAATTCACATTATTTTTAGTACCTAGGTACCACTAATATTTATCTATTAATTGATAGAAATAATAACATACAATTTAAATGTGGAAATTTTCACTACACTACATACGTATATTTCGGTACTTGGAATTTCTCACGGAAGGTAAATAAAAAAAATAACCAATAAATTCTTTTATTAAATGATGACTGAAGACAAATTTCAATAAGTGAAAATATAATACTTTTTTGTAATCCCGCTTCTTTCTTAAAATATTAACTTAAAATTTCCGTCACCTCCTTAATATTTCTATAAGAGTTTTTCACGCAAATGATATTTTGAGCCAGAAATGTAAGTCTTATTTATGACATTTTCTTTTTTCTCGCACAATATAAACCATGTTTCATGTTTACGAGCTTTGGAATATCCGCGATTCCGGAGCCAATTGCGCCCACAAATTCTTCTTCATAAATAACACGTATAGGATCTGTAGTTTCAGCTGCTCTCTTCTTGCATGCCTCTTTGGCTTTTTTTATTTCAACTCCATAGTAATCTGGTATACACGAGTGCGGAGTTTCTTTTTTTATCTGATTGCCCAGTACAGTGATGGTACCATTACATCGGATATTTTTATTGATGCAACGCCATCGGATGGCTCCGCTTTTGTTAATTTTCTTTTTATAATACTGGTATCCACCGTTGACTAAAACAACACCGCCTCTTCTGCTAGTCAAATATTCCAAAGTTGGGTTAGAAGCGGATGCTGACATATTTTCTATAACAAATAAAGAGTGTGTCTTACTTTAGATAGAACGTATATATATTTAGATACCTGCCCCTCTAGACAAGGGGCAATTCGTTGTTCAGCGTTTAATGGAATAGAAAGACGAATGAATAGGATTTGACGTTTATGACATGCGTTAACGCATGCCAAATACGTCAAATCCCATACATTCGTCTTTCTATTCCATTAAACGTCGACCAACGAATTGCCACTTGTCTAGAGGGGCTGAATATATTTTATAACGAATTCACATAAACACACAGTAATAAATAAATAAATTGTTTATTTAAGTAACACAGACTAATTTTTATGATATTCACAATTTGCCTAATACCTATGTTAGTAAGACCATATAGAACAAATTTGAGAACGTGAAAGGTAATTAACTTTGTATTATTTTATGAATCACCAGTTCAGGCATGGAAAGAGCCTAGATTATATAACTATCTAATAATAAAATATAAATCTTGTAACATAATGAATAGACGATCTAACTAAATATTTTTGAAAATGTTCACAACATACATTTCAATATTTGAAAATGCTCATTAAAAGTTAATTTTAAGGTAATAATTTTCTTAATTACGTCTACCCAATAAATCTTTGATATAATAAAAACTACTTTAATCAATTCAAACTAAATTTTGATAAGCTAAAAAAGATGTACATAATATCTTTTTTTTAATCTCGTTACTTTACCGAGAACAGTGGGGCTACCATGACGCGCTATAGAGCGACGTGAATCGCGGCCTCGATCCAGGTAGTAAAGATGGTGTTCATATTATCATAAATTTGGTTCGCGTCATCATATAAGCCTTATTTCGTTTGCTTTTTTCTCGCACCATACAAACTATGCTTCATGTTGTCCAGCGTTGGTATGTCTCTGATTCCAGAGTCAATTACGCCTAAAAATTCTTCTTCATAAATAACACGAAGAGGATCGGTAGTTTCAGCTGCTCTCTTCTTGCATGCTTGTTTGGCTTTTTTTATTTGAAGTCCAATGACATCTGGTACACACAAATGAGGAGTTTCTCTTCTTATCTTATTGCCAATCACAGTGACATAAGCTTTACATTTTTTCTTTTTATTTATGCAACGCCAATTGATTGCTCCACTATTATATGTTTTTGTTTTATAATATTGGTATCCGTCTTTGAGTAAAGCAATACCGCCTCTTTTGGTAGTTAAGTATTCGAATGAAGTTGAGTTAGAAATAGAGGCTGTTGCCATATCATCTGTAACAAAGGAAAGTTTGTCTCAACAAAAAAAAAGTCTTTATCAAAAGGTACCCGAATATTTTATAGTAATTAATTAAATTATATAATATACAATGAATTTACATTACATTTAATATCATCAATACATAACTACATTTAAGTGTGGAAATGTCAATTACAATAAGCCAATAAATTATTGATTTAATAAAAACAGGTAAAATGCAATCAAAACAAATTTCAATTAGCGGAAAAACATGTAAATCTTTAATTTTAGTCTTGCTACTTTACCAAGAACAGGCTGGCCGCCATCCAGGGAGAACAGATGGAGCTAGTCTATCACACTGACTGCATTCCTCTCCATCTTGATCGCGGCCTAAAACACGATCGCTTTTAAGCAATCATGTCACGGCATCTCATGATAGTAATGCAGAAACTTTAAATTGGGTTCACATCTTCAAACTTACCAATTTAACTGCCTATACTTTTCATGTAAAATGATATTTTGAAGTCTGAAATGTAAACCTTTTTAAGACAGTTGTTTTTTTCTCGCATCTAATAAACCATGCTTCATGTTTACTAGTTTCGGAATGTCTGTGATTGAACCAATTCCAGAACCAATTGCGCCCAAAAATTCTTCTTCGTAAATAACACGAAGAGAATCGGTTGTTTCGGCTGCTCTCTTCTTGCATGCTTGTTTAGCTTTTTTTATTTGAACGCCATAGAAATCCGGCACACATAAATGCGGAGTTTCTTTTTTTATCTGATTTCCCATCATAGTGACAGTGCCATTACATTTATTTCTATTGATGCAACGCCACGCGATGGCTCCATTTTTATAGGTTCTTTTTTTATAATATTGGTATCCATCTTTGACTAAAGCAACACCGCCTCTTTCGGTAGTCAAATATTCAAATGAACTCAGGTGAGACGTATAGGGTGTTGCCATATTTTCTATAACAAATAAAGAGTATGTCTTAGTCTTACTTTAGGTTAGAATATATAATACATCGATAGGTACCTCAATATTTAATACCTGAATAATTATATTCACGCCTGTAAATCTCCGAAGGGGTAGGCAGAGGCGTATTAATGCTAATCAAATATTACAACATAGGTACAATGAATTTACAATTTATGTAATATCAATAATAGAAATAACATAAACTAATCAATCAATCAATCAATTAATTAGCAGCGGAAGTCCAGACAGACTGGATGCGAAAGGCGGAGGATCGGACGTAATGGCGCACGTTGGGAGAGGCCTATGTCCAACATAAACTAATACTACATAATAATAACTTGACTCCATATTCCATATATTTCTTATTACAAAAGGAAATATCCCTTTCTTCAAGTAGGAATCGCATAACTCATATTGTTGAAATAAAACCACTTTTCTTGAACTTGAACTTGAAACAACTCGTTTAATCGTAAGAATATTTCAAATATTTACAATATATAAACTACACATAAAGGTGACAACGTAAAAGAGAACAGTGTTTTTTTTTTCTTAAACACCTCTAATCAATAAATACTTGAAATTATAAAATTGCGTAAAATGGAATCAAGACAAATCTCAATAAACGAATAAACACATAATCCCTATCTTTTTTGTAATCATACTTCTTTACCATAAACAGTGAGCCTACCACGGCGTACCGTGAAGCGACGCCCAGCGTGGCCGCGATCCAGAGAAAAGAAATGGAGCTATACATCCCATATAGCTTGATCCCTCTCCATCTGGATCGCGACCCAAAACATGATCGCTTTTAAGTGATCATGTCACGACATGGTAGCGACACTAGCGACTAGCGATGCACAAAACTAAAAAAATGTTCGCCTCTCCAAATTGAAAAAGTGAATGTATTTTACTATATTTTTCACGAAAATGATGAAATATATGCCTTATTGTGTCAGTTGCTTTTTCCTTGCTTCGTATAAACCAGTCTTTATGTCTTGTAGCCTTGGAATGTCTGTGATTGAACCGTTTCCAGAGCCAATTACATTTAAAAATTCTTCTTCGTAAATAACACGTATAGGATCGGTAGTTTCGGCTGCTCTCTTCTTGCATGCCTCCTTGGCTTTTTTTATTCGAACTCCATAGAAATCTGGCACACACAAATGCGGAGTTTCTTTTATTATCTGATTTCCCATCACAGTGACAGTACCATTACATTTGTTTACGAGTATATTGCTGCAACGCCACAAGATGGCTCCATTTTTATAGGTTCTTTTTTTATAATATTGGTATCCATCTTTGACTAAAGCAACACCGCCTCTTTGGGTAGTCAAATATTCGAATGAACTTGGGTGAGAAATAGAGGGTGTTGCCATATTTTCTATAACAAATAAAAGTATGTCTTAGTCTTACTTTAGGTTAGAATTTATAATTCATCGATAAGTATACCTGAATATTTTATACATGCATACATAATGAATTTCGTGCCTGTAAATTCCCTAAGAGGTAAGTAAATGCGTATTAACATAATTTTATACTAACTAAATTATACATCATACATTACATTACATTACATCATTTAATATCATTAATTCTTATTGATTATAGAAACAACTTCACAAGACACATGACCACTATGTAATAATATTTTGTACCACATCTACATTATTAAAAAATTAAAATGTACCTTTTTTCGTGGTGAAATCTCATAAGTCATATTATTAAAATAAAAACCACTTTTCTTGAACTTGAAACAATTTATTTATTCGTAAGAATATTTAAAATATTTAGAATTTAATTGATAACATTAATAAGTATTTAATGGAAAAAATACTACATACGAATACCATGTGAAAATGTAAAAATAGGTTCTTTTTTCCAAACACCTTTAACTTATAAATCCTTTTAATTATGTACAAAACTTCGTATAATAGAATCATAACAAACCTCAATAAGGAAATAAACGTGTAATACCTACCTTTATTATAATCTCACTTCTTTACTCTAAACAGTGAGCATACCACAGAAGCAGAAGAAGAAGTAAATACAAAAATAACTAAAAAAGAGAAAACTTGGACACACGACATATTCCAGAGATCACAAATATGGAAAATTTCACTGCGAGAGAGTGACGCGCGTCCACCTGGCTGGCATTTCGAATGACGTCATCGGTACGCATCTTTAAAGTTACCTCCCGGAGCAACTGCGTCGGCATTTCCGTTGAGCAGATTCTTGTGATCCATACGATGCGTATAGGACGTACTTGTTTGACTTTCTATATATATATATATACAAATAATAATGCGGTTTGTTTGACGCGATGCGTCCGTTGCGTACGATGCTGATATGTGGACGCTTAGGCGACACGGAGCACGATCCAGAGAAAAGAGATGGTGCTATACCTCTTGGTCCACCTGGATCGCGGCCCATAACGCGGTCGCCTTTAAGCGATCGTGTCACTTCACAAAATTTGGTTCGCGTTTTGAAATTGACAAAGTGAATCTCTCTATTTTTTCACGAAAATAATGAGAGTGCATCATGTAAGCCCTATTGTGTCAGTTGTTTTTTTCTTGCTTCATATAAACCAGTCTTTATGTCTTTTAGCCTTGGAATGTCTGTAATCGAACCGATTCCGGAGCCAATTACGCCCAAAAATTCTTCTTCATAAATTACACGTATAGGATCGGTAGTTTCAGCTGCTCTCTTCTTGCATGCATCTTTGGCTTTTTTTATTTGTACACCAAAGAAATCTGGTACACACGAATGCGGAGTTGCTTTTTCAATCTGATTTCCCATCACAGTGACAGTACCTTTGCATTCTCTGTTTCTATTGATACAAGCCCAAAAGCTGGCTCCATTTTTGTAAGTTTTTTTTTTATAATATTGGTATCCAGCATTGACCAAAGTAACACCACCTCTTCTAGTAGTCAAATATTCCAATGATGATGGGTTAGAGCTAGAGGGTGTTGCCGTAACTTCTATAACAAATACAGTCTTACTTTAGAACGTATTAACACCACATGATACAATGCTACATACTTACATACATTGTTACATGAGGGTCTGTCGTAAGTAACATATTTAGGCACGAGATGATCTATGAGCGCTTTAAGAGCGCCGATAGTGCAATTGCCTAAATAGGTCCTTGACCCGAGGAGGAAAATAAAATAACACAAGAAACAAAATCATGATTAATCAAAGATTTATATTATTAAAACCAATACCTAAATAATATTATTCATACACTTTCTAATTACATTTAATGAATTAACGAACTAACTAACCTATTGTAATAACCAGCGATAGTGCTCTGGATTTACAAAACAATAATCCTACCCAGAATCTTACATGGTGCTTTAGTATGGTGGCACAAAGCCATAATAAAGACCAATAAATCGGAACTAGAGAAAGTCCAAAGACTAGCAACCATAATGACTACGGGCGCGATGAGGACAACACCCACAACCGCGCTCGAAATCATACTGGGACTTAACCCCTTGGACCTAGAAATAAAGAAAAAAGCAATTGAACAATGGTTCAAACTTAGAAGCACTGGCCAGTGGATCGGAACCTTTATGGACAAAGGCCACACCAGCATTAGTAAAAACTACGAAGAGAAAATGTCGATGATCATCTGCAATAACGATCTGATAAGAAAGGAGAGAATCTTTGACAAAAAATACAGAATACACATAGGTTCAAGAGACGACTGGAAAACAGACACTGATGGCACTGTATGCTACACAGACGGCTCCAGGAAAGAATCCACGAGACTCTCCGGATCCGGAATACACATAAAGTGCGAAGACGGATCGGAGCTAAACAGAGCTATACCTCTAGGAAAATTTGCCAGCGTATTCCAAACGGAAGTATACGCCATTAAAAGTTGCGCCGAGATGGTCAACAACCTGAACATTACAGGAAGAGTGACAATCTACAGCGACAGCCAGGCGGCGCTCATGGCTCTAAGCAAAGTAGAGACAACATCAGCAATCGTGAAGGAATGTAAGGAGTCCCTAGAGAATCTGGCTAACAAAGCTGAACTGACCATCGCGTGGGTTCCCGGACATAAGGGAATCACAGGTAATGAGAAGGCGGACGAACTAGCCAGAGAAGGAGCAGAAGAAAACTTGGTGGGGCCCGAACCCGGGCTGCCAATATCGCATAAGATCACTAAGGGAGTAATCAGCTGTAGTATCACTGCCGAAACTAACAGAAGATGGAGATCCAAGACCGGAATGAGACAGTCCAAGATCTTCATAAAAGGCATCGACAAGAAAAAGACAAGCCAACTCACCAAACTTTCAAGAGGAGATATGAGGCTTGTCATAGAGATAATAACAGGGCACAGCAGACTAAACAGACACTTAACAGTTATAGGTGTGAAGACCGACCCCATCTGCCCGGAGTGCATGGAGAGCGAGGAGACCAGCCTCCACCTACTGGCAGAGTGCCCCATGTACTCCCTGATCAGATGGAATCTCCTGGGAACGGACACACTGGACACAGAGAAGCTACGAGATCTGAAGGTGGAACGGATCGCGAGCTTCTGCAAGGAAACAAAGAGGTTTGAAGGGGCGCCGTAGGAGCTGGGAAAACCAAACTCTCCCTCAGGGGAGGGTCGGGGAAATGGACGAAATGGCCCGCAGAAGCCGCGGATGGATCGTCCGTCCGGCCATCCGGCGTCCCCAAATTGAAATAATAATAATAATAATAACCTATAGTAACTAACTTGAACTTGACTAAACTAGGTACGTAACTATAATATTATTAAAACAAATACCTAAGAAATGTTGGTCATATACTTTCTAATTATAGATAATGTATTAACTGACTAACTTATATTTAACTTACTTGAACTTAACTAAACTAAATACGTAACTTCAAACTAACTTTCCGAGTGTGTGGAAACAAAATGAATGTACAATGCATTTAGTAAATTATTACATACTTTATTGTAAGCCAATTCATAATACAGAAAATAATAAAAAAAGGAACATATAAAAAGATTTGTTTTACATTCTTTGTTTTAATTCTCTCAAGAGCTTTCGTCTATTTGCTTTTTCTGATTCTGATAATTGAGAATTTTTTATGTACTTTTTACTTTTTTGATCGGCATATTTTTTTGCTCGTTCTGAGCATTTTTTAGGAATATTTATTCTAAGCCGTTCCCTATAATTTCGCTGTCGTTCAGCTGCTGTTAAAGGCCTTTTTCCTAAAAGAAAAATCTTTGGAAATTAACTAGGTATGTTCTTATAAAGATCCTAAGTTTGCTATTGACTAACAAAGATTTATTGAAACAAAATTATCAAGAAAAAGCAAGCTCGGTCAATACAAATATGCTATATATATACTAACCTAACCTAACCTAACAATAACCAAAATTGGCATCTTAAAAATGTCCTATTAATAATGTTAATTGCCGGCATGAGATAATACAGATGTAACGTAGGTAATGTAACATTACAGATATTTGAACAAAAACCACATGTCGTACTTAGAACTTATCATATTGACATTCAAATGGAAATATTTTCATACTTCTATAAAAAAGTGATAATTAACTAACATCTTCAAGGAAAATACTTTTATCAGATTATGTATTAAAATCCTGACCGGTTTCGCCTTACGGCATTATCAAAGGTTGATGACGACCTTTATTAATGCCGTAAGGCGAAACCGGTCAGGATTTTAATAAATAATATGGAATAGTACAAGTATTTTCATTGAAGATGTGTAGGAAGTTCCACCAAGTGCCATCAACACAACAAGTAACATAGTATTACTATTGCTTCCATTTACAATTGGAGATATAATTTCAGTTGCGCTGTTGTTATTATCAAGAGTAAGCTTATGTTTAGAGTGTTCACTGCAGATTCAATATTGCCTTCATTTATAAGTGGACGTTCAAAGGGGCTGATGCGATCTTTTTCTTCAATCGAGGTTTTTAGGTTATTTGCTAATTTTTCTATACTTTTGCAGAAATTAAACAATTCTGTCTTCAGTGCGTCCAATCCATTACAATTTCTAAAATTGTTTCCTACATTCCAATTTATACATTTTAACCAATTTTTATATCTTAATTAGTGCTGTAGGATAGTTGTATTACGGCTCTCAAATACCACAAACTTCGTCAGGGTTCCACGGTACCAGACCACATTTACGGAAACCATTTTTGAAAATTTTGGGTGTTAATGCTTTTTGTAAAATTTGGTTTAGCATGGGACAAAAATTCTCTTGACGTAAATTTGGTGAATCTATGTTTTCTAGGCGCCAAGAATGCAAGGCAGCTTTCCATGAATCCTTAAGCGTTCCAAAAACTGCGACTTCCATGGGCTGCAGTAAGTGCGTCGCATTGGGAAAGAGAGCAATCAAAATAATGCCATTTTCAGAACAAAATTCACTGACATGATAAGAAAGATGGGGTGTCTGTCCATCGATAAAAAGTATTACTGGTCGTGGAATATTGTTATCATCTAGCCATTTATGGAAAATATTACATATGTACTCATAAAAGGTTTCTCTTGTCATCCAACCATTCTCCGAACACCCGATACCCCACGATGTAGGAACTGATAAAGTTATTTCTCGAGGTGTATTCTCATTTTTAAAAACAACCATTGGAGGTAGAATATCTCCAGCAGCATTGCCACCTAAAAATACAGAGTAGCATTCTTTGTCTTCTGTATTAATGTTTTGGGACACCGAACGTTCCCTTTTAGCTGCCAGGACTTTAGTTCCTTTAGGATTGAGGAAAAATGTAATTTCGTTCATGTTAAAAATTCGTTGTGGGTTATTGAAAACGTCATTGTAATTGTTCTCGTTTATGTAAATGCTTACTTGATTGAACCAATCTTTTATTTCAGAGATGCTCAGAGATGTCTTGGAAGCAGTCAAATATTGGGGCTGCATAGAAATAAGATCAGGATGTCGTTTTAAAAAACTACCATACCATCTCTTTCCAGGTCTTCCGTCTTTGAATGGTGTATCTATTTTAAGGTCTTCCACTATATTTTTGACGCTATCTAATATCATTTCTTTCCCTATAGGGAAGCCTTGTTGAACCATGCCTTTGGCCCAAGTTACTAACAACTTCTCAATATCGTCAGTTAAATAACAACTTCGGCCCATTCTGCGCCCAATGGGTGTCTTCCCTGTAACTTTTTTGAGTAAAGTTACCCTTGGTATGCCGAATTTTTTGGCCGCAGTAGCAGTTGGGACGCCCTTTCTGCATTCCAGTATTGCTGCTTCCATGGCGGCCTCAGAATACCGGAACAACTTTCTCCTCTTGACTACCGCCTTTGTGCTCAAAAATGAACCTGAAATTAAAATGTGATGATTGAGACCTTACTAATAGATAACACTGTCTACTGTTAGATAGGCTTATTTTAATAAAAAAAGTAACTAAGACACAATTCATTTTCGAACACAGAGATTATATTTGCATAAAACTGAACTGAGACTTGATTGTGAAGAAAACCCAGTAGATGACAATAATGACATCTTTCAGGTTAATCAATAATCATTTCCTTACATCTCACCAGATAGTAAGTTATGGGATGGTCGGCGATGAAACACGCTTGAATCGTATTGAAAATCTACAAATAGCAGATCCTTTCATCCCCAAAGAAAAAGCATACGAATGTTCTCATTTCTCATTGCAATAGAAGCAAAAGAAAGGAACAGCTAATAGCATTTGATAATCAAAAAAAGAAAGGAAGAATAAGAGATAAGTAAAAGTAGCAAACAAAAACTTTATTATGGTGAATAACAAAAAACGGGAAAAAAGAGAATAATAACAAAATATATAAACATACAAAAAAATAGTAATAACAGCGTGTTAATTAAAGAAATAGATATCTTATATCATTTTGACAACTACAAATCAATGTTATTCCTATGTGAATCCATTCTATAAAAGAAAAAGAGATTCACTTAATATTCGTGCCTCTACACTCCACTTTGCATAACTGAACTTATGCTAGCTTGCCATGGCTCATCATAACAGCACATTCATGACATGAATCTAAGTGTGAATCTGAAGATACATTGTTTATTTTCTAAGACATCAAATTATTTTAAACACCATACATGTTTACGTTGAATATTATGTAAGTTTAGGTGTTATATATTGTTAGTATAATCAGGGTATAATTTTGTTAGAAGAAATCAGTGTTTTAGTGTTAAAACACTGATTTCTTCTAACAAAATTCGACCAAGTACATGTCTATTACAATCCCATGAACTTAAATATCATGATGTTACATCATAAATTAATTATTTTTACCTAGGCTAGGCTGGACAAGCGTAGGTTCATAAAGTATTAGTACTTAGTAGGCATCTATTTGCTCGTTACAAACCCGTGAGCATAATTACCGTGATGGTTCAGGCACTGGCCTTGTTTTGCTAAATATAGACAAATTATTTGACCTAGGTAGATCCCTCAGGCCTGCGGCGCGTTTAGTAAGGCGGCCTTGCACCCTGACAGAATACAACGTAAGTATAAGTAAATCGATTTAAATAGAAAAAATTGAATCGGTCTAGGCGGGGTTTGAACCCGCAATCTTTGCCTTACAGAGGCAATGCTTTAGCCATTAAGCTACCAGATCTCGCCCTAACCAATTCAAATTTCTCCTTCTATATCTCAGGCGACAGAGGAGTGTCTCCGGTTCAAACCCCGCCTAGACCGATTCAATTTTTTCTATTTGAATCGATCCGAATATTTGGCATGAAAAATGATTAATAGTTTAATTTAAATAGTAAGTATAAGTAGTTACCTAATAATAAACTTTTGAGTTATTAATTACCTAGTCTTAACACTAAACACTGATTTCCTAATATTATAAAGATGAGTTTTATCGTAAATCTGCATCATATAACAGCACGGCTTACGTGTCTATATATCTACATTATTTAACGACACGACATCAAAAATATCGTAGGCTTTTAAGCGACTATCGCCTTCATAAAAATAGATAGATATACTAGATATAAAATACAATCGTCGAAGATTAATAATAATTAAACAAGGTAGATATAAAAATTTCAAGAGTTTAAAAATATCTGACAGATAATAGTCCTTAATAAGTAAAACAATGACTAAACATTACACGCTCGCAAGAGACTACTGCGGGTGAAGGATTTTAGAATTTCTCATTTGGCACAATTAGGACCTACCCAACTACAGAAATAACTAGGGTGCTCAATAAGCTCAAAGTACATCAGTAAAGTTTTTGCTTGTCTCTTAATATGTAAACATAAAAGCTCTCAATATGACCAACACATTGACTAAAAACGCTTTTCATTAGCTATTAAATGCGTTTTTGGTCCAACTAGTGTCGAACTACGGCTATCTTCTATCCAAAATAATCAGATGATTTAAGACGTGGGAAGCAGAATGACTGTTGAATGAATGTCGAAAAAACTGAAGAGGTATCAAAGCAAGCAAATGCTGTAATTTTTGAAGATATGTGTAAACGCAGTCATTGAAAGAATCATTAGTGAAGATGAAATGGAGGTTCATCAGTACGATTTTGAGAGTTAACCGAAGCAATAGCATATGAGAGACTCAGGAAATTCAGAGTTATCGCTTCAAGATCAGTCAATAAAGGCGATAAGAAAATTTCTTTTACATGATCCCATCAGCAACGCAAGACATATTCTGAACACAAACTTTCTTCTTGTCATGTGAAACTACCAACAAAAAATTGCCATTTTAAGGCTTCAATATTAGCTGGTTATGATAATCTTAACAATATTATGTCTTAGAGAATTTGCAAGATGATTGCGTTTGCAATTTGTGCCTTTTTTATATTCCCGAGACTACCCATTTTGGATTAGATTTTTTCTTTCGTAGAGTAGTACCATTTCTTTTTCGTACAGTAGTACAATTCCTTGCGGTTTCATCTAATGGTGCATATAGTCTTCTAGCACAGGATAAGCATGTGCATAAGAACGAGTAATCAATATCTGAAACATGATAATCGTTAAATATAGATAATTCACGACAGTACGAAAAAAGTCAGAGAACTTTCATTGGGCCTGAAAAGGATCGATGCGATCGTAAATTGTACAGTAACGGCGCATTTAGGTTTAGATCATCAGTCCTGCAATAGGTTATCCTAAGACTTTTGCTAGTATCAATATAAGTACCTTAGTTAGTAATGCCTTAACGTCGGGTAAAATGTTTTATCACCATTCTTGTTTTTAAAAGAAATGGAAAGAGAAGTAGATTGTTACATTACATAGGATGGGTTTACCCAACGCAAATATTGCAGACAGGTTTCAATTTACTTAGAAATAAGACTGCTACAGAAAATCCCAGGGATGGTAAGTTTAAATGATTACGTTAACCGACAGGACACAAGCCGGAAGCTGTGACATATCGCGTAGAACAAAATTATGGAGAATTGGCACTTCCGAGACCCTGAAGCATCACAATGAGATTTTTGTGTGTCAACAACATACTTATTTGTAGAAAAGGGTTACTAAAACTACAATCATAAATATCGTATTCAGAACCTTGACAATTTTTTATTACTGAGGCCACATTTTATAATATAGTAATCAATGGATCCAACTCCTAAAACAAACATTTTGTTGAAGGGATTGAAAAAGAATGCCTAGCGTAGTAATACAGTGGATATTTGATGTGGCGTTAAAATACACCTCTACTACAAGACATTTAAAATGAAAATAAAACAATATGATTGGAAAATCAGCTACCTATCTGAACAAGCAAAAAGGAAAACAAACAAAAGAAGTCAAATTCAGCTAAACGTGAAATTTTAAACAATAAACAATTATGCAAAATTTTAAACATCAACTCCTATATTAATTATGGAACGTAATCCACAATTTTCTTTTCCTGTCTAAAGCTTTTCTTCCTTAATTTTATCTTGTTTAATATCATTTGTTTGTCCACATTCTACGATTACATTTGTTTTATTAGTTTTATTTTTTGCACGGTAGCTTGCTCTTTTCTTTTTTTTATATTCTTCGTATCTTCCGCGATGTAGTTGTAGTTTGTCATAAATATTCCAAAATTCAGTCGATGATTGAGGTGTGAGATTGACTGAAGAAAACGATTGATGCAATTAGAAGGTTAAGTTGAGGAATGGTGATAAAAAATGTCTTTGTTAGAAGCAGTACAATTGATGTGACTATGTATGATTAATGTAGTGGTTGATGAATATTTTGCATATACTATGAACTTTTTCTACATTCCCAGCGCCAAACAAAACCAAACAAAAGTATTCGTGGTTAGAGTTTCGTGGGTACAAAACGAAAACACTCAAGAAAACAAGTCTACGTTTTGTCCTTCATTTCTAATGCTTGATTTTGTTTTCGTTTACCTTACGAGTTTTACGAAAATGATTCGCGCCAGTTCTTCGTACGTCAATCAGCAGCTGTATTTATAATTTGGAGGTGAGGTTGGGCCCAAAAATATTGGTGAGGTACCAAGATGTTGGGCCCAACCGTAACAGCATTTTATTTTACTCACATTCATTAGCGACCTTTCGCTTTTTCTTATGGTTTATTACATCCTGTCCTACTAGTAATTCGATGATGGAACTGTTTGAACAAAAAATTTTTAAACTGTTATACTGACTCGAATGGTCGAACTGTTTGGAAATTTTTATTTTAACAGTTCGACCACCCGAGTCAGTTTAATACTTTGGACAACAAATGGCCAAACAGTTCTTCCAACGGGCTACTAGTAAAACAGGATGGAATAAATCTTTCTTATTTGGGTACTTCGACAATAATGGGTTTCGTGTTGTCCGAGGATATGGCCAAGGAGAAAAATTTGAATTTAATCATTGAACACTCATATAACGATTTTCTTCCCATTTATGTATCATAGTCACTTTATACATATTTTGATACCTTTTAGAAGGCCAGGGGAAGTACATACATCGGGTAGGATAGATACGTATTTGACCAAAGGGAAGAAATTGACGCAATAAATGAATGATACTAAATTAACAAGTTCAACTTTGTGTTGTAATTATTATAGTGTTTTTGGCTAATTTGGAGTTTAGTTTATTTATAGTATCATCTTTTTTTATTAATCAATCATCTTTGTCTTCTAGCACTCTCTAATTAAAGTTTAGCAGCTCTAACTTTTCGATCGAAATTCCTTCGTGGCATTTAATCAACTTTTGAAGAGCTAGTCGTTGCCTACGTTTCCTTGCTTTATTCTTCCATATATTTCGTGCCTCACGGTGTTCTCTAGGAGTCATTTGATCGACAGTTTTTATAATACCTTTCTCCTTCTTTTTTAAATATCTTTCTTTTTCTTTTTGCTTTTGCAATTCATACCTTTTTGGATCATTTTTAATCCTTTGATACCTTCTTCTCTCCGCTTCACGTTTCTTCTGTAATTTTTCTGTGATGCTATAATCTGTAATAACACATTATGAAATGAGAACTACTACTATTATTGTATATATTATACTTACTATACTATTATGTTTATCGTAGAAAATTTGAGTTGCATAGGAATCCTACCAAGTTCTAAGGGACTCGAGCCAACCTCGCCTGCAAGTGGGGCATATGTCACCGGAAAATAACAAGAAATTTATAAAGGTCAGGTTAGGTTATGTTAGGTTAGGTTAGTTTATAAATTTCTTAGAAAATGTATAATCTTGCAGATTTTGTTTTCTACCGGCAACACATATATAAGTATGCTACATGTGTCATGTCTAATCAATTTTATCCCATCTTACTATCCTAATAATAGGGGTTAAAGTATGAAATTGCCGTTTCATAGTAATAGGTACTTCGAATTGACATAGAACCTTCATGGTTTGAGATTTTTGAGTGAAACTTTTTCCACATGGTACCTATGTAGTTCTTCATTTAAAAATGTGCAACATTCGATTATCGACTTTCAGTTGTTTTTTTTATTCAGCTTAGACAAGAAAGATGGATACTTAGAAAATACGAGTGATTTTTGAATAGGAGTTCCGACGCGGAACTAACGCGGCAGAAACAGCTCGCAATATCAATGTTGCGTTTGGAGAGGGGACTGCTAATGAACGCACCGTGCGATTTTGGTTTAAACGCTTTCGTGATGAAAACTTTGATTTGAAGAACGAACCACGAGGAAGGCCGTCCACACAGGTGAATAACAATGAATTGAAAGACATGGTGGAAGCCGATCCGAGCCAAACTACCCAGGAATTAGCTGCATGGTTTAACGTTACCTTACCAACAATATTGACTCATTTGCGTCAAATCAATAAAATAAAAAAATGTGAAAAATGGGTACCTCATGATTTGACTGATCTGCAGAAAGAAATGCGTGTTGAAACTTGTGTTGCCTTGTTGAATCGATACAGAAATGAAGGAATATTGGATCGAATTGTGACATGTGATGAAAAGTGGATTCTTTACGATAACCGTAAGCGAAAAATGCAATGGCTGACCCCAGGTGAAACGCCACAACAGTGTCCTAAAGCAAAGCTTACCAATAAAAAGGTAATGGTAACTGTTTGGTGGTCTCAGCATGGTGTTATTCACTATAGCTTTCTACGATCTGGTCAAGCAATAACGGCAGATGTCTACTGTGCCGAACTCCGAACAATGATAGCAAAACTAGCAGTGAAACAGCCCCGACTCATGAATCGATCTTCACCATTATTGCTCCATGATAACGCGAGACCTCATACAGCACGAGAAACCGTTTTAACTCTACAGGAACTGCAATTAGAAACTATCCGTCACCCTCCGTATTCGCCAGACCTTGCTCCAACAGACTACCATTTTTTTCGTGATTTGGACAATTTTCTATGTGATAAAAAGTTTTCTTCTCAGGAGGCAGTACAAAATGCTTTCACACAGTTTGTCGAATCTAGATCACCAGAGTTCTATCGCAAAGGCATAAATGACCTTCCTACTAGATGGCAGCAATGTATAGATAATAATGGTAATTATTTTGATTAAATAAATACGTTAAATTAAAAAAAAAACGAATTTCAATTTGTCAGTACAAATCGGCAATTTCATACTTTAACCCCTAATATTATTCTACGAGCCTTTTCTCAACTCAGTTGGGGCAGCTTTCTAGTCTAACTGTGATGCGACTGCACTTCAATATTTTCCGTGAAGCGACTGCCCTCTGATTCACAAGCGATTGGCGATATCGAAGTACTGTAGTTAGACTAGTTGAACTTTTGAGGACTCGAACTACCCGTAACGACTGTCTTAAATATTCGTATGGATCGTGACTGACGGATTAACTTGCTATCATGGACACATCCAGATAAAACCAATGCAAATGATATTTTAACATTGGTTCTATTACCTTGCAAAAAAATAGCAATATGTAGAATAAAAAACTAAATTTTAAAATGATTGCCGTACAAGCGGCGACGGGTGTGGCGTTAGGTTTTTGAAATAGTATAAGAAATGTATTACATCAAATATATATTGACAGATATGAGATACACTAGTTTTTACAGGTATATTGATTGTTATATCATTATAGTTAAAATATTTTTCACAGATTTAAATCACATATAAATAGAACAGTTGTTCCATAAAAATTCTAGGTTTACACAGACACATAAATAATATAGTCATACTATTATAATATTATATTTTACACCGAGAGGACGAATACGACACCAAGAACCCTTACTAACATTTATTCCCAAAGGGGTAAACTACCGCCTGCATTTCTTCAATTAACTTTTTTACTAGCTACCTACCTACTTATTTGCCTAATACAATTATCACAAAAATTTTAATAGCATTGGTCGGATCGTCTAGTAATTTATTAAAATATCATGAAAACCATCTTTCTTGTTATGACAACTCACTAGAAACAAATTGTTCTTATAAACTCAAAGAATTCATATATTAAATTCTCAATAATCGTTAACCCGAGAAAACCCAGTGCGAAATCTATTTAACTCAAACAAGAACGGTAGATTATCAGTCAATAATGGTCAGAGTCAAAGCCTTTTTTTAGCACGTAATTTGAAGTATTCATTAAAATTATAGGAATGTATCGAGGAAATAGGGAAGTACAATATTGATTGTGAAGTAAGTTCATAGGAACTAAAAATCCCTGGCAGCAGAAGTACCTCATGCTGGTCAGTTTCATTCATCAATCAACCTGTGACCTATTTTTTTCTGTTCTGTGGCTGTGACCACAATCGGTGTTATTCGACAGAAAACAATATCACAGCGTAAAAAATCAAATCATTATGGTCATAAATATCTACGATAATTAAAATAAGTAAAATTTAAAAGTTATAATATCAAATTTCAACATGGAGTTGTTCAAGAATAATTATAAAATCTAAAATATTGTCAAAGAATTAAAATAAACGTTAAGCATTATGTGCTAAAGTTCTAAACGTTTATTTTACATACAGACACATACATAAAATCACGCATGTTTCCCATAGGGGAAGGCAGAGATCACGGACCTCCATTTGCCACGATCCTGACAGGTACTACTCTCGCTTCATTCACTCTCATTACATTCTTCATGCATGCTCGTCGGTTTAGGGTACTCCTGACCTGGAACTTTTCTAAAACTGCTCCAGGTATGTGCGCCTAGGTCTTCCCCTTCCGATGTTACCATCCACACTCGATTCATACACCTGTTTCGTTAGTCTTCTTTCATTCATTCTCTCAACATGACCGAACCATCTTAACATTCCTCTCTCAATTCTCATCACTACATCTTCTATCACTCCACATCGCTCTCTTATCACGCTATTTCTCACTCTATCTCTCAAAGTCAATTCACACATACTTCGCAACGCACGCATTTCTACTGCATTCACTCTACTCTGATGCTTTTTCTGCCACACCCAACTTTATATTAATTGCATATTTTAAAAACACGTATAAACGTGTATGTTTATTTTATAGCATTATGTACAAAAGATATTATGAATATTTTTGTTAAATTAGAACAAGACAACATCAAACAATGACATACTTATAACTACTACCCTTCATAAATAATATAATCGGAATAATCTCTTGTAGCAAAGAGTACAACATCAAATACCACGTTTATTAAATTATAAAGTTACCGCTTAGTGTTAGGTCAACGCTATTTTTTGAAAATAAAAGTAGCCTAACTTACTCCTTATTACATCAGCTACCTGTCAATAATAATCCCGTCAAAATCGTTTCAGTCATTTCAGAGATTAGCCGAAACAAAGAGATAGGCAACAGACAAAAATTGTAAAAAAAAAAATGTACCGATAGATGTATGATGTATAGATTGACGTGATCTAAATCAGTTTTACTAATTATTATTATTTTATAATTTTAAGATCTCGAAAGCTCAAAAATCACTTTTATAAAAATAAATATATATGATCAATATATACTATTTACGTATTATAATAAAATAGAGAGAGTAAATAGTAAAGATCAAAGTAAACTTACTCATTATTCAAAAATATAAAACTATAACATGGCGGCTTAGCCATAGGTAATTTTGCATTTTTTTCTATAATAATATTTATTTAATAATTAAAATAGATATAATAATAATAATAAATAATAATAAATATCCCACAACATTTCACACAACGCTATCTAGACCCATGGTAAGCATAGCTTAACTAGCTTGTGTTATGGAATCTAGAATGCGGATAAACACATACATATTATACATAGAAACACCCAGACCAATGCAAATATACATATTCATGCATACAAATATTTGCACTGAGCGGGGATCGAACCCGCGCCTCCTGCGTAGCGGCCGCGTTCACTACCGCCACGCCACGGAGGCTGTGTAATATATTAACTATTAACAAAAAACCTTACGTGAGAAGTTCAATAGACTAAAAATATTTTCACATGTGTTCAGATTAGACATTATGCATGATTACATACAAGAGGAATTTACAGCTTTACCCACTCTTCATAAAAGAGGCATTGTTGCGGATAGCAACACTACATTTAACTTTTTATTGGTAATTTTATCTTGTATAATGGCAACACAGACGACTCTCTTCCCTCAAAACCTTGTACCGAACGGACGTATTTCAAAAATTGTAATTCAATAGATATTCATCAAGTAAATTGTAGAACCAGCTCCTGTGTTTTTTGTATTTTTCACTAACGCCTACCAGAATAAGCTATCGAAGCAACAGGCATATTTATTCATTTTAACAAATTATATTGATTGCCGCTAGCATTTAATAAATTCACCAGAAATTAAGGTGGACTCCAATTTTACCATAGAAGACATCCATTCCTTCCATCCATCCATTAGTGGTCTCCGCTATTTTAACGTAAAACACAATAAATAGGACAATAGCAATATTACAATAGTAACATCTATATACGTTATTGTGTATTCCGTCGAGAGGTGGGATAAACATGTTCAAATACCGCCCGTGACCAGAGTACCACACCCTTGGTACGCGCAGCGTGGCGGAAGACAACGTAAAGACAGAAAGAGCATAAGTTGAGAGCGGGCAATATATCGTCATGAGTGTTCGCGGCAAACTGACCATGGTGGCCGGAGGGATCTGACGGTCGATTGGTCGTTATTCCCCTAGTCTCGCCGTGCACATAGCCAAGACGCGGTACAGCGGTACGGTCAGTCTATAACTATATTCTCAAACATCAGAACTATGTAAAGTATTCTTATAACATTTTATGTAAATTATACATTACAGTGGGGACATGAGAGAGAGAGAGAGTGCCGTAATGAAAAACTACCAAAAGTTTTTAGTTGGCGATTGCACTTCAATTACTCAACTATTCAATAATTTGCCATTACTGTGTTAGTATTTGGGACAACCGCTGAACTGCAACGAAGGTTGAACACCTTGGTTGAATAACGATAGAGTACCAATAATGTAAGCCCTGCTTACTGCTTGTTTTACTTTTTCACATATATTCGTTGCAGCAACACCACACAATTTGGATACTTCGTGGGAGGTGATTTCTCTGAAAAATAAAAATAACATGAATGATCAGCAAGCCGTTTCCTATGAATTAACTTGCTTAACTGCAATAATAAATTACTCACCTAAATTAATACTTTCTTTGCCTTGCTGTAAGCCTGTTTCACTAACTAGTTGCCCGCTCATGTTTTGTCCTTGGGTATTTTGGTTATCAGTGGATTGTTCTTTCTTTACACAGTAAGTTTTCATAGCATTCATATCAAACCGTGTAAGGTACACTTTAGGTAGTTTTGTTTTAGTTTGATTTTGTTTAACTTGGCGTACTGATTGGGTATTCCGCTCAGTTCTATCTGTAGTATTTTTACGCTTTAGTTCTCTATCCGAGGTTTCTTTTTCTGTTCCTTGTTTCTTTATAATTTGTATGTTAGAGGAAGAGCATTCTGAAGTTTGTTTTTGTGTGGAATTTATTTCTGTAGTTTCTACTACCGATTTTTCAAAGTAATTTATTTCGGTGCTAATTTGCTCAGTGGATTCTACTTCTACTGCCACAAATTCAGTAGATTGCAATTCAGAGAATTGGAGATTTGTATTTTGCGATTTTTCTTCTGTAACAGGTTCACAAGACATAAACAAGATAGGCACCTCTTTATGTTCTTCTTGAGTGATAAGCAACTTCGTGCTTTGTTCCACAGCAGCAATTTGTATTTCTGTTTGGTCTTCTATGGCTTGTTGTTCTGTAGCCGACTCTTCTGTGATTCTTTCATCTACAGTTTGTGGTTGCATATTTTTTGCTTGAATACTTAAATTTTCTGCCGTATTCTGAATATTCACATCGCTTTTGTTCGCCATGTTATTCATATCCGTAATGACGGATTTCGTAATTTCCGCTTCTAAGAATTGTAGCTGTCTGATTTCCGAGTCTAGGATTTGCAATGCAGTTTGAATTTTATAGTTTTTTGGTGGCACAATAGTTTCTATTCCTAGAATTTGCAGCCCTGTACTTCTCCTCTTGGTTATTTTATTCTTTACATTTCGGAGATTTATTATTCCTTCTTCAAAAGATTGTGAAAATACATCGTATTCTTTCATTGCGATAGTGCTCAGTGAATTGTCACCGTTAATCATAATTTTCGAAAACTGATTTTCTAACAGCGCTGCAGGAAACACTGTAAAGACAGTTTACTAAATTTTCTGTTCAGACGCTATTGTACCACAACATATTACGAATTATAATTACACTAATAATAAAACGCAACCAAGGAGAGGACCTGCCTGATGATCTGCGGTTAACCTCGTCTGTGAGCACTTGCAACAGTAAAAGTAACAGTAAAAATGTATACTACCGCCATTACATTGGCAAAATTGTTCACAAGTTAACCTGTTGGTTATAAAGGTTAAGATGTTTGAATGGTAGTTATTCAATCATGTTCTAATGGGTGTGCGGATCTGACTGAAATTTGGTAGAGGGCTAGATTACAGTCTGGCATAACACACTATTTATCCGGGGAATAGTTTGACGTAGGTTGCAGGAAAAGCGGCTGTTCGATGATAAATAAATGAATACATGATTGATAGCGTTCTTTATTATTCCTCAAACTCTAATTTATTATTCAAACTACTTATGAAGCATCTCAGGTGGGGTCTCGTAATGTTCATGAGAAAACATTCAAACTTTAAAATTCGCAAAGGCATGTTTTTGAGGAGCGTAAATTATAATGACACGAGAACACATCTCGCTAGTCTAATTACTGATGGCAGATTTTATTTCTGTCAACATTATACATTATATTGCTTTTAAAAAAGCTTACCTTTAAAATGTAACCTGTGAATATAATAAATCACGACAATGCATCTTTATAACCATTATGTCACTGAATATACTTAATCATTTAACCCGTAGCAGTCCAATGGTGAACAAGCCTCTCAAAGTGATATTTTCTAAAGTTTACGCGAATATCACTCATTGAAATAAAACCAGTTTTTAACGGAATCTATCACGATTTATTTGTTATTATTTATTACCCTTATATACCACCCTAAGTCAAACCGCGAACTTGGCTGCTTAAAAGTAGCCGAAACGTCGGTCTAAAATAAATAATAACAAATACATCGCGATAGAATACGTTAAAAATTGGTTTTATTTCAATAAGCCTCTCAAAGTTTACGCCTCAGCATCGGCATCGGTATATTCGGTCATATCATTTCAGGTTATTTTTCCATCAATTCTTCTTCTCTTCATCAAGTCAATGGCTAGATCTGGCATATAATGACTAGATTTTTAAACTTTATCGGCCTAAAATTTGGCTATAGCAACAGTGTTTTCTGTTGCTGTACAAAGGTCGTCAGTAGTAAATGTGAGGGGGCATAGAGAGCAGGAGAGAAAAATGTGACATGGATTTTATTAAGTATTTGGATTTTGACACACTCTGGGTTCATGGTTGTGATACGTATAAGATTTTAAAACATGCGCGTGACTATGATCTGTCTTCACGAAAGCAGGGCACTTCTGATGTCGCTTTGAGCAATACCAATAGATACCGCATTTATTCCGAGCATCCTTCCAGAATGTATAACCATCTATGAGTAGCAAATATCCTGTACGTGTAGGTATAAATTCCAATCTGACTGAAAATTACAATAAGCATTTTTTAAATAATTCAACAGCTTAAGAGCGGTAACAATTATCGACGCGCACAGCGCATCGCTTCAGAAGCATGCGGAGCGTCGCTTGAGAAGCATGCGGCGCAATGCTTGTGAAGCATGCAGCGCAATGCTTGCGAAGCATACGCTATCAAATCCTACCAAAAGCTTGTGCTTACAACGGCTGAAACAAATGAACTAAAAATTGGAACTAAGACATTTTGTACCTAACTTAAAATTTCTTGAAAGTATAAATCAAATCGGTTTAAAACTTATCGCGTAACACAGGCAAAAGTAATGAAGTCGAAATTTTTTGTAAAATGACCATAAAGATATCTATAATAGGTATATATATACAATCTAGAATGATTTTTCAAGCGGTTTCATATTTGTGAAGAGCTTATCTGCAACTTAGTCAATTAACGTCGACGACTAACAAATCGCAAGTTCTATTTACCATTGAAATAAAACAATACAAACACAGTAGTAGGTATTAAAAATATGGAAAGGGCTCAACACATAAGGCTACCAGATTTGTTTTGTAATATTTGGGTGAGTCTCCAGATAATTACAAAACAAATCCGGCATAGTTGCCATTTCTCACTTTTTGCATACTCCACTCCACCCGTAGCACCTACAACCTAAACCATAAACAGAACAATTCAAACGGTATTTCTAATTCATATAATTGAATCTTTCAAGCTAATAAAACACACACATTAGCTTCTATTTTAATTGATTCGTATTCACGCCTACAATACATGGTACATCAACTTAATAAAAAATACATTTTGCACTAAAACTACCACAATTGCTTTATACATTTCAGTTTGTTGTCCTTGGCAAGCAATCACTTGAGTATATATAAAATATCTACAGATTACAAATAAATATTGAGGGATCAGTGACAGTGAGAGAAGACATGGAAAAAAACATTTAATAAATATTTTCTCAGAAAAGACTTGTCACCAACCACTCTGGCTAAACTAAATTTAATTCAATTATATTATATAATAAAACAATAAAACTAAAGGGGCTGTCACAAACATTGAGCAACATGTTATTAATTTACTTAAATAACAACAGCATAATCACTTTTGGTCTAGCAGTCAGCGGTTTTGAGGTCAAAAGGCGACCTTTTCTAATAAAACAAATTAATAAAATTAATTTTATTGAAAAAAAGCTTCAAACGGATAAACAGATTATATTGCAATTTATTTTGGATGATGAAGAGTAGCAGAAATGTTGAGCTATTTGTTTAGAATACCAAAATAACTTGCAGTACCTGTTAAAAAAATGATTTATTTCAAGGAGTGATATTTACAAAAACTTCATACAATTATATAAATGTTTTTAAAGGAAAAGATAAGATACATATGATACATACTATGCTCAAGTATTGTGACAATTATAACACTTCTCCCTCTTCCTTCAAAAAAAAGTACTCCTATACTTATTAAGCTTAATTAAAATACCATCAGGCGATACTACAAATCTCTCTCGGTAATGTGCATGGACTCCCACCAAGCTCTCTATGTATTTTTCATCTGGGGTGAGTTTAATCTTGGCCTTACAACTTGTGGATGTGCGTCGAGAACAGTACCAGTTAACTCTGTCCGATTTACTGTATGTGTAGCCATCAAGCAATAAGACAACTCCTTTCCTATATTGAACAAATCTGGGACGTACTGAAAGACAATACCCATATTAGAAAATATGATTTCATAAAACATGGTTGAATGCACACATTACTTAGGTCTTATTAGGATTATGAAGATTTTTCTTAGCATTAAAATTTTGTCTTCAGAAATACTAACACCACTTTGAAATCCATTAAGATAATGAAAAAGTTTCTTAATAAGTTGTGACCTTTAAAAAATGAGGGTAAACAAATATTTTATTTGTCAATAAATCATATAGCAATAATAAACAGTTTAATTAAACAAGTCTAAGTAATAAACAGTTTTTTTTTTTTCAAATCTTTATGCAATTGATAAAATTTATCTACAATATTTTAAGTTTACGTTAACATAAATATAACATGGTGCTACAGTAACTTTTGCAACTGCATATTGTTAACTCTAAATTGAAGGTAGTAATATTTAAAATAATATAAATAGCACAACAATAAACTCACCTTAGGTACAAAAAGAACACCTGTAGGTTAAAACGCTGATCATTATAAATACAAACATTGTTTTGTACTCGATCAAGTTCAAAACTTTACATACAAGTAATTACCTGTTTGCAAAACGAATAACTACTAGCCCAATACAGAATAGAAAAATAAAATCAAGTTATACACCTGAGAAAACCACATTATAAATACATGAATCAAAAATAGTAAACAACAACAAGTCACAATTTAAAAGGTAAAAACAGAAGCTTTTCGACGTTCTTAGAGCTATTCCTGTTAAAAATATTTTCCTTTACATCCAAAATACATGTACAGTTTAAAAATTAACTAGAAAATGTATATGAAGCCTGTAAACATTGTAAATTTGTAAACAACTTTCAAATCTTATTCTCTATTACTTACCGCCCTCGACGTGTGTATATTGCCCCTATCACATCACAAAATCACAAACACTGTATTAGAAACACTACACCATATGCTTTTATCACAAAATTTTCACTGCTTCCACAAAAACACAAATAATGCACAACACATTTTATAGGTTATAACAACAAAAATCTCAAATAACTCCTTATTTGACTCACGCACATAACACACTACATTTGACACAAGACGTTTTTACGAAAAAACATCGCGTTTTAATTAACTTTGCAATTAAAATCCATAATTATATTGGTTTGTATTGTAAATTTGTTTTGACGTTTGACACTACTAGAATGTTTACAACGAACTATGTAGAAGCCGTTCACAAAGTTCGTTTCCAGTCATGTTCGATGAAAAATCTTGTCCTCGGTTTTGTGGTTATACTTTCCACCATTTCATTTGATTTGATATTAGCTTGCACTTATTGAAATTGTAATCTTTATCTCTTATTAGGTCGGATATTAGAAAGCAAGCAATTTAGCTGTGTGATCACCTAATTTATGTGTGTTTCTATAAGAAAAGACGAATTCGAGATGTTGCTGCTGCGCTCTCTTCGATGTTGATGAAAATCCTCTTTTAAAAGTCCTCACTAGCCTTTCAGCTAAGCCATTTGTGCTTTGATGATAGGGCGATGATCTCAAATGCTGAATTCCATGACTTTGTTGTTATATTTCTCTAAAGAATCGCATAGGACTAGCCAGTATGTGTTTTGGAAAGGACCAGCAAAATCAATATGTATTCCGGAATAGACCACGAATATACTGGAAATTCTGGATTATGAGGTCTATTCTCTTAGCAGCCTGTACATGTTTTAACGAAATTTTCAATGTCAACATCAATAGACGGCCACCAAACATGGAAGCGTGCTAAAGCTTTCATCGCGGATATACCCGGATGACCTCTATGCAGGTAAGTTAGGACTTGTTTTTGTAGATTTATTGGTATGACCATACGTCCTTTCCATTAAATGATTTTATTCTCCAGCGAAAGTTCACTGCGTTTCCTGAAAAATGGTTTTGCCTCCCCGCTATATTCCAGGTCTCTCCAACCCATTTTAAGATATTGCAGAATTTGATATAGTAGGTACAGGGGCTTTTTTGTTTTTCTCTAATGATATTCTCAGTTAGATGTAAATCGGTCATTTTGACACCTAGAAACGCGATTCAATTTTGTGTACCATTCGTTCCGTCTTAGAGGGTTGGGTATCGCTGTTTGGTATCTAGACAAGAATATCGGCTAGAACGTTGTTTTCGCCTTTCTGGTAACAGATATCGTAATTGTAGCTTCCAATTATGAGGGACCATCTCACAAGTTTGTTAATTGCTAGCTAAGGTAAGTTTCCTTTATCACCTAAGATGTATACCTATTAATAGTTTGTGATCTGTAACTAACGTAAACTTATGATATTGGCCAAACTTTTTTATTCCGAACAGGATAGCGAGTGCTTCTCTGTCTATGACATAATACCTGGACTCTGCTGGATGCAAAAGCGATTGGTAAAATTTTTCCATTTTATGTGGTATAGTACAGCTCCAACGCCTTTTTCTGAGGCATCACGTACGAGGAAAAACGTGTTGGTTGTCATCGTATGCTACTAAGGGTTTAGAGTTTGCTATAAATGGTTTTTTAGCTTCAAACATTTGAATTTCGTAAGCAGACCAACGCCATGGCATTTTGCCACTAGTCAACTCGTGTAAATCTGCACATAGCCCATGCATACTAGGCAAAAAACGTTCGTAAAAATTTACCAATCCCAGGAAAGACCTCAATCTCTTTGCGTTAGTAGTTTCCGCGGCTTTTGTGATAGCATCGACTTTTTAAAGTGAAAACTTCTTGAGCGGCGTTGGATGGGTGAAAAGGGTTAAACTCGCGTCAGGATCACTTGACCTTTGAACCGTAACCAACGACTGACGTCATACAACATTAGCTATAGATTGTTTATTTTGTTAGGTACGCTAAGAAGCTACGTAGATTAGCGGTAAGCGCTTCGACTGTAAGTCCTTATGGTTTCCGATAGTACCATGTTCGAACCTGGGCTACTGACACTTTTTGTGACTATTTTTTTCTTTTTGTAACTTATTACTTATTACACTTTTTGTAATGCATTAATTTCTTCTGACAGAAAATTAGTGATAGATTCTATGATTGGCGCTATATTATAGGTATGGTATGGTATGTTCTTTTTCTCTGTATATAACGAAGAAAGAAAGAAAGAAAAGTTTTCACTTCTGCCGGCACTCCCGGAGTGCAACCCATCTTTTTTGTCAGTGGGACGTATACCATGTCTATCAATCTTGTGTCCTAAATACTCTATGTTCCGTTGTAGGCATGCACATTTTTTTAAATTACTTTGAGTCTCGCTTTCATCAATCGTTCAAAATATTAATGAAAGTGTGGTTAAATGATCCTGTAAGTCTGTTCCAGTCATAGTCATCGAAATATACTGCAACGTTAGTTAGTCTCCAAGTAATTTGTCTAAATAATATTGGAAAATTGATGGTGCTGTAAATATTCCGAAAGGCATTCTATTGTCTTGGAAATATCCGATATGTGTTGATATGGTTAAATACTTTTTTCATTCGGGAGCAATTTCAAACTGTAAGTATGCATCTTTGAGATCAATTTTTGAAAATATACGCCCGTGTGCAAGTCTTGTTGTTTTACGAGAACATTGACTGTGGGCATAGCCCAATCGACAGGTGTTATGTTAGGATCTAATCTACATGATGTATAATAAGATGGTCCAACTCCTTCTTAATGTTCTTTTTCATGCTGAATTTGATAGGTCGTGCTGGGAGATGTATAGGCTCAGCTTCTTGTTGAACATGAATGTTAACTTGATAGTCGTTCATATAATTGCTGGTAATATTATCATATTTTGATGGTCTCCGCAGATGCCCCAGCAGCACAAGTGCAGTACTTCGTACTTGGAAGATGGGAGGGCGCAAGGGTGTCGACGCATGTTGCGTCCCACACCAAATCTCCCACCCATTTTCCAAGGCACCTAAGACATACCGTCCGGTCTCTTGCCATAGTCGCGCACTAAACAAACTGGTTCAAACTGCTTATACTGTTGATAGATGGCACTTGGTGGAACTTGCTACACATCTTCAATGAAAATACTTGTACTATTCTACATTATTTATTAATATCCTGACCGGTTTCGCCTTACGGCATTATTAAAGGTTGATACATGTTTTTTGGGTATCAGATGACATCTGGCTGTGACGCCGGCATCATACTTGCGTTTTTGCGTCTAGCTGCGTCCCGACTGAGTTTCAACATTACCCGTGAAGAAACTGCCATCTGATCTCTACCAACCATTGGTAATTTCGAAGTATTGCAGTTAGATTAGATGTAGGCTTTTTAAAGGTTCCAACTAAAAGTAGGTACTAAACGGCTGCCATTGATGTTCTTATGACTAACGGTCCCGTCGACTTAACGTGCTCTCCAATCTCCAAGAAAATATTCGGATCAATGCAAAAAGACATACTCTTGCATACTAATATTTGCATTCTGCAGTAGGTACTCGTGTAGCAATCGAGTTCACTACCTCTATGAATACTACTTTTTATTACAGTTTATAGATGCTTTGAATGCACGTATGATATCTCTTCAAATCGTAGCCGCGTTCACCCATCTTCTGCAAAAATGCAAAATAAATTAAGTAAACAACTGACTTAAAAAAAAAGATACGATGTAGGAACTTTAACCTAAAAGTTCATATAATACCTACTATAATGATACCATTCATCATCAAGTGAGCTATAGTTTTACAAGTCTATCTATCTATAGAAATTTAGATTACATCAAAATCACACAAAATCGTCTATTCGTAGTGACGTTTGACGTTTGTTCGACGCTGTAATATAACCTAAAATAATCTTGTTTATTTTGTACTTATTTGTATCAAAATACACTTGCAGTTTAACTATGTGTTAGTTTTATGCATATAAACACAATAATTATTTTAGTTTTGTGCGTTTTAACTGTGACACGTACCAATATGTTGCTATTCTAGGGAACTTTCATTTTATAAATGTCGTGTTGTTAAAGTTGTTATTATCAGTTTCTTTATATTTTTTGTTGTTATTCTAAAACTATAGACATGAAACTGGTTTGTTCATAATGATAGTGAAGTGTTTAAGTGTTGTTTTGTTTTTAAGTACGAATAAAGTAAATTAAACCTCCAGGTTTCAAGAAAATGAAGGTAAATATTTATCAAAGCACTTTATTCTTATTTACTGTTGTTTGGCATCTCTATAAGCTGCCACTTGTTCACCTTATTATGAGAATATCAGAATTTCTTGTCTTTAATAAACTTTAGGCTGTAGGTGTTAAGTTTTTGAACTTAGTTTATCGCTTGAACAAAGTATGCAAGTTCTGTGTGTGATAGCTTTCTTTCAGTGGTTCAACCAGCGTTACATTCATGCATTATCAAATTACGGTGTTGTAATAAGGGTAGGTAGAGGCAGTTTGAACAATCCTTACTTACATCAATTACTTCTATTAGTTAGTAGCATAGCAGGTTAGCTGAGACTAATGGAATAGTGTAAATAATTGGATCATGTATATTTTTTATGAAATAATTATGTAATTCAAATCAATCAATCAATGAAACTTAATTATTGATTTTTCTGTTTAAAGTCTAAGATCCCAAGCGGTGCGATTGCACCGCGAGTCTATTGTTTACCTATTGTGTCTATTATTTACTCACTTGACAGGTTAAATAAATAATACTGAGTTTTCCACTTAATTAACTTTTAATTAAAGCACATGCTGTAACCATTGCAAAACAAGTACATTACAAGAATTGAGAACTAAGAATGTCAACTACAAACTTAATATTTATATTTTTTTGGTGCCCTGTGGCGTAACCTGCATGGCCATTATGTTCCCATTCCTGCAATACTTTCACCTTTCACATTGTACTCTGTTTATTCTTCTGGTGTTGAGGGTTACTTCGAGGATGTAGCAAGCATTCATATATTATGTAGCATTAAGAACCTGCAGGACTGAACTTGAGTACAATATTTGATACAGTTATGTAAGCATTAGGATCAGTTATGCGAAGGCTGGTTAGTTTAATTGCATAACTTTGGCTAGATGATAGTAGTCATGACTGCCGGTGGGATACAATACATACATACAATACACAACATCTACTCTTATGTGCAACTAGGACCAACCGTTAACAAGCTCTCTGAGGCAAATAAACACCTGCAAGTCAACATATTCATGCATACGAATATTTTTACTGAGCGGGAATCAAAACTGCGACGCGACCCCTGTGGACCAATCAAATACACTATAGCAATGCCACAGACTTACATATGACTCTTATTGGAGTAATGTTGAAAGGATAACCTTTGCCAGACCCTCATCCGTTAATTCTGCATCAATACTGGTCAAACAGAGTGACAATTGTTCTTTTAATTGCCATCATCATTATCATTGCGTTAATCCCAGTGACATCCAAGGCCCTCACCTCGGACTCCAGAGTCCTCTTCTGTCTTTTTTAATGGGGATGCTGAAGCAAAACTAATAGTATATGGCAGCAGCATATGACTAATCAACAATAACCAGAGACACCAATGAAATCTACGTAGATGACAGTTAACATTGGCCATTACGAGGCGCCCTCTATAGGGATAAAAATGCAGGCGGCATCCCCATTACTATCGTGGTTTAAAAATTTATTGCACGGCCTTAGAAAAGCTATCGTTTTTCGATAAGGCTTCTATCCTCCCTAAAAAGAAAATAAGTCGGGGTGACTCGTCTTCATGCGGAAAGTCATCCTAGCGGCACAAATCATCTGCCTACCAGCCCATCGCAATGATCAAATTACGCGCTCTTGGAGCGTATAATTGAAAAACGTCTCGTCAAGTAACTATAGGGCAAGCATTTACGACCAAGGTAAAGCATGAGACTTACAACACACATTCAATAATATTGTCAATGTAAATCATCATCGTCATTAGACCCGGTTGTATCCGAAACCCCAACTTGTATTTCTTCTCTTTGCACGGTTTTAAGCATCCATACACACATCGGATTGACAATATGTATTTTATTCGGTATTTGTTGATAAACAGATTTCCGTTTAACGCCGTTTACACCTATAGTTTCAACCGCGCATCGAGACTGCTGCGTTCCAAACCGCCGGTCCGGTCTGTCGGTTTGGACTGCAGATTAAATAAACTGTGGGGACTCTCCTAATCTACACGTATGAAAAGCACTATAAAATTCCGGAGGATGTTGGGGTTTCGTCATCTAGACCGGACATATTTCTGTACTCGAAAACGACTAAATATGTGGTCCTTGTGGAACTTACTGTACCGTGGGAAACAAATATACCGAAGGACCACACACTTAAGAAAAATAAATACTATGATCTCACAAACGAATTAATCAAAAACGGTTACGTGGTTAATTTGTATGCAGTAGAAGTGGGAGCGAGAGGTATACCAGCTAAATCTCTCTATAACCTATCGAGAGCTACAATAAGCTCATTACTAGGACGAATGTCTAAAGCGGCACTAGTAGGTTCGTATCAAATTTGGTTAGGCAGGGAGGGGAACTTGGGTAGTGAAGGTGAGTGTTGATGTACATCAACAAAAGGGGCCCCTTCTAAACCTACACTTGGGTCGCAAGTCCCAGGCACTGTCCCGAGTTTCCAACTCAGCAACGCGATGGACCCGGCACCCGCACGGAGAATCAGTGGATTGCTAAGAATATCGTCTCTCCCTGACCACATTGCGGAACGGTAGATCTTTAACGTTCCTGTTGTTCTAAAATGAAATCCTATGTGGTAATTGCGTTGACTGGGTTCGTAGTCACGTTGAAAAGCATCAGAAAACATCGAATATGGGAAGAGAAACGACGAAGATAGGGACATACACCATTATCATCTTCATAGAGACGTATTAGCTGATGGTATCTGATGCCAAGGTGAACTTGGAGCTCAGAGTCCGCCGTTCGTCGCCTCCTCCTTCACTCCTCACTTTGCACGATCTTGGGTGTCCATGGTAGTGAGGCTATTGACACGCATGTCACCCTTCACGATGTCAAGCCGGGACTTCTTGGGCCTACCCTTTCTACTTGGACCTTCGACTTCTAGCCTGACAGTTGCCGTAAGACTTGAACGCACCAGCAAAGACGGCTCTCTTGCTTTTATCTGTGATGTCCCGGACATGAAGGCTCCGGCGGATGCGAGAGTTCCTCATGCGAACTTTACGCGTGACACCGCACATCCATCGCAGCATTTTCACCTCCGTGACGAGCAGCTCCTGCTTGTGTCCCTCGAGTAGCAGGGCACGACTCAGAGCCGTGTGAATGTAATTATCGCTTCATAGACGTGCCTCGTCAACTTAACTGGTATTTCAGAGTCGTCCAAAAGATATGGACATATAGCAATCTGCTTTTTTTGTTTCTTGTATCTCCTACTTTTTTCAATTCATTACGAAACGCACCTCGTAATTTTATTTTTTTATAACAAATTCTTTATTGTCATTCTGGAAACCAAGATGCATACACAGCCCTTTATTATTTGAGTATATTTTTAAGTATTTGAGCCTCTGTAGCGTGGCGGTAGTGAACGCAACCTCTAAACAGAAGGTAACGGGTTCGATTCCCGCTCAATGTAAGTTGGAGCCCTAAAAAGGTCAACAACTGATCTAACTGAAATGCTTCGAAATTGCCAATGGGTTGTGGAGGTCAGATGGAAGTTGCTTCACGGACAGGATGAAGTAAGTGTTGGCGGTATAAGTTGTGTAATGGCCTCCACGCTGCAAACCGACATTCCGCTGAAAAATCGTTTACACGTGACCGCGGATAAAACTGTGAAGCGAGCATCTATTGTTGTGCTCTTCATTCTGTAGACGTGTCTCTGAAAGCAGTGTTCTGTGGTGAAATTATGTTATCCGTGGACATGGCGTCGCACCCACTGTTCTCCTAAAAATCGTACCCCGCGCCCACTCGTGTCATCAAATATTTTACGCTCCCACTCGTCCCCTGGTCTGTTACTTATTTATTTTCAAAATTGTCTGTGAGCACGGTAGTGCCTCGCCAAGTCCAAACAGCGGAAGCCTCGGCATTGTTTACTAGGGCGTGGACTCAGCCCCGGTGCTGCATCTTTGTTGGGGCATATCTATCGTAACAAACCTCAATTAGCTTATCGCAGTTCAATGTTGGACACAGGCCTCTCTCAACGTTGGGAGGCATTGGCCTACAGTCTCCACGCTGGCCAGACGGGTTGGTACAGGGTATTATTTCGAGTTATCCTTTTCTCGCAGTTATATCGTTTGCGTACTTTTTCGTTAGTCGCTTCTTACGATACCCTTCGTATGAGATGGGGTGGTTATACTTGTATTATTTCTCCGTCACCACACGGATAACCGTGGTGGGCCACTTATATCCTTAGTGTTCCATACATCAGAAGAGGTTAATGTTATTTGAGTTGATGATTCTATACTTTTACACAGTAGTTTAAACTATATATAGGTTTATCTTTATGCAATAACTTCAGTCTAATAAGATGACGTGTGCTTATGATTAAATGAGAAAAATATGACAATGTTATAAAACTTTTTTTGGTATTTCAGGTATGTGCTGTGAATCACGGTGACATCAGAACTGATAGCGGTAAGTGTATTATGTAAGCACACATTTAGAAACTTTCTTTTAAATAATTTTGTTGGTTTTTCATATAGAGATGTTTATTTTTAATAATTATTATTGAGATTTTAATTTTGTATGCTTCGATATGTGTTGTTTCATAAGGTATTCCTTCTAACGTTCTCAAAAACGTTGGAAAAATAGCTGCGGGCGAAAATAATTTGCCTTCTGGTAAGTGTCTAAAATATGTAATGGACCTATCAGATTTACCTATTTAACCTTAAACACTATTATCAAAAATACTAAAGACTTAACCAATATATCTCATTGTAATATGTATATTTAGTTTTATTTCAAATTATGCGTATGGCTTATATGGCGTCTTCTACAACATAATTCAAATATTTATCATTCAATGGATGGATAACTTTTTATTTGAATAATTATGTACCAGCATTAAATTGCATGAATTTAAAATATTTATGATAATAAACAATAACTTATATACAATATTTTGTGGGTCTGTGCTAGTCTAGTCGTAAGTTAAATTATTATTAACTTGTAAATCCAAAACAACATATAACTATGCTTGATCATGAAATAAAGATCCAATATTATTACAAAACTCGTTTTCTTGAAAAAACCAAACCACCGGTTCTTATAACTCGGACTGTGGCCACGGAAATCAGCGGCTAGCTGTGCGGCAGCGCAAGCGTTAAGGCAGGCCAATGAAAGCTAAAGAGAACTCATTTTTGTAGTGAGCGTTGTGTCGACAGGACAATCGTAAAAATGCAATTAGAATTATGCGCTCGTCACTGAGTTGGCGGCCACGGCTTTACAGTTTCATCTTCATAACCTGAAATAACAATCTAGTGTTTCCAGCTACTTTCTTGCGGACTACCCGCGGAGCTCTAGTCATTCTACTCAACGGTCTGCTCTACCGTCAGCAATGTAAGGCAACCAAAGATGGTTTCAAGACCTGGTACTGTGTTATGTACGCCCGGTACCAGTGCCCTGCGGTCCTCACACTAGATGCCTTCAATAGTGTGGTATGCGTCAGAGGCCAACACAATCATCCCAATCCTGTAATATTTTACACTCCTCGAGGTATCGTTCATAAACATGCGAAAAGAAAAAATAAACGTAGTAATATCCGAACGAGGGGTCGTAATTCAGAGTGTTCAGACGATTTTATAGGCTGATTACTTTCCAAATCTATTAGAGATTTTTTTTATGCTTTCTATTAGAGTCTTTCATAAATGATGGGTATATGGGCGCCCTGGCGTAATGTTCGGGCCAAAGCCTACCTCACCTGCTAGCCCATACAGTTGATTCACTACGATAAAATCTTTATCGTAGTCTATCCTCTCTGGGTTTTAGACAGTATAAGATATGTTGGCAGAACATGATTGTCATCCTATATATAAATTTTATTACAATAGTACATTACTACAGAGGCCGGGAAGAAAGGGGTTACCGGCCGAAGACATATAGACGGCCGAGAGGAGCGAGGCCGGATAGGTCTGAGGCAGGCAACCCAATATTTCCCGCCGAGGTATGTATAGTGCTTTTCTTAAACAGGCAATGAAATAGACAACAAAAAAACTAAATATTTATTTTTAAAGACATTAAAAGTAAACAAGATAAAAACTAAAACTCACGTGTATAGTACTGTTTCGTGTATTTTAGCTTGATTTTAACAGTAAGTATTTACAATTATGTTCATTATCATGTTACTTAAAAAAAGTATAAAGGCACGTTTCTGAACGAACAGTGACACTTGTCATTGTTATAAATGTCAATTTGTTGCAACTAAATTAAATATTAATATTTCAATGTTTATGTGTATAGTTAAGAAAACAATTGATAATAATGTGTTATTAGTTTTTTTTAATACGCATTGTGGCAGTGTCGATGCCTTTGCCAAAAATTTATGTGGAATCGAGATTAAAAAAGAGGACTTTGCCGGCCTTAGGCCTGCAAGGTTTGTATGAAATTCCATTACCGGCCTCTGGTCCTAGCCACGCCTGAAACGTCATACTTCGCAGCCTATTAAGAGGAACGTAATGTCAATATTTCATTGCATGTTTGAGAAAAATAATGAAAGCAAGGTGCTTTACCTAAAATCGGTGACAATCAATTGTGTATGAATATTGAACATGTATCTGATAAATGTAAATTTAAGTAATTATGAGTGTTAGCTGATGATGTGCCATTTAGTGGCCATAATTAATAAATATGTACAATAGTAACTTCATCATAAGAGGAAATGCAGGCAGCTTCTGCTCCTTTAAAACATATCCCTGTTTTGATTTGTCAAATATTTTATCATCATACAATTAGTACCATTTTCTTCTGTTGGACCTTTTTTATTAAATTGTTTATAAAAAGATGTAGAAGCCTTTTAAATCATGACCAGTAATACTGAAGCCCCGTGGTGATATCTGCCAACGAACGTGTACATAATATATACAGTGATATAAGTTTTGTAGCTATATTGTGTTTAGCAGCTAACTGTTATAAGTAGTTGCAACTAAAAAATAGTTTTTATATGTATATATATTTTAATCATGCATGGCCTGGAATAGTTTGATCTGCAATTGATGTAACTAGTCTCAAGCTATTAGGCAAACTTGATAAATGTTTTCTATTAGCTCCTACCTATATATTTATTACAATGTTTTCAGAGTGAAAAACTTGGTCAAAATTGTCGATTGTGGGAGAGGGATATTTTAGTCAGTATGTTTACAGTCTGAAAACGATTTTTTTTCTAAAAGTATATCCCATTATATATGTTATAGTTCATTATAAATTTTTATGGGTCTAAATTATACCTGGTAATTTGTTTAAACATTTTGGTTTTTATATATATATATTAATGTTAGTTAGTATTATAGAATGTTCAATATTTTTACTTAAATTAGAAAAACAAAATCAACATATGTATTTTATTCTTAAGCATATATGTACTTACCTTGTCATGGTTTCACATCTTGATTTATACGGAAACGGCAAAAGTGTATATAGTACGTATATATAATAAATATAATTAAATGAATATACTGGCCTTTTATTGTATTATATTCACACAGTTTCATGACCATGAACGCACAGATTATAGTGTTATTGTGTACTCGTTCTAAATAAGTTACGTATTGGTTTTGAATGGCATTTAGCTAAGTATACCCATTTCTACTTTGCGAAATCAACGAAGAGCTATTCAACGGATGAGTTATTTGATCGACGGACAATTTCATCTTGCATCCACACAGTGTGCCCTGACATGGATAGATAAGGTTAGAAGGGAATGGCAGAATGGTCTCGCCGAATTAAGCATATGTGGCAATTCAATACAATAGTCCATCGATGCATGCGATTGTAGTAATGGGTCACGGAAAAATATATTTTGGAAATGTGTGGAAAACTCTAAATACTTAAATTCATAGAACATAGGTACTAAATTTGGTTCTGGTACGGTTACCAGAGACAATTTTGAGTACTTCGGCAGTTGTCGGTATAAATTTAAAATAATGAAAGATAGAAAAAAAACCTTAAATAAGCATACGCACAGTACATCAACTGATAACTATTCCAAACTAAAACAGGTAACATTCTTCAGTCGAGAATAAGTAAGGAGTTTTTCTTTTTCGACTTTTAGTTCGAAAGTACATATATGAATTCCAATGCTTTTTGCAGAAGCACTCCTCATACCATCTAGAAACCGAAGAGGAACAGGAATGTTGGTGTTTCGCAACTATACCTATTCGTGGCGAAATTACAAAAAGCATGGCAATTATTGGACGTGTTCCAGTCACCACAAAAAAGGCTGCAAAGCAAACGTCACAACTAATGAGACCAAAAGACCCTTCAGGATTACGAAGTTCTCTGCCCATCATAACCATCCTCCACCAGATATCAAACTACCCACAGATATAGAATATATTTGATAAAAACAAACATAGGCATTTTTACCTCGAGACACGTATTTTTTACCTAAATCGCGAAACAAACGAGGCCTTGGCCTATAGAGAGTTTATGCAGTCAAAATAAACTAAATAAAAGCTTGCATAAATTCGCATTGAACTGGAAATTGGTCTTAAGTACACCATAATGAAAGAAATATCAAAAGTCCCCATCCCCAGGTTTATAAGTGGCCAGTTAATGGCAATAGGCTCGCCACCTATTACATTGGGACCTAAACATAAATCGGCGAAACGTGGGTGCTAGCACCTCTGCCTACCCCTTCGGGGATAAAGGCGTGAGTTTATATTATGTTATGTTAAAACCCCCACAAATTGCCATCATCATCATCAGGCTATATTAGTCCACTGCTGGACATAGCCCTCCCCAAATTGCCAGCTCTATGCGAATTCATCCAAGCTCAAATGCCTATTTTTGTCTGGATTAAGTATATTTTGTGCACATTTTATGACCGAGATATATGTCCAGAGCAATAGGCAAAATATGAAGGAAATGTTGCTTATTATAATAAAGTGATAACAGTGTTAAGTCAAAAAAGAATGTTGATCGTACCCTACGATTAAATTCAAAATATCTAGAACATCTTTTCGATAATTTCATCTTCTGAAAATACAAAGCATCTCGACAACCCCAAATTGTTATTTAAGATTGTTATTAATGAAGTTGGATTTGACTAGTTTGTAATGAATTTTACTCTAATGTTACATTACTGTTATGTTGGCAAATTCTAAATTAGCTTTTGTAGTGATAAAATTGAACCAACCAACCAAGTCTTTTGGTACATCACAGAGAATAATAATTGAAGCTACATTATAAAAAAAAACATATCATAGACTATCTCTGTAATTCTTCGACATTTTTTGGTTCACACGAGTATATGCTATTAACTGGGTCATTCGTCAACTCGCTTGCCAAAAATAAACGAATTCCACAAAAAAAGGTAGATTCACTTTTCAAAATAAGACTGCCTTAATTTATAATAGATATGTATGTAATAGGTAATTATTGTATAATTATTGTCCACCTATCTAATAAATTTTGTGAAAGAAAATTTCATAAAGCTGTCAATTTACTGTAACAACACGTCTACATGTATTCTTGTCTGGACTTCTCACTGAACTATTTTTTTTTGTGTTTCGAGAGGACTCAACTTGGGTACCGGAAGGGTTCAAAGGGGGCATTTCCCTCGTACCCTAGTACAGTGTGTGTACAGTGGTACAAATGAACCATTTAATATGTTAATATTTTATTTCCGGCAAGCAATGTATAAATATATTAATATATGATTAAGAATATTTTAAAGCCTTGTTTTATTTTATACCTATTATTATTGATTTTATTAAAACCATGTCGTAGTTCGTACCTGCCGCGTTCATTCAGGCCTCTATGATGATGAATGACACTGGAAGCCTTAATTGAAGACGCTCATCTTTTACCCCTTGTGAAAACTTGGCGCAAAGCGGAAAATTAGTAACATGTTCAAACCACATAAAAAAAAACACCATTTATTTGTAGATCTACATAATATTATGTTTTATAATTATTGGGCATTTATCTACCCCACACTATTTAAACTTTATATGTCCAAGTTCAAACTAACAAATAGGTATTGATGTAACAAATGGCCAACTTATATCTCACAAGATGCAACTCAAACTTGCCTTGTTGCAGAAATACATTTTATAACTTCGAAGAAGGGTCACGAATTACTTGTATACGAACAATATACGTTTGCAAAAAATTGCAAGAGTAGAAAACGCGTTACATGGACGTGTTCTTCTCGATGTTCGAAGAAATGTTCTGCGCAAGTAACCCTTACTCATGCTGGTGTGTTTGGCGTACTGAATAGTGAACATACACATCCACCTCCAACATTCTATGTGAATAAACAAGGGGAATACATAAGGATGTCAGATAGAAGGTTAAGTAAGATAAAGAAAGAAGATGATATCGATTTTCCTGTGAAGGCATAGATTGATTAATATGTGCATTATTGGTTTCTCGCGATTTTTAGTAGACGGAGCAATGACTTCTTCTATATGTGCCGACTACTAGACTGGCTGTACGAGACAAGGTATCGCGAGAAGCCAACAATCCACCATCAAATCTCAATTGTATGTAGCTGTCATACAGATGACATTCCAAAAAGATGCACTATTGTTATACAGATAGGTGTCAAAATTCGTTAACTCATTTATCTAGTCTCTCCGTCATGTGTCCTACTCCTTCCAAGAATGACTACACCTCTGATACCCTCCTCCAATTTTGTTCTAAATAGTATACATTGTTAGATGTTATTGAAACGGAATTTCTCCTCCATTTCTCGATGAGCACTTCATTTTTTTATAGCATGTTCATAACTAGAAAACAAGACGATAAAGTAGACTACTACATTAAATTGTTTTATTTTGTAATGGTTTTACACAGGTTTCTCTATGTTAAGAGGAAACGGGAAAAGTTCCTTGTGTCATCATCAAGGAAAGAGTACAAGGGAAAATATGCATTTAATCTTTAGATTCCACTTTCATGTGAAGACTGTCAGTCAGATACTAAATTCACTTAGCTTCTTTGTGGAAGTAAGAATGCAGACTAATATTTACTAAAAGATGAGAACCCATTAACGCACTGCCCCTCATTTACCTTCATGTGATTGATAGCTTATTTTGGTTTACAATATTTTACCTCATAAATGTCGTCCCTGGCCGCTGCTACAGTGAGGATTGAAAGCTGTAACTTGTAACCAATCACATTGTGTACGATACTGAACTGTGGCCCTAACTGTGGGATAATTGCTGTTTATTTATAGTCTATCCTAGTAAATATGTAAATCTAATGCTATTATCAAAACATTATTTCTAGGATATATAATCAATTCTTCGCGCGGTGAACCGCTTTTGATATACCAGAACTATACATTTAACATGGGCTATCGTGCAAGGAAAGACACGCGTATAAAATGGTACTGTGCTTCAAGAAATTCAAGCAAAAAATGCAAGGTCAATGTAGTTACAGATAACAATTACAATGTCATATATATGCAAGGTGTACACAGTCACGCCTCGAAGCTGCGTCTTGCTACTCCTTTAAATACTTCCAAGCAGGTATGTTAATTCCTATGTGAGTCACCAAAACGTTACTGAAGAATAATATAGGCTTAGACAATTTATTGTATAGACATAGCTTTGCCGAAAAAAATCGTCGTAAAAACGGCCTCAAAAATCTGTTTTGCGTGATTAGGTAAGCTTATGTCAATATTATCTTTTAAACTGTCAATGTGTGCAGGTCATGGGACGTATGTGTAAGTAAAATTACACCGAAGTAGTACACATTTTTTATGCCGTTCTGACGACTGACTTTTGGCGTCTATAGTGTTTGTATATAGTCTAAGAATATAAGTAAAAAACTAGAAATGCTTTTACCTTAATAAATATTTTTACTCTCAATTAGTCTTAATTGTTTGGAGCCAGTGGTGATTAAAATATATCCTAAAGCCATGTTTTCATGGTACGATGTATAAAATGAGCTGATGCTTGCTAATAGTATCAAAAATAAACAAATTTACTTGGATCATATACAATTGGCAAAGAAAATACGGTCACACTTTTTCACATAAAGTTTTATGTAAAAGTGCAACCATATTTCTTTTGTCGACTGTACAAGTTATGGTTTGGTATTTTTTGTTGGTAAAGGTATGGTCACATGGTATCGTAAATTGAGTTATTAATTTCCTTTTAACTTTCAGGTCCCGTAATAATCAAAGGTAAAAAGAAAGGTCAATATTTCCTACTTTACAAGTCTTACACGTTTATTCGAAGTGCTAACTCGAAGAAGGGTAGAGTGTGGAAATGTGCTTCGTTCAAGAGTGAAGAGTGCAAAGCAAGGTTGACAACTGACGATAACTTGAGCATTGTCACGTCTAAAGGTGACCACAGTCATGACCCTCCTGAACGTGGAGCTAAACCTAAACACGTTTATTTTACCACCTAACGTAGAATATTTCCTGTAGAAATCCGATTAATATTAAGTATCAACTAGTTATTGTCCGCGTGGAGTTCAGTGCCCCGAGCGCGAATAATATTCGAATTCGTAACGTAAATGTATCGACAGAACAAAGCATCGCGATTGGCCCCCTGCCTACTTTGAACCAATCGCGATGCTCCGTTCTTTTGATACGTGTATGTTACGAATTCGGGGCACAGTCCTGTTTCCGGAATTGCTGGGAACGCAATTCAGGGGTAATAAGTAGTCTATGTGATATTCCAGACGATAATGTATCCCTGTACGAAGTTTTAGCCTGATCTGTTCGAACGTGTACCTTCACAAAATTTCATAGTTTTGTCATTTTAGAGTATTAGAAGAATATAATGTGATGGTTTATTTACGAGTATATTTGCTATATAATATGTAAAGACGGTTTGTTCAACGGGCTAAGGAGAAGTATTGTACACAGCTAGTTTTTAACTTTTATATACCTACACATAGAATACTTCCATCATATTTTTATGATTAAAACATTTTTCGTTTTTAAAGTTTCCGGGATCCAATATTGAGTTTCACATAGACGAAGTCGTGGGCAACACTTGTAAACAATTAAGAATAAGATAATATTTTTAGCTTATGTCTTTAGAATAAGAAGTCAGTTTTTTAGGTATGAAGACTATGAGTTTTAGTATTCAACTATAATTCGTTTTTTTTAAATTTAGTAATTTGTTAGGTTACCATAGTTATTATCTTTCATTTAAGTACCTGTAAGGACTAAGAATACTATGTTTTTTTTTAATCTAAACAGAATTATCGTATGTTAATTTTTAAAGTTGACAATTAATACGAATTATGGTAACATTTTTATAAGAAATTAATAAAAATAAAATTTATAATTTTAATCACATGTTTAGTATTATACATATTGTATTTGTAAAAAATCTGTAGCCTCTATTATGGCCTTGTGAATTTGCCTTGTTAGGCCATTTATAGTTATAAAATAAAAACTAAATAAAATAACAATATATGCGCCCAAAATACTCTTATGCTTAGTATTTAAATACTAAGCTATATATCTTATTGAACTACCTACCTCAAAATGCATTATTACATATTTTTAATATAGTGTTAATGCAATAGGTACCCGTTTTTATTATTGTTTTTTTATTAAATACTTACATTACAGAGGATTTTTTGATAAAAGTTATGTGGCTGTTAAGACATTGTGACTAAATTCTGGCCTAATTTTCTGAATCAATTGCTACTAAAATTTGACTTTTACGCTATTTATGAACGAGTTATAATAAAAATGTTAAAAAAGTGCATGTTAATTTAATTAGAATTTAGAATTAGAATTATCTAGTATAAAGTACAACGTAATGTGACTACCAATAGTCTCTAGGTCGTAGCTTTTTAGTAGGACAAACCTATATATACCACTACTATTCATTAAGACAAACTAAGTTAATAGTCCGGTCAATATAAACCAAATTATAAGAGTGAAGGTACATTCATTCGCACCCAGCTAAAAGTCGGTAGGATTGTTCAAAAAACCACCAATACGGTGGATAAATGAAATCTAAAAAGTCCTTATCGATCCGATTCGATTATTTGTGCTATTAGATCTAGGATCTAGCCAAAATTCATGACTCAAACAGAAAGTATCCTAAGATTAAACTTATAATTCAATGCAATACAAGTATATTGCCTTTTATGTAACACAAGTACGCGCTAACTTCAGTTCCGTACGGAACCCTTAGTGCGCGAGCCGACTCACACTTGACCGATTTTAATAGATAATTGCATGATCCTTAACTATGCCTCTGACATTTTTATCACAAAAATTAACAATTTGCTGAAAAATCGCGAAAATAAGAACTTTTTATATTATACTAGCGGACCCGGCGAACTTCGTACCGCCAATATTTTTCTGCCCGCGTGGCGTCAGATCCCGTTCGCGCTGCACCCTGTACTATATGAAACATGTATTATACATATAAACCTTCCTCTTAAATCACTCTATCTATTAACAAAAACGTCATCAAAATCCGTTGCGTAGTTTTAAAGATTTAAGCATACAAAGGGATATAGGGACAGAGAAAGCGACTTTGTTTTATACTATGTAGTGATATTTTATGATGGTGTTTTGAACAATCCTCCCCAATTTAAACTGAATGCGAATTAATGGAACCCCGAATGTGAAGATTGACCGGAGTGTATATTAAGAAAGTTATACATAGATATAAGTCAAAAAGGTAAATTAGCCTAGGACGTTGCTCCACAACTGGGCTGCATTGATTACATCCACCATCACATCGCAGATGGCTCCGTGATGGCTTTCAGTCACAGATTGAAATCTTTATTGTGGGCGTTATGGCAAGTATAGTAACTTAGTACACAAACTAACCCTTGTCAAATATCACTTACCTAAAAGGTTACATAAAGGAGTTCAATTTTGTTTCCTGGCAATAATTATGTTATCACGAAGGAAATTTTTATTCTGGAGATGTTATCCTTCTTGGGATTATGTTTAAGGATGATTTTTACAATTGTCTTGAGTTGCTTTATTGCAGATTTTATGTGTCCTTGGAATAAAATATTGTGTGATTTCCGATTACTGTTTTATTATAATTCCTTGTGCGTAGCAATTTTATGCCTTCTCACAACGTTGATTTTATTGGTTTTATCCTAGGTTAAATACTCATAGGGCTTTCCGTTTCATTGTCGGAACAAAATGTAAGAATGGTTAAAACTGCAGCTATATAAAATGATTGAACATAAATGCAATCACAGCCGTTGAAAAACGAACCAAAACATATGAAATTCTTAACCTACAGAGAAAAATAAATACGTTACATAATCAATTTGTCAGATCTACATCAGGTCTAATCAACTTGCAGTGTCAGTAGTCACAGCGGTCGATGGCGCTACGCTACTGATGTTAAATGGGTACTCATTCACGAACCCTTCGCCTATGACCGGAGGCGAACGGTGGTACTGCTCAGGCCGGATCAAGTGGAAATGCAACGTGTGTCTTCACGTCAACGATGACTATGAACTTGTGTGTATATCGCACGAACACACACATAAAGCACCTGTGTATGATCGCACACCGGACGGACTATACGTGGAAACCACACACTAAAGTTGATGTGACATTGAGACCTTTCGTTCAGAAATATTATTATGTTGCCCCTCTAGACAAGGGGCAATTCATTGGCCGGCGTGTTGCATAATTGTGACAGTTGTCAGCGAATGTCATTAACGTCAAATCCTATACATTCATCATTCTATTCTACAATACGCCGGTCAACGAATTGCCACTTTATTTTTTTACAGGATATTTTTTTACTTCTCAAATGTTTCGGCACTGTTACATATTCATGGTGGAACTAATAGATCTGGGTAATTACGGGAAAAATGAATATTATATTTTGAGCATTAATGACAGTCTAGTGACCAGGCCATTTAAAAAACAAGTGAAGCTATAAATTCCAAAAATACTACACAAAATATTTTTGTTGTGAAGTAGTGTTAGTTAGTGTAAAGAACATTTTTATATGAGTAAATTTTGGAATTTTTGCTGCATTTAGATACTACAGAACCACAGAATAAATAATAAGAATCTAAAAATGTGATGTGACTTAAAAATGCAAAGCGCGTCGATGTCGTTAGTACACGCGCTCGCAAACGCAGCATCAATGTTCCGATACACATTTCTTGTAACAGCTCGATCCACATGTCAATCACCACCGCAGAGCAGCCGAAATGAATTAAAATTATAAAAGCTTCGTCTCGTGGTACGGTCGCATGAAGCAGCTGCATTTTGCGTACCCAGCACGCATACGCATATCTATACTTATTGATACAAAAAAATAACAATTTCGTTTTTAAGTCTAATTTCTATCATAATGTACATCCATTAACGGTTGGTCATCGGTACCCGCGTGTACCGAGATTCACATCCGTGTGTGATGTATATGTGTGCGTCGCTCGAGCTTATATTATATGAAGGTTAGCTTCTGAATAATTTCTGGGTTATGGCAAGAAATTGGCGACATTGGTTCTGGTACAAAACTCAAGCGATAACATTTCTATCGTCTTATTATTAATTCTTTGTACAGAACTCTCTCTTATTAAAGATTAATTTGATTTGGCAGCCTAATTGCAAACTGTAAATATTAAGGGTCACTTTCCTATGTGTGTTCTATACATAAGACGAGACATTTCAGGGTATTTGTAACGTACGTATTTTCAATGTATTAGGAATACAGCGAAATATTTTTAAATTTATGATATTAGTATTATATTTATATATTATGTGTGTAAATAATTGTGACAGACATTATTGTGTGTGAATTGACTTAAAGTATTTTGTGGCAATACTAATAAAACATTGATTTTCAACTTAATGTCTTGATTGCTATAGACTTAGAATGAGTGAACAAACTATTTGATTATAATACGGTAGGGAAATCTTGAAGCAGCTTAATTCTAGTAATTCTGTTATTATTGTATCTCCTTTTTTATGAGCAGTACCCACCTAGGGTTTCCCCTCACCGGAGCAAAAGGTGAGGTGATTTGGTGAATATCTTGGACTTCAACCGACTGAATTACACGGTGTTTCTCACGTCAGTCATTTGTTACGGGGAACAGAGAGAGATTCTGACCAGACTTGGCCACCAAAGTTAATGAATGCCTATAGAGAACTGCGTAAGAAATTTGAAGCGTTGACACCCTGGGCTTGCTTTTGCTAGGGTGACGGTTAGCCTGAATCATCATTCTCGAATCTGCGCTCATGAAGTGTGGAGATCGTTCTGGGATTTCCACTCCATCGAATAGTTCGTCCTCTGCGGCCCGGTAGGGTTATGAATCTCTCCCGTTTCTTTTTCCACCGCCTCTTTGACTGCTCACAATTATAGTTTAGATATTCCTTGAAACTGGGCAACTCTGAGAACTACCAGTACCTTCTACTTTTCAAATCGATTAAGATATGAAAAAGTGAATGCTCAGGTGGGACTCGAACCCACGATCTTTCCCTTACAGGGGGAATGCTCTGATTTGTAAAGTTAGCATAGTAAATGCTTCAAAACTTCATTCAACCTTCTACTTTCTTCGTAGTAAGTTCCTACCAGATAAATTATTGATACGTCATATGCAGTACATATGTGAGAGACAAGACGAAGCATTTTAATTTATCATAAAACTTACTGATTAATGTATTTTCCTTTTTGGATTTCTTACTTATCTGCCTATATTTCTTCCAGGGTTTTGGGCGCTAAGAACTCACGAATTCACGAATAGTCTTGGAGCCAAGGGTAATGACAGACGGAGGTGTGTTATGTGCTATCAGCTTTTTGTACAGTTCTTGGGCACTCGTCAGGCTAAAAATAAAACTAGAAAAGTAAAAACATTTTGTCCACAATGTCCTGGAAAGCCATTTTTGTGTTCAGGTTGCTTTTTAAAGAGGCATTACCAATCTCATATAGGTGGAAAATAATATCAACTACATTTGTTAATACAAATACATGTGTTTTATTGCGTTATTTATTTCATATGAAAATCTAAATCATGAAATTTTACGTACTGTACATTCAGTGTCACATTAATCTCAGCTTGCAAAGTACTCAAAATGATTTTAGCACAAATTCGAATTTATATTTGAGTATTCAAATTGTTGTGTGGATGTCTTAGGAGGACCACAATGCTTACAATAATTTGAACACTGATATTGCTAACATAATATGTCATTTGCGGCGATAACACTATTTTGAGCACTTTGCAATTTTAGATTTAAAATATTTTTGTTATGCAAATGTGCTCATTTATGTATCAAAAGCATCCTTTTCTGTTTTAGTTCCCTAATTTATTTAAATTATTATTAACTGAGTTATTTTCAGTTAAATAATCCCGCCTTGAAACGAAGCCTTTTAACTGGTGCTATGATAAAAGAGGGTCATTCTTGTTAAAAATCCATTATAAGGTCAATTTATTTGCATTAACAAAAAATTATTATTAACTAAAAATTTGGTTTTAACAAAATTCTAGAACATCGTAATAGAAGTAGATCAGACGTTGAACTGGTTCACACTCGATTGATTAGCGCGTGTTCAATCTCACTTATCTTTCATTGTCGCACTCGTGCTTGCATTGTTATCTGAAATATGAATTTACCTAGCCGTTTGAATCTCATTTAAGATCTTTTTTAATATAAGTTCCTGGCTTGTAATTTTATTTAACGGAGGAGAAAAGTACCTGTACGATATTATAGTGAAATCATAAGTTAATCGTGTTTTATTTTACCTTAGGAAGGCCTGCTTATAATAATTGTCGCAATACAACAACTACATTATTAAAATATAAAGGTATCTATTTTAGTGTGATAAAAATATTTTTACATGAAGTCAATTTTCAGATTTGAAATTTCAATTCATACCATCGGGCCGAGGCAAATATTCTCTCCTGATGCTGGACAGCCATACCTTTAGCCAAGTTAAAAAAGATACTAGATACTGGAATTGCTCGAAGAGAACTACAAAGGGATGTCGGGCCAAAGTCCATTTTGATAGAGATCTGAACATAGTCAGTTACGTGAGGGACCACAATCATAGTCCTCCTAAGTACTTTATGAAACACGGTCAATACTTCAAGTTAAGTTAAATACGGAAACAGATAAGTTTATTTTATTTATCTCATAGCATTGGGGAGCTACCTACCTACTACCAGAAATTGTTACAATCGCACTACAGTTTAAATTGCATCGTCAAATCGACCAGTATTTTTGTACAGTTCTAGTAATTTTTTGAGGTACACATGCTTCGATTTATCGGTGCCTTTTGAACGGTACAGAACGATCGTATCGATTTCTAGTGTCGTAGGTGCACATTACATTACAGTAGGTACATTTGACGTTGTTTCGTGTCTGAATCGGTGATTTTAATATAAGTACATGTAAGCTATCCTAAAATTGAACGTGATCGCTTACTGTTTTCTAGTGGAATGTAAAATTAAATACCTACACAAAAGTATTTATTAAGACTATTACGCTATTTATGTTAGATTATCTGTTGTAAAAGTTTAGGTGTGAAGTCTCAGTGTAAAGGTAAATATGAGTAGGTATAAATGTTATACCTTGTATTATGTAAGCTAGTCTTCTAACTCTTAAGTTGCAATATGGTTATAGCATGGGGTTATTGTGACTGTAGCTACACTAGGTACTTACTGTCCAAAGTTGCAATAGCGAGGCAATAATAGTGGTTTTATTAGATGACACTAATATCGTTATAATCTTCTTGTAAAAAGTAAAAAATCTCAATAAGTTTGTGCTATTGAAACACTCCAAAAAAATGTAATTTTTCTTGGCAATACTAGATAATTGAAAATATGATAATGTTGATTATCTCATCTATAATATTAGTAGGATAAATGTTATTAGCATAATATGAAAAGAGATCAGCAGGTCTAAAAATGCCACATTGCATTTTGATGTTCATTTACAGATAAGTAGGAGACAAATGAAGACCATAAAATGAGAACTTGTTTAATATTTCCTCTGCAACATTTATTACTGATATTGTTACAAAACAATAGAGACGAGCCGAATATAAATATTAAGTAAAATAAGATTTTGCCATTAACATAGTGTTAATCGGTAGTTATGTTCTGTATACCAATAGTTCAGTATCATAGTAAAAGCGAAAACTACAAATATGTTTTCTATTTTCATTTCAGTGTGGCAATTTTGTCGGACATGATTTAAAAACACTGAGTTGTCAGTGTTAGTCAAGTTTGTTTGAATGTTTCTGTAGGTTCTGACACGAAGGCTTAATAATTCAACAATTTCAATGCAAAATGAACGCAAAATGTATGTCCCTACTAACATCCAATACGTCACGAATTTGACACTATGAATGGCTCAAAAATTGAAACCATTTTACGCATTTTCATAGAAAACACTCAACTGAGATGATGTGCTCAAATAAAGCTTAATTTTATGATTGTCTAAGAGTGACTATTTTACAATTATTAGTGAAATAGCACACACGATGATCACTTAATGAACATACAATATGGCCTTTTTAGACAACAGAAGGTCGAAGATAATTATGTTGACTATCCTTAAAAATCAATGCATTGTATCGTGCTAACATTTTTGTAGAAGATAATTCTAGTTTTCTATAGTATCCTAGTTCGTTCATCGATGGGATGATGACTTTATATGATGTAACTTTCCCCAATTTCATTCCTTTTATTCAACGTAACTTTTACGACTCTTTCATTCCCTGTACTTTTAAATTAAGCATCAACAATAGATGATGAACTGAAAAGAGAATCTCCTCATAAATTGTAAATGTTTACTTTATTTATTACTTCTATTCTAAGTAAACCTACAATGAAAAATCTATCAGCGAATCTTGTTAAATTTTTATGTCAAATATATGAAGTTTATTTGTTTTAGTTTTATTTTAATTATTATCTTTGTATGGGCTCGAAGTTCATTAGCTCCTTTCAGGTTAAAGTAATTTTATGATCTCCAACAACACTCAATATCAGATTCCAAAGAATTTCAGCAAGGCTACTACTATCAAGAATTGATTGTAACCTCCGAAAAACAACCTTGTTAGAATTTGAACGTTTGTTAGATACGATCCAGAAATAATCAAAGCTGTAATTGGAGAGTTACTTCAAAATGACATGTGTATAACAAAATTGGTTATGTCTTGTTTAAACTATGCATATACGAAGTAAATAGCTCAAAGATTTTCGTATATATTGTTTATGCTACTAAACTGTGTAAACAAACATCACTAGACTATTGAAGAGCAAAACAGAAACCGTTTTGCATAATTTGGTTTTAAAATTTGTACAGTATTGTTCCTTACTAAATAGTAGTTTCCATACTAAAAGTTTTACCGTTAGCTGTTATTTTGATTTTAATAGCCGTAATAAGATGTAACTGTATATACATAGTTATAGAGTTACAGTAGTTAGAATAGGACAACTAGATAGTATTGGTAGTTACATTCCTGATTTGTTAATATGTTCGGTGCCCAAGTGTAATGTGTTGCTCACACTTTTTTCATACTTGTAAAATGATACTGTTTGGATTACTTAAAAGCTGTGTCAATTCTCAAATATTGAGTAAATTTAATAGTCCAACCAGTATTGGTTATTATGTAAATCATTCAGACTCTACTTTTTCTCTAGATTTTACATTGCTTTTAGGCACTTATAGCAATTCTCTCTATTATTTTGGTTGCATTTTTTTTCTATTCAGTTACAGTAGTCACGTTGTCTACGGGTAGAACGTTACTCATTGTTAATGGATATACTTTTAAGAAGGAAATCAATGTCTGTGGTATAACAAGATGGAGTTGTAGTGAGCCAAGCTCGTGCAAGTGTAATGTTTATGTGTATGTTAACGACAAATATGAAGTAACTTCCATGGTGAATGTTCATACTCATGACCCGATCCTTTGCCGAGTGTTTCAAGATAGAATCATGTGATTTCTTGACTAATATTAGTTGATTTTTTATGTTAATCGTTTCAATCTCATTCAATTAAGTAATTGTTTTATTTTGATTTATTCAGTGTAAAGATTTATTAGATTTCGCTTAACCTTTCGTTGGTTGTTGAAAACATTGAATAAAGTTGTTAGTTTTTTTTAAAGTTCTTTTAATTACGTTCAATCCTCATGTTACTTATTGTTGTAATTAGATACGATAGAAGAATTATCTCAGAATATATAATTTCGAGGTAATCATGTAAATAATGGGTGCGGGTCCATTAATATAGTATCAAATCAAATTAAATAAGCTTTTTCCTTTTCAGACTTATTTTCTAAGCTGGAATCAGACTTCGAAGATGATACAGATTTCGCTAAAGTTCTGGTGTATGCAGAAGAACAACTAGAAGATCCCGACCCAGAAGAGGCTGTGTTTGTTGAATCAAGAAAGGGAAAAACAGTTCTCCAGTACAGAAGTCATAGGTACAGAAAAGCTTATAAGTCCAAGAATGGAGTACGATGGAACTGTTCTGTGAACAAAAACTGTGGAGCGTTCCTTTATCTCAATGATAATGATGAAATCCTTATGTCGCATGAAGAACACGATCACGCGGTACCTGGTACGAGGACTGATCATCAAACTGAGATCGACCCCAGCGGTAATTATACTTTTGTATTTTTAGACTACGAGCTTGAAATATTTATCTAATATATTACCTAAATACACTTGTAAAAATTATAATCTTCTTTGTAGATACAGCAGTAGTCATCACATCTCGCAAAGGTAAAGAGATGCTCCTCTTCCGTAAATATACATATCGCAAGCAGTACGACAAAGTTAACAAATCTCGCTGGATCTGCTCTACCCTCAAAAATTGCAGGGGCTGTGTTTTCACAGATAATAACAACTACATCATCTCTGCGTTTGAAGAACACTGCCATGATCCTCCTAAGTACTATTTAAAACCAGATCATGTGCTTAGTGCCTTGAGAGAACCTATCATTATGGAGGCAGATTGATGAACATCATCTGCCTGCCCTTATCTCAATTAATTTGGGGTTTGGCGTCATTCTTTTCCATATCTACCTGTCAAAATTTATCTTCTCAGTTACTCTTTTCTTTACCGTATCCACTCAATCCTTCTATTAAACTTTCCTTGAGTCTGCTCCTAAAGTCAGAGTTTAACCATTTCTAACTCTTCTTATATCTTCTGACACTGTGGCAGCTGCTTGCGTCTCAAGCAAATTGTCTTCTAATATTTTCATTCACTATTGCAACTGTCAAAATGTTAGATATAATCGATTTCAACTAGATTTATTTATAGTGTATTTTATGCACATATTATGTGATGCTATTGTAATATATGACTAGTTTAATGTTATAAGCGGATTAATAAAATCTGGGTTATTAAAAAATAATGTTTTTTCTTCACGGGACCACTTGCTGTCCCCAACGTAGTTACTTCTAAACTTAAACTAAAACGAACAATAACGTGTGCTATTAACTCAGGCCTAAATATACCTATGCCATAAGGAATACATAGGTCATGTCGCCCGGTAGTTATACGCGTATATTTGATGATGAAGCTAGGAAATAGGTAATGGAACTCTTCAACAATTAAGCTTATTGGTTTTCATAAGGTAGGCACATTAAATTTGGTAAATCTATCATTTACATCAAACCTATACAGAGAACAGAGATCAATCAGAGAATAAGGATAGATCAATAAAGGAAGGCTAGATATTTTAAAGCTATAGGATAAGAACATTAAATTTGCAAAATTTGAATGATTTCAGCCTCTACTGTTAGGAGGAGTAAAGTAAAGACATCAGCTGAGAGAGTTAGAAGATACCGGGAGAGGATAAAAACAGATCCGGAGAAGTTAGCAGAATATAAAAAGAAGAAAAAAGCTGGAGTAAAGAAATCCAAAACCAGACGAATATCTGATCTCACAGAAGCTGCTCAAGAAAAGGTAAGAGAACAATGGAGAAATCAGAGACGCAGGAAACTAGAGAAAGAAGCATTTTTTCAAGCTATGCAACTACGCGCTTCTAATAAAGTGAAAAAACTCACCCTTATAAGCAAAGCAAATAATAATAAAAAATCTCGCAAATTATACCGATAGATTAAAATAATTAGATTTCTTTAGAGACAACCAAAAAGATGTTCATACATCATGCAATTTGAACTAGTCATTATTATAATAGTTTTGTCATAAAACAAAATATTATTTAAGTAGATATATTTTTATAGTAATGAAAATTTGCTTTTTTTTATTGAAATACTAAAATATCCCTAGAAAGTATAAAAATATCATCTGCTAATCAATAATATAGTCAACTTTATTACGCTTAATGTTTTAATTCATTTGCCAATCATCATAATATGGTAAGTCAATAATATAAATGGTGTTTTCATCTTCATGAATGTTGAAACTGTCAAACCGAAACTGTAGTTTAATAACTACTTTATGTGATACGCTAAATTATATAAAACTACATATTATATTAATTAAAGTGTGTTTGTGTAATGATAAAATGTTTTTCAATGGAATCGGCTGTTCTTCACCTGATTTCCCGTTGATTAGGTACTAGATAAAAACACCTACTGACAGGTACTAGATAAAATATTAGGTACATAACTGAAATCGTCTCATATGATTTGAAGACTTTTATGAGGCCTTTTTTTTACGTGCGCAAGATACCCATGGATAAACCCCGCCTAAAGGGGAGGTTATGTCTAAAGCGTACACCGTCTGTCGGTCGTAGTGCAAAACTGGAGGTGAGGTTGGCAGCGCATATTCCACCCCGGCCGACCCAAGCTGGGGTAGGTACTCGCATTGGTCATTGGTTTAATTTCTTCTTACGCCATTTTTAAGTTTGCCTGTGGTTTAATCCACCTTTGCAATTTCTTAATAATAATCTTAATTGCCTGCAGTGTAATATTGGACTGTATCTTAATAAGGACAAGCAAAACTGTAGATGGCAAATTACTTTATACTTTTAACATAATATATATTGGATGGGATGGGATGGGTGTACCACATCCCACCAAAATAAAGCGTTAAAGAAGAATTGCAGTTTCGTAACAGAAAAGAAATGCTTTGTTATTTCAGGAATAAGCGTATTTATATTGTATATTATTTTCAGCGTACGAAATGATATCAAAACGTGGGCGACCTCTAATACTGTTCAAAAACTACACTTACTCCAGGTATCCATACCCTTTGAAGGTTGGGTGGCGGTGGTACTGCTCCAGGGTAAAGAATTGCAGGGCTTGCATCCTAACCACTGACGACAACGTCATCATTACAGCTACGGGACAACATAACCATTTACCGACTGAAGACATAAACAATTGTAATATACCTATTAAATTTTTACGTAAATAGATGCATTCAACAATATAATATTGTAATCCAGGGTCAGACTGGCCATGCACAGTGGATAAAGGAGATACAGGTCGATAAAGGTGCAAACGTATCTCCTTTGTCGACTGTACCCAGTCGAGGTGGCGTCTGCCAGCCGTGCCCCAGCCTACGCGAAAACCTGACCTTACGTATTGCCGGGCTGTTGACTTACATGTTCAGTGGGTTCCTAATCACTTCGGGTCAAAAACGACACCTGTTAATCAAAAAGCTCAAAGGGTCAAATGCCATAACAGCTAAAACCCTGGACTCCGAAGTAAAATCCTCTAATGCTAACGGAGATCATTACTAAGGAGATAATGACTTTTATGTAAAAATAGTTCAAAAATACATAGGTTGAAATGGAAGGTAAAGTTTTGTAATTTGTCTATGAAACTTCCTACTAGGTATGTACGGGCCCAATGTGCTTAAAATATTAATTTTCGACACATTGTATTTTCATTAAGAAAAATAAATGCAATATGTATCTATCGATGAAATCTTAATATGTTTCAACAAGATTTAGAATTAACAATTGTTCCAATAATGCATAAATACATATTATTTATATTAGACGATATGTAGGTAGGTACCCAAATATATTTTACCTACTCATAATCGCATTTACCACATACTAATAGCTACATTCTCGCCCGAGAAATCGAATCTTAGGCTAAATTAATACCTAAGTATTCATCAATGTACAGTAATATAAGAACTTAGAACTGTGTTAGTATCTAATGTGTAAGCGTGCCTTTATAAGTGAATATTAGTTAATTAACAGGATCAGAAATATTATATTGTAAACATATTTTTATTAAATTGCTTTATGCCGATCCAGTCGTTTACTTTTGTCAACCTCCTGCCTCTACGTGACGACTTAGGGCCAATGAGCAGTTTTCCAGTAGCTGTAATCAATTGGTTTTTAAAATCATCAGGAGATGGCGCTAGCATAGCTTTTGGTACGGAACTTGAACATGAACTGACCGAATGTCTTAATTTAATTGATTGCTGTTTCTGAAGCGTTGAAGTTTGTTTGTATGTAACATAGTAACCTCAAAAGTTGATACCTACATAATTTTAGTTAATAATACATACCTGGATAACCGAGCTTCGCTCGGTATTTTTTTGGTGACAACGCCATCTGTTCGAAGCTTTAGTGTTGTTGTGTCGTTAAAGTAGTTAGTTGCTCACATCGCCAATAGATGTCAGGAAGAGTCATATTTATTTTTATTTATTTTTTTAGTAAAATGACATGACATGATTCCACAAGATATTACACACCGAAATAAATGGATTAGGGCTTTAAGATTGGATTTGGACAAGGGTAGTCGTCAGCTGAAAAAGTACTTAAAATAAAGTACCTACTGAAATTCTTACCAAAAGTGCCAGCTGCGCCATCTAGAGCGTCTTTAGGCAAGCTATTAATACCTACTAGAAAACTGCTCCTTCAGATCAGGCCGAAAATGCTTGAGCATCACGTGGTTAAGAAAGCTAAAATCACTGCTGGACATAAGCCTTTCTCAAAAGGCGCACTTGCCCTGATTCCCTTGGTTCCCCGCCTTTCACATCCACTAAAGACTTGAAAAAGGTAGCTGGAATGCACCCAAGTAACTCCCATTAAGTCATTACGTTTGCCGATTCAAATATTTTTAATTTTAATATAATTTCAGGTCTCTTTCCCAGCAATATTATAGTAAACCCAAAGAAGGTACGCCCAGCTGCAGCCACCAGATATGACGGCAACAATCACCATCCCGTAGTGACATCTAAAGGGCGTTGCAGACGATGTAACTCTGGGAAAACTACCTTCATGTGCGCGAAATGTGAAATGCGATTGTGTCTAAAGAAAGACCGAAATTGTTTTATTAGTTTTCATAGCAAGGGATATTTTTATTAACTTTTTGATAGTTTTGGGTGGTGTAGTGCGCCTGCCACACGCACAAGCTCATCACTGTGGAAGGCCGGCCAGTGGGCTTGCGTGGTGTTTAGTTTCTCAACCGTTTTATCGAGAGAACGAAGCATTGCTGTATACCGCCTGCCTACTGTGAACTTGTGTGTGTGTCTAATCGCAATGCTCCGTTCTCTCGATAGGTTTACGTTACGAATACTTTTCGTACTCGGGGCACAACCAAGCGCCCGCACACGCAAGATTGGTGGAGCTTGTGCGTGTATATTACCCCGTATAATCTACAGATCCGAGGCTGCAATAATTCTCACCCAGCTGAAAATTGGTAGGATTGTTCAATAAACTTTCATAAATGAAATACAAAAAATCCTCATCGATCCGATGTCTGGATTTTTTTTATTCGGGATAAAGGTCACAAAAACGGGAATTTCGTGATTTTCAACAAAACGGTAAGTTTTATCATAAAAATGTCTCAGACAAAATTAAAGATCAGGCAAAATTAAAAAAATCCTTAAACTTTGTCTCAGACATTTTTATGATTAAACTTTACGTTTTGCTTAAAAAATATATAATAATACCGATTTTTGTAAACTTTGACCCCAAAAAAAAAAAACCAGGTATCAGATCGATGAGGACTTTTTATATTTCCTTATGATAAGGTTTTAAAAAACCTACCAAATTTCAGTAGGGCAGGAAAGCTTGTAGCCTCACTCTTATAATTTAGTTTAGATAGGGCTATATGTTTGTTACGTCTCATAATTTTATGGAAGACTATGTTATTAAGATTTTAGTTATCTTATCATTAAGTATATTAGTTTTCTTTTTTGGCTATGCTCTTAATCAAGTTAAATACATCCTATTTTGTAAATTTGGTAAAGGGAATAATTTGTAATTTTTATACCTACGTTAATATTTATAATATAACTAAATAAGTTTTTTACAATGTTAGTAGGTAAAGGAAAACTAAAAATAAATTGAGATATATTTAATCAAATGGGTTTTATTTTATTTTTACACAGCTTATAAATGTGTACGTGATAACTCCGGACGAAGGCACTCAATTAAACTCTAGAGGCCTCGTTCACATTGCTTTGTGTCATAATATTTAATGATGGAATGAATGCACACCGCACCTGCTAGCCAGTAGGTACACCTGTCGGTCTACGGAAAAGGTCCGACCGAAGGTTTTCATTTAAGATTCAGGTCTAAATTACCTAAATAGAAAATTGGTCGAATCCTACCACATCGGTGAGTGTTACTAGGTTTACCTAAATCGTCTTGGTGCGTATTACTTACTAGGCCTCTTTCCACGTACCTACCTAATTCTAGGTATAAATATGTAATGTCACTATGATTATACTTTACAGGTAGATAGGACTTATTAGAATTACTCGGTAAGTACCAAATACAAAATGTCTCTTCAAAAGATAAGATTTTACACATGCTTTTGTAACATTATCAGCTGGTAGGTAAGTGATGACGTGACAAGATTGCCTAGAAATAACCTTTTTACTACTGATTTGTTTGTTCTGTTAGCCCGTCGAAGTTATGAGAGGAATAAGAAAGTCAACAGGCGGAAAGGTGAACGTCGATCACGGAATAAAGCAGGAGTTTTACAATATGATCACTAAAGTCACTGTGATGTGGCTACTGTCATAAAGTTGCTAATTTCTACTGCATGACGTGTAACGTAACTTAACAACCAAAAACGTTTTTCGAGAGATATCAAAAACGTTTTTCGAGAGATATCATAAACGTGTCAAATTGGTAAAAACTGTAAATAAATTAAATACCTACAAATATTTTATAATTTTTATTAATTAACCAAGTTTTTAAAACCTACATTGTGAACAAAGCCTATGTACTATGACGTGCTATAAGCGCCCGTTTTCTGAGTAAGAAAAGTAAAACGCACAAAAGTAGCCGAAACGTCGGCCGAAAAGTAATATGTTAAAGACTGGTATTTTTTTTCAAGAAAGAACTTATATGCCCTGTACCTACAGGGTTACTTGTAAATCGACGTACCTACCTACTCCTGTCAAGGGGTGTTAGAGGACCCAAATGCTACAATTTTGACCCCCCCCCCCCCCCCATATGTTTGGCCGTAAAACCAAATAAACGTATAAGTTATTCCCGTAATTTTTTTCAAACAAATAGGTAACACAAATAGGTTACTGAAGAGCAAGGTGAAAATTGAAAAATATTTTTTTCTTAAAAATATCCACGTTTTTTTTATTTCAAGAGTTGTTTTAGTTTTTATAACTATTATAGGTTAGTAAAAGAAAAGTATCATCTTTTAAAATAAATTAGAGCAACTCCCACTTGGCAAAACATTATATTTTTATTTGCACTTGAATGCTCAAGAAGTCAATTATGTATTTAAAAAACTATGGATTTTCGGCCATACATATGGGCGGTCAAAATTGTAGCAATTTGGCTCCTCTAATACCCCCTGACAGGAATTCGTCGAGTTACCAGTAACCCTGTAGGTATAGTTACATCCTTCTTCGTTTCTGTAATTCTTTACAGCAGTAACGAAGGATGACCATTTTTAAAACGGAAGCCAGTGAAAAAAGCTCCTCGGTTTTTAGTTAAGTACTATGCGACCCAATGGGAAGCCGGCAGACATCGGGTTATGTTATAAAGACTCCTCGCTCTGGTATAGGTCGCAAAAAATTATAAATAAATAAAAATTATAGTAGCAGATTCGTCTATTATGTCAATAAGTACAGGACAGCCTTTACCGAATTTTCATGATACCTATTCCATACCAAATTGTGGCTAAATTTTATTTAATAATTACCTAATCAATCTTCCAAGAAAAAATTAGGAAATCACAATTGGGCTAATTAGGGTCAATAAACAATTATAGTTCTCAAGCCATCTACAGTGGGGACACAGTTGACCCGACACCGGCTAACATACCTACACCTCAATTTACACAGGTTTATCATAAATTTCATGAAGAATAAAAATAATACAATTCAAATATGTATATCAAACTAATTTATTTATTTTATAAAAACATAAATTCATGCAGAACACATTGAGGTAGGTAAGTACTTACATACATTTGAGTATTACAATCAGTCTTAATTTAGTTTCTATCAGTCAATCAGGAATTTAATGTTGATAAAATTGATTATAAAATTATTCTTACCTAAATTAAAAAAAAAAACAATATAAAATAAGTACCCACCAATAAAATAATACTTAATAATTAAATCATAAACATTGAGGTAGAGCATTTTAGTTGACTGAGCATACTTCTAATCAAAAAAGTATGTTTTTTAAGTTTCTAATACAAAGATAGTTAAAACCTAAAGTCATAAAAAGTCTATTACAATAGAATAATGTATGAGGTAGACAGTCTTCATTCAGTCTTGGGTTAGTGCTAGTTTGGTTTTCCTCTCAAACAGGTGATATTTCCACAGTATTTTAATGTAATTTCATTTACTCTTAGACATTAAATAAAATTTCTTTAAATATAAATAGAATAAAATTTACAATTACATGTGTATTTACAAATACATGGTACATGCAGTGTAAGACAAAATATAAAGAAAAATGAGGTATATTCTAATTTAAAAGATTTTCAAGGCCAGGTTTCACCAGTGAGCGTTAATTTAAATCAATATTCCCAGTTTTAGCATTAACCCCTCATGCACAAAAAAAGGATTTGCAGATATCATCAGCCTATGATATTGCTTGTTCCATATATCTTGGACCTAAATCGCGATATATAAATGGCCGGAATCGCGTGGATCGTTTTTTAGAAATCCATGCTTGGTGAATTTGAGTTTGTACATGCTATCCTCAAAACACATCCAAAAAAGTGTACTTTGCGTATAGAGCACATTTTAAGTCCAAGATACATGGAAAGAGAAAGAGCAATACCATACCATATCATACCATCTATCAATTTCCATTTTTTATCATCGGTGAAATCTACTCTCATGTATATCAAATGATTCCATTACTGGACAGGCTTATAATTAACAAGTTCCTACCATAATCTATTTCAGCTCTTGTTTACTCAACACTTTTCATATAATATTATGCTGAATATAAAAATCATGATTTTAATTTTATAAATGCAACATTTGAACAATTCTTCTGAATATCCATAATAAAATAAATTTAGTCTTCACCTTTCAATTAATTGATTAAATTACTACAAAAAAGGCTCAGATGATGAATCAAACTACTTTAAAAGACCCATCATTACGACGGTAAAAACCATGTGCTGGGTGGTTATGTGAGTTACGTACCCGTTTGATAGCTTGGCCGAGTCGATGAACAACCGTTGTAACATCCACAGTGCATCCGGTCTTCGTGCGGGATGTGCAGTACCACTGCTTCTTGCCATAAGCCAGTTTATTCTTTAGCCGGAATGCATACCCTTCATGAACCAATAGCAAGCTCCCTTTGCGTGTCGGAATGAAATTTGCCACTGAAAATATAAATAAAAGGTTAATAAATGTTATGTAGCAATTTTAGTTTGTCTTTCATTAAAAAATTCAGGACAAATAGGTACCTTATAGGCTTGATAAAAAAAAAACCAACAGTATTTGCTTAAATTTTAATGTAATAATAACAATACATACATTTAATAGTTAATAATCAGTGCTAATTACAAATAATAATTCAAATTGTACCTACAGTTACTAAGTGCTTATACAATACCTAGCAGTGAACTTTGTTCACTTAGTTCATTTTAATAATATTTTAAAGCAATTATGTAGTGGGTATTAATAATTATTCCTATTGATTTATCCCGACTTGGACCTTCAGATATTCTCACATATATATAGGTTATCTAAATTGATGTATCAGACCTCTGATAATAAAATTTAATTGGTGTTATTAAAAAAATATACAAATAAACTTTCTAAAACTATTCGCGCGCTTCTAACCTATACAGTACAAGTGAAATTCAATTCCTCACATCACCACCATCACAATAGTAGAATAATATACACTTGTATTTACAGCATGATATAAACATGTAGGTACACAAAACACTTATTATTTTTAAGGCAATAAAACAAAGTTTATTGAAAGTTTGTATCATAAAAACGCAAGAAAGACAGCTACAGACAGCTACATGAAACGCAGACGCGATTGTTTTTAGTTTATCTCTGTCTATATTATCTATGGTATGTGGTGCCTGTAGAGTATATTTTCTTATTTTAACTCATGGTGTTTTTGTTTTCATCCGAATGAGCATCTCACTATGGAAATCATAACATTCATTACATACGTCGCTCGTTTCGTTAATATATTCCCATTACATTGATTAGATTCCTCATGGCAAAGCATAAACTGTACGATCGGATCGCCGGCGCTTGCGCTTAACCATAGATTCTAAAAATGACAGACTTCAACATTGACAATTGACATATGTCATACGTGTTTCGTCGTAAAGAAAACAGTAGTAGTAAAGCGTAGTATTTATTGAATTTTAATAACGATTTTGATTCAAAGAATGTTGTATGCGTGCAATTTATAAATAAATGTATATCTTCTGTAGTTAATACGGTTCCTTTTGCAACCTATTTATGCTCGTGAAGTTATTAGTGTCAGTTTTAAAGTTGGTGTGAGGTGATGACTTAATTTGTGCTTCAAATTATGGTTATATTAAAGTAATTGTTTCGGTATGAGTTTATACTGATTAAATAGTAATTCATTAAATTTGTTGTTTCAAATTAATCATAAATTAATTCAATGAAACCTCCACTATAAAGTTCAGTGAATTCTAACCAATAACTAAAAGTATTATAAACTTAATTATTTTTTTAACAAGTAAGCATTTATTCCAATGAAATAACATAAAAGTCAAGAATTTAGAAAATCTTTATGGTTCTAAAATGATAATTTAGAAATATATAATTAAACTAATCCAAATCATAGAAGGACATCAGGTCCCTACTGTAAATTGATAATATGGATACTAATTATATCAGTAATCTAAACATCAAATGTACTTATCACTTATTTAATTTCCTTCAGTCATATAAACAATACAGATGTTTTCTGTTTCATCATGGAATAAAATAGAAATGATTTTATTTTGATTTACAATATTGCTAATTGTATTTTTTTTGGTAGATAGAATGAGAGCACTATGTACCATTTATGACCTAAATAACGATAACCATAAACAATTTACAAAAATACCACAAGTGTTTGTCAGTAACTGATTATTCTAAAATAGTGTATAAGTATTGATAAGAATTGAGTATTGTACAAATGAAAATAGGTACCCTATAATGGTTACATCTAACTGAAACATTATGGTTTTATTATATGTTCACTACTACAACTCCTACTATTATAACATATCCAGTATGTATGCAATGCCTTACCTTATCTACTTTTAAGTTCTGTCCGTTTTTGGCCTCATACAATCTCAAAGCTTGTTACTCATCAATAAAGGGTCTTAAAAATGAGGGAAGGCCCTAACTAAGGTGGTGTAGGGACAAAACCCTTTTTCGGTTTGTAATCATGGTTATATACCTCTTTAATTCCATAATAATTATTATATTATGTTGATTTTATAGTTGACCTTTGAGCAGGCTTATTTCCTCAGTTCTAATGTTTCCAAGTACATAGTCGTATTTTGTTGTTATTAAAATTGATAAACATATAAATAATTTGTTTCATTTTCCTTCCTTTTATCACAGCGCTTTGAAACCCATAATAAGCTATGAGTTACAAGACCTTTTTATTTTCAGGTATATTCATAAATACAAGAGGGAATTCTAAACTATTTATATATCAGAATCACACATTCCGGTTCATGTATAAGAAAGCTTATGGGAGCCAGCTATGGTACTGTTGGTATTTCTTCAGTCGGTGTTGCCCTGCCAAACTACGGATAAACAACGCTGGAAAAGTTACGGAAAGCATTGGCAGACATAATCATGATCCTCCAACGTGTTGGATGACTCCGGATGGAAAGTCCTACAGCCTTCCTCCCCTTCCTGACAAAAACACACCTAATAATGTATAGCTAATAAAAAAGTATTTTGAAACATTTTGTTTCACTGCCTTTATTTTGTTGTGAAGTGAACAAACTGCCTCTATATTTCAAGCGAGATGAGATTTTAGTTTGTATTCTGTGGAATGTTATCTTTATGTCAAAGTTAAGTTAATATATTAAATTAAGTATAAGTTATTTAGGCCTGTACTACAGAATGGTACTCAAGACCTGAGTCCAGTCTTATAACTAGTACTGAGGACAGATGGTTATTATTATTATTCTTTAATATTCATGCACAGTTACATAGGTGGACTTCATGCCACAAGGATTCTCTACCACTCAACCAAAGGTGATGAAGAGACAGAATCTGTGTCAATGAAAATCGAGATTTAGCACTGAGTATCATTCTGGAATACAGTTATTAGACTATGTACAAAAATGTTCATAAAAATAAGAGCTTTATATACTTGTATAACAATGTTACATGCGTAACAAATAGTTTTTATTACTACTACTTTTTAATTTTTACGTGTGTTCAATTTTTTGATGAGCGACAGTTTGGTGCAAAACCATAAAATATGAGGTCATTACCTCAAAGTCAGTGTATAAATGGCGCCTAAATATTCCTATATTATTTCCTATATGTTACTTAAAAGTTAATTAGAGTTAAATTAGCTTAGGTATTTCAGAGAAAATCTTTGAAGATCGAAAATGGCGATATAATTTAAAAAAAATTGCTTATCAGATGATAAATAATTGTTTCCAGTCAATTTAATATATTTTATCTACTTTCTGTAGTTTTTAATTTATGTAAATAGGTACTTTTTATTTTATTGTAATGTGCTGACTAATCAGTTGCTTCGATGAAAATGTAGCTAATGCTGTTCCCACATTTAGTTCAAGCTACGTGCAGGTCACTGTGAAGCTGAATGAACCGGTTAAGCATAGAAACGTCTGTAATTAACATAACGCGAATCACATGGTAGGTCTATGCAATGGGTCTATGTAATTTGCCATATCATATCAGTTATATAAACAGATACCTACATAAAGTATGTGTATCTGTTAAAATAACTGGTATGATAAGTATTGAGTATCGCGTATGCTTTTTTGCCACTAGGTACTTTAGTATAAAAAATTAACTCGCCGATAGGTACATACTACATGTAGGTAGTTCTTTCAACAGATGTTTATTTCAGAACCCTTTGGAAAATTCTCGTAATAAGATTGAAACTCAGTCTCAATTAAACCTCAAACTCCCAAATGTAAAAAAGTTATCACGATTTCAATGGAAATACCGCTAATTCTCGTAATAACAATATTTTCAAAATTAGTCTCTATCGATGAGATATACGATAATCGCTTTCACGTTACGATTTCGTAATGCAGTTAAAATAAAGGAAATCGAATAGTTAGCTTAATTAAATTCGCATAGAGCTGAAAATTGGGGGTCTATAATACCTACACCAAATTGAAAAAAATATCAAAAGTCCCTGTCAATTGGACTTCTGCACTTTTTTTTATTCAAAGTTAAAGGTAAAAAATATTGCGTTCTTGCATTTTTCTCGTAAACGGCAAGTTTTAGGGCAGAAGTAGACTAGACAAATGATTATGTAATGCCATTGATTTTTTTTGTGCGTGTCCCATTTTCGGAGATATCACGATTTCAAACTTCAAAATTATTTAGCGGTGGTGCCCCATTTCTTAATCAGTATTTACACGAAGCAAAACGCAAGCGAATCAGTTGACAGTTCATGTGACGTCACTCACCATTTCGCACCTTTCCCGTTTGGACTGTCTGTGTTTATAATTTGCTTGCTTAATAAATAACAATAACTTATATTCGTACTAGCTGTTGCCCGCGGCTCCGCCCGCATATAATTCGGATTGCGGCTATAAATTGAGATGTTAGCTATCCCATCTTTTAAGTGGGATTCCATCTTTTATCATAATAATTTTTGTCCTAATTTAAATTGCCATAACAAATTAGGCATAATTTTCTTTGTCATAATAATAGTGTGCCATAATTGGTTTTTAGCATACTGTGTTATTAAGCATAAATATTATATATCCTAATGTTTTTATTCATAACATTGATATGCATAAAGTTGTAAAGCATATTGTATATTTGTCTAATAGTTATTTGGTATAATGATAAACGCCTGCTAACATGGTGCTAGCAAGCTGGCAAGGATCTGGATGCAATCTGGACTTTAGGGCACCCCGACTCGGATAGGTTAGGTTAGAAGGCTAATGCGGGAGCGGAGCGTAGCGAAGCTCCCGCATTAGGCCTTCGTGGTTATTTTTTTATAAACCCCCCAGAAGTAGGAGCCCCGCGTGGCGGGGCTCCGTCGTCCAATTAGGTCAAAAGAACATTAGGTTAAATGAACTTTGATGCGCCTACAAGTTTGACGAGATCTATGTATAAAATAGTGTAATATCTATTATATAAAAATGAATCGCTAAATGTGTTGCTAAGCGCAAATCTCGAGAACAGCTGAACCGATTGCGCTAATTCTTTTTTTAGAATATTCCTTGCAGTACAAGGATGGTTCTTACGCAGAGAAAAATTGTGCAGAGATTCCGGGCAGGCTAAAAAAATGAGTGACGCATAATGGCTTAGGGGTGCTACGGGGTTGAAGTAAGCCACGGGCGAAGCCGAGGCGGGTCGGCTAGTTGTTAATAAAAAATTTGTAGTGATTTTTTCGGAATAGTTATGGTTATGTGTCGTTATGCTTAAGTAAACTTATGCTTTGGGATATTATGCTTATTAAATATTATGCTTATAGTAAATAGGAGTAAAAAAAGTATGCTTAAAAAGTTATGGCAAATGAGTATTATGCGTAAATAATGTTATGACAAGTAACATTATGCAATGTTAAATTATGACATAAAATTTTAGGAATAAAAATAGAGAACCCTTTTAAGTTGCGCCATATTATAAATGGTTACAAAATTTTATCAAAATCCGTTCAGTAGTTTAGGAGTTTATCGCGAACATATATCGTGACACGAAATTTTTATATTTATAAGATAAGATTATGAAAAGTGGATAAAATTTAGCAAGCATATTGAAGAAACCGACAGTGCAAACCTATCAAATGTTGGTTCATTAATGATAGCTAATTTCTTTGCATCCAATACTTACTTAAGTTACCTATTAAGTTTTGCTCTGCCAAGTGTCAGAATGCAATACTTTTCTGTAAGTATCTTTATCCAAATTAATGCATCCTTTCTTATTAGATGTTATCAACATTAATCAGCATCTACTGCCTAAATTTCAAGTTAAAGGACTAGCGGCAGTAGGCTAGCATGAATCTTTTTATGGGAACAAGTAATTTTGTATATGATAGATATTACTTTTTCTTATTTTGAAATCGTAATAGCTTGGCAATAGTCATACGTACAAAAAAAGTGAACTTAATCTAACCAACTTTTACGATAAGAGTTGCTTTTCACTTGGAAAATGCAAGAATCCAATAATTTTGATTTTTGACCTTGAATAAAAAAATGGAGAAACCAATCGATGGGGACTTTTGATGTCTTATTATTGTGTATTTAAAACCTCTACCAATTTTTAGCTCTGCGAATTCATGCAAGCTCAAATGATAATTTTATCTGGATTATCAATGTTCTTTTTAAAAAAATTGTGTTACGAAGAAACCTTTTTTGAACAGAAGAAATTTTGACAGATCGAGACTGAATTGCGTCTTCACCGACGTGTGCCTTCAAAGATATGAGATTTTAAAGTATGTAATTAGCACTTGACATAAGTTACTTTTAAAAAGTAAGTTCCATTTGTATTATAATTATTGTGCCTTTTAAGAGTTACATGTAAACCAAATATGAAATATATTATATAACAACTTCCTGTCTTGTGTCATTTTGGCATAATGCCACAAATAAATACTGAATTCATATTTTTAGACGTTCATTGTTCGAAGATTTCGGTAAAATAAACAAAAGCTAGAGCTTTGTATTTTTAACTTCTGGTTTTCTATTAACAAGTCAGTACACCACTTAAGTAATGCAGGTAAGTATGTACCCTTTTATGTGTCATGGTTCATGGTTATATTTATAAGAACACAAAAATAAAACATGTAAGTACCTACCTACCCCATCTATCTGTAACATAAAAATGCAGTTTGATTTTGATAGCAACACATCTACCTACCCCAAACCACAAACACTATTAATGTAGGTACACCAACAACTTATACACAGACGTCTGCAACAGAGAAATGAAACGACGACATTGTTTGATTGATCAAGTATTCAACTTCATCTAGCCTGTTATTAATTTGAGCTGAAATCTAAAAAACAGAGGCTCCCATTCCAAATTCTACCCCTAGAAACCACCATTCTTCTATTCCTAATTTGCTTGCATGTATCGATGTTTTTTCACGCCCCGCATAAAAAACCCGGAATTGCAGGAAAAAGGGAATATTTGTGTGGGAAAAACATTTCAGTTCTATATCATAGGATATGAGAAAGAGGATAACAGAACCGCTTGGTACACAATGGTATCCATTGCACGATATCGGGGTGACACCTTAATTCTGTACGTAATGTTCGAGATATGAAAGAAGAAGGTGGACTCAACTAGAATAGCTCGTCAGAACACTCACAAATAGGCGATAGAAAGTCTTCTATCGGTTATACCACTGGTAAGTAGATAGGTTCACTTTATTTTATCTGGTCTAACGAAAGAAGTGAAAGTGAAGAATTCGAAATTGAATCCGTTACCAACCAGTCTGATAAAGTGATAACAATAGGTTAAAAACTACCACAGATAAAATGAACCACGATGGATAAAGTCCGTGTGATGGAACAGCTCATATAAATGTATGTTCATATCCTTTACTTAATAGTACAGTATAGTTTTCTTTTATTTAATTTGTCTTCTATCCAAAAAGAGGTAAAAGGAGGATAAATCCTGGTTGCATCCAAATCTTCCACTTCGAAGCTCAGAGCTAGGATTCCGCTCGGCTAGTACCTACGCCAGTATTTGGTTTATTTTAGACTATTACGAGGGCAATATTTGCCGTTTGAACCCCCAACTTCGAAAGGAAATTCTGCCTGGTACGTCAATCTTAGCACAGGAGATGTGGACTTTGCTTACCTAAATAAATAATACGTCATTAGAAAGAACTTAACCCTATATAAACAATTATCGCTAATATAACCCATTTTTGGAGATAAAAGAAACATGATAGTAATGCCAGTGTAGACGACGCGTATAAAACCGCCACACTCGGGTGTTGCAAGCGTCCTAAGGAGAACACTTTTCCATCAGGTGGACCCTCATACACGTACATTTGCGTCCTCAAAACTGTAAAAATCATCTAATATTTTTTATTACATACTGTGTGTAAGTATTTCCAGCCAGTGTAGACAGTGAAAACCATAGGCAGGGGCTGATTGAGAATACATGAAAGAACTGAAAAGAATAAATAAATGGAAAACGGTATCTACCCGAAACAGCTTTCCATACAACATGCATTTAAAAATAAATAAAGCAGATAGGTAGGTATCCTACAACCTATCAACAGAAATTATGTAACCGGAGGCCGGAGTGCCGGACCCTAATAAAAATTTAATATGTCTTCCGATAAACTATAAAGGCAGACGAACGACCGATTGATTAATAAAACCAAATCAGCAGCAATTGATATAGAATTGTCATGAGCAATTAAATATCAAAGAATATAATTATATTAAAATCAATAATTTTATTTTTATGTAAATGTAAACGAAGAAAATATATGCTTAACGTGCTTTAAACTTCATTTTAATCGTATTTTATTTTTAGTAATACAAACGTATAAGACGAAGAAATATAAAAGAAAGACAAAACGATGTTCTTGGAATGAAAGCTCGATGAAGAGAGCAATTTTAGACGTAACCGAATTCAAACATTCTTTAAACTCCACAGCATCCAAATACGGCATACCACTATCAACCTTACAACGGCACGTCAAAACGGGCTCCTACAAGAAAAAATTAGGAAGGTTTACCGCAGTCTTTAATGCAGCACAAGAAAAAGAAATGTTAGCCTATTTGTTTAAAATGGTCGATTCATTTCATGGATTCACAAGAAGAGAATTTCTTCGATACGTGTTCGATTATGCCGAAACAAATAGCATTGATCATCCTTTCAAGAATGGTTCCGCTGGTTTTGATTGGTATAAAGGATTCGTCGAACGACATGCTAAATTGAAATCACTGAGACTAAAAGGCCAAGGCATATTTGGAGCATGAGTAAGATGCATGCCATTAAATGCACCGGTTGAAATATCACCAATTCAAATCATACGAAATTATCCCATAGCTGATTGAAATAAAGTTCAGTGTGATTTAAAATCGATGCACCAACACCCCTTTAGGGGAGCCACACACCAACGCAACATTTGTTGCACAAACATAAATTGCCAACAAAAGTGCTTCTTGACAAGAATTCCAAAGGCCAAGTGTGAGTATAATATATAAAGCGAACCATGGCCTCCAATTGTAAATATTAGATGTAACTTGGATTGGCATCCGAATGATGATGGTGGCACATTAATTTAACTATTTTTTAATACGTTTGTTTTGATTTATGATAGGTCCATCCCATTCATTGGTTAGTGGTAAATTTGTTTCTCTCTCTTTTATTCGTTACTATACTCGTTTTGAGTGAATATTTTAAGCGCCTGCTTTTGTATCTCATTTTAATAGAAGATCATTGAATTTATTGTTCATTGTCCGACCACTGGCAATGTCGACCGTATTTTAGATAGCCTCGAGTCAGAATGAATATCTGGTATTGTTTTTTTATAACAATGATACAGGAAAGGAATATATCATTTGCATTATATGAGTCATCGCACTGAAAACATTTGACACAATAATTAGACGAGGATGAATAATCACTTTTCAATCTCAATTTTGTTTTTACTGAATTTATTTAATCACTTTTCTATCATTAAAGATCTCTAAAGTAGTCTCGTAGTATAAAATATAATTCCTTATTAAGTAGAGAACACATTCTTGCAATAAGATTAAACCTTTTTCTTTGCATGCAGACCCACACGTCAACTCACCGGGACTAACGATGAGGTGGGTATATCGGATTTAATCCGACCAATTTCGCATAATATTTCTTCACATCGGTCTGTATGGCCATGGGACAGATCCCAGGGCCGAACTGACCGCACCAGAGTGTGCCCTACAAATAATATCTCAAAGACTCCGACCAGGCTTGACCACCAGCACCGTGAAAAAAGAAGACATAAGCGCGACCTCGACGTGTTGCTAGGGATTAAAATCTTCCCTCCCTGGTTACTAATAAATTCTTGGTTTCTGAATTGGCTAGTCACTGGATACCAAATATAGACTGCCGTGATCTGATTGACGTTTTTATTTCTTACAGTTATGGTTTTCTTGTTTTAGGCAAATCTAAGAAAAAACAACGTACTCTTAACTTCATCAGTGTTAATGGTGGTTTAGACATCCCATTGAGAATTCTTCTACACGAAGCTGGGCCACACTTACCAATTGACGTAAATAAATATAGGAGATGCAAACTGTGCAGTTTGGCGGGAAAAGAAAAACGAACCAAAACTATATGTTCACATTGTGATCTGCCTCTATGTGCCAAATATTGTTTCGACACGTACCATACATCAAAATAAATATTTTATTTGAATAGATAATAATTTAAGGAACGTGATTTGTTGTTTCATTATCATTATACCTTGAACAATTCCTCATATATTTATTTATTCAGGCGAAATATAAAAAGCAAAGACAAATAATTTCTTCATCTCCATACTGGTCCACGGTGCGAGATGTTACGTACGTGGATGCTGACACCTGTATTTACTATGATAAATGTGTCTGCCTGCACTGGCTGCACTATCACAGACGAGCCCTATTCCACGGTGCGTAATAGGTACGCGAAATCGCGGGCCCTGAAATGACAGCAATGACATCATTCGTATGACATCATTCGTATGGATATGGATTCGTAGCGCTTTGTTGGGTGAAACAGAGGCCTACAGCCAACTGCACCCGTGGGGGCCCCCGCTGCTGTAGTTGGAATTAATCTGTCGCTGCTGCTTACTGTATAGGTACTTCGCGTGCTTTTGCCATGAATAGACGTCACGGATCAAGAACCTCGCTAAATTGCAATTTATCTAGTCTTTAATACGGTCATGATGCACAAGACAACACCTTTGCCGCCCTTTGTTTTCCGCGATACTTATCAGGGTGTATGCGTGTACCAATGTTGATGTTACTGTGTTCAGACCTAAAACTTTTAAAAATAATTTTGTAATGAATGGATAATTACAGCACTCTAATTAGGTACTATTTTCCTTCTTCTCTGTTATCATGTGTATGATATCAATACATTTATAACCGATAACAAGTCGACTGAAGTCCACCTAAGCCTTGGAAACAATACCTTATCTATTTGTTGACATAGGTTCTGTAAAAAGTAATTAAATGATAACAATGCTGATAAATTTATAATGGTACCCTCAAATTAAAAGGTTTCAATAGGCGCATACGCAAATCGAAAGAGATTAGGCCGCAAGCGTTGTACTGCTCCCATGGTACGAGCGGCGTAGTGGGAGACGAGGTAAAAAAAAGAGAAAGAAAGAGCATAAGACGAGAGCGATTGTAATACTGATATCTCGCTCGCTCTCATCTATAATAAATCCGGTTTTTTTTTCTAATTATAATTCATCATTCATCATTATTCAGGTTATTTCAGATTTAAGCAAAATAATAGTTCATCAACAATGTCTAAAGTAGAACCAGTTCCTTCAACTAGTCGGCATGATGGTACATAAGAATTTTGTTTCGTTAGTTCTAACAGAGGCGGTGAGATTCTGTTACTTGATGGTTACCAGTACTATAAAAAAGGAGGAATAAAAATGGTTCCACCCGATGGAACTGCAGAAATAAAGCATTCTGTCGTGGTACTATAACAATTAAAGATAAAACAATTTTAAATAAAGTCAATCACAGCAGTAAAGATTGTGTACCTGATCCAGTTGCCAATGAAGTGAAGAAAGAAATAAATGAGTGGAAAGTATTTATAAAGAAAGCTTAAATAGTTTAAAGGGTAAAGGACTAAATCCATTAACACAGATTCCTGATTTTAAAAATGTGAGAACTGGACTCTACAAAAGGCTCAAACGAGAATCAGGCATCAGTCATATTAGGCCCAAAACAGCATAAGATATCTAAGTACCCTCAAAATTCAACCGAAGAATTCAAAATTCTCGAAGTTAACAAGTAATGAAAAATGAATATGTTTAGTTCGAGATCAATGAGCGTATCACGGAACAGGTTTTTTGTTCATAATAAAGTACCATGTATAGTGTTTTTTTTATTTAAGTATATATTAATCTACTATATAAAAATAAGTCGGGTTTTCCTTCCTGACGCTATAACTCCAGAACGCACGAACCGATTTCCACGGTTTTGCATTCGTTGGAAAGGTCTCGGGCTCCGTGAGGTTTATAGCAAAGAAAATTCAGGAAAAATTTCAACAGAAAAGCGGGAAAGCGATAATCGACATCCACGCGAGCGGAGCCACGGGCAACAGCTAGTTTTGTCATAAAAATTATGAGAAGCGCGGTGGCATAACCCTTTTTCTAATAAAAAATTATCCTCAAATCTAAATCATTTTTTTATAATTTCTTTATTCACAATCATTATTTACAATATTTACATTATAATTATTTAAATAAAAATATAAAAACAATACAATACATAATATATACAAACCTGCAGAAGGCTGGCCGCATTGCCACGTTGAATGGCAATACTGATCCTTTGCGTAAGGAATAAACCAGCCCTCTGGTCACGGGTAGCGTCTATTAACCGTTTGGAAATGTCTTTAAATAATAGACGGGCACTTGGACCCCACTGTCAATAATTTAGATATACTTGCCCTTTTTTCTTCTTAAATACTGACAAATAATGTTGTTGCATTAAAACTTTCACCTTGGACGGTGTTGTTGGGGTGCACATTTTCTTTTCCCTTCTTTCAATTTGACTTTAATGGTAGCGAGTTCCGTCGAGAACTTCTCAACCCGGGAGGAATACCTGAGCCAGACCCTCGTATGTTAATCAACAAGTCAGTGGCCCCGAAAATGAGCAATTATCGATATATAAGACGGTGTATGGGGGCCCGTACTGATTGAATGGATAAGATTTTAAAGAAGGTTGCTAATATGATGGATGTTGAAAGGCTGCCTGGCAGAAATTACGTGAAGCGATAAGGCCGCCCATTGTACTGCTCTTATGTTACTGATTACTGTAGCATGAAAACTGTAATTGGCGTACAATAAAGGATATATTATAAATGAATAAATAAAAATTTAAATATTAATAAACTACCTACTCTTCTTCTTCGTCCTAGCGTTAATCCCAGTCTTTAGCTTTTCAACTTGTTGTCTGAGGCCCGCTCTTTACCATTCTAACTGCGGATTTGGCTAAACTTCGATATATTCTGTGAAGCGACTGCCATCTGACCTCCACAACCCAAAGGCGATATCGAAGCATTGCAGCTAGACCAGTTGTTGGGTTTTTGAGGGCTCCAACTACCCGTAACGACTGCCATAGATGTTTGTATGAAAACCGGGACCGACGGCTTAACGTGCTCTCCGAGGCACGACCAGACCAATGCAAATATCCATATTCATGCATACAAATATTTGCACTGAGCGTGGATCGAGCCCGCGCCTCCTGCGTAGCGGCCGCGTTCACTACCGCTACGCCACGGAGGCCAGAAAGACTACTAACGCCATCTATTAGCAATATTGAAGAAAAAATCTTGTTAATATACTCGGAACATACAGTAAACCGTAACATTATGAGATATATATGAAACCTCTGTTTAAATAGTCTTATGGTAGATGCATTACAAGAAAAAATATTCAAATGTCGTTAGGTAACACACTCCTAGCTTTCGACACAATTTGAAAAGACAGGTGGCAAACTAAGAATATTAAACTAAGGATACCCAACTCATCTGTTGTTGTTCTACAAAGAGGTACGGCAACTGCCCAGCGATTTATTCGTGTATTGGTTAGATTGTTAACCATATTGTTGTGAAACCTAACTACCTACGCGATGACCACAATTTTATATTAGGTCAGTTTTAGTCGCAGATCAAAATGGCAAATGTCGCGATGCAATTAACTAATAATATGTGGCAAACTTATTTATTACTTCTAATCCTATAGTATTTTCATTAAATCAATATTATAGCCAAGCAAATTAAATTTTCCGAAATGTACTGAACTACTAGTACCATCTAGTGAATAAAATTTACAACATTACTACCAAAAGACATCTAGGGGAAACCTGTGTTGCTAGAGACGAAATTATTGCCCTTCCATAGATCCACCGTGTGAGAGAAGAGAACATCAAGCAGATCCTGAGATTTGTGATACGGGTGTTATGACAATCCATGTAGTTTGATAAAAATATAATCGTTATTTATAATGTTACCTTCGTTTTGTATTACAAGAAAACCATTTATTATTTGAAATTGTAGCCAATGCTTAAAACGAAGTGTAAATGCTAACGTCAAAATGTATGTCAATCACTTATTTGACATTTCTGTTGCGTCATTTCATTTATTTTTGCTGTTTTCCCACGTTTATTTTTGTATTTAACACATCACAAATACTTTAGATGCAGTGTTACTTATTTAATTTGTTTATATTTTCGACCATGACAATGATTTTGATCAATATGTCTATAGGCTATTGACCTAATGTTATAAGCTAGCAAACACCTAGACTGTGTTCAGTTGTTTTGATTCTCAAATGATATGTAAATACAGGCATCTTTTCGTTTTAATTTCGAATAACAGTGTTCAAATTGCAGGTGACGACTTTGTGCAGTGCGTGCCTACAAAGAAGGGCCACCAGATCTTGTTCAAGGGTTATACTTATGTTTTTAAAAGTAGGTTGCAGTGCGGGGCCGAACAGTGGATATGCTCGTTTCGACAAAAAACTGGTTGCATATCGGTAATTAACATGCAAACATACGGCGTCGAAGTAGTTCGGGATTTTCATAACCATAAGAAACCAATGTTTTCTGATTAGCATTGTACAACAAAACAACTATATTCTTTACTTAACTTTTATTTGCATAACTTGTGTGAAAGTATCGAACTGTCTTGAAATTATTATTATATTATTTCGATGTAACTAGCATCATTGTGTTGTATTTGTGTAAATAGATCTTTGTATAAATTATATATCAGCGAGTTTTATTCTAATCTTATATTACTTATACATATATAATAAAGTCCTAGTTTTAAGAAAGTAGCAAAGAAAGAGACTTATATAAAAACGTAACAACTTCAGTATTATTTGTTTACTGCCAATTTAATAATCTCATTATGTACATTTGCATTTAATGCCAATTAAAAATGTTTAATGAAATATCAAACTTTTATTTCACCTTTTAAAATATGTGAAATTGTATTTAGATTCATTTGAAATCACTAAACATCTTCTGAACACAATATTAATTTAGTCTGTGAAAAGATTTTTTCCAGAAGCTAATTTATATGATGTTAAATTGTTGACAGATGAGGAACCGCTGCCTGAATGGACATCTATTTACTTTGTTAAAGTCTCTGACACTGAAGTCAAGTGTAACCTGTGTGATGTAACATTGAAGGCTCAAGAAAAGTCAATAGAACTTCTAGACCACTTGAAAACGGCACATAAAGATGTCTATGATCTTCACAAAGATAACCCAGAGGCAACAGTCGGTTTCCGTATAGAGTTCTTGAATTTAAACATGTTTAAAGATGACGCTGATCCAAAGGCACAGCCTGTTATTTTGGGCGAAGTTTGTGAAGCTACAACAGAACCTATTTTGGATGTTACGGATGGCACAATACAATTGTCCAGTGAAAAGGGTGATGAGATAATACAGAAGAATATTGATGGTATGCAGTATGTGTTGATAGATAACACTAAAAAGAAACATAGGCTGTATACAACAGGTAAGTGCTAATATGAAATTGTATTTATTGTGAAACCACCGAGCTTGCCTGAACAGTTTATTTGTATATGAAGTTTTTCAAATTCAAATTATTAGGCATCATATGACAAGTTCAGTGTAGCTTGGATATGAGCAGAGATGTAGTTCATAGTTTTCATCGAAATATAGTAAGTAGGAATGTTTGTTACACATTAATGCAGAAACAGCGGAACAGATCTGGATAAAATTTCCTACAGAGATCATAGTATGGACAGTACATACACTTTTTATACTGACAATAAGTTTCTGTGGGTTGTTAGGTAGGTACAGTATTATAGTTGACAGCCTCCATGGCGTGGCGGTAGTGAACGCGGCCGCTACGCAGGAGGCGCGGGTTGGATCCCCTCTCAGTGCAAATATTTGTATGCATGAATATGTATATTTGCATTGGTCTGGGCGTTTCTATGTATAATATGTATGTATTTAAAAAAAAACGTATTTAAGTATGTTTATCCGCATTCTAGATTCCATAAAACAAGTAAGTTAAGCAATGCTTACCATGGGTCTAGATAGCGTTATGTGAAATGTTGTAGAATATTTATTTATTTATTTATATTCAAATAATACAAATAGATGATATTATAATATGAGATAAAAACAAACAATTCATTTATGTTTACAACAGTCTTTGCATACTAAAAACATGTGCTTGCTGCACATAATCTGATTACAAAACACACAGAAACATTTAGTTTTAATATCTTTACCTTTTGGGCATACCACGCACCGTCTTCTGGTTTTATGAACACCAGCTCCGAGGTTATCTATATTAGTAAGTAGATTTAATCTAGGCCACCTAATTCTTCTTGAAAAACCTTTCATCTGAATTGTTGGAAACAGTGGATCTAAAACAAAAACGAATAATATAACAATTTCATATAGGATTTATCCATACTATACTAATAATGTTAAGCAAAAGGTAGCTTGTAAAGTGTATAAGGGCAGAAGTATATTGCTGGCTGTTTCATCCCAGAGGGAAAAAGGAGTGTGGACTTCGGTGGGCTAATTGATTGATATGTAATGTATGTATGTCATGTCAAAAAAAAGTACATGAGTTGTTTGGTCATGTACCTTGTAGTCCGTCTCAGATGAGTTAGGACTAGAATATAGGTTTATCACTTAGAAAACTGAGCACCATACGAGTCTGGTTATCTTAACAGGGTTGAAAATCAACCCTTGTGGGTTTATTATTCTTATCATTAAAGAGGGGGCCTTATCATCCTTTTGTTTGTACAACTGAGGTGGCAAACAGGCACATGGCCCACCTGATGGAAAGTGGTTACCATGGCCTATGGATGTGTGAACACCAGGGGAGTCACACTCTTGATGCCAACCCTGTAAACACAGAGTTTCTGTGCTGTCAGTATAGATGAGAAAGCCGGAACAGGCTTTGGTTTGCCCACTGACAGCACATTCCCTGAGCCTTTTTCAAGCTCTGTTGGGGTCGGCTTTCTAACTGTGATGCAGCTGAGCTTCGACATTTTCCGTGAAGTAACAGCAAATTCTGTAGCTAGACTAGTCGAACTTTTGAGTTCTCGCAACAACCCTTCACGACTGCCATAGATGTTTATATGGTGTCTCTTCCTTCTTCTACCTAATCCTCTACATTATACACAAGATATGCGTTAACAGAGCAAAACCTAATATTTCCAGGGCCTCGTAAAAGAAGCTGGGTATGGAAATACTTCGACAAGCTGAGCAATATCATCTACCGTTGTCGTCTGTGCAACGTGGTGCTCTCCATCAAGGGCTGTAACTCCAACAATATGAATCGTCACGTCCGAACACGCCACCCTCACGTGTTCAAGAGCGAGGTGACCAAACGGGAGAGGGTCGAAAGCGTTCACTTGATCACTAGTGAGGACACACCTTATGTGATAAAGACTGAAGAAATATATGCAAGCGACAAGGATTATGAAGAGATACCTGGTAAGAACTTCTTCATCCTAGCATTAATCCCAGTCGAATCCGAAGCTTTTCAAATTGGAGTTTGGGTTCCGCTTTTTACCAGTCTAACTGCGGATTTGGCTAAACATCGATATTTTCCGTGAAGCGACTGCCATCTGACCTCCACAATCCAAAGGCGATATCGAAACATTGCAGCTAGACTTGGATTGTTGAGGGCTCCAACTACCCGTAACGACTGCCATAGATGTTTGTATGATAACCGGGACTGACGGCTTAACGTGCTCTCCGAGACACGACCAGACCAATGCAAATACCCATATTCATGCATACAAATATTTGCACTGAGCGGGGATCGAACCCGCGCCTCCTGCGTAGCGGCCGCGTTTACTACCGCTACGCCACGGAGGCTGTCATACAAACAGATACCTGGTAAGATATTACTTCTAATAATTTTATTGCTTTGCTGAGCATGACTTCTGTATGAGGCCTCAGTTCGATTCTCGGGTTAAATGAAATGATTTAGTTTTTCTGTTAGGAAACTCTCAGTTATATGAAGCATACTGTACCTGAAGGTCTTTGGAAACAAAAGCCCACACATAAAGACCACTGCCAGTGGCTTAGCCCACCGGATAAAGTCGTCGGGCATTGCTGAAAGAGTATTTTATTTGTGAAAATAATATTTTTATAAAAATGCTGACTTTATCTAAAGCTTGCAAGACATTGCGAATGTATAAATATTTGAATGGGAATCAAATTCGTGACCTCTCAAACCACATAGTTAAGCTATACCGTCACGCCATACTGCAACACACCCAATATTGCATGCTTCACGTCTTACTGCCATTCCACTATATTCGATATTCTTCTTTTCGTGTGGTTAGTGGCCATCCTGTGACAGAGTTGTACAGGTCGCTCATATAGGCCTCCATCTTGACCTAACGACTTTGAAAGCCGGGACCGACTTTTAAAGTGCCCTCTGAAGCCCGGAATTGCTCAGATGCAACACCAATAAACGGTCACCATCCCAATGGTAACTTACGCGTAGGGAACTTTACCCGCTGATCGTTTACCGAACAGTGAACGCATCTGGCCACGAGCCCTTCGATATTGCCATACAGTGACCTCTATCGACCAATACCCATATCTTTGATTCACTATTCTCGTCAAATATTTACAGAAAGCCCGAGCCAAAAGCTCCGTCGCAGTTGGATCTGGTCGTACTTCGACCGCGTGTCCGGCACTCAGGCGCAGTGCAAGCTGTGCAAACGGCACATCTGCCACGGCGGGAACGCCACTGGCAATATGAACAGACATCTCAAGATGATACATAAGAAGACTGCTTGTTCTTGTAAGTTTTTATTCATTGGTTTGACGATCACTTTAAGTGCTGAGACTTGAGTGTTTATTTGTAATAGAACATCGAGTATTTATAACTTTAGGGTTCCTCAGAAGAAAAAATATCGAAACCGTTGTCCGTCTGTGTCTGTCTGTCAAGACCGTTTCATCAGGAATGTGTGGAGGCAACAAGTTTTAACCTGTTTACAATAAATTATTGTGTGTTAAAGTTCTGAATCTGTATCAAACCTGTGTCTGTAATGTCTTAAAGCTGTGAAAAAATCAAATTTCTAGGTGAACGTAATAAAAAGATATCGCTGTATATGTAGCATAAGTTTTTACGGAACCCTCGAATGTGCGAGCCCGACTCGCACTTGGCCGGTTTTTTAATTTGTCGAACTGAACAATGATCCGAGCCAAACAGCGCGTAACATCGCTATGAACATTTTCATGATCTTTCTAGCGAACAATTATCTGCCCTTTCGCTCGATGGAATGCGCTCATTTATTTTTCTGGAATGTAACATTCGCAAGAATGCCCATTACAAGTTAATGCTCAAGTTTATCAGCACTTTATTACCTAGCAGTAGACCTTACGTCTACTAAATCAGAGGTCTCGGGTTCGTTCCCGCTTAGTGCAATAAATTATGTGCATGCATATGAATGTTTGCATTGCATTGGTTTAGCTGATATTATGTATGTATTTAGATGCACTTTCTAGAATCTACAACACATTGATTAAGAGCCTATGATTGCAACACATGCATTTTAGAATTTAAGTTCCCTTGTTTGACAAACAACGTCCATTATTTAGTAGGTGTACCGGCTAGCATGCATTAACTTAAGCTCTACGTTCTTGGTAAGGTCTCGTAGACGCGTATAACTATCTAGTATCTAAACAGTTAAGATTTCAACATAATCCTTTTAGCGTAGTTCCATGTTGCACCCGATGCTTTTACATTATAGATCAGGGTCACTTAATTCTTTAGATTTGGCTTCACACAGATATCCTCTGTGGCGTGGCGGCAGTCGATGCAGCCGTACGTAGGTCGCCCAGGTTCGATCCCTGCTCAGTGCAAATATTTGTGTGTAAGTGGGTATTTGCATTGGTGTAGTCGTGCCTCGGAGAGCACGTTAAGCCGTCGGTACCGGTTTCCATACGAACATGTACGACAGTCGTTATATAGGGGAAATTGATGAAATGGCCCACACTATAGGGCTGATAACCCTCTGTGAACGGAGACTCCACTGGGAGTAGATTAGACTTATACAGGTTTCATAGGAGCCACTGCCGCTGGCCTACCAACCCTGAGAAGAAAGCCTAAGTTAATCAGCAGCGGCTTATAAGTTAGGTTAGTTTTGGACTCCTATGGCGCGGACACAGAAGAGACGTGGCGGGGACGTATGACGTGGCGGCGACGTATGACGTGGCGGGGACGTTTGACGTGGCGGACAATTTAAGTAACACAATATAAACTTTAAATAGTGTACAATAACGTCAATGACGTGACGCGCGCCACTCGATGCGATGGCGCGTTACTTTAGTGGCGGTACGTCGCCTGGAGGCGCGGGCACAAATCTCTTCTAAGACAAAAACAACGTTATTGTACATTATATAAGGTTTATATTGTGCCGCGCCTAAGATCTTGGTGTCGCCTCTTACACCTATTGCATAAGAACTTATTATGTCAAAGGAGTTAATGTAACAATTCATATGTTACAGACGATCAGAACATGGCGACTTGGGTGTGGAAAGTGTTCGAGCTAACAGACGATGACTTCTACAGCTGCAAGATATGTCAGTTCAGGTGTATAAAACACACGGACTTGGGTAAAAGCATGGAAAGTATACTTAATCACCTCAAAGTGGAACACGGCGTCGTGTCGGGTGATCAGATCATCACCGGCACTGATGTTGAAGTCGATGGCGATATGTAAGCTCTTCACGATATCATATGCCTTTATAAATTAATGATGTATTATGTTTTTTCGAAGTTGGTGAACTATAATAATAAAAGCTCCATATTCTAATATAGTACTCAGTTCTGATTGTATAGACAATCTGTCAATCTGTCCTCAGATGAAACGAAATTCAGGACTGGGTATCGTTCTAGAATGAGGGCTTTAATGCAACACAATATACAAATGCAAGGATATGTTTTGAGGCAATTTCCTTGCGCATCAGCTGTGAAGGGTAATGGTGAGCTAGATGTATCGAAATCGAAGTGGCTTAAACTACAGTTGGTCTGAATGAAATTTTGAACAGTTGGTCTATCAGGGGAATCGATTACCAGGAACCTGGATGTAACCATAATGTGAACAAATCTCCAGGAAACCCTGTGACCTAGACAGTTTGTCGAAAAGTAGGTAGACCCGCCTTATACTGGGTTAGGTAATTGAAAAATTCTAATAGAAGATTACTTCACAAGCCGTGAAACTTTTAAAGTAAGTCTTTAGATGTCTGTTTAATCATTTTGTACAATTCAGGTCAAAATCAGTTGAACTATTATCTAGGGCTTTCTGTGATATAGCATTGTAGCCCATAAATTAAATTGTCGAGAAATAGTATTTTCATAAGCAATGTTAAGTTATTTTTGTACATAGCCTGTATCATACTTTATTAACTTCCATAAAACAAACCAGAGATACTGTGCTTGTTTAAGATTACAATGATCTCTTTGGCTGATATGCATTTTATTGTCATTACCACAATCGGTCAAAGGTTATAGAAAATTTGATCTTATAAAAAAGCAATAATAGATTTTGTACAATTTAAAATTTTGAATGCTGATGATGCCCCCTTATTCGTATTATGGACAAGCATGTCGTTTGTCCCGCACGTATCTATATTAGGCAACAAGGGACTACCATTCAATATCATAAACTTTCATCATGAAGTTTACTATGCATTGTTTGGGACTGTTGCAAGCACCATGATCACATAGGAACTGGAGAATTGGCGGGAATAATAATAAGGTTGACCATGATAGTTTAAATATCTACATTAAGAAGTCACTTCGGTTTTCATACCATAGGTTTTCAGTCACATACTGTGCTCAGCTCTCATTGCGGGATGTGTTCCATGGGACTGAATGCCAGAAATTTCGATCCGCAACTGCATCACTACAGTCTAAATTCACTAAATGAGTGTAGCATTTTATAAAAACGTTGTCTTGATTTTCTACAAGAGTAACCAGTTAGGAGTAGCCACTGATATATTAATCTATATCGACATACATTTCTTTATTGCGAAAACGTTGCCTTATATTTGTGATTGTGATTTGTGTTCATAGAGGGCGCTATACGAAGCTTTTGATATCACCTTCAAAACATGTACTTCAATCCTTATAATGTTTATATAGATAATAGTTCATATTTTCACGTATCCATAATAATCCAGAATTTTCCAGTGTGAAAATTCTAGATAATATGGTTTTAAGAATACAATTCTAGTTTCACAGAAGTTTTTGATGTTTAAATCTTTTTTTGTAAGCTTAGTATATAATAATAATTATCAAGCGATTTCACACTGTATATAGGGCATATTTACACTTCCCACAGAATAATATAATGTATATTAATTTTTTACATAGGTTATCAATTTAGCAAGATTAGACATCAGTTTACAGAGTAACTTTTTTCAAAGTTTTAATGTAGAAGGCACGAAGATAAGTTCTTTAGAATATCGTCATTGCATCTCCCAGATATGTCTATATTGTTGAATATATTATATTTTAATATCTTAGGTTCTCACCGCTGTGGGCTGCCGTAAGCTTAGCCTTGTTCATGTCCTCGAAGTCATAATAATTTATGGAAACCGATAATTTCAGCGTTTTCAAAATACCTAGAAGTAATATACCTTCTGCCTCTGTGGTGTAGCGGTAGTGAACGGGTTCGATCCCTGCTCAATGCAAATTTTTGTATGCATGAATATTGGTATTTGCATTGGTCTGGTCGTGCCTCGGAGTGCACGTTAAGCCGTTGGTCCCGGTTGCCGTGCGAACGTCTATGGCAGTCGTTACAGGTAGTTGGAGCCCTCAAAGATCCAACAACTGGTTTAACTGCAATGCTTCGATATCGCCTTTGGGTTGTGGAGTTCATATGGCAGTCGCTTCACGGAAAATATCGATGTCAGCCTAATCCGCAGTTGGAATGGTAAAGTGTACCCCAGACTCCAAGTAGAAAAGCATAGGATGCGACTGCGATTAACGTTAGGATGAAGAAGATATACCTGATAAACCCTGAATCACAAAACTGTAGATTCATTTTTTTTATTAATCATATCTATCACGAGACAAAATGACACATTTTATAGATCAAATGCTTACATTTTCATATTGACAGTAAAATTCGTATTGCCAAAAACATTGTGTACCTAAGTATCACTTAATAATATGGGCTGCATATACATAGTATTTTATTGTCAATATTATTGTTTGTGAGCAGTGTCCCTTAGAGACCCGATAGACAAAATAGAGAGTCGTGTACAAGTCCTGCAGGGCTAACATGCGCGCGTCGTCAAATATCTCGAATCGAGATGAGATATCATCTCGAGTCTTCTCGAGCGAAGTAACGCCGACATATTTTGTCGCGTCAAACTTTTTCAATTGTTCTCTATGGCATACTCATTTTTTAAACATTTATCCGATAAAATCGGCCCGATACGGCCATTTGCTCGAAAACACAGACTAGTTAGAGATGCTAGGTATGAAAAAAAGAGAAAAAATAGTGCAAACAATTTTCGACCTTATTGACATGACATGCTATCGAATTTTTTTTCTTATATTCGTGATCAGCGTCATCAATAAATGGGAAAAGACACGTAACAACGGAAATGTCATTAAGGTCGAAAATGGCTTGCAGTCGCTGTTTTAGTCCAAAATGAACCGAGATCAAGAAAAGAATACACGAGATAACTTCTCGTCGACCAAATGAACGACGGGAGACAAAACATTTTAAATGTCAAAATTCGAGTAAATAAGGGCACGTATGTTACAATTTGCAGACACCAAGTAGAAATGATTTCTCGAAGTCGAGTTATGTCGACATCTGACAGATCACCATGAAATTTGCCATGTTACCAACAGTCGATATCGACATAAAACGGCAAAATGCCTCGAGATAGCTATCTCGTGGCGCGCATGTTAGCCCTTCATGCTACCAACAGTCGATATATCGACATAAAACGGCAAAATGCCTCGAGATAGCTATCTCGTGGCGCGCATGTTAGCCCTGCTGGTGTGAATTAGATATGTCGCAGTATATTTTTCTAAAACTAATAAGAATACATACTTATGGCGGTGTCAGTGCAGTCAACCCTTAACAATTAGGGGTTGCTTTGGTGTGTGGCCCAAAGCAGCAAGCTCACAGCAAATTCCGAGAAAAATGCTTCTTGACAAGAGATGTCAAGAAGCATTTGATACATAAATGTAGCGCAATTCGCTTAATGCTTGCTGCTTGCTACTCTAGTATAATAAATAATTCTTTTCATATGGCATGGTGATGGGTATTTTTGCAATTTCAAGTAAAAAAATTAATGATTATATTGAAATCAAAATTATTGGGCAAATCATTTAAGAGCGAAAATAAATCAACATTGGTTACCGAATTATGAATAGGAAGAAATACTAAATCAATTGATTTCTTCTACAGACGAATTACTTTGTTCAAGGGTTCAAGTCCCGCCTGAGATATTCACTTTTCCATTCTTATTCGAATACTTTTGTATATATTAAAATTACTTGAATTAATATTTCCGACTATTAATTCAAGTTAATATTCTTCTATTTTCTTAATTATTCTTGTTACGTTTTGTAAACGTATTAAAATAACTAATGTATTCATGTGTAATTCCCTAATTTAAACCACAAGGCTTGTAGTTCAGGTAAGTTTGAAGATTGAAAGGCTTTCGGTCGTCCCTACCATTGAGAAAGAATTGCATTTTAGATTCTTCTGTGTAATTCTTGTTTAAAAGTTTTGCGTACAAAATGCTACCCCCAAACTATATCCATGCTATGTGGCAAAGATCGGTAATATAAGACAGGTTTTTTTGTTCTATTTATATTGAAATGCATTTCTACAGAAGTGTGGACGAATTTGGGCTTGATTCTGAGTGACATCGCAGTCGTAACGTGATAAGACGGTGGATTACAATTGGTTAACTACGCCACCAACCACCAATTAGGCTTTTACGGAACGCTCTTAGTTACGAAACGGTTTGTCACTCAGAATAAGGGGCCTGAGTGGAATCAATTAATCAGTTAAATAAATGTGATTGGTCGATCCGGACTCGGAGCGCTTCTGTAGACAAGCACTTAAAAGTTAGTTTGAGAATGACCACTAGGTTAAAAATGTATTGTGAGGATAATAGTTATGGCATGTTTTGTGATAATAAGTAAAACGGTTTTTCTTCCATAGTTCTAGGCATATAGATTTATCCTGTTGTTGCATAAGCTAATGACAACAGTGTCGCTATACTGACTTCTTTATAATCATGATACAGACATGTACAGTCGACCAAGAAGATACGCTCGCACTTTTTCGTATATAGTTGTATGTAAAGGTGCAACCCTATCGTTTTTGTCAACTATACAATCATTGTACATTCATTTTTTTTTATAAATTTCGGTTCGCTTCATTATCAAGACTATGTCACGTTGATTATGTAAAAATGATGAGCCAGTTTTTTAGAGTAGTTTTTAACATTCTGTAAGATACTTATGGTCACTCTATTTTGAACATAATAAGTATTTTTATTTGATTTTAATAAAAAAACATACAAAATAATAATAACAGCGAGAGTGGTCGCGAATTTTTGTAAAACTGCAATCGACATGATTAAAAATTGAAATGTAGCAACATAGGCAGAAAACACATGTGATAAAATTTTAAATCCATGGGATTAAATGTTAAAAATTAAAATGTGAAATGTGATTGGCAGATAATAATAATAGTTTGAATCGCATTTAAACTAATTCAGAAATTCGCCTGAACCCCATTGGGATGGATTAGGTTAAAAACTTACTCTTCAAAAGACCAGTGTGATGGTATTGACGGAATTCATTTGAAAACTAAATCTAAAATAAACGAAAAATGTAAAATAGGATTAATTCATTTATTTCACAACAAGATCACAATTTTTTACATTAAACATGGTCAAAAATTCATCTAGGAGATATACACGAAAATGTCATTCTACCCTTAACTGGTGTCATTGTTTATTACATTACATTTTGTCTACATTACATTAACATTATATTACAACACTTATAATATAATGTAATAGCGACGTAAAGTTTTACAAAGAATGTACTTTTAATTTAGTGTTTGTTTAATGGATAGGTAACATATTGGTCGTTAGGTTATTATGATTTTAGTTGTGTATATAGTATATTGTTTATAAATAAATATGGGTAATAAGAGAGTGGATTTTATTTATCGTTTTCCACTGGTGGCTTTTGTTTGGTAAAAATATGCACGATCGACAAAGGAGATACAGTTGCATTTTGTCATATGAAATTGTATGTAAAGGTGATGGCGTATCTCCTTTGCGACTGTACATGAATGGAGGTTTGGCTAGACTATTGCGAATATGATAGTCTTGGTAACTAGCTTATATTGTTGATATTTACTGTAAGTTCTACCCTTTCTGTTGTAATTACGGCAAACGATAGCTGGTATTCGATTTGACAATACGACAAACTGTAAAGTATGACGTCACAACATGTCATTAGACAAAAATAACAGTTACGATTTTTCCGATAGAGCTAATTTCATTTCTTCGTTAAGTGAAATCACTTTCTTACTTGTTGGTATAAACTTTATGTTGTGGTAATATTTTATTTTTGTAAGGTAAACCTCTGAACAGTTCGTGCTAGGGGTACTGTTGACCATGGTAACATAACACTTGACCATGTTGTGTAAGGTAATGGTAAAATGAAACAAAACTAACAGTTATGACTAGTTTTATTCTGTTATACAAACATCGAGTTACATCAAGTAATATCTACACAAATTTGGCAAGTATTCACTACCTTTAAGTACAACACACAACCACTCATAGACGTTATAATTTTTATAATTAGGAGGTAGCCAATTACATAGGCAATTTTGATTAAAATACTCTGCGATATACTCAGTTTTCTGCTGCTTTTCGAACACTTGGTTCCTACAATAAAGGTAAGTTTTTATCAACTATTTTATGTACGTAATACTATAGATACTGATGTATATTCCTGATTCGAAACTTCAAAATGTACAACAGCACAAAAATATATTTTTAGAGTAAAGAATTTAAAACGATATTAAGCACAAGACTCACTATATACATGTTAACTGTGAACTTGACGAATGGCTTAATGTGTAACAAACCCTGTATACGATCCTACAAGTAACGTCCTTTTATTTCCGCATACTTATGTTTATGTCATGATATATATTGTTTAAATATACCTGTATTTATTACAACGATTGATATATTTTCTTAAAATTGATATTGCATTTATAGTTGTATAAAATAATAGTTTTGTTAAGTACTTAGTAGGTTATTTTAAATTCAATTCTAATAATGTAGTTTAACAGTTATGAATAACTTTTAAGTCATACATTGTACTAATTTAATTAAAATGTACTATTCTATGAGTTTACTGAGCATATTACAGTTTAGGTGAAAGTATTTGAAACTACTTTTGAGATTTGTAAAATAAAAAGAAATATTTTGACACCTATAGAGTTTATAAGAAATAGTTTAACACCTACAGAGTTTACAGAGTCTACAGAAATGGCAAATCTATCGTTAGATCTACAGTCTACATAATTTGTATAGATCTAATGCTACAGCTAGATCTACAGTTTACACAATTTGTATAGATCTAATGCTACAGTTAGATCTACAGTCTACAGATCTAACGATAGATTTACTTGATAATTAATTGGTAATTCATAAGAATAGAAAAGAATTCATACTTTCACCCTTCTAATAATCTATGAGGTCATTTATTAATGAATATCTTAATACATAACAACAAAATTGATTCTTATTGCTTCAACATAACCACATTTATCAAGGACGGTAACTATATTACTGTATTTATTTCTAACGTAAATATAATTTAAAAATTATTTTGTTGAATATACAATTTTATATCAATAATTTTCACGAATATACTGAATAATACATTTAGTTATTTACAATTTTGTAATTGCTGTATTATCAAAAGTTCTTGGCGGTATATTCACCCGGCCAGAATTTTTGTACTATAAATTCCTGCTTTGAATATTATAAATTTTTTATGACTTACACATTGATCTCCACAATGATTAACAATATATTTTAACAAACGCTTGAGGTTGACACGATAACGTTTATGAACTGTAATATGTATTAACAAAGTCTTTATTCTGACATTTCGGTGACATTATTCACACTTGTAGTGACGATATTTACAAGTGCGTACAAGTGTAAATACTGTTTTAGCGATTACTTATTCTAAAGTCATAAGAAACGAGATAGAACTGACAATTGCACAATATCTGGCCCTTGATTCTGCTAATGAAAAAACATTGTCATTCCACAGACACTGCAAAAATGAGACTTTTAAGTAATGCCGTTAAAGTCTAATATTCAATGGTTTTTTGTAGAAAAATGAAAAAGTGAGTGTCCAAAATTCAAGGCCAATTATTGCATTTCATTCTCTCTACAAAAATCCATTTAATGTTAGACTTTAACAGCATTACTTTAAAGTTCAATTTTGCCGGGTCTGTAGTATTACAGTGCGCTTTAGCAGAATCGAGAGCCTGAACATTTTCGATAAAACACTTACCTATAGAGGTTAAAAACTCAGTGTCCTCTACTTAACCTGTCAAGTGAGTAAATAATAGACACAATAGGTAAACAATAGACTCGCGGTGCCATCGCACCGCTTGGGATCTTAGACTTTATGAAACACATTAACATTGAAATAGTCTTATTATTTAAAAATGTACGACAAATTAAATATAATATCAATAGTGTATACAACTTTAAATAAATGAAATATACAGTTAAAATGCATTGAATGAGTTTTAATTTGTTTAAAATACTTTATAGGTTCTTATAAGAAAATAAAGACCATAGTTCTCATGATTTTATAAAATACTTCTTCCATTGTATAAAATCGAAAATATAGTAAAAAAATATGTATTTTTTTATAAGACAGGTGGTTTCGGCCCACAGTTATGTGTACTTTGTATGTAGACTATTCTTCCTCGGAATGTGTGTAAGGCAGCCTTGCACCAAGGGCCTCGGGAGCATCGCCATCGAATTTTACCATTCCTGGCACAGCCGTTGAATCGGAATCTGTAGCCACCGACGTTGATGCCCATCTTGCCTTGCTTGCTGAGGCAGTACGACGCGAAGCAATCGATTCCTGTTCCGATTAGACCTACTGGAACAATATAAGTGTGTTATTAACTGGTAGGGTTTTTAGGTTTAGAATTAGATTAAGTTAGTTTTAACTTGCTATTTATAACTTATTAGCTACAAGGTCAGAGGTGTTTTATAAAAAAATATAAGTCGTGAATTGTAATAAATATATTTATTAGGTTTAATTAACATATATCTATTATAGACATCACAATATTCTATGTACTATAATAATAAATATACATACACAAACAGAAAACATTTTTTTTATTAAAATTCTAATTGACAGCAAATTACGGAAATCAATTTTTTTTCAGTTATTCCTTTTTTATTTTATTTTTCTAACAACGCCATTACTTTTCAGTCCGCTTCGGCTTGTCGAACCGCGGTCATCTCGTGGTGCACGTCGGAGACTACAAGTTTATTAAACACGAATGTTACAAGAAGAAGGTGAGATGGACTTGTTGCAAGAGGATACAGCTAGGATGCAGGGCGAGTATCACCACACACGAATCTGTCATCGTGCGATCATTCTTGGACCATAACCATTGAAGACATAATAGTTATAATGGATTGTTAAACGAGCAATTAGGGTCAGAGCCCGTACCATGAACTTTTAAAACAGGTCAAGAAATTGAACGGCTGTCATACTACCAACTACACTAATAACTTTTTAATCCCATAAAGATACATACATAAGCTCACACCAGCTTGCCATTTGAGTCTATCCTTACATACTTCACAAGCTTCCTAATTCTTTCATGCAAGCCCTCCTGCAAGTCCTGAGTAGGTACCTCTGATTTGCCCTTTCTTCAAAATGTTTATTAATTTTTTGTTTGTTCAATGTGTGTACTGCGATGTTGACCCCGGCTGGTCCCCTCATTCTCCTGTGCCTTACATACCTGGGTCCGTACCCAATCGTTGTACGTGCCCAAACAACCTTCAGCATACCCTTTTTAATCCTCAACAGCACTTCTTACGATGATGCCAGGTCATACGTATCTCGAAAGTATTCCACTTTCTATCAACCAGCTTTACCCCACATAGACTACGCAACGACGGCATCTCTTTCATGCTTCTTTTCCCCTAGCCAACTTTCACTCCCATACATTAAAATGCCTTATTCGGTACTGACTATCCACTCACAATAGAATGTAGTGCACCATTTTCAGGATTTTCCGCAGTCACTTTCCTTTAAATATTTTCATCGTACTTTCCATCCCTTGTAAACAAACTACCCAAGTATACAAACACATGTTTTACACATCCACGTTCAATCTTTACATCGCCTTCAGTCACTTCTTGGTTCCTCTCAAAAACTAGAACTCGTCTTTCTCGCATTTACTGCATATAAATCCGTGTACATATGATTACAGTATATAGCCATTAAATTACTGATCTGTTTTAGGCTGCAGTTCCTACTGCAAGAGCACCGACCGGTAGAATTTTGAGTCAATATATTATTAGAAACCATTTTGAATCTTATCTACAGGAGAAAAGTTCATTATTATTTGAAGGCAAAGGTCTTTCGGTCTTTCTTTCAGTTGGAATTGACCCTTAACCTACTTATTACAATTTACTCATTTGCTCTTAGTAAAAAAAATACACAGTTCTATATAAAATGTTGATATAACAGCTGTATGTAGCCTGTGTAATTTTTTATTAGTAAGGGCCATTTTACGTATCTACTTGTTTTTCGTGTGTTTAGAGGCCAACCAGTTGCAGAGTTGTTCAGGTCGCCCATATAGGCCTCCGTCTTGACCTAACAACGAAAAAAAGTAAGGGCTATTTTGCGTACTGTTTTGTCAGTACGTACTCTATTTATGACCATGCATTAAATGCAATCGAATATTCTTTTTAATTTAGGCACATATTCCGAATCATGATATTCGTTGGTCACCTATGACAAAATGAACTTACTTTCCATGTATCTTAAATAACATGAAACAGTAGGTAGCGATAAACGGTAGTTTTAACCATTCTAATTATGAAACATGTTTTTATCGTAGTGATCTTTCTAAGATTTTTTTTTCCTTTATTCCCTCGTCTGACATCACGATATAATCAATTTGTTCGCTTAGGATCTACTTAGCAAACCGTCCACTAAAATTTTGCTGTAGGAGATGAGCACTCGGTCCCTCTTGTAATAGTCAACTTCGCATTCGGGGCGATTCTTAAACCATCCACTTCTCAAAAGGTCCGCGTATCAATCGGTCCACTTCTTAAACGGACCCCTATTCCTTGTGAGTCCGGCAAACCAAACCTCGAGAGTCGGCGCGCATCGTAGGACGATGCGCGCCTCCCTACACCGGGGTTGAGTCGGGGACCGCGTGGTTCCCCCTCCCGAGAAGGGCCAGACCGAGAGGGATGACCCTGGGTCAACCGGGGTGCGAGGGATATGTCGCTTGACAACCTCACCTTCGGCCTAGCACTACGACCCAGAGACGGCGTGCGGTTTAGTCGGTTCGAGTCCCACATAACCTCCCCCTCCGGCTCCGGAGGGGTGGGTATCCGTGGGGATTTCCCGCACGTAAAAAAGAAAAACACCTCGAGAGTAATGAATTCAGAAAAGTTACGTTTCAAACTTAAACAAAAAACAGTGTAGGTAAAAAAAATGCTTTATTTGCTTCAAACTAATCATTATTTTCTTAAAGAATACAACAAAATATACTTAGTGGCTTTTCTTAATTTTCCCCAGAAAGTTTATTGGAGTTAGTTTATTTTAAAATTTAAAATTTCTCAAATCTTATTCATAAATTGTCTGGTTGAATTATCATATTAAGTATAAGGTATTATTTTGTTTAAAATATGATACGGTCAACGCTCTCAAATGGTCTGTCCACTTTTGTTGTTATATATGTTGCTAGGTTTATATTGTCGAGTGTTTCTGCACACCCGCACCGAAAGAGTTTGAGGGTACGCATATTTATATTATTCTTGCCTAATCACCGTGTATATTATATTGAATTAATGGTTATGAAATTGATCTACGCTTTAAGCTAATGACAAGCACAAATGTTTGTTTCTGTGTGTTGTTTTAAACATTGTCACGAATTAGTGAATTGAGTAGTCGATCTTTTCACTGGTTTTACAATTAATATTTAGTTTAATATGGACTTACAATCATTCCCTTATATTGTAGGGTTGAAAATATTTTATCAATCAGGGTAATTTTGAGAATTGAATCTTGTGAATGAATGTGTAAAGTGGTCTAGCGAAAGTGCCTTAATATATTATTGTCCAATTAGTGCATTTGTAGCCTTTAAAAACAGCTTTAAAAATAGCGTTGCATAGGTTTGAAATAAAGCAACACTTTAAAATATAAGTGAATATAATGTAATTATTTTTGTATGATGTTGATACTTTTAATATTAAATCAATTATTTTTATGTGAGTTTTTACTTTTTTCATCATTAATTTAAATTATAACGACATTCGGTTGACATTCATGTCTCTTCTCTTCTATAATGTAATAATTGTCCTATAAATAAAAACAACTAAAACTTACACTTACCTAAACTTACCTTTGAAGTACTAACATTCAACGCAATTTTACCCCCACGCCTTTGTCTCCTTCTGTTAATATATTCCCATGCTACCATTTTTATACCTTTCCTTTATTATAAATTTTGCTACATATAAGTATAAAAGAACAGTACCACCGTTTTTTTATTAATTTTATAGAACTACTTGGGATTTCTATACCCGTATTTTTTTTCTGGAACCCAACAATTTAGGTATTCTAACTTTTAAACTCTCGCGTTCCATGATATATAATTTAGAAAACGGGAATTAAGAGCACCTGCTAGAAGCAGGCACCAATCACTGGATTGAATTTCACCATACGCAAGTCCTCTCCAAGGAACGTCACTTTTACTCAAGAGCTGTACGTGAAGCGATTGAAATCAAAAAACATAAAAAATTCAATCGGGAAGATGGTTTAAATTATCTGCAACAAACATGCAACCTCGCTTTTCTACGCAGTCGGATAGACACCGGACATTCACATACCGCACTCACAGTGTCCCTATTACGTAAGCAAACTGTCCGGTGTCTATCCGACTGCGTAGGTTCGTTAAATATTTATTAAATTCTGTCTTAGTATTTATTGTAAATTTCATTGTCTAGCTATCACGGTACAGCTTGTGACAGGCAGACAGACGGACAGAGAAGTCTTAGTAATAGCACAGATAATATAATATAATTCTTATACAGATGCACAATCAGGAACAAAAAACGGTTACTCTCGTAACTTCCAAAAGAAGGCAGGCAACTTTTAGTCCGCAGCTGTCGTTAATAGATGGCGATAATGTTTTGGCAAACTTTTCTAATTTTTAGTATTAAAATTAAGTTATAAAAAATAACTAATAAAATAAAAATCTTACCAAAACAATGTCGCCATCTAGTTATAACTCCTGAACTAAAACGCTGCCTGCCTGCTTCTTGAATTAACGACTGTAACCATTTTTTGTTCCTGATTGTGCATCTGTATAAGAATTATATTATATTATCTATTGTATTACTAAAGATATTTACTTCGTATCGATAGCGGGATTCCGTTTTTACCCTTTGCCTATGAGTCACGAAGCGAGATAGACGTATGAAGTGCCATAGTCGAAGGGTTTAAGAGGTTTAAAAACAGCTGTATTATGGACATGCACAAATAAAACAATAGGCGTAACAATGATGGCATGGAAACGTTTCACAAAAGGTGAACGCTATTTCAGCATAAGTCTACATATTACTTACTTGACTATCGTAAGAAATGCAGCGGTGGCGTTTACACGCGAGCCTATCATAATGAGCTAACATTAACCAATTGCGATTTAGATTCGTTAATGATTTAGAGATAGAAAAATGGGCCAGAGGCAAATGGTTACAATTTTCAGAAAGGTGGCCGGTGAAAAAAAAACTTACCTCGATCTAGTTTGTCACGTACCATGCGATCCATTGGTAAGCCGGCAGAAATCGGGTTAATAGTACCCTTCACCACTGCTATACGCCCATCATCACCCATGGATAGGCATCTGTATCCTTCTGAACAACTGCCCAAAATTGAGACATTCTTGCGTCTTGGTGGAATCGCTTTTGAGTCTCATGATGGTTCGAAAGATAATAATTAAAACCAATTAAAATATTGCAATAATTTATTGTATCACGCAAATTAAATAATATCTTTTATTAAGTTAGCTATTCTTTTAGTAATTATTAATATGGCTAATATTATGGCATTTATGAAGTATTTCATCGAAGCACCAATCCCCAATATATGTAATAAAACTTTTACTTAATTCTACAAAAATATTTCAGGAACTAGGTATAGCTTATCTAAACTATAATAGCGTCCCCCTCCCCAAATTAATAATAGGGGTTAAAGTATGTAATTGCCGTTTCATTGTAATAGGTACTTCGAATTGACATAGAACCTTCATGGTTTGAGATTTTTGAGTGAAACTTTTTCCACATGGTACCTATGTAGTTCTTCATTTAAAAATGTGCAACATTCGATTATCGACTTTCAGTTGTTTTTTTTATTCAGCTTAGACAAGAAAGATGGATACTTCGAAAATTCGAGTGATTTTTGAATACGAGTTGCGACGCGGAACTAACGCGGCAGAAACAGCTCGCAATATCAATGTTGCGTTTGGAGAGGGGACTGCTAATGAACGCACCGTGCGATTTTGGTTTAAACGCTTTCGTGATGGAAACTTTGATTTGAAGAACAAACCACGAGGAAGGCCGTCCACACAGGTGAATAACAATGAATTGAAAGACATGGTGGAAGCCGATCCGAGCCAAACTACCCAGGAATTAGCTGCATGGTTTAACGTTACCTTACCAACAATATTGACTCATTTGCGTCAAATCAACCTCATGATTTGACTGATCTGCAGAAAGAAATGCGTGTTGAAACTTGTGTTGCCTTGTTGAATCGCTACAGAAATGAAGGAATATTGGATCGAATTGTGACATGTGATGAAAAGTGGATTCTTTACGATAACCGTAAGCGAAAAATGCAATGGCTGACCCCAGGTGAAACGCCACAACAGTGTCCTAAAGCAAAGTTTACCAATAAAAAGGTAATGGTAACTGTTTGGTGGTCTCAGCATGGTGTTATTCACTATAGCTTTCTACGATCTGGTCAAGCAATAACGGCAGATGTCTACTGTGCCGAACTCCGAACAATGATAGCAAAACTAGCAGTGAAACAGCCCCGACTCATGAATCGATCTTCACCATTATTGCTCCATGATAACGCGAGACCTCATACAGCACGAGAAACCGTTTTAACTCTACAGGAACTGCAATTAGAAACTATCCGTCACCCTCCGTATTCGCCAGACCTTGCTCCAACAGACTACCATTTTTTTCGTGATTTGGACAATTTTCTATGTGATAAAAAGTTTTCTTCTCAGGAAGCAGTACAAAATGCTTTCACACAGTTTGTCGAATCTAGATCACCAGAGTTCTATCGCAAAGGCATAAATGACCTTCCTACTAGATGGCAGCAATGTATAGATAATAATGGTAATTATTTTGATTAAATAAATATGTTAAATTAAAAAAAACAAACGAATTTCAATTTGTCAGTACAAATCGGCAATTTCATACTTTAACCCCTAATATTCACACATTTCTCTGATGTTATCTTGTAAAAGGCTATAATATCAGTTAATTTTTATTCAATACTACTTAATGAGACTATCACTAAATACTCAAAAAAAGTCACAACAGATTTTTACATAATCATTGCAAAAATTTACGATTGTAAGTATAAGACTAGGAAACAGGAAGTTTAGTTTTTTTTATAAATCACGTCACACGAGTCTAGGAAGATATATTTTTTATAGTAGGTATATAATATAGTAACTCAATTACTGGTATTCCCTCTAACCCATCCAGCCATGCTATTCTGTAAGAACGTTTAAGTATCTCGACATCTAAATTCGCAGTGACTGTTCAACTTGTTATGGCGAATATGATATCTCACCTCTGATTTAGCTGTCGATAAACACTTACGGAATACCATCACAAATAATTAAAGCTCAACTACACGTCGGTAGTGAAATGGCCAGGATTTCAACTGGGTCCTCGATTGTAAAGCCAACTCTCTCTTACGTAAACCGGGTTAGTTTAACTCCCCTCGAAAAAGAATCAGTTTTAAAGTAGCGTTTTGTCTAACAGAAATATTCGAGGGAATCGAGAACGTGGGGAAACGCGACTAACCCTATAAACCCATTCAAAATTACTTTTAATAACAAAATATATCAATTTTAAATCGAAATAGTACACCATTAATAAATATGTAGATACGAGTATCTAGTTATAGACAGACCAATCTCTACATCTATCTTCGTCCTGCATCAAAAACTGTGGATTCCGACACGAGTGACGGAAATCTTCGATAGGCCTCACTATCCTTCCATCCACAGTCCTTACCATGGCTTTACACTTTCTGCCATTGCGGTATCGACAGTACCACAGTTGCACCCTGTTCTGACGGTAAGCGTTATGAGGCCGGTAGAAGTATCCTTGATAGAACAGTTTGGGGTGTCCACTGCTTCGAATTATGTGAGCTTTAACTAAAAAATACATATTATTAGACACTATTTATAGTTATGTTAGGGTAATTAATATTCAGGTGATATTGTAGTCTTTTTTACTGCAGTAGTTGCACTTTTTTTTAATCACATTATTCGGCTCACAAATCCATCATACTCAACTCAACTGCCTCCCTCTTATGACATAAGCACGAAACAAATGCAATGCACTATGAACTTGTATCATATTTGAGAAAATACTGGTTTTATAATTTCTAAATGAATACACATTTTAGAACAGGAAACAAAACTATTGACATTATAATGAGATCTATTTTTTTTCTCGTCTATATCCATACTTATCCATACTAATATTATAAATGCGAAAGTAACTCTGTCTGTCTGTATGTTACGCTTTCACGCCTAAACCACTGAACCGATTTTGATGAAATTTGGTATAGGTGTAGATTAGACCTTGAGAAAGGACATAGGCTATGGTTGGTCGCGATAAAAGACATCCACGCGGTTAGAGCTGCGGGCAAAAACTAGTAGGTATATAAAAATAATCTTCCCTTGGTCACGCCATCAGGCTTGAACGGCTGGACCGATTTAGCTAATTCTTTTTTTAGAATATTCCTGGCAGCACGAGGATGGTTCTTACGCAGAAAAAAAATTAAAAAAGGGTTAAGGACGGGATTTGGAACAGAATTCCACGCGGGCGACGCCGCAGGCATCAGCTAGTTACAAATAATATGTAAATGTACAAACAATTCGAATTTTATACTTGTAGAACTGGATAATATTATTGTATATCGGCAGGCTAATGAAAATAAGTCAAAGCCAATCGCTTCAATTTCAACTCTAAAGTGCACTTTTTCAACCTCATCACTCTTTTCACACGTTGACAATGTCATAAACTACATAAATTGTATACCTATTTATGTCAAACGGACTCGTTATGTTATTACATTTCACGTACAGATAGTAAGACCTATGTCATTAGGAAAGTTATATTGGTGACATAATCAGTCTAACTTGAGGGTAAGTAATAAAAAATGTAATTTATTGACTGAGAAAGATAAAGTGCCTGTGTTACTTGTTGGGAGGGAGTTGCGGCGGTAAGGCCCATCATGGGGGAGTGGCTAGAGAGGCAACACGGTAGCCTCTCGTACCGTCAGACGCATATTATCACCGGGCACGGTAGCTTCGGGCGGTATCTGCATCTGATGGGTATAGAGCCAACGCCCGAGTGCCATCACTGCGACGCGAGCGTGGACTCGGGGCTGCACACGCTCACCGAGTGCCCGGCGTTTGAGACGCCGAGGCGGGAGCTTGTGGCGACCCTGGGGGTGAGAGTGCTCACGCTCTCCACCCTGCTCGCGGCGATGGTCCGCTGCGCGGATGCGTGGGCGGCCAGCGCCTCCTTCTGCGAGCAGGTCATGCTCGCGAAGGAGACAGCAGAGCGGCCGCCCGTCATCCTAGCAGAAGCAGGCCACCAGAAGTAGGACGATGCGCGCCTCCCCACACCGGGGTAGAGTCGGGGACCGCGTGGTCCCCCCCTTCCCGAGGAGGGCCAGACCGAGAGGGATGGCCCTGGGTCAGCCGGGGTGCGAGGGATATGTCGCATGACAACCTCACCTTCGGCCTAGCACTACGACCCAGAGACGGCGTGCGGTTTAGTCGGTTCGAGTCCGACATAACCTCCCCCTCCGGCTCCGGAGGGGTGGGTATCCGAGGGGATTTCCCGCACGTAAAAAAAAAAAAAAAAAAAGGGAGGGAGTCCAAGTCATTCAGTAATGCTCTGTTTGAACAACGGGTTGGTTTAAATTTGACTTGTTTACTTGTTGTTTGGTTTCAGACATTTCGGCAAGTTCTAGTAACGAATCCACCGGCGATGCTACTGTCCAAAGCTCCGATATATCATTCATCTCCAGTGCAGCTCCAAAAAAAAGCAATCGCGTTAAAAAGAAAGAAAATAAAGTAAAACGAAACACCGGCCAGTCTTATACAACATTAAAAGGAAAAGTAATTGCCAGTAGGAAAATGACGGAGCTTACAACATGTCGAATGAAATGTAAGGAGCGTATATCACTAAATGATAGAAAACATCTTTTTGAGGATTATTGGCGAATGGGATCTTATCTCAAAAGATCTACTTATATGGCCTCATTAATGGAGATCCACGACAAAGCTACTGCGAGGCAACGGGCACAAGATCCTAGCTGTCAAAAATCGAGGATAAAAACTTATAAATATTTTTTATTAATTTACGGTAAGCGTGTGCCCGTTTGTAAAGGATGTCTACTTAAAACGTTAGGTGAAAGCGAAAACTTCATAAAAACAGTAGCTTCAAAAAAACTTAAATCAGTCATTTAATGAAAAAATGCAAATAATAAAGGATATTATTTGCCTTGTTTCTAAAAGCCATTACACAAAGAGGACGTCGAGGAAGCATTTAAGTTCATTTAGTTTTTCGAAATTACTTACGTTTTGTATTGTTTCATTTAATTTTAATATCAATAGTTTAAAATATACAAATTCTTATAAACATATGTCAGAAATACGTGCATATATATGCGTCTGAATGACAAAGTCACAAATATTTTTATTGGTTGTACACACGTTGGAATTATTTTTGTTTATTCTAATTAATTAATAAAACTTAATAAATATTTGTTTCTTTGTAACACTGTTTTTTGTTGTTTCTGAAAAGTGAATCTTTTTGATTTATGTGCTTAAGTCTACCTGTGACAAACAATAAATTGATTTTGATTTTTACACATATTTACCATAGCTAGGGCCACAAAGAGCACCGATGTAAGTCAGAAACCAAACCAGGATTCACAAATACTTAGTATTACCCAAAATGACCGTAAATATTGGGTAAGTACTAAGGAGTAACATCTTTACCTTCAGCATCACTCCAGGACCTCGGTATCCCAAAATAAAGACACTCAATTTATCCGCGGTACAGTCTACCAACTAAAGCTAAATTGATTTAAATTAGAAACCAAAAAATGGCCCATAATAGTCGGTAATAAAGGGTAAAATCTATAGTTTACCACAGGGGCACACTGGGCACCAGCCCAAGGCTTGTCATGGTGCCCCAAAATTACATTCATATTTACACGGAAGAAAGTTTTCTAGCTAAAACTAAATTAATGTAAATTAGATCAGATAAGATTTACATTTTTAAAATGGCCCCAAATATTGGGTACTAATTAATCAATAAGCCCATTGCAGTCCACTGCCGGACATAGACCTCTCCCAATGCGCGCCATTTCGTTCGATCCTCCGCCTTCCGCATTCAGTCTTTCCCAGCCACCTTTTTAAGGTCGTCAGTCCATCTGGCTAGGGGGCGTCCTACCTTCTAGGACTCGTCTGCTCCAGCGGATCAGTCCTTCGACAGACGTGGCCAGCCCGTTGCCACTTCAGCTTGCTTGTTCTACGAGCTATGTCGGTAACTTTGGTTCTCGTTTGGGTACTAATACTAATAGATACCTCCTAAGTGTATTTAAAAGCAAAAATATAATGTCATGTCTATATATGTTAAACATTAAATATCAAAACTGATTCTATTTCCACCTTTTAACTAAACTAGTGATTGTGGTCGAAGTTATACTTGACGATCGTTTCACCGAGGGTCCAAACCACGGCCTTACAGTCGTACCGATTCCTCTGACATCGCCACCGAGTCATGCCGTTGTTGTTAATTAGGTGCCTAAGGTAACATTGTTCGCCCACATACAGTTGAGGTCTACCGTCGCACGATATCTTCAATCGAAAAGCTGTAATTGTCATTTTCTTATTTAGGCAGGCATATCTGAATATTTTCATTTTATATGCGGATTGAAAAAATAGTTTTAATTTATGACTATGGAACAACATTTTTGGTAATTAAATATCATGAAATTATATTTACAAGTCATGCTTCAATAATCAGCGAAGAAGATGAGAGAAAAAGAAGATGAACAGCGTGAATAAGCAAACGGCATGATAGTGAATGCAAACCAGACGTAAGTATGGGACGAATAAAAAAGCGATAGAATGTAGGTAATCTAATAATTTAAAATAGTTGTGTAGAAAGAGTCTCAGAGTTCGTTGTAAGTTCCTGGGTAGGTAAATTGATGTCAAGGGAAATTTACCTATATGGTGGCTAAGATTGATAATTTTAGACACACATCAGTGCATACAGGTGGTGCATCTGTGAAACAAGTTATATTTGCTGACCTATCAAATATAACTTGCTTCACAAATGCACGGATGTACGTAGCAGGAGGTTAATAAATAGAAGCTACATTTTTACAAATAAAAGCGTTTCAGAAATACTCCCATAAGTACCAGTATTTAAATTCAAGCACCGTGTGAGAGTAGATTCACATAGTTGGCTTGTTGCTCCTTCCAATCTCGAAGAAAATAATGTTATGAAGACTATAATTATGAAATATTTTATTAATAAATAAATGCAACACATAAAATCCTTACACTTAGGTATAAAATTGCGACGTAACTAAGATTATGTACAAGTAAATACGTCATTTCAATTAGTGGAGAACTGTATCTTATATTCTAACATAAAATTTAAAAATATATTATTACGTACTGGTAACCATATTGAGACTCTTGCCTGTAACATTTGTAACCGATCAACCAAATGTTCGATCAACAAGTAGTTTTTTTTTTGTAGCGAAATGAATGGAACTTTTTAGTAACTAGTGATTCTGTATAGCAATAATGTCTTGCTATGCAATTCTCTAAGCATAGGTACAGCGTCAAGCACATACGCACATACACAGAGCTTGTCATTGGTCGGACAGAGTGAGTGACGTCACTGGAGATCGACCAATGATATCTGTCAAGGTTGTCGCAGCACTTTGCTTGATGCTGTTTGTTTAGAGAATTGCAATCACCAGATCATAATATGTATAAATGTCACAACACCGTCATCTACCCTATTGAATTAATATCGCACCCCGTTACTCTGCTAACTATTTACATATGGCGTCTACACCTATCCTTTAGCAGTAGATCTATTTATTAAACATATACACAGCTATCAAAATGTTAGAATTTAATATACCTAACTAAAACAATATTGAGTATTTCTTGTTAGTATATTGAAAGTTTGAAATTAATACAATACGCTCATACAAAAAATCACATTAGGTGCTGAACCGACACAAACACGATTAATGAAATAAACATGCTTCACCTATTAAGCGCGGTTTTTAAATAGACTGAGGCTTCATATTTGTTCGCGTAATTTATAAAAGTTGAATTAAAAGTTATCCAGCAACAGTACTTACATGATTCAAACATAGACATATTATGTTAATACCTATCAATAATGCTAACGCCTCTTCAAAACATTGTATATAACACTTTCTACAGATTAAGCCTTCGCTATTATAATTTATACATAACAACAATACATTCATACAAAAGCACAAATAGCTGCCTTAAAACAATAAAATATACTTGACAGATATTGGAAGACTGGATATGTATAAGCGACAGATATTGAATTTCGTGAAATACTACCAGAACTACTTTCCATCGCTGAGCAGCTATTCTTTTTCATCCTAGCGTTAATCCCAGTCGCATCCGAAGTTATTAACTTGGGAGTCTGGGGTCCGCTTTTTCCAGTCCAAGTGCGGATTTGGCTAAACTTCGACATTTTCTGTGAAGCGACTGCCATCTGACCTCCACAACCCAAAGGCGATATCGAAGCATTGCAGTTAGACCAGATGTTGGACTTTTGAGGGCTCCAACTACCGGTAACGACTGCTATAGATATTAGTATGGCTCCGAGGCACGACCAGACCAATGCAAATACCCATATTCATGCATACAACTATTTGCACTGAGCGGGGATCAAACCCGCGCCTCCTGCGCAGCGGCCGCGTTCACTACCGCTACGCCACGGAGGCTGAGCTGAGCAGCCATTAGGGATCCTATAATCTTGATTAGCATTAACTTAAAGTCGAACGATTGAAACATTTCATTCCTAAACATATAACTTTAGTCGGGACTTTAAATTTTGACTAAAAGTTTTGCAAAAGTGTTTTACAGAACTCTTTTGTAACAAAAAATAGATAAATTAGGAAAAAAGAAAAAATAAACTACGAACAAATGGGAAGATTTCAGAACGAATGTGTAATATAGTACTTTTTTATATTTTACGACAAACATGCTAAGTTCTAACACTAACGAACGCTATGCGCGAATATTTACATTTATTTACATGCTGACAATTTTTAGGCTACAGAAGAATAAAACAGTTATATAGGCAGAAATAATATACCTTTACTGTTATACCAAATGTCGATTATGTTCAGTAACATTATGCGACTTTAAAAAAGGACTATAAAGTTTACACCAACCAATACGAAACCATTAAATTGACTTATATCAAGATGAAAAGTGAGGTAAAAACCCTTAAACCACGAGATGCCTTAAGAAACGAACATTTTGTACGCTACAGTTTTGTGCAGGGTATCACGTTTCTAGTTATTGTTAAACTATTTTCAACCCGTATTCCGCCAGGTAGACCTATCCCGGGTAGAGCCGGTTTATTTCAATATTCTCCAAAGCAGGTGCGCTTTGGAGAATATTAAAATATACCGGCTCGTAATTTCACTGATGCGACCGAATATTGAAATGAAAAAGCACCATGAGTCTGCGCCTGCTATCAGGAAGTACTATACTATATATTATTATATCTTTCCTATATCTATTATTATCTCATTATTAAGTCCTGTTTAGATTTGATCGTATCTGTTATTAATATTATAAAATAGAATTTTTCATAATCATTTAAAAATAATAATTCAATTATTATATACAGGTAATAAAAAATAGTTATTTATAGAAACTGTTACTGTGTGTAATGTGGGTATCAAAACAAATATAAACTTCTGAGATTTTGCTTTGATGGTAATGTTTTCTTACAGGCATTTGACTTTGTTGAATACTTAATAACATTACCTCAGTGCAATTACGGAAAGAATATCGAGAAGGTTAGAACAATAAATTAACGTAAATAACGTAATTAACAGACGTACTAAGTTTAATCATATTTCATTTGTATATCATGGCAAGTGTTGGCGTTCATAGGCCTAAATTGTGCGAGTCCCGCAAGGAACAATCGTAGGCCTCCTTCAGGGGTGGTTATGCAAATCCGTAAGTTTGACTATTTGTGAGCCAAAAGTGATGGCGATGGCTCTGCACTTGTTGAAAGACTTGCAGCATCGCCACCGGGTCCTGCCTCGTCGACTGATGTAATGTCTCATGAACCGATTGCGACCGATCATAAGAACCTGACGACCGTTTGATTCGGTGAAGCTCGCCAACTGAGGTGGGCCTAAGATCACCGTGCCTATAAATGCCAATAGAATTTATTATTATAGATTCCTATGAAAGGAAATGATTTCCAATGACAAAATATTTCAAAAGTATCCACAAGAAAAGGCATATCAAATTAAAAATATTTTTTTATTAAACAATAATAATGTCATTAATTTTCCATATAGAGATCATACATATAAGGTGTTACACATTTTCGCCTTGTAAGATATCCCCCCTCCCCTTGTTACGCTGTCAGACATTTACTGCACCATATATCTACAGCCTTACAAAATATAACATCATATAACTTAGATGTTATTTCTCGGATTTGAAGGAGTTTTAAAGTATATCACCCTCATCTCTATTTTTACGAACGTATTTTATAATATACAGGTTGGAAGATTTTACCTTATCTGGAGGGAAAGTACTCTAAATACTGGAGATAGCGAATTTCACTCAAAGAAACCATTCCTTTATTTTAAAAAGGAAAACAAAACTGCATTCATAGATTTTTGAAAAGCTGCTTGCCACACCTTTTTACGCACTTTTAGACTTCAAGGATTTCCTTTCATTTCATTTACCATGTTTGTTAGAGAGATTTGATCCTTATGATTGACCCTATCGATGGATAACATAAAAATACAGGATGTTATTTTTTTAGAGTTTTAGTCGGTTCGATTACCGGGTGTGGCAAACGAATTTTCGGAAATAAAAATGCATGTCGTTTTATTTCTTTTTAAAAATAAAGGAATGTTACCTTTTGATTGACATTCGCTATCTCCAGTATTTAGAGTATTTCCTCTCCAGGTAAGGTTAAAATCTTCCACTCTGTATAATCCCTTAAGTATGTGGAATGTATAATATATTATTTACATTTCTAATGTTTTAAATAAATAATCATCGGCTTTGATCGTCGAATGTATTTACATTTCAACCGAAAATATTATCGACTCGAATATTTTGTCTGTCTCATATTTTAAGTAACATTTTTTATAAATATATAACCATTTTAACATTTGGTCTTGGAACTGTAATTAATTATAAAATAAAAACATTTTACCTATACTATAAATTGAAGCATCGACCATAGCTCGCTATGTTTCGCTAGTTGTCATTAAAAAAGCACCACACATCATAAATTGTTGCATGCAACTTTTGGACCACAGCAGTTTGTGTGATATAGAAATGTTTCAAAATATTATGCGGTCAAAAGGCCGTTTTTTGACATTTGATGCCAAAGCGAAATTTTATTTATAATATTAATGTATAATTAAATTCGGATATAATAGTAAGACTATAAAATGGCTTCAATAGACGTAGAAGATGTAGACGAAAACAAGAAGACGTAAATTGAGGGTGAGACCTTATTTAGTCTCTAGATGTCATTGTATAACAAGAATTCAAAATAGAAGATTGATTTAGCATGCATAATTTGTTCCGAATCTTACAAAGAGAATAATAATGACTACGTTTATCTGATTTTAAATATCTAATTTCAATGATACACAAAACGCGACATAGCAACTCTGCTCAAATGTCGCGAATTTATATAATCAAATATGTTATGAAAAACCATAGAGACGTAGCGATTTCCATGTTTTATTGTGTGTTTTTAGTGAAAATGTTGCAAGAAACATGGGCTCTTCGGGTCTAAAAAGGCCACATTGAGCGATTCTGCTAAAAACGAGACTTATGACTTTCCAGTAGATCGCAGAATCACAGTAATTCATTACTAAGCATTCCAATTTTTTGTAAATATCGCCGCATGACAAATATTATCCTAAGACGATTCCAATGAAGTGGCCTTTTTAGATCTGCTGGACGAGGCTTAAAAGATAATAAATTCAAATTTATAATCATGTGGATTACAATCACCATGTGACAAAGGTACAAAACTGATAATAATTTACATGCCTATTTCACTAAGGCAATAAACAAAACTCACTGACACTCTTTTTGAACATAAAACGTACATAGTAACAATAACGTTGGAACACAATTGTTTAAATAATAATAATAATAAATTTTCTTCTCAGCTTTTTTCATCTGAATCGTCTTCTTCGTCGTGCGTATGACAGCTAGACTTGATTAACCTGGAGCCCATAGTTACCGCTGTGCCTTTACATCCGTTGTGTCTCCTTACACATCTCCAAGATACCCTTTCCCCATGAGTATAATCTTGACGGTATTTGTACCCATCGTGGAGCAAAATCGATGCTCCTCTTCTACTCCGTGTAAGTATAAAAGCTCTGCTGTCTGTAACGGATGCCCAAACACTATAATAAGGAGGATAAATGTAAATAACCACTTTTTATTGATATTTCATTCAATTGAATTGAAGTTTATCATAATTATATAACAGTCAAGATTGAGAATCTATTAATAAAGTTGAACATCTATAAAGTTAAGAATTTGTTAAACAATTCACAAGGAACGATAAAATGACAGACAATACTCTCAAATCCTCTAGTATAATACATACATTGATTACTACTACAACTTTAAACATTCATATTTCGGAAGTTAACTTAATAACGTCAATAATAAATTTGCTATTAACGTTTGCTGAGTAAATTAATTCTTTCCTCCGCTTTTAAGTCCTGTGCCATCAATTAGCGGCTCATAATTTCTATATTTTTGCAGTGATCTTTCGACTTTATTACTTAAGATTTGGAAAGTTTTTAGAAACATATCGCGACACACCTTTATGCCATTTATTTTATAGATGCGATAATATTGTTTAAGGTACTATTTAGTCCTAGGCACATTATACTTGGTGTAACTTCCTTTTTTAAAGTATTCCTTAACACACGCTACGATGTATGATAACTGAGCGTTATAAGAATCTAGTTTAACAAACTTATCAAATTCTTCTTTCCTTTCGTCTACTGAAATCAAAGTAGCGCAATTTATCGTACATCTACATGTATAGTCGATGAAAATTTTGGGCCTTACTATTCTATTTTTAGTTATGGTATATTCCAAGTTATTGTGATATTTTCTCTCAGATCTGAATTGGGGATGTATTTGCTTACGTTCCCTTTTAGGATTACCGGTAGAAATTTTAGATGGTAAATTTTCTTGATTTACGTTTGACCTTTCGTCTTCAGTTATTAATAGTACTGGCTCTATTGATACTTCAGTAGTTGATGTTGAAGGATATGTAGTCTTCCAAGAAGATACATTATTAAAAGCTAAAAGCTGAAATAAATTATTTGCTAGAATGCAGTTAAATAACGTGTTAAAATATTAAAATAATCAGTAAAATCATTTTTAAATATATATAACATGATTTTTATAAAAAGGTAATAACTAATAACTCTTTATTGTTCACCAAGGATATAGACAACAAATCAGAGGTACAGTTTATGTGGTACATAATTTGCGGCCTTATCGCACTTAGGCAATCTCATACAGGCAACCATACGATGGAGAAAAATACAGACGAAAAGATTTGGGGCAGTTAAATGTGTAGGACTTAGATTTTTTTACCGTACCGTATTTTTTTTTTTGGTATATATAGATACAATAAACATTTTACTTATTAAAACCAATTAAGTACCTACTTTAACTTGATTTTTGTAATATATTAGGATATCTGGAAGAATTATTAATAATAAACAACAATAATATAAAACGTTGTTTACCGATATTAACATGCCATTGCCCCCTTGTATCTGCCTCTGACTGCAAGTAACCATATTGTCGTTGTTTCAGTTCAAGCGCAATATAAACACTACTCCATGTATAATATTTAAAGAAATAAAAAGGCCATTCAACATTCAGTCTCAGCTTTTCGCATCCTAGTCTTACTCTTCAGCGTGTGAATGGTCGGTAAATTTTATCAGCATATTTGCTAAAGTGATAGCCACAGCTTTGCAGCCGTGTTGTCTTCTGATACACCTCCAAGTCGTTCGCTCTTTATGCGCGTAATCCTTGTGATATTTGTATCCATTATGGAACATGATGTTACCGCCTCGTTTACTTCTGATGAGATAATAATTACTGCTTTCTGAAAAGCAATGTTGGTTACTTCATCACTATTTGCAAGCAATTTTGCAGCAATAACTAGGAAGCTGCATTTCGTGTAGTTTGTTCGATTTCTGGCCTCTGGGTAACGCCACCTATTTATCTTACCTTTTATTTCCCTCTTCCTCACTAAGTGCGCTTGTGACACTTCTGAGTGTTACAAGTGTCCCTACTTTATTTATAATTACATAAGATGTGCTGATTCAGCAGCATTTATCATCATAATTTCAGTGTTGTGTCCCGATTGCATAATTGAAATTATACCATTTTACGAAATTCTATCGCAATTAATGTTATTTTATTATGAACGCTTAAGTCTACCCAGCACGGGCTGCTAAAATGTACCGAATTGTGACGTCGAGGTCAGTGGAAATAATACATTATCACACAATTAAATTCCGTAAATTCGCAAGTATATTTAAAAAAAAATAAGTATAGAAAATTTTGCTTAACTTTACAAAATTTGCCAAATGATGCCGTTGCCCCATCGCATCCGTCCCTGCTGGGCGATACTCTAAGCATACATAAAGCGTCGAGCACAGTCTTGATAGAGATAGTCATAGGTCGGACTTGGTAACGTCACTGCAAATTGACGAATTGTCATTGGTCAATTCCGATGTCATCTCTATCAAGTCTGTCGCAAAGCTGTGCGACGCTATATGCTTAGAGAATTGCACAGTTGATATTCTTACTCCTTAAGTACAATTCGTGTTTGCATTCTATTCTTCCTCTCCAGCGTGTGTATGGTCGGTGAAATTTACCAGTATATTTTCGATAGTAATAGCCACAGCTCGACAGCCATAGAGTCTTCTGATACACCTCCAAGATATTCGCTGTTTATGCGCGCGACCCATGTAATATTTATACCCATTGTGGAACATTATTTTACCGCCTCGTTTACTTCTGATAAAGTAAAAGTTACTGCCCTCTGAAAAGCAATGTTGGTTACTTTGTCATAATTTTATAATTTGTAAGCTGCATTTTGTATGGTTTCTCAGTTCTTGGGAGGCTTCAGCTATTTATAACCCGCGACGTTGACGTGGGGTTCAGATAAAATTTCGCAGTGCTTTACTAGTTAGGGGTCCCCCGACATAACTTAAATCAAAATATTATTAGGTATATCAAAGTTAAAGGTCAACACGATTATTTTGTTTTATTTCCTGGAAGTATTTTTTTCGTCGGGGTTTTTAAAATTTTAACTAAATATTTATTTTCCTTTATGTTCCTCTTCGTCTCTGCAGGTAACCGCGCGTTACAAGCTTGCATATATCAATCATTGTTTATTTTTAGATGGCCAGATTTATTCAGTAGCATTTTTCATCATGATCTCAGCGTTGCTGCAGTCCCGATTGCCTCCGAGGCTTTGCCCTCGGAGCCCGGGGTCCGCTTCCCCACATCTCCATTACATTTTTTTTTAAATATAGGACACGTCAACTTGACTTCACCTCGGCTCGTAAGCTGAAGGCAAACTTTCAGGAAAGAGTGTCACCATTACAGACACGTACCGTTAACAATGGTGCCACTCAGCTTGACAGGCTTATCACATGTTTTTTCACGCCCAGCCTAAGGGACCCGGGACTGTAGGAAGAAGGAAGTACCTATTGTATTATCTTGTCTTTTACAGGAGTCTGTTTGCCGTTTGTTTGTTACATCTTGATGTATTATTTTAAAGTCATATGTATCAGGGGTCCGAATAAAATACACGATGACTTAATATGTCATTAAGTATTTACTGGAATAATGAATATGACAGAAACGCAGCACAGTAAACTAATCCTTATTCTGATTGTATTAGTTGCGAGAGTAAAATACATGGTAATTTACGTCATTAGGTAAATATTGAATACATTAATTTTCTTTACTGAATATTACAGAAATACAGCATTGTAAACTAGTACCTATTCCGATTGAAATAGTTACGAGTAATCTTTGCATATATGCGGGGTCGCCTTCAATAGTACAGTTCCCATAGTGGACGCCATTGCCTTGCACCCTTTGTGTCGTTTAATACACCTCCACGTGGAACGTATACCATGGCTGTAGTCGTGGTGGTATCTATAACCTTTATGGATCATATTTAATGCCCCTCGGGTAGTCCGTGCAATTTCGAAACTTTCATCTGAAATAAAAACTCATTTCTATATTCACGCCTGTAAATCCCCGAAGAGGTAGGTAGAAGTAACACCTATATTTCGCAAACTACCCACACCGGCAGAATTAGTGGAACACAAAATTATAGTCTGGGGAGGGATATGTTTAGGAGCTCGCACGGAGTTAGTGGTAGTAGACAGCGGAAATCTGACTGTTGATCGGTATATCAGGGCGAGCTGCGAAACATATTAGTTAAAGAATGGCAGAGGTTGCCCCAAGAAATCATTGACAACATCATTCGCAGCATGCCCAGACGGATGGAAACCTTAATCAGTGCACGAGGGGGAAACACTGATTATTAAATATGTTGTTGTTGTTTCATATTTCATTATTATTTGTTTAAAAATAAAGCTATTTTATACTCTCCTTTTTTGTGTTCCGCTAATTCTGCCGGTGTGTGTATAATTGTGCGTCCTACGTAATAGTGGGCTATTGCCCCGTCAAGCGAGCACTTTGTCATGGGCTGTTGACTGTCGTATGGAGAACTGCCTCATCCCTTAATCGCTTTCTATGAATTTCTATGAATCCCATGGGAAGACATGGGTTGGCCCGATTCTACCCCACCGCGAACTCATTCATAGTAAAGAAAATTGATCCTGAGTATTTAAAATCAATCATTCTTATTAAAGAAGCGTCGGTAGCTTAATGGTTAAGGAGTCGGCCTTACGATCGAGAGGTCCCGGATTCGAATCCTGGCCATTGCACTACCGACGTGAACCCATTCCTAGCACAAGCAATTTAGCTTAGTTGGAGGGGTTAGAGGGAATATTAGTAATTTCGATATTATCGGTTGCTAATATTATTTTTAAGAAAAAAAAAATCAAGTACTAATTTTCTTAAAGTTAATAGTTATTTCATGTTAAATTTAGATCACATGCATAGCATATTAAAATTATATGATTTCAACGTTCAAGTGCAATTATACTGTTATTTGCAGACCCAAGTTCGTCCTACTCGGTAAAATAGTGCACATACCGATAGCATGGCACCTACCGAGTACAATTGTATTTTCAAACCATCTGCGAATCAATCGAAATACACATAATAATTATGTGTGCCTACAAAATTTCATCTAACTCGGTTCAGTCGTTTAGGAACTATGTGACGACAAATACACGTTAAACTAAATTTGGTTACTAATAATATCAAATTCATCACGTAATAAATTATTTATATCTGGCGTTTAGGTCATATATTTGTAATAAAAGAAAATGTATAAAAAAATATTTATTCAATATTATAAAACTAAATCACAGCATTTTAGAGGATATATTTATATATAACAATTTAATTTGTTTGAATTGTTTACATATTTACTAAGGAGTAAGAAAACCAAAGAAAATGATAAGTTCAGTTTAGTTCAGTAAACTGAACTTATCGTTTAACCATTTTTTTTCAAACGAATTTTTGTCACTAACCTTCTAACTATATATTTAATATGGTTGATTTTGTCAATATGATGAATTGATCGAACAAATGAAAGATATATAAAAAAGTTATGTCCAAGCACTTATTCCTGAGTCATGGAAGTTACTATAGCAATTTCTTAACTTAGTGAGACACAAGTGAACACTGCAGGCGCGGCATTTGAACAATGTCGTCTTGTAATGACAGTGGCGACATCTGTTCGATTTCTCTGCCATATAAGGCAAGTGTTTAGCTCCGGTGGACCGAAATTTTTTATTTGGGACCGGAACTGACCCTTTTCGTATTCGTGACGTTCGGTCATCACTGTCATCAGAAGAAAATTCTGAAACAGTCGACGGGTTATAAAGAGCTAGCTCGAAAGAGATGGCCCTGGGTCAGCCGGGATGATCTGTCTCGGGCAATCACATCTTCGGCAACCTACGACTCACAGACGGCGTGCGCTTTAGTCGGTTCGAGTACATAACTTCATTGTAACGGTAACGACCTATACGTGGAGATTTTGCGCTCATTCAAAGAAGTATTAGTGTTAGTGCAAATTCCCCACCATTTTGAGGTAGGAATCTGTTGTATTTTAGAAACTTGATCTTTTTTTAAACGGAGCCAAGAATTGGTAATGGCGAAATCAATTACGGAGGTGAAAACTCTCTAGATAGAGACAGCAATACAGTCTGAATTTTCGAAACAAACCGTACTGTTTCGTACCGAATTTAGCATAAATAGAAATTAATGTAAATTACTTAAATTACAAATACTTAATCGCGATAATAACAATTACTAAGAATTTCATTTTATTTCCAGAACAAATAGCGTTAGATTTGATAAATTAATAGAAATTTAGAGGTACCTATTTACTGCGTCCACGGCAGTCTATAGTTTACCTACACTTCGTCCCTACTGAAGAAAAAATACAGTTCGAACGGAAGCTTAAAAACGTTATCCATAAAACTTATGTTACATCGTATTACACACTAGGCGTTTATAATACCTACCTATGATATTTAGGATTAGGCCAGAAGTACTTGTAATCCACTTTTATTCAATAGAATGCAATCAATGCAAACACAACATATTTTGATTTAGATTTAGATATTTTCATATTGAGATTAATTATAATTATCTGATCAGAATGAGTTTAGCTTTAACTATAATAATGCCATTTTCTAGGCAAAGACGGACAATGTTTCAATAGGTTTATTATTAAATAAAAAAAACTTATCGAATTAATCAACAATCATTTATTTATCAACTTCAACACGATAAGAAATAAATACCTTATTATATAACTATTATAACTTTATCATTCAAAAGGTAACTGAAGTGATTGTTACATAGTATTTCAACTTCAACTTCTTCAAAATGGCCTCTGCAGCAAATCGCCGCAATTGTTTAAATTGGCAAGTAAAATGTATTATAAAATTATTAATGGCGACACGCCAATGTGATTGGCGAATGGGATTTGACATATTTGACAGTCGTTAACGCATGTCAAATACGTCAAGTCCTATACATTCGTCATTCTGTTCCATCAAACGCCTGCTAGCGAATTGTCACTTGTCTAGAGGGGCAATTCAGTAGAAATGGGCCACCCTATCTCCTCCAGAAGGTGTAGTAGAAGGCGATCAAGGGATAAGACTATTCTTCATCCGACAGTAAATATAAAGCCCGTGAAAAATGCTTGCTCGATGGCAATAGGCTACCCCTATTACGGGGTACTGAAAATCATAGTTAGTGAAATTGTGTGCCTATCCCATTGGGAATTGACAGGCATAAATGTCTTACTAATATTACAAACGCAAAAGTTTGTAAGTATGGATGGATTTTGTTACTCTTTCACGTAAAAACTACTGAATGGATTTGAATGAAACTTTACAATAATATAGCTTATACATCAGAACAACGATTATCGATATTATAGCTATAACTGAGATCCACGCGGGCGGAGCTGCGGGCAAAATTTTGTAAAAGACAATTTAAGTAATTTAAGAAAATTAAATAACTGAATTTGCCTTTTTTTTCTCCCGATATCTTTAAGAATATTTTTTTCATCTCTATCTTTGTTCCTTTGGACAGAGAACATGATCATAGATATGACATCTTTGATCATGTTGTCTTTTCTTTTAAGATATTTCTCTCTTCGTTTTTCTTTCTCAATAGCAAATATTTTTTTTCGACATAGCGTTTTCTTTTCCATATACGCTGTAGTACCTAGCGTTGTTCTCTAGAGTGCAATATTTTCTTTGCTAAAAGTATTGGTTATCTATAACATATATATTTGAAACAGTCCAATGCTATCATCATCTATATAGCCGATTCTCAAACATTGTGTAACAATTGCTCTCAAGGCCGAATAGCAGTCGTTTTCATCATTTTTGAACACATTTATCATAAAGTTATATAGCAAATTGCACCAAATAAAAATCAAATTCATAAAGTAGGCCAAACCGTTTAGCTAAGACAGAAACACGATTCTGACTCGACCATATATCGAGAACCGTGTTTCGTATCTAGCTTTAGACAACAAAAAATATAATGTTAGATTGAATAAATAAAATTTGTTTAGAGAAAAAGGTGCAATAACAACTTAAACAAAGGTAGTATTTCTTCTTCAACCTAGCGTAAATTTCAGTCAAATTCGAAGCTTTTTAACTTTGGAGTCTGGAGTTAGTTTTACTAGTCTAACTGTGGATTTGGCTATCATGTACTAAAAGGACATAAATTCATTTCTATTAAAAAAGCGTACTTCACTCTTCAAAATTCTTTTTAATGCGAATGGTATCCAGTAATATTCAGAACTCGAGATCCAAATGTTGCAATAGCGGCTTTACATCCATTGTCTTTCTTAATACACCTCCATGACATCCTTAGGCCGTTGCTATAGTTCTGACGGTATTTGTAGCCACAGTAAATCATAGTTAAGGCTCCCCGTTTGCTTCTTATAAGCATAAAATCATTGCCTGCAACAAAAACTTTATCTATAAATTAAACTCAGAAAAAAAACTATATCCAAGATTAGTTTTTTTCTAGAGGGAATACTCTAACCACACACACACGTCCTGAATACTGAATATTTCCTTTTTTATACCACTTATGTGGCAGAAAAGCACATGACCCACCTTATGGAAAGTGGTTACAACGCAGGGGAGTCACACTTGTCCTTCTAACCCTGTAAAAACCTTCTAATATCCTTCTTGAAAAACCTCATATCATAGGCGCTAGAAACAACCATAGTTATATCCCTCAATTCGAGGTGGAGAAGAGACGCGAACAACTTGTGTCTGAAATCGAGACTACTCTCTCGGGAGTATCAGATTGGGGTCGACTTAACCTAGTCCAATTTAACCCCACTAAGACACAAGTATGTGTATTCACCGCTAAGAAACCCACTTTCCATCTCTTCGAGTATTGGGATCCTAGGTGTCGACATCTCAAGCGACGTTCAGTTCCGCAACCATTTGGAGGACAAGGTCAAGCTGGCCTTAAAGAAACTTGGAGTGCTCAACAGGGCGAATCAGTACTTCACTGCGGGGCAACGACTTCTGCTTTATAAGGCACAAATTCGGCCCCACATGGAGTACTTCTGTCACCTTTTTGCCGGAGCGCCTGCATACCAGCTTGGCCCCTTCGACTCATTGAGGCTCGTCGACAATCCCATACTCACAGGCGATGTGGAACCTCTCAGTCTCAGAAGGGACTTTGCCTCGCTGTGTGTGTTCTATCGCCTATACAATGGTTTGTGCTCAGATGAATTGTTTGACATGATGCCCACCGCTGCATTCTATCATCGCACCACTCGCCATAGGCAGGGAATTCATCCTCACACACTGCGACCGGAAATGGTGCGCACCGTGCGTTTTGAAAGGAACTTCATCCCACGCACGCTCAGGTTGTGGAATGAACTTCCTGCCGTGGTTTTCCCAAGCGACTACAATATGGGGTTCTTCAAGAAGGGTATTAGAAGGTATCTACAGGGTCGGTAGCAAGATTGTGACGCCCCTGGTGTTGCAAACGTCCATAGGCCACGGTAACCACTTCCCATCAGGTGGGCCGTGTGCTTGTCTGCCACCTAAGCGGCATAAAAAAAAATAGTTGATAGTTCATTACACAGCTTGAGCGTGCGTGGGATAAAGTTCCTTTTATATCGCACAGTGCGAATGCGAACCGTTCTCAATCATAATGTGTGAGACTGGACTTTCTATGGCGAGAGGTGCTATGTTAGAAAAAAGCTGTGGGCATCATGTCAAACAGTTCCTCTGTATAGGCATTGTATCTCCTATACATAATATACAAACATGTCTTGGAGTGACGCTGGATATGACGCCCTGGATTGCCCTGGATGTTGATTTTTTCTGATTTCAATTTATAGGAAAACACCTGACTATCATAGAGTTTCAAGTTTGGCAACCTGTCTCTGTGGCCTATGCTGCTGTGGTGATTGAGGTGGTCGAGAAAAAGTGTGTATGTGGGGTTCTATCAGGATCTTCGGGGCCCAAGCCACCCTCACCTGCTAACTAGTACACCCTTTAGACACCTGTTGATCGATGAATGTGGCTCTGACGCAGGTTTCCTGATTCCTCTGGGGATTAAGGGAGGGGCGATCAGATGGCACTCTTCATTGCTGCATAGAATTCCATTAAAATTAGGAATGTCAAACAAAAATCAAATATTTTGTTATTAATAATTACGATTTATTTCCATTAACAGAACTTCTTAACTTTCAATTTCATTGCTACTATAGAAGATTACATCTGTTTAGAAATTTCGTCTAGATACAGCATCAAAAATAATACACACTCGTCACTATTATTTATAAAATTGGTGTTAGCGATTTTCTATTTAAATATAAATCTATTAGTTTATATCAGGGCACTTGTTCAGCTTTACATGAATAAAGATATCGATTGTAAAATGCTTTATTTATTGCAACTACTACACATACACCGAGCTGACTTGAAAAGACTTTTACATAAATTTTAATGACGATGTTACCTGTATAACTGCAATAATATGATACTGTCTTCTTAAATCTCAGTAGAATGAAACTATTTAATTATAACATATTGGCTACACATGACAAATGAAAAATAAAACAAAAACAAGCATTATATTATTTACCTACAATAACATTTTCAATAGTTTTATCTTCAGGAACTTGATTACCACCTGGTTTCTCATCAGCTGGGCGATCAACATCTGAAGATTCAACAATTGAAGTGCCAACAACTGGAGTGGTGTCAGTGGCAAAAGTGCCAACAACAGTGTCAACAACTGAAGAGCCCATAATTGGAGTGTCTACACCTGAAGTAACAACTACTTCATTTCTAGTATCTGCTTTAAATGCTGGATCTGGATTACTCTTCGAGGTTGTCAACAAGTCTGTGTTTTGCCCTGTATTATCATTAGTAGGACCACAACCCATTTGTTCTAGGCTGGAGACTATTTTCGACCAGGTATCAGGCTGGTCCACATCAGTTACATTAACGTAATGATTCTCGTCACTATCATCTTGATTCGATTTAACTTCCTCAGCAGATACCCGTGTTAAGTGTACTTGTTCGATCGACGGTAGTGGAAGACTACTAAGAGGATTACCGAATATTGTTTCAGTATTTAGGAATGGATCTATTATATTACTATGTGGATCACTATTAACCATTACTTCAGGTTGTTTTTCAGTGGAGAGTGATGTGAAACTAAACGTATCCACTATATTATCCAATAAATTATTTTGCTGAATTTCTTTAGCTTTCTCTAGTTCAAGTTCTTCTCCGTCAGACAGAATTTCTATAGGAGCTTCGTCTCTTACCACTTCTATGACATCATCGTCGGAAAGATTGTCCACTACTATTTCAGTTGCAACATCATTTAAATTTAAATTCTCGATGCCTTTTACTGTACCTGAGATATCAAACAAAACACATATGTAATTATTTAATGATATTTCTACTAATTAACTATGACTATCAACTAACGAAGACTACAAATTAAAAAAAGGGTTGCTGGTAATTCCATGCTCACAAATGAAAATGTTTCTTAAAAATATATTTTATTAAGTTAAAAAACATTTAATAAACAAAGACCATTTTTGTATTATTAATATAGTACGTACAAATTCTTATTTAATGTGGTCAAGGGTATTGCTTTACACTATTGAATTGTGTTTTAATATGCATAATGACGTAACCTAAGGCTAGTATTGTATATATAAAATTATTAAATCGGAAAGATTTCATATAAGTGTGTATTACTCTTATTTCAAGGACATTTCCTGTCTTAACAGGCTAAATACTATTGTAAGGACCAGATTTGTCTGTCTATCTCTAACTTAATGCGTTCAAATGATTACTCGTGACTACTTGTGACTACATGGTAAAACCTAATTTGTTGAAGTTTTTGAGCAAAGAGTTGTGTCGTCATCAATTCGTCTATTACCCTGGGCTGATTGTATATAAAAAGAAAACCAGAGCAAGCATACTAGAGCTTTGCGTAAGAATAAAGAGCAGATAACTTTAAGTGGTCACTAAGACTGTCTTTATACCCTTGATCATTGCCATATTCTGGTAGATTCCATTATTTGAGCGTACATAATATTGACTTATATGATGCGTTAAAATAGTCACTTCCTAAAGAAACAAACACTCTTGCGTTCCGTGGGTAGTTTTTTTTTTTAAATATGGATGCGATAAATTCTATTATTTATTGTATAATCTCCTACACCCAGTTTTATAATACATTAGTATGAGTATGTTGATTAGAAACCAACATTCTACCGTTGATAATTCTAACATTACATTTGCAACGGTAAGTCGCTCTTTTAGAGCATCGCCAGTAGCTCCTCATCTCGTTTCCATATTCCCTGTGGAACCTGTGCCCGTTGAGAATCAGCACCTGGCCTCCTTTCATCGTCGAATATATATGGCCTGGAGAAAATATGTCACCTGAAAACAAACGGTTGATTATAACTCGTTTCGGATACTGATAAAATATCTAAATTCGTTACCCTCGAGGTAAATTTATCATCTTATGGATGATTGTATAACAAAGAATGTTTCAACTTATGCATAAAGTGTATAAAGTAAGGAAAGAGCACAATGGACTGTGTTGTGCTCTTTCCTTGCTTTACTTGTTCCTTAAGGTCTAAGATCATATTAAGCATAGGGACAAAATAGGGTCAATTTTTGAGTAATTTTCTTTGTTGTGATCGTATTTCTCCAACCAACCATAACAGTAAACTTTTATCATTTTATCATCGTTGATTCCGGCTCCACCTACAGTATACACTTTAAACCCTGCGATGTACAGCCCTGATCTTCCATAACTACGTTTACTTGATTTTTATGGGAGCCACTGCTGTCTGATCCCACAACCTTGAGAAGAAAACCTGCGACAGAATCACATCCGCTTACCAGCAGGAGTACCGGCTTGCGGGTGAGCTTGGCGTTGGAATCTTGGTGGGTCCTAACAGGCTCCCAAAAAAAATAATTCAAGTAGTTATTGATTTATTTTCTTAATGTCATCCACACATTAAATAAACAGAAAGAATCACGTAACATAACTATCGTAACTTTGTACAATGGGGTAACTGGAGTACGCTAGTACTTATTATCTATTCTGTGACTGGAGTGTCAACAAAGTAACAACCACTTCATTTCTAGCAAATATTTTCAAGGTTACAGAGACAATGTCAGGTGTCCAAAGTAATATGTTATTTTTAAACTATCGCGGTGTGAACTCATATTATTATATATATAATTGTTTATTTCCGAAACGTCGGCAAAAATAGTAAGTTCCGCGAAAATTATGGAAAAAGAAAAAAAAGGTAACTTCCATAATTTATCGCGAAAAGTCCCGAACAATTATATAAATACAAAGTAATAGTTTACGGTTTCAATTTACTACAAATCTGAGAGAATTCATCACATCATATGTTTACAAGATTTATTAAGTAGTTAGTAAGTATTGTTATAATAATTACAAAAATAACTATTACTAATGTGTATGATGCCCTATTACACCTAGGAGCTCATTGCCTACGGTGTGGACTTTGGCCTTGCACGGTGGATTCCCGTAGTAAGAAGTACAGTACCAGATCCCTTTGTCGCTAGCTGTCAAACTCTTTCTATTGTAGCTGTAGTTTCCTATGTGCATTATAATTCCGCCACGTTGTGATACCGAGAATTGGATCCCTCCTGCGAATGATCAATCACTTAGCGAATGGCATAGGCGTTTAAAGAATAGCATAGGCGTTCACCAGCATTTAATGAATGGCATTTTTGGCTCACTAAATAACAAATATGTTTATCGGCGCGTGGCTTATTTAGAGCTTTGTTTAACCATACTACCTAATTTAATTGGTTAGGAGTGTTTTGTGAATCAAGTTTATAATCTATCTTTATTTGGGTATGGTATTTACTATTGAGGGTGCTTTTTTTAATTTTTATATAGGACACGTCAATTTGACTTTACCTTGCCTGATGGTAAGCTGAAGGCAAAGTCTTAGGAGAGAGGGCCACCATTATACACACGTGCCATGTTAACAATGGTGGCACTCAGCTTGACGGCCTCATCAGATGCTTTTTCACGCCCCGCTTAAAGGACCCGGGACTGTAGGAAGAGGGAAACACGTGAGCTGGCAAGGAATTCCAGGTCTTAATTGTGCGACAAAGGAAAGAGTCACCGAACCGCTTGGTTCTTGAAGGAATGTTCTGCACCGTAGGCGGGTGACATCTAAGTCCTGCACGTGTCGTCCTGTATAGGAAAGGAGAGGGTGGGACTAATTGGAATAGCTCTTCAGAACATTCACCATGGTAGAGACGGTAAAATACTGCCAAGGAAGCAACATCTCTACGCAACTGCAAAGGCTCGAGGGTACTCGTGACCTCAGGATTTCCGATAATGCGGACCGCTCGTCGCTGCAACCTGTCGAGAGCATCTAATAAGTACTTTGCGGATCCATCCCAGAGATGCGAGCAGTATTCCACGCAGGAACGAATTTGTGTCTTGTATAGAAGACACCGTTGCTCCGGCGTGAAAAACCGTCTCACTCTGTTCAGGACTCCGAGTTTACGCGAGGCTGTTTTGATGATACTCTCGATGTAGTTTTTGTTATTTAGTTTACAGCGAACATCCATACCGAGGATATTGAGGTTATCCTGCAGTGGCAGTGGCGTGCTCTGAAGAGTGGGAAGGGGAAGGAAAGAAGATACCTTTGCTGTAAACGCACATGCCTGCGTCTTCAAGGTGACGCATGAGCTGTTTGTTAATAATGTGCTCGAACACCTTGCACAGCACTAAGGTGACGGCTATGGGTCGATAGTTGTTTGGGTCTGAGCGATCCCCCTTCTTGGGGATCGGCTGTACATTCGCCTCTTTCCAAGACGAAGGCACTGTACCAGAGCTGAAGGACAGCCGGTACAGCCGCGCAAGCATTGGGGACAACTCCGCTGCACATTTTTGCAGAACCACCGCCGGAATACCGTCCGGACCACTGGCTTTCCGGACATCGAGTGACTGCAGTACTGCTCGGACATCGCGTTGCCTGACACGAATATCAGGCATTGCATGGTCACTGATGGGCAGTGTCGGCGGCTCCATACCACAATCATCGACTCGGGAGTTGGCCGCAAAGAGATTAACCAGCAAATTTGCTTTCTCTTGCGGCTCATGGGCCAGGGATCCATCGGGATTGCGCAGCGGGGGCAGCGAAGGCTAGCAGAAGTTGGCTTGCACGGCTTTGGCCAGTCGCCAGTAACCACGGCTGCCCGTGGGATGCGCTACCAGCTCCTGACCAAGCCGAGCTATGCGCTGGGCATCCGCTTTGACATAAGCCCTCTTGCAGACCTTTGTGGCTCTGTTGTACGCCGCCTTGAAGTGGCCCACGCTGGGATCGCACGTAGCGCGCGCCTTCATCCAAACGCGGTGCGCAGACTGTTTATGATTAATTATGCCCCCATCCGAATAAGTTACGTTTGTCAAATGCAATGCGATTTGGGCAGTTGAGAGCCAACCATTGCAAGAGACGGACGTGTGGCTTACCTATTGGCTCGTAGTCTAGTTTGTTTCTATATAAAGCGTTTATTCTGTACTTAAGTCTAAAATGTACAGATAAGACAGTCTTTAAATGTGAATGTTGTTTTATTGGAAAGTTCCAGCCATTAATACGCTCACGAAGCTAAACGATAACCAATATTATTTCGAAGAACCATCATGTACTCTGACATATTTATTGGTAGTCTAGATTTCTTCCGAAAACTTATACATTTTCTAATAGCTTTTTAACATCTCATAGCCCTCGTTTTTCATACCTGTTATAGCTGTTTAGGGTTAAAAATCATTAGGATAATTCAGGCCATTAAATTATGTAAAACAGCTGGGTACAATCCTAATGATCTAAGTATGACTGAAACCACATTTTGTTACGCCATACGTTCTCTACCGCCACGCAACCTCTGTGACGTGGCGGTAGAGAGCGCGGCTGCTACGCAGGAGGTGCGGGATCGATCCGCGCTTAGTGCAAATATTTGTATGCATGAATATGTATATTTGCATTGGTCTGGGTGTGTTTCTATGTATATTATGTATGTATTTACAAAAAAGAAAAAAGTATCTAAGTATGTTTATCAGCATTCTGGATTCCATAACACAAGCTAGTTAAGCTATGCTTACCATGGGTCTAGTCAGCGTTGTGTGAAATATTGTGGATTATTTATTTATTTTTTATTTATTTATAAGAGATCCAAAAATTTTGTAATAATGAATTTTCAAAATAGACAACAATGATTTATTTTAAAATTAAAACATCAATCAACAAGATTAAAATACGATTGTAGACGTAACAAATTCCATTTCAGCGCCACTGGGTGATTGTGATCATTCTTTATATTGACAATTTCATCTTCTATTGTATGAACCTTGGCTGTGCATCCAGCGTGAGTCGCACATTTCCAGGTCTTCTTGATGTGATGTAAGCAATACGTTCTACAGATGAATGAGTATCCATCAACAATGAGATGACGAGTTCCCCTGGCTGAAGTTCTGAAGAAAACTGTAAAAACAATTACAATATATATGCAGATATTTCGAGAAATGAACATAGTTTTGCTATAATAATGCAGTGGTAGTGTATAAAACTATGATGGTCGTTTATCATTTATTATTTACAATTGTGTCGTATAATTTACGTGAATTGTAAACAGACATACCTATATAAAGACAGGAGAGAGAAGAAGAAAGGTAACGATAGCAGTGAATGTATCTAGCATATATAATAATCAAACTCATTCAAGAGCCAATATTGGTTGTATCCAAATTTTCCACTTTGGATCCAAGGACCCGCTCTCTTCATTAAATTTGGTTTATTTTGGCTTTTACCGCGCCGATCAACAGCCGTTTGGTCTCCTAACTCGTCCGTCCATCAGCAGATAAGTCATACAGATCGTATTTGTAAGATCTAGTCATACATTTTTACATATATCCCATTCTTTGCAAGAAAGTACTTTGGAGGATCATGATTATGGCCAGCTTGTAGGGTGCTGGCGCAAACTTTGTTCTCAGCCGTGTAGATCGTCGCTTTGCAACCCTTCAGCCTGTTGGAGCAGTACCATAACACCTTGCTAGAGCGTTTAGATTCTTTCTGCTTCTTAAATGTATACTTGTTATACATCAGAAGAGGGTGCTTTTTGCCCGGTATGAATTGAGCTGGGGAATATTTTAAAAAATGAACAATTACTGTATTATGCTTAGTACTGAATAAAAGATTTTGACTTTATAATTTCATAATATTCCTTTGGTCTCGCTCAATTGTAAGTACGTATCGCTATAGTCGTAAGATTCATAAAGAAAAAGACAAAATTATGTTTTTAAAAACTTTTATTATAGTACCTTTGTATTAAAGAACATATCACGAAGTCAATGTAGTGTTTTGGTTACCTGCCAGTTAACTTGATGGTTGTGCCGTTCGACCAGTCGGACCAACAGGAAGAGAAATTCCGTGTCGTCCGATTAGTTGGACAAAGCGGTCGGATCACGCGGTCATAGCCATCGTAATGGTCAAAATAAAACCAAATTACGAGAACATACTGAATTAAGTTCGCAGAATCTTTGTGAGGTCCCATACACCTTGTGTTCACATTTAATCATGAATTTTTACCCATAACCCATATTTTGTAACAATATACTTCGGAGGATCGTGATTATGTTCAGCTTGTGGGCTGGTCCCGCAAACTTTGTTCTCAGTTGTGTAGATCGTCGCTTTACATCCTCTATGCCTAGAGGAGCAGTACCAGAGAACCGTGCTTGACTGTTTAGACTCATTATTCTTCTTATATGTATACTTGTTGTACATCAGAAGAGGGTGTTTCTTACCCGGTATGAATTGAACTGAGGAAAATTGAACAGTTGCTGTAGGTTTAGATCGATCGTATCGTACACGCTGTACCGCGCCTTGGGTATCTGCGCGTCGAGGCGGGGGAAGTATCGACCAATCGACCGTTAGATTTGGTCAGTCCGCCACCAACGCTCAAGGCGATGTCTTCTTCGCTGTCGACTTTTTCTCCGCCACGCCGCGCTTAACTAGCGCGCGCTACAGTAGTTACGATCATACTTTAGCAAAGGTTATATCTACTCTTTTATGTTTTTAATATTAATTATTAAACCTTTGGAACACTAACACTTTTGGATGATAACTTTTCTATGCTGGTTAGCAGCGATAGTGCGTAGAATGGCACATCACAGCCTCGCGCAAATCACGGTAGTGGCTAACGTCGGATTGATTTGAAATTTCACCTTGTGCTCATTGATATTTAAAAAGCATGTTACTTTTTTGATAACACACATTTATTAACATCGTATGTAGGTATGCAACGTAATCAATTCGAAATCAAGGACAATAAAAAATATTAAAATTATACAACACGCTTTGATAGAAGATCAAATGGAAACGTAAAAAATAAAAAAAAATATATAGGTATATATATAAGACACACAGGGATTCTACGCACACGGACGCGGACGCAGACACGGATGAACACAGAATTATAAGCCTCTATCCACGGTGCGTGGTCCGCGAAATCGCGCACGCGTCTGTAGAATCGCGGATCGTAGAAAACGACCCTTAGAGCCAGAAAAAAAACTAGGATAATCAGGCGAAAAAATATTAATCAGTAAAAATCCATCGTCCTGTTTCGGTTCTCTTTATTGGGGGAGGGTGGTTGTGGTCATACTTCAGGTCCATTATATCGTCTTTGTAAATGTACGCGGCAGCCCTGCACCCATGGTGGATCCTCACACATCGCCACAGCACCTTACCACTTTGAAACTCTTTGACCCTTTTGTATACTTGTTTTTTAATTAACATAACGGGGTATTTCTTTCCCGTCGAAAAATATTCTATTTCTAGAAGAAAATTATTTGATTATTTTACAAGTATTGTGGCCTTGAAATATGTTCTCATGGGTTGCGGGATTTATTATTATTATTATATTATTTATTATATAGTTCAGTGACAAAAATAATGACGATATTTAAAAGAAATAGAAATTTATTGACGTTTCATAAAAAAATATCTTGACATTGACAAATATTATCGTAACGAGTTCTTAAAGAGTAATACAATACAATCTATTTAAATCTAAGACATATTATTTCTTTCACAATTTCTTATTGCTTTCCTATTCAACAAAACTGGACTACTATTTATTTATTCTTCTTCATCCTAGTGTTGGACAACTTGGAGTCTGTGGATTTGACTAAACTTGGACATTTTCCGTGAAGCGACTGCCATATGACCTGCACAACCCGAAGGCGATATCGAAGGATTGCAGTTCCCGTAACGACTGCCATAGATGTATAAATGGCAACCAGGATCGACAGCTTAACGTGCTCACCGAGTCACGACCAGACCAATGCAAATACCCGTATTCATGCATACAAATATTTGCACCGAGCGGGGATCGAACCCACGCCTCCTGCGGTCGCGTTCATTACCGCTACGCCACGGAGGTTGTCACCCATTTGCCTTTTATATTATTTAAAATTTCATATTTATCTTCAAATAGGATTTGAATTTGTTAAATTGCTATTTTATTACTTAATTAATCATAAGTCAAAGTCCACATCTATAAATAACTTTTATAATTTTAAAGGCAAGGCAAGGTCTAAACTTTTAAAGTTTAGACCTTGCCTTTCGAGTTTAGACTCTAAACTCTAATTACTTCGTTGTAGATATTTTTCTCGAAGTTAACAGTAGTTATAATTCTAAACTCGTATCTATTACGTTTTCGAGGCGGAGAACCGGTTATAATTTTGTAGAACATAATTTAATATTTTAAAAGGAAATTAAAAACGAATATGTTGACAAAGACACGTGAGAAATATTTCTTCTCACGTGTCTATGTCAACATAGTCGTTTGTCAAAATCACACGTGGTCAAAATTTGTATTAGGTCGTTACATATGAAATTGCCGAAATTTTCTTACAGATTCATGAGTTCGTTATTCCTGTAATTTATTAGCTATTTCCATTATTTATACTTTGTTTGAAAGTTGATTTCAAGATTTTACAACTGTTTATTAACTTTTGTTTTTATTGGCCGCTTGATAAATTAAATTCGATCTTTAAAAACAGTACTTTCTAAATGCTATCCATTTTGATTATAAATTTCTTATTACTTTTGCTGTCATAAGATAAGATAAGATAAGAAGCTGTCACTTTTCAAAAATGTAATAAAATTTGCTGTTAGCTTAATGTTGTCTCATTCATACACAAAAAAATGATAATATTTGGATTTGTCATTCCTAAAAAAAGTGCAAAAATGTTAGTACTGCAAATTGGGATTCCTCCAATTTCTTCAATAAAACGGCAGTTTCATATGTAACGCCCTATTATTAAGTTTTTTGACACGAAACTTAGTAAGAGAAATAAACATAGGTATTTATTGACGGCATACGTCAATTATTATAATAAAGGAACTGACCGTGTCAATCTAAAATCTTATATCGTAATAAACCAGTCTATAGCCATATGCCAGGACACGAGATTATATTCTTAACTACAAAATGTCATCTTAATTTGTAACCCATTTCCCCCCTTGTCTTGGATTATGGCAGTGTTCATCATAACTTGAAATGATCGTGTCCATTTGATCTAGTAAGGTCTTGACGAAAGCCTTGCAGCCGGTTCTGTTTCTCCTGGAACAATGCCAAAGAACGCTAGATGATGATCGCACCTTGAATGCGAAAGTGTGAGTTTTGTAAAGTAGTAGGGGATGCTTCCCTTTGCCTGATGGAATAAGAACTCCTGTAAATCAAGTTAAATATAGTTCAGAGGAAAAGTTGTTGAAAATACCATCCATATTGCCAGCAAGAGTGAAATGATTAAAAAAAATTAATACTCAAAATCTAGTTCGATTTTCATAGCTTACAATGCCTTTATTTTGATGAAATCTACACTTTATTAAAATATCATTGATATCATTATAATAAAATTACATGTATAATGTTATGAAATATAATGAACATAAATAGTCGTTAATGATACTTAAAAGTTAGTATATACGTAGTAGGTACTAGGAACAAATGTGTAGATACTTAAGGTAAATTATCAAAAACATCAACAGATAAACGTTGACATTAACTAAGAACTTACTAATATAAAATATCATGTCACTTAATCTAACTAAAGTACCAATTAATACGTAATTTTCTAAAAGAGGAATTTTACTAGTTTATTAGCAGCCTTTTTTATGGAGGAGTATTTTTGACTTGGCAAGTTACATTTTTAAGTTAAAATAGAGCCTCAATTTTTAGTGGAGAGAGCGAGAAATTATGTTCGACACTTGAAAATAAAGAAGTGTCACAATATTGTTTTCGTAAACGAATTTAGTCAGTCTTTTATAATGTACTGTGAATAATTTTATGTAAAAAACGTAACAAGCATATTGACAGCATTTTAATTTTAATTTTAATCACCTTGTAAACTACTAATACTGTAACAATTATATTTTTAATGGCTGTAAATAGTTATGATATGATGACATCTAAATCAACGTATTTTTGGACAACACTGTATTTTACCTGAATGAGTTTGTGTCAAACGTTTTTCCTAGCTCACTTGATAATACTCATTAAAATAATAGATACCTTAAATCGAACCTTGTGGCACACCAGGCCACAAATATTTGATACTGACTTAATTTTTACATTTCAAACAGGTATACATTTGAAAATCATCTAAAATGAAACCTATAAATAAAACATACTGTATTCTAACATATATAGGAAGACAACATTCCACTTAACTCATAAATTATTTGATAAAGAAATATAAAATGACAAAAGAAAACATTTCATCACAGTATAATAAATAATATAATAAATCATTTATACCGAATATACCGATCGTTAATAATAAAATATAACGAGGATTATAAAATAATATTGTTTCTTAAATATAAGAAACAACGTATCTCAACAATAATAATTACGTGGCAATTAAGATACCAGATCACGTACCATGAACTCTTAAAACAAGTTAATAATTAATTGATAGGCTGTCCTACCACCAACTGCATAAATAACTTTGTAATCCCATATAAACATATAAAATTACAAAGTTACATTTGCAGTTAGTAGTATGACAACCGTTCATTCATGGTAGCCCTGCTGTATCGTTCCAGAAACGCTTTAATGCAAACCGAATTATTATTGCACTCTAATGTATTTCTAGGTTTTTTCATTCTAGGCTCTAGGATTCTACTTTTGCGAGGCAAATCACTAAGACATGTATGTTAAATACAACATAATAACAACACATGTTCGATGGCATTACACGATGTATAGAAAAATAAAAATTGTACTGTACTTTCTTTCTTCGATTATGGCTTTATTCCTCAAAATTACACGCAGTTGATATTCATCTAGTGGAAATACTATAACTACCGTCTGCTTCACTGTTTATAGTAAATGCATTATGCAGTATTGAGATAAAATCAATGAATGCACCGAATAGTATATTACTTTAACTACCGCCATAGTCATTATCATCTTCATGATGATCATGATAACGCAATAGTTGTATTAAAGGTAATATTAGCTACTAACGCACTATGTAGCGATGCCTGGCACAAAGTGTAAGCAAAAAATCAATAGGTTCAAAGATTTTCTGATAGACTGCAACGGTAGATATAATCCGTTTTATTTTATCCACATACGGTACCTACTAGCAATAGTAGCAATACCATAAAATCATCTTCAAAATATGATTAGAGAATTTTGTTGCAATCTATATAAGAAAATGTAAATGTTTTGAATACAGTTTTATTTTTGCGTTTTTTATGTTACAAGTCAAATGTTAAAAAGAACTGAAACTAAACAAATCCTTATTGATTAAGACACTTTTTGACACTTTTCACAGTAGGTTTTAGCAATAGTATTTCCATCAAGTGCCATCATTCAACAGTATTGAACAATCTTAAGTTCTTAACGAATCATTGTATACCTTTGGTGCCAGGCTTCGGAGATAAAGGGTTATTTGGAAATATTTCGTCTATTAGTTCGTATCATTTGTATACATGAATTACACAAAGCATATTATTATTTCAAATTATTTTTTCAAATTTAAATTGATTTGAATATTTAGCATGAAATGTGTAAAAAAACTTAATTCAAATATTATTATAATAACTAAAATTACTAGTACCGCCTACATGGCAAATAATTTCCTCGCTAATACTACATCGGTAATAAGTGTAATAACTATATAAAAATAGTGTGGTATTTGATATGATTCGATATCAAATTGCTTTCTTCATACTTAATCATTGTACGATATCCGATGACCTTTATATCTCTGTATATACTGTCACGGGAGAAATAAATAGCATAGTTTCTTATCATGATGTAAAATGTTTCGCAACGACGAATTTGACAATGACAGCTGTCTACCCTATTAAGCTGCTCACCCATTCGTGGATTTAGTATAAGGCTACTAAGGGATACAACTACAACTCAGAAAATGTTGACCAAACTCAAGAAGATTCATTAACAATGAAAACTGTCGCCACTCAAGGACCCCTCGACCAATGCGACATTCTTCAAGTTCGGGCAATCTTGGAATATAGCTGTGTATTCATTTTGTTTGAATTTTAATAAAATATCCAGAAATAGCAATATTATGTTCTTAAACTATATCCAGAGGAAATTGTAAGGAGTTAAACTGTTTTTCTACCACATTGTCAGGTAATTTTGGTGGAGGGTGGTCGTGAGGCTTGTGAGTGAATGCTCGAGTCCCAATGCTTATTGCCGCAGCTCTGCAACCTTTTAACCTCCTAGAACAGTACCATGATATTCTTCCATCTGCATTCTGTTTTTGATAACTGTATGTGTATCCCCCGAGTAGAAGTAAAGGATGTTTGCCACCTCTCTTTGTCCACAGAAATGTGCCTGTGAAATAGCAATGTATGAGTTACTTTCATACTGGTACTTTCGGTGTTCATGCATTTAACAGGATATACAATAGCAAAATCATTAGTTATCGAAAACGTATGTTGAACGTAAACACAATACTCGTATATAATATTCATAACAGTTTAATAAACATTCGATAAAACTATATAACCACTTATAAGATTAATATACCATTTTATGGTTCTCAATTTTTTTTTATATATAAATTATCATATACAATAACAAGTTAGTAAAATATTTATCAAAGACACTAAATTCAGTCTTTTCAGCTAGTCATTACCCAAAATAATTTATATATTATGTTTGATTGCTTTGGCGTTCTTATCAATTTATAAAATCAATTGCTACTCTCTGATTACTTGATGGTTATCTTTCCTAAAGTTAATATGCTCTTACTAAAACATTATTCCTCATAACAAACTTTGGTTTCATGTGGTTATGGTTACCAGAATGATCGAGCACTTCATGTTTCATGCTGGTGAACAGTTTCGCCGTGCATCTCTTGGTCGTGCCAGGCTGTACCATAGTACATCTCCACTGAGCAACTTCATTTTTGCTGTTTTGTAAGCTGTAAGAGTAACTCTTGTAGATAAGAAGTGTTCCTCCTCTCTGAGATCGACCAAATGTTACTGAAAATTATTGGGTCAATTACCACTTCAATTTGTTATTGATTCTCGTTTCTTTTCCAAAACAGAAACTAAGACTTGACAGTAAAATTAACGAAAAAGAATTAGGCGTTTTAATAAAAATAGAATTGATATACTATAGAATTGAAACAACGTTGTTTAAGAATAACATTAACATTTTATTCGTGAATGCTTTAGAAATATAATAAGGCGTAAGATTAGGTAATATAATAGATCTTAACGTCATTAATTATTATCCACTGAATTTGTTATTTTCTTATGAGATTACCACCTACATGCAGCAAAAATACAATGTCCTTGCAATGTCTTATTACTCTACTATCTCATAAAACCTCACTTTTATTATACATAATCATGGTCACGTTTATAAATAATCACAACTTCTAACTTATTTCTTTATGCCTATATAAAATTTACAATATAACTATTTATTACATCAGACTATTTATTACATAATTGATAGTGTAAACTGTAAATGAACCCATAAAATACAGCTAACTCCACATAAATCAGTCATTAATCATTGTATTTTAGTCACTACATCAAGAGATTTTTTTTTCATATATCAGATACTAATCTTAATCTTGAAAAAAAAAAACATTTTTTTTAAAATGTCTACTAAAGTAAAAATGTAGGCATTTGTCATATCTTAATTATTCTAATCGTCTAAAAAGAAATATTTACATAGGCTTCATTTGCTTAAGGATTTTTCTTTTTTCACTTCTAGTGTAGGTTCCGTTTCTGGCAGTTTTGCATGTTGCTTATACAATTTTGCGCGAGAATAGTGACGATGTTTGCTTACATCATGATTATGCAGGTCATTTATTTCCTTTACGACGAGAAACTGTCCATCTTTACTAACACAAATTTTAATAAATGCTGGACATTGGTGTTGAACAATTTGCGTTATCTTTGCTTCAGACGCTTTTATATTTCTACCTCCATGTGTACACGTATACTTTAAATTGTAATATTTCAAAGATGCCTTGATGGGCTTTTTTATACCTTTCTTTCTACTTTTCTCAATAGTAACAGAATCTCTTCGATAAAATACGCAGTTAGTTGAGGCTTGATAATTATCAATTCTCTTTTTTAATTGCTTAAATGATTTAAATTTATCACCACACTTTAAAGTATCGTTTTCATTGTCACTACTATCTTCATTTTCATCTTCTGTTGAATGGGGCTTTATTTTTTCATCGTCTATTAGAAAATATTCATAATCGCTGTCAGCATTGAACGATGGTTCTGAAGTGGAATTCACATATTTAAATACACAGTATGCACAATTATATCGCCCGTTTGCGACATTTGTGTGAAAAAAAGAAATGATTTTACTGAATATGTTTTCGAAAGTTACATTGTGGTTCCAGACAATTAAACTTTTTGGGATTTAACGTTTTGTAGATTCAACTCCCTAGTCCATAAATGCCTATATTTTTTTTAAAGAAAAGAGGTCTAACATATTTTGTGTCTGTTGTCTATTTTTGGACATTTTATAACGCTATTAAATGAATGTAGCTTGTCATGTCAAACAGATTTTTATTTAAGTTTTCAATAGTAACATCACAATAATATTAACTTCAGTTTTAACATTAAAACCAGTCTATTAATTACTCAAACTAAATGACAAAATATCTGATAAACACGTTTTAATTAACGAATGAAATATTTAAACGAACACAGACACAGTTTAAATTCATATACATACAATTTGATGGATTGTAATTGAGTAATATAAAGCAGAGTGGGTTTAGTTAAGTGTATAGACATGAGCCAGCGTTTATAGATATTTTTTGGCATATCGGCTATATGCGTATGTGCACGGTCGCAGGACAGTTTATATTTCCTCCTGTTCTAATATATATGTATAGCAATGTTTGTGTGTAATTGTCTTCCAATACGAATCCTCGATCTTATACAAGATCGCTCCGATGTGGAATACTGCTCGCATCTCTGGTATGGCTCCGTAAAGTACTTATTAGATGCTCACGACAGGTTGCAGCGACGTGCGGTCCGTATTATTGGGAATCCTGAGGTTGCGAGCTCCCTCGAGCCTCTGCAGATGCGTAGAGATGTTGCTTCCTTGGGAGTATTTTACCGTCTCTACCACGGTGAAGGTTCTAATGAGCTCTTCCAATTAGTCTACCCTCTCCTCCACAGGACAATACGTGCAGGGCTTAGATGTCACCCGCATACGGTGCAGAATATTCCTTCAAGAACCAAGCGGTTCGGTGACTCTTGCCTTTGTCCTTGCCAGCTCAAGTTTTTACTTCTTCCTAACAGTCCCGGGTCCTTTGAGCGGGACGTGAAAAAAATCTGATGGTGCCGTCAAGCTGAGTGCCACCATTGTTAACATGGTACGTTTATGTAATGTTGACCTTCTTTCCTGAGACTTTGCCTTCAGATTACCATCAGGCGAGGTGAAGTCAAATTGACGTGTCCTATAAAAAAAGTGATATAATCGATAAGAAGTTTGATTTCGCGATCTTTCACGAGCTTTCATTCTATGCAATTCCAGTCAAAATATACAGATAAAAATACGAGAATCTAATAAATTTGACCTTAAAGGTTTGAATTTGAATGAAAAAATACAGGAGTCCAATCGATGGGGACTTCTGATATTTCCTTTATTAAGATGTATATGCGAATTTATGCAAGCTCACATCTTTATTTTGTCCGGATCATACGGAACATTTCTATAATTATACGCTCAACTATAAGGTACTTTCGATTAAATGTAGAATATAGAATAACTCCAATCAATTCACTGAATTTAAAAGCACGATTAAAAATAATATTAATCCGGTTTCAAGCTTTACATACATACAACTTTGTTACACTCCAAATACAAGACAAGATACGAAAGATGAATCAACAGATTCATTGTTGGATTTTTGGAAAACTATAAACAGAATGCTTCAGTTACGAAAGATAAAGTAGGCTTCTTTTGTTGTCACATTTTACCACATGTAGTTGTGACATACCAATTTGGTTAAAGATATTATAATGCATCAACTTGGGTATTTCTATTCGTTCTATCTATTTTGAAAAGGATGAAACTAGTCTTTATATACCCATAATTGAACCATCTTATATCCAATTCCCAAAGAATCAATAAACATTTGTCTACACGCCTCTATTGTTTCTTCCAGTCTATCAGGACTGGGACTATTATTAGAAGAATTTTTACATTTTAAAAGTAAAAATTCTTCTTGATTCTCGTCCCTGTACGGTATTTCTATGTTTCGGAACTTTAGCAATATGCGCACACATGAAAGGTTTTCGTTCATCCCAATTTAGACTCCAAAATTGTCAAAAAATTTGCTTCTGTTGCTCTTGGGTAAATTTTGAACATTTTTTTGTTTTCGAACGAATGCATGTGGCTTTACTACAGGTAGGTTTCATTTCACGTTGGCATCTAGGTGTATCTTGACGTATCTTATTTGATTCTACAATCCTAAAACCCGTATATGCTTTTCCTTCCATTCTCAATCTTTAATCAACTTCGTTTCGAATTCATAGATTCGGCCTTTTTACGTCTTTTTCTTCCCTCGTTAATATTGTGATTTCTTGAATTATAATATGTAAAAAATTCCTCCGGCTTTGATATGAATTCAAATTCCGCTTGGTAAAATGATCTCCGATCTAGGTAAGAGTGGACCGAAGTGCTACTAAATAAAAAATATTAACCTATATGTCTAAGTATATTGACATACTTATTTTTGTATACTAAACTAAACATTATTTTAAAGTTATAAAAATTTCGAAAACTCGAGAATTGCCAGGAATTATCGTTCAAAGAACAAAATCATAACTCAAGGAATCAGAGACCCTACTTGCGATCTTATAGTCCCCCGTGGCTACATAAATAATAATATATAAATAAATAAAAAAATATACAATAAAAGGCTTAAGATAGCCTTTTGTTGTATAATGTAACAACGATTTTTTTAAAATTAAATTCCGGTTCTGATGAAGATCCGCTGAGCTCTACTTTTTAAAGTAATAATATATACCATCAGACACATGATATTGTGGTCGCGCATGATTGTGTTCGCTAACATGTTTTAAGAACCGTCCATCGTTGGTCAGGTACAGCCTGGCCTTGCATCCTTTGGTGCAGCGATATCGCAGTTCAGTTCGAGCTGGTGATGGGTACACTGGGGCTCCATAAGAATATCCATTCCACATCTTAAATACCTTGCCGTTATATAGATGTATATCTTTCACTAGAAAAAAGTTAACAATATAGGAGAGAGATAGAATACTAAACTTAAATTTAGTTTTAAACTTAATAGTGATTGAAAGGGTTTATTCCCTGCAACAATGTGTGACGTTAGCTTTTTTTAACCAGTAACATTTAATATTTTGGTGTAATCGAATGCGAAAGTATTTTAAAATGGCAGTTGTCATGTAGTTGATTACATGCCAAATGAAATAGATGAGGACCATTACATGCCAAATTATATAGATGAGGATATGTAAAATAAAATAAATAGGGACAATTATATGCAAAATAAGAAAGATGAGGAGCATTAAATGCATAATAACATAGATGAGGTTTTAATAAAAAGGCGGTTAGACTGAGATATTTTTTTTATTTAGACACACAAATAACATCATAGCTTGTTAGGCTACTCTAAAATATATACCGTGTGTAGACTTATGATACTGAGGCTGTAGGTGATTGTGGTCGTTGACACTCTTCAAGAACCTGCCGTCGCTAGTGAGGTACAGCCTTGCCTTACACCCTTGAGTACAGCGATACCGGAGTTCAGCCCGATTCGGCGACACGAACACCGGGGCCCCAAAAGTGTACCCCTTATACATCTTAAACACCTTGCCGTTGCTGAGACGTATGTCTAGTACTACAATTAAAAATAATATAAATTTTTAAATCTGTAAAACAATTTTTTGTAAATAATTAAAGACGTGTCTGTGTGATATGTATATCGTCGTTTCATTAACAACGGATTGCAACACCAAAACTCAAATTACATACCGAAATTTAATTCCATTTGAAATCTTATGCCTCGCACTACTCTATAATTACTCTATAATTACAAGCAACAATGAAAATCAAATGGACATACAGCCGATTAAATTAGGACCTTGATAATCTTTAGAATTTGTCCAATCTCATATGAAACCATCTCATTGACAAAGAAATCGGTACACTGAAAAGAATCTTTGCTGACATTAAAAAATCCGACGAATTCAAAATCTTCTTCTTTCGAAGTCTGTAAAAAAATTCATTACGGTTGTACCAACACTGGTGCAAGGGACAAAACTTGAAAATTATAGTAATTATATCTTCAGCTGTGTGAAAAAAAAAATGTTCTCAGAGGAAGACTTGTAACAACAAATCTTAGGCAAGGTCAGATTCTTTTAAAGTCTATCTACCTTATTCTCATGTATGTTCCATTTGAAGTTAGGTAGTATTTAGGCGGTGGATGAGTATGATCACCCACTGCTTGTATGAGGTGGCCTTCCAAAGACACAAGCAAATAGGCCTTGCATCCGGAACTACACCTCCACCGGCGTCCTGTTTGTGTGTTGAACCAGAAACCATAAGTATACTTTTTGTACATGTGAAACATCTTTCCATTAACCAATGTAATAACTTTGAAATCTGTAATAAATGAAAGTTTAATTTATTATTACTTTTGAGTAACAGCTGAAAAGCACAAAAGTACAGTCCCTGCCGCCACTGATCAGTTTTGCGTGAAGCCTTATAACCTACACTTAACAATAGTTTAGTGCACTAAAAAGCTGAATCTAGCTGAAATAATGATAACTTACACATGAAAGAGATTTATTGTTTTCGAAAATTCCGACAACAAATGTACAAATAATTAAGAAATAAATAATATTAATAATAGCCACGAATCATTATGTGATTTTCATAATATGTGTCGACCTTATAAGATTTTTAATTCCTTTCGAAGAAAACTACAGAACTGTTTATCACATATCACTTTTATTAGCACACTGCTCAAACACGCACATACACGCACTACAATGTTAACACAAAAGTATTTGATGCAGAGGCATTCTATTATTAAAATATACTAGAAGAATAAAAAGAAAAAAAGAAAGAAGAAGAAAAGAGCACAAAGTACTAGCGTAGTATTAGTTATGTTTCCAGAAAGCTTTCTGATGACAATTTTCATCCTTGTTTTCAGTATTTTTTCTTCGCCCAACTCTTCATATTTCAAAGCGTTTCAAACTTTTCATTTCATTATATTCTTAAATAACGGCCATCTGCTGCTTGGTGAAAAGCTGGATGTCGATGAGGATGGTCATGGACCGCTTTTAAAAGTTTTCCTTCCGACGATACTATCAAATATGCTTTACACCCAGAACTGCACTGCCAGCGACTTCCAACTTTCATTTTGAGTTGGAAACCATACGTGTAGTTTTTGAACATGTAGAAATTCTTTCCATTAGTCATGGTAATAAGTTTGAAATCTGGATGGCCAAATAGAAATAATTTAATTTAATAATTTAGAAATAATCATTTGACTAGTGTGCCGATTCATGGAATCGTAACCTAGCCCAATTTTTTTAAACTAAAAGTAGAAGTGGCCTTTCTTTAATATCATACCTTATCTCAGTCTTACATAACATCCTGTAGAAACCTGATGATATTTTGGCTGTGGATGAGGATGGTCCCATACAGCCTTTAAAAGCTTCCCTTCTGGAGATACTAGTAAGTACGCTTTACATCCAGAGCTGCACTGCCAACGCCCTCCGTTCTTTCGGTTGACTTGGAACCCATAGGTATAGTTTTTGTACATGTAAAATTTCTTTCCATTAACCATGGTTATAAGTTTAAAATCTGCAATGAAGATGAGAAATATAAATAATTACACGTGTGATTAGTATCACTGAATAATTTAGGGCATGCTATAGTTGTGGCGGAGAATGCGGGCCCCGGACTACGAAGTGAAAGCCTTCGACCAGTAACCAAGACTAACGTAAAGGTGATGACTGGCTGGATGGGCACAATTCAGCATCTTTTATTGGTCAATACAGGTACTTACAAGACACGGTTGCTTCGGGGCGTACCAGCAAAACATTGTTTGCCAAAACTCGAGAACTCGACAATTCACCGGTTGCGTTTGGACAAGTTGGGAAGGAAAAAAATAATTTTCCTGTCTTAAATACCTCAAGAAGGAATAAAACAATAATATAAACTGCACATTTTGTAGTAAGCTATCAAGATTTTTATCAAACATTGTGGTGCAAGTGCTTACTTTGCTCTTCTTTGTTTATACGACCTTAAGGATTTGCTTTTCGTTATACTCGTTCTTTCCTCTATCCTAAATTTAGCTTTAACTACTCATTTTAGACAATTTTACATAGTATCCTGTTGAAGACTGGTGATATTTTGGCTGTGGATGAGGATGGTGCCATATAACCCTTAAAAGTTTCCCTTTCAAATATACTAATAAGTACGCTTTACATCCAGAGCTACACTGCCAACGCCCTCTATTCTTAGTGTTGACTTGAAACCCATAAGTAGTATATAGTTTTTGTGCATGTAGAATTGCTTTCCATTAATCAAGGTTATAAGTTTAAAACCTGCAATTAATATGTGCAAATAGAAACATACTTCGTACGGCTAATCAATCGAACATTTACCTATCCCCACTGCCTTTGTCCACTGCTGGACATAGGCCTCTTCCAATGTACCGTAAACTGGAGTTACTTTTGACACCAGGGCTAGTTTGTGTGAGCTTCAAATTGGATTATTAATAATAAATTATATAAATCGTCACTTCCTTCGGAAGCGGAAATGCTATTGCTGCCATTCGTCTGTTTCTTACGTTTGCCTGCTGTTTTGAAAAAATCACATTTCAACCGGTCCCCAAGTTACCACGTTGTCCAAAGTATATATACTATTATAGCTTATACATGTAGAACGTCCGTACTTGATAGATTTCAAGTCTGCAGTGAAACTCCATCGGAAAGGATCAAATTTCAGATAAAACTTTTAGAGCTGAATATTGATAAATGATAAGTTTGTTCTGAATTCTAAACTCACGAATAATACCGCTGAAGGTGTCTAAATATTGTACTGCGTGTAAGCGAACATTATAGGGTGATACAAAATGAAAATCTATAGTCCAATAAATATAATTTTATTAAAAATTCAACAAAACAAAACTGCCAATAACGACACGCTCCTTTAACTTGCCCCATGTGTAAATACTACATGGTAAATAAGAAATGGACAAGTAGCTGGTACATTTAGTTATGTAGGTTGTACATTTAGTTAAGTAGATACAAATAGATATTAAAGAACAAAAAAAAACATTTTAAAGTAATTAACACGATTAAGCTAAGTAAGAAGTAGTAGAAAGTAATAGTAGGAATCTTAAAATGCCTATCATTTTAACAAGTTGACATTCACTGTATACATAATGTTTGTAACATGATCATTTCATGTCTCGTGTAAGTGTTTTTTATTTAACTAGTAGACTCGCGATTAAATCCGCGTACAGTACTCGATCCTACTACTCCTACAGTTTGATGTCAAAGTCAAATTCTGTAGATAATAGGCCCTTACTAATAAAAATATACAAGATATTAAACAGTTCATACGTTTAATTTTTGTATGGGAATTTTTACATAACATCTGTTTTTACCCTGTGTTTTTCTTTATTGGTAAGAGTACCTTATGTATCAAAAAGTCTAGAGGAGAATAGTAAAAATTATTTATATTTATAATATGTATGTATGTGACAGATAAGCACATGGCCCACCTGAATGGAAAGTGGCAACCGTGGCCTATGGACATGTGCAACATCAGGGAAGTCACACTCATGCTGCCGACCCTGCAAGAACAGAGAGTTTGCGTGCCGTCAGTACAGAAGTCCCACTAACAGCACAAAAACATTCCAGTAAAAGAATAATATAGCTTCAGTAGACGTGGAAGATGTAGACTAGACCAAGAGGACAAATTAAAAATGAGACCTTATTTACCGCCTTGAAATTTAAATAGGTATAAAGAATTCAAAATATAAGATCGATTAGGTATGGATAATTTGTTTCGAATTTGGCAGAAAGAATTGAAAAAAAAAAGACGGGTTGCACTCCCAGAAGTGAAAACATTTTCTTTTTTTCTTTCTTCGTTATATACATAGAAAAAGATAAAAAAGAACATACCATACCATACCATACCTATAATATAGCGCTAATCATAGAACCTATCACTTATTTTCTGCTAATTTTCTGTCAGAAGAAATTAATTAATTATGAAAAGAAAAAATAAACACAAATAGCAATAAATTACAGAAAGAAAAAATGATCATAAAAAGTAATAAATTACAAAAAGAAAAAATAATCACAAAAAGTTTCAGAAGGCCAGGTGGTTTGAACCCGATACTATCTGAAACTATAAGGACTTACAGTCGAAGTGCTTACCGTTTAAGCTACGCGCTATCTATGGTAAATTGCAAAATAGATAGTCTGTACCTGATCTTGTATGACGTCAGTCGTCGGTTACGGTGCAAAGGTCAACTAATCCTGACGCTTTCTTAACATTTTACACCCTTTTTTTTTTTTTTTTTTTTACGTGCGGGAAATCCCCACGGATACCCGCCCCTCCGGAGCCGGAGGGGTAGGTTATGTCGGACTCGAACCGACTAAACCGCACGCCGTCTGTGGGTCGTGGTGCTAGGCCGAAGGTGAGGTTGTCTTGCGACATATCCCTCGCACCCCGGCTGACCCAGGGCCATCCCTTTCGGTCTGGCCCTCCTCGGGAGGTGGGGACCACGCCGTCCCCGACTCAACCCCGGTGTGGGGAGGCGCGCATCGCCCTACGATGCGCGCCGCCGCCGTGGCCTGCTTCTGCTAGGGTGACGGGTGGCTCCACCCGTCACCCTCAGGCCCGCGCTCATGGGGGGCGGAGGTCTGTAAGCGCCCTCCGACGCCCGAGCCGCCTTCGGGCGCGAGCAGCGATGTCCGCGAGTCTTTCTCGCTCACCGCGCCGCGCCCGCTCTGCTGTCTCCTTCGCGAGCATGACCTGCGAGCAGAAAGAGGCGCTGGCCGCCCACGCATCCGCGCAGCGGACCATCGCCGCGAGCAGGGTGGAGAGCGTGAGCACTCTCACCCCCAGGGCCTGCACAAGCTCCCGCCTCGGCGCCTCAAACGCCGGACACTCGGTGAGCGTGTGCAGCCCCGAGTCCACGCTCGCGTCGCAGTGATGGCACTCGGGCGTTGGCTCAATACCCATCAGATGCAGATACCGCCCGAAGTAACCGTGCCCGGTTATCATCTGCGTCTGACGGTACGAGAGGCTCCCGTGTGGCCTCTCTAGCCACTCCCCCATGATGGGCCTTACCGCCGCAATCACGGCGTGCCCTGCGCGTGGTTGCCCAAGTCGTCGCTCCCACTCGGCCACCATGACCTGGTGGAGCCGGGATTTCTCGGCCCGAATGTCCTCGGGCTCGGGATCGAATCCCCGCTCCCGCGCCTCCTTTCGGAACTGGTATAGTGCCGAAAGGGCCCTCGCTTCCAGGATCCACGGTGGCGATCCGGCCAGGAGACTCGCCGCTTCGAAGGATATCGTGCGGTATCCCCTGATGGCCCTGGAGGCCATCGTCCTCTGCGCCGTACGGAGCAGAGGCAGGAATCTGGCCCCCAGGGTGTCCGCCCACACGGGGCACCCATATAGGGCCATGGACCGCACGACACCCGCGTAGAGTCTCCTGCAGGAGGCCCCTGAGCCCTTCAAGTTGGGCAACAGCCGACTCAGGGCATTCGCCGTGGTGACCAACTTGGGGCGCAGGCTTCGGAGATGTTGTCCGAAGTCCCATCGACCGTCAAGCACGAGCCCCAGGTATTTCAGCTGGGGCTTGATGTCGATGGGAGTGCCTCCCACTGTAAGGCTGGCTCCCGGGCCTGGCCTGCGCCGAGGACCATGAAAGAACATGGCCTCGGACTTGTGCAGAGCCACCTCGAGACCCAGCCGCCGGATCCGCTCGACGACTTGGCCAACCGCGGTCGTGGCCCTCAGGGTTGCCTCGCGGTGCGCAGCCCCGCCCACCGTCACCAGCGTGTCGTCCGCATAACACGTGACGGTGGCACCGTACGCGAAGTCACCGCGAAGCACCCAGTCGTAACCGATGTTCCACAGTAACGGCCCCAGGACCGATCCCTGTGGAACACCGCACGACATCTCACGCCTACCGACTCCGGTCGAACTCGGGTAGACGACGGCTCTCTCCGTCAGGTAAGCCCCGACTATGCGGCGGAGGTAGAGAGGCACACCGTGGTACACGAGTGCCTCCCTGATGCAACTCCAGGGCAAGGTGTTGAAGGCGTTGGAGATGTCCAAGGACACCGCCAACATCACCTCGCCCCGGGCAACCGCATCCTCCGCCAGAGTCCTCACACGCATGATGGCATCCACAGTGGAACGCCACCGGCGGAACCCAAACTGGGTATTCGCCAGGTCCGGCCCCACTCTAGAGAGATGCTCGACGAGGCGCTTGGCAATTACTCTTTCGAAGAGTTTGCCCACCTCGTCGAGCAGCACTATGGGCCGGTACCCGGACGGCTCGTCCGCCGGGCGTCCCTTCTTGCGGATGAGGACCAGTTTCCCCGTCCTCCACATCTTCGGAAACTGGCCCCGCTCCAAACATGCGCTGAGGAACCCTCTCAGTCGGGGTTCGAGACCGTCTTCCCCTAGAGCTAGGACCCACGCGCGGCCTGGAATGCCGTCGGGTCCCGGGGCGGTGTTTTTCTTGGCTCTCAGCCTTCGCACCGCCAGCTCTAGTTCTACCCAAGTGACCTCGGGCACGTCGTCGTCAATCACCGCACTGGGCGCCGTAGGCGACCGAGGCGGCGGAGCCATCTGCGGCGGAACATGTTCCGCTCGCGCCGGGAACAGGGATTCCACCACTCCTCCGAGCAGAGCCGGTTCGAGCACCTGGGTCAGCGGAGGGGCCCGGGGGCGCAGCTTTTCTCTTACCATAAGGTAAGGCCGCCCCCATGGGTCCCGCTCCAGCGTCTCCAGGAGCCCCCGGTAACAAGCGGCCTTAGACCGCTTGATCTCCGCTCGGAGGGCATTCCGGGCCTCCCTGTATCCCTCGCGAAGCTCCGCCAGTCGGGGCTCCGAATCTGCGGTACGGCTACGCCTCCTACGGAGTCGAGCCCACCGGCGGTGCGTGATCACGCAGGCTTGACGCAGCCTCGCGATCTCCGCATTCCACCAGTAGACCCGACGCCTCGGATTATAGGCTGGAGCCCTAGGCATACCCGCATCGCAGACCCGTGTCATGGCCTCCCGGAACCAGGCCGCTTCATCGTCTATGTCGACAGGCCTGTCCGGCGCAATGGCCCAGACCTGTACGATGGCGGCCTCCAGGAGGTCCTCCCGATTCAGTCGCCCCAACACCCAGCGCGGCTCGCGTTGGGCCGATATGACCGGCGCATCACCCGGAGGAGGGGAGACATCGAACCGAACGTATCGGTGATCCGATAGTGTCTCCACCTCCACGGCGACACGCCAGTCCCGCACGCGGAGTGACAGGGAAGCGCTCGCGAACGAAAGGTCTATGATCGACCTGCGCTCCCCCGCCACAAAGGTGCCCACATACGTGGCTTCGGCCCCGCGATTCTGGAGAACTAAGCCGAGAGAATCGGCCCAGCTCACCAGAGCCCTGCCCCGCGCGTTTGCGCGCCGGGAACCCCAAGCCTGAGACCAGGCGTTGAAGTCCCCGAGCACAAGAACCGGACGAGGCGTACAGGCATTAACATTTTACACCCATCCAACGCCGCTAAAGAAGTTTTCACTTCAAAAAGTAAATGAATGCAAAATGTATACATTAATACTTGCACCGAGTAGGAACTGAACCGTTGACCTTTGTCTTAGCAATCGAAGGCTCTACCGCCACAGAGATCGTCATAAATTACACTTAAAAGACCCTTTGAAAGCTTGCTATAAATAAAATGGGTGAAAGAAGCTGCTTTTTGTCTTAGTTTATCCCAAGGTTGCCTGGAAGAAATCGCTTCCAGCGATAAGGCCGCCCATTGTACATTAAACTGTATACATACTATCTACTTGTCCTAGTGTAAATTTATTGGTGTACAATAAAGAATTATCTATCTATCTATCTATCTATCTTTTTACGAAATTTTTTTCACTGGAGGGACGCCGAACGACCGGACGGATGATCCATCCGCAATTTCACCCTTTACGAATTCATTAGTCTAACAAAATAGCCATCCGATGTTTGATATATGAGTGGGTGGGGATGGGTATGGTCTTCAGCTGCCTTTAGTATCTCACCATTACCCGATACTATGAGATGCGCGGTACACCCGCGAGCTCTCGAGCTGCATCGCCATCGAGACCCTATCTTCGTGTGGATATGGAATCCATAAGTATATCTGTTTAATACGTACGCCTTCTTTCCATTGGTAAATGTAATCAACTTTAGTTCTGTGAAAAGATTTTTTTTATTTGAACATAGCGGTAAATGCACTTCATAAGGCCGCCGGAGCAAACGAGCGCTAGAGAGTCTGATGACTGGAAAAAAGGCAGCTAGGGTAGACTGGATGCAGAAGAAGGAGGATAGGGAGCAATGGCACGCATTGGGAGAGGCCTATGTCCAGTAGTTGACTGCAATAGGCCAATTAATTGATTGTTTTTAATTGTCTTCTTTTTGTTTTAAGCAAAAAAAATTATTACAAATTAGGTACATTCTGTATTTTTTTGTAAACTAACTTACCTGGGAACAGACTGAACTCCACGACACAGGATGTCAATAAAAAAATATTATAAAAGAATAGTGTATTTGCCTGATGTCATATGCAGTTTTTTTTCCTAGATTACAGACCACGAACAATGGAGTAACATTTAACATAAATATTATATCTTTGAGAAGCATGAATATTTTAATTATTGCACACTGTTAACACACTGTTTCTTAATGTAAGTACAAACCCTGGTTATTTTTTCTACTGTTATACTAATCGCACGGTTCTTCTTTCTCGTACTCGTATTCTTTGAATGCGCTTACGTCTGTGAAAACAGATTTGGAAACGCCTACACTTTCATTTCTATCATCATAAAACGAGTGTTTGATGATGTCAAATTTTGGTCAAAATCAAAATCATGTTCTTCAAGTATAGCAGCTTTCCAAACTGAGCGTTGCTTTTTTACTATAAATGTTGCATAAATCTCAAATGATTATTGACATCCGGTTTACAAATATGAGGTTTTTTCTTTAAGATATGTTCACCCTAAAATATACAAACCATAAAGTACAATACTTAAAGAATTTTAAAGTTTAGTATTCAATTTTTTTTCCGAAAACTTACAGCTAATATACGTACTTAATAAATGAGTCAATAGTATAAGAAGGCCACTTGAAAGTTTTCACATTTAAACAAGATAAATAGCAGTAAACAGCAATAGCTTTTATACAAGGTGGATCTTGGTCCCCCGTGACTAGTCCCTTACAAGGGATTGAGCTATTGAGCTACTCAGACACGTCGTGGACATTCCAAATTTTCCTATACACTTGGTGTGGAAAGAATGATGAAGAAAGCAACACTCACCATTATAGTAATTGTCCCTGCACATTTTAATTTTTTATAATAGGAACATCGCCAAACAGCCGCTCCATTCTTATATGTCTTATGAATATGATATCTATATTTGTCGTTAAGCAAGGCAATCCCTCCATTAACTTGTATGATGTTAAGATCCGAAGCACCATCTGACAGGTCTGCATGAGATAAGAAAAATCAAATGAGGGAAGCATAATAGCGATCAATTAATTTATTATTTTAGGAGATCTTGGTTGCGAATAACGTGCAATAGCTGGCTTCACACGGGTATTACAATTAGAGTACAATACGATTTCTTTCCGTGTGAAGGGGTGATATTCCTTTTTTAGGACATTTGATTGAAGCCCGCATAGTTTGGACTCTGCCTCTTTACTTATAAAAAATGTGTTGCATGTTAGGGGTTCTTAGAATTTGTTGTTGGCACTTATGAATTCAACAAATCACAGGAGTAAACAACACTTAAAAAAAGTTGCGCGCGTAACATATTTCAATCAAAAACTCTTTGAATCGTCTACTACTTTGGGAGAAGCATGCAAAAAATATTTTTTTTCGTTTACTATTATCAGCTATATATAGCTATCTACTGAAAGGTGGCTGTGGCCTACGTAACGGGTTTCTACACAAGTGCCTATAATTGGCATGATATACCATGCAGTAACAGCGAAGAAGCGGGTTGGATTCATCGTCACAGTATTTATACACACCAAGTTCTATCTAGAAAGTATAGGATATATATCCTTTTGGGGCTTTAAGTAAGAACACGGGGGTATTCTACACGTCAATGTATTTAATTTATATATTAAATTGAAAAAATAAAATAATTCTATAATTACATATAAACTTAAATCACTAAAAAGTCTTGTCTTGCACAAAGCGCAAGCCGATAAATATGGCACAGCCAACTAAACAGTAAGCCGACATTGGGTCTATGAACGTTTAAGAGGGTTTTCACATTCATCCGATATCGGTGTCGGATGCCGACAACCGACATCCGATAGCCGACACCTTGTGCTTTTTTCACATTTATCCGATAAAATCGTCCCGATACGGCCATTTGCTCGAAAGTACAGACTAGTTAGGGATGCTAAGGATGAAAAAAAAAAGAAAAAAAGCAATTTTAGACCTTATTGACATGATAAATAGTATCGAGTTTTCTTTTCTTATATTCGTGATCAGCGTCATCAATTAACGCGAAAAGACACGTAACTAAGAAAATATCATTAAGGTTCAAAATTGCGTGCAGTCGCTGTTTTAGTGTCTTTGTAATCCGATATTGGGCCGGACAATGTGAAAGAGAGATACACATTTCATACATTTGACTCCCTCCGATATCGGATATCGGACAATGTGAAAACGCTCTAAGGTATGATTCCGAAGTAGATCGCATACGACAACTGTTGACGCATATAGATTACACAAATTTCTTGTTAAACTTCGATACGGATAAAAGTGGCCATTGAGAAGCCCAATGACTTCGCGTTTATGCTGCGTACGCCTCCAATTCGGAATCATACCCTTATTAGATGAATAACTAATAGTGTTGAAATAATAGTGGAAATAGAAATGAAAAGAAAAAAAAACAACAAAATTCTAATCATCAGTAGCATAGCTACAGTGCTAAAAGTAAGATATACTCGTAGTATATAGTACCTACTTAGTTATTGTTAGTGTCCAATAATACGAACCTATTCCTATTTACCCGCTCTAATAGTTCTATTTAAGTACGTTCGTGTGTTCTTTACTATATTTGCCTTTATAGAACTGGATAATTTAATCAAATAACATTCCTTATTTCTAAAATACCAAATATCTCAGTGTAGTGGTAAAACGTAACGTACGATTATATCAGACGATCATAACTTATGTTTTGTATCGTGCGCAAAATCACCATCCCGCCCATACCCATCGCAAAATTATGTTGGATTTGAACCGACTGAAGCGCATGCCGTCTGTGGGTCGTTGGTTGCCGGAGGTGATATTGTCTTAGACATATCCCTCGCATTCCGCAACTCAGGGCCATCACTCTCGGTGTGCCCTTTTCGGGTGTAGGGACCACGGAGTCACACGCACCCAGTATGAGGAAGTGCGCAATGCGCGCCGCCGACGCCGCATATCTGACGATCAAGTATTTACACTTACCACTGCACGAATATTTACATGGGTCTACATTTAGACGTATATATAACAAAATATACACGAGTTGGTTTGTTTACCCGCATTTTTGAACCCATATTACTTACACTAAAGAGAGGTCACTATAATCCTAGAACATTTATTATTCTACATTCTTGACTTCAATTGTTCTTTTCGCTTGCACTTCTAAGCCCGCCCTAGACTGTAGAATGGAATGATGAATGCATGGGATTGACATGTATTTTGACGCTCATGATGTTTATGACAATCGTCAACTTGTTTCATTCTCATACTTTGTTCAATTTATTCTATTCTATTCTAAAAACGTATTGACATTTGTCTTGAGTCGAAGGTTTTCATATTTTAACGTAACCTAGACGTGTCTGGCGATACTTTGCGGCCGAATGGTTATGTTCCCCCGAAGTATGAACAAGCTCCCCTTTCAAATTCACTAACAGGTAACATTTGCAGCCCCATCGACTGCACCGCCATCGATCACCTGTCTTCGTGTTGAACTGGTGACCGTAGGTATAATTCTTGTACATGTAAAACTGCTTGCCGTTGACTAGTTTGATGAGTTTGAAATCTGTAATTAAAGAGAATGAAATAATAATGTAGTAAGTAATGTTTCAAAGTACCAACATGGGCAGTGGAATTTCTTTTGCAACTATTTAATTTGAACTATCGTAGTTTGAGGTAAGTACTAACATGCTGAACTCGGTTTAGTTAAACAAATTGTTACTCGCGAAATCTAGACTGTTCTGGATTTATCGGCAGAATAGTTTAAAAATAATTAAACTAATAATTTAACATAACTTAACTTTTTTAAAGTAGCCTAAAAACATTTATAATGTAACACAAACACGTTTATTTTTAAGCTGCAAGTAACCAATGGTTTAGGTTACGTGTAAAAAAATACGAATACATATGCAAAAATTCAAAAAGACTTTTGGCAGCGGTGGGATTCGAACCCACGCCTCCGAAGAGACTGGTGCCTTAAACCAGCGCCTTAGACCGCTCGGCCACGCTACCGCTGACAGAGGTGCACATATTTTCATATCTCTAGTTTCGATCGTAGTAAATGCCATTTTATGTCTTGTAACGGACTGCGGATGGTGAGTGGAAGTAGTTCACAATTAGATGGGTAGATGGAGCTAAAATTAAAAATTCAAAAAAATGGGTGTGGTATTTAAGAGGGTTGTTAGATGGCGCTGCGATTGAGCCATTTCCTTTATTGTAAATAAATTAAATTCCATGTTTGTCTTATTGGTAGCGAAATAACGTAAGATTATCCGTAAAAAAAAATTGAAATAAGATTTAACATCAACTGCTACTGATCCTGCGGTTGATGTAACCAGGAATCTCTATTGGCTGCATTTTCTGTGATATTGCACTAGTCGCGAATTCTAAATATTAGTATACGAATAATTAACTGGAAAATTAGTTAGACATTATCTTGGATTATTCTTATTCCAATCATATGAATTAAGGAGTTTTTATAAAAAAGGAGCAAATTCGCTGAGGCGGCTTGCCGGAAATAGCTCACGATTGGATGAAGGATGATGTGTAGTTCTAGAAACGGCGAGGTTAGTTTAGAGAAGGGAGACCTCGCCTTTAAAAAGATGGGATTTCTGGAGGCGCGGGCACTTTTTTTTCGTCATTCATTCGATCCAGATAGCTAAAAGGGGTACGGCTCGGCGGACTGTCTTTGTAAGTTATATATTTCTATCGTTGTAAAGAAATAGTGTTAAATTCCTTTTGTGAATTATATGAAATTGTTGCCGGTGTTGTGTAATAAACGAATTACTAGCTGTCTTTGTTTAACGCGAACAGTTTAGAGTTTTTCCAATGTACCGCCGAGAGTTTTATAATTCTGTAAAAATTATAAATTGTCGAAATTTATTGTAAACCTTGGGGTGTGGGGTAGTTCTCGCGTCGAATATTGGGATGGGTCGCGATCGGAGCAGGACCTGGGGCCTTTGCGAAAATGAAGACACCTTACATTGGGCAGGGATAGTACGTGTAAATGTATGCGTATTATTACTGTCTTGTGCTGTTGAGTCTGGCAGTGCATTCGTAAAGTCCTTACGGTCGTTTTATCATCTTTATTATGTTGAAATTGTTGAAGTTAATTGTAAATCTTGATTTTGTGTGTGGTTGGGCGTGATACGTACAAGGGTGCGCGATTAAGATTTGTTACGACTAGGGCGTGGGGTAGGCTAGTTCTCGCGTCGAATATTGGGATGGGTCGCGATCGGAGCAGGACTTAGGGCCTTTACGAAAATGAAGACACCTTACATTGGGCAGGGATAGTACGTGTAAATGTATGCGTATTATTACTGTCTTGTGCTGTTGAGTCTGGCAGTGCATTCGTAAAGTCATTGCTGTCGTTTTATCATCTTTTGTTATGTTAGTAGTTGAGGGTAGCACTGCGGTGTTTTAGCTAGTTCTCCCGTAGGAAACCCATGGCGATGTGCCTGGTTATGGAGGGATACCTAACGGTGGCAACAACTCCATATTTATCTGAATAGCTAGGGGCCGGTAACCTTTGAAGCGGGCGGCATTCCGATTTTACCTGTGGAAACGGGATCGGAAAAGCTTCCTGAATGTGGGTGACTGTTTGTTCTGTGATGGGTAGGTACCGTCGAAGTGGAACCGTCCAATTGGGCCTGGATCAGAACTTACAGAGCTCGCAGTTCAGTCTTATATATCTATTTATATATACACTAACTATTATCTCGTTAGGGTTTCAGTTCACATCCCTGAGCTTCGGCTCGTGGACTGGAGCAAGCACACAGTTATGAGGATAGGCCAGTCAAGCCTAACTAGCTTGCACCCATAGCAGAGCAGGAGTGTTGATGGAATACCATCAATACATGATAGGCTCACAACACACCACACGTTTAAATGTAAATAAGGTGACGTTACACCTAGTTTGGTTGAACAGAAGTTCTAAGTTGGGGGTAGAGTAGGCACTCACACAATGGGAATAGGTTAGGAAGTGTATTAGTAAGGACTAGTATTGTAACGGTTCTGAGCTAATCGGGCCTTTGCTTGGTGATGTGACATATCATTCCTTGGTGATGCTTGTGATTGATTTAGTTAAGGTTTTTCGTGCGTTAATGCCGTGGTGAAATCGTGATTTGAGTAAATTGTATACGAGCTATCGTGTTGTATATTTTAGTAGGCGTTCGTTGTATTCGGATTAGGCCTATAAGCGAGCCGTCGTCGGACCGCGTTGCTAATGTTCTACTTGCCTAGCAACTGACTTAGTATGGTCTCAATGAAACTCAGATTGGTGGCATAACATATTTTAAATCCACCCACATCATAATTAATCAAATTCGTAATGGAAATTATTCCGAAATGAGAAGTTTGTTTGACTGATCTACCAATTGACTTTGAATAAAATACTATGCTATAAATAATACTTATTACTCGGAGCGTCGTAGCCGAGGAATCATTTTGGCGAGGTACATCTAGCTCACCTTAGCAGAGCGCTTTCCTAATTTGGAACTTGTATCGAACCTTAATTGATTTGGGCAATTGACCCTAGATATGGCTGTCTTCTACACCAGGGACACTATATCGATCTCGTTTATGCACGTGACAAGTATGAGTCAGTTCTGACATGTTAAAGATCCTATTTTGGACACAGAATCTCATTTGATGGATTGGTCATCAGACCGCGCTACGACATGAAACTATTCATTGAATCTGTACTAGTCATACTATGTTTTGACAATATTGTGAAAGAAATAATCTTATTTTGAATTACAATTAATTGGCAACGCCTTTCTAATTCAAGTCTAATTAGACGTATACATTTGTCTGGATTCAGATATTGGGGGAGGGAAAATACGAGTCAGCTATCCTACTCTCTAAAGGCGCGTAAGTTCCATTTGGGGCTACGTGCTTACAAAAGGATAGAGGGGGGATATTTAAAGTTGGTAGTATCCCACTGCACACGGCGATTGGTGGAGCCTGTGTCAACGGGGAAACAAAACCTAACAAATTCAAAGTATGTGTCAACGGGGAAACAAAAACTAACAAATTCAAAGTATGTGTCAACGGGGAAACAAAACCTAACAAATTCAAAGTATATGCCTATGGGGAGCAAAAGTTGTTCGGGTTGTTTGCCACAGTAGTAGTGATTAGGGCAGTGTTAGGCTTGCAACACTAAGTCGACAATGTAAAAGGTTAGATCAATAAAGTTATTCGGATTGTTTGCCACAGTAGTAGTGATTAGGGCAGTGTTAGGCTTGCAACACTAAGTCGACAATGTAAAAGGTTAGATCAATAAAGTTATTCGGATTGTTTGCCACAGTAGTAGTGATTAGGGCAGTGTTAGGCTTGCAACACTAAGTCGACAATGTAAAAGGTTAGATCAATAAAGTTATTCGGGTTGTTTGCCACAGTAGTAGTGATTAGGGCAGTGTTAGGCTTGCAACACTAAGTCGACAATGTAAAAAGTTAGATCAATAAAGTTATTCGGGTTGTTTGCCACAGTAGTAGTAATTAGGGCAGTGTTAGGATCTAGTACGGTTGTAGGTTGCTTGTGAGAAAATTATTTGTGAGAGACTCATTCATTGAGAAATTGTTGTACCTTAACATAAATCAGTTAAAGTAAGTGGGGGTAGAATTAAGTAATTGTATAGTAATGTTTCATTATATAAATACCAGCATTCCTAGAACTCTATAGGATCCGGGATATGCGGGCTCATCTAGGGTCTCTCTGACCATTATACGATCATTGGCCAAAGTAGAATTAACAATATAGACGATTTATTTAGTGTGGTGAAATGCGGCGGGTATGACCACCGCTTTATTACGTATTGGTGCTGTGACGCAGGATCACGGTACAATTTGCTGCCGCTGACCAGGACTACTATGGTTAAGGCAGTGTTTATTACAATTTGGTCCCGCGTGACCAGGACATTACATCTTGGTGACGTGATCTAGGACCGGGGTGATTACAATTTGGTGCCTTGACATAGGATTATTACAATTTGGGGCCGTAAGCCAGGATTACACGTTAAAATTTGATGACGTGGATCAAGACTACACACTACAAGTTAATGCCTGGTGGCCAGGACGACACCACAATTTGGTGTCGGTAACCAGGATGGTAACATTTTGTCTGCCCGGGGATAGGTTGGAAGGTCAGGCGCCAGTACGATTTGGAGCCGAGACCTGAGATCAGAGTCTGGGACAATTTCGTTGCAGTGTTCGGGATAGACACTATATTCTGACCATCGGTCGTTGGCATTGTGTTTGTTTGTTGTGGGTTAGTTGAGGGTAGGAGTACGGTATGTTGCATACCGTACAATTTGTTGCTGTATTATAGGTAAGGGTCTCTAGGAAATTATGCTGGGGTGAATTTAGTGTAAAATGAAAAATGGTGAGAATAATAAACAATGGGGGGTCGTAAAGTCTGGGTTAGGATGTTATCAGTCGAATTGTTGGGGGGTCGATATTAAGTATCTTATAGACTTGAGTAGGTCGAACTCGGGAGAAACATTTATTGAATTGAAATACCTACACATATCGTTGGAGTGCAACATTGTATGACAGTGAGGCATCCCAACCAACAGTTAACGCTATAATGTATTATTTGTTAACTTATCGTGTATATATAGTTCCGGTTATGAGCCGTGAGTCTTAGCTGAAAGTGGTGTTCAAATTTATAAGTTAAAAGGGAGTTTATAGTGATTGTATTGACGAATCGTTACGTGTAGTGTTCTTTGAGTGTTCGATCAGTGATAAATATAGTATGGATAAGCCGAGCAGGAAAAGGCGGGCGCCTGCCCGTTATGGGGAAAACAGGACAAGTGAGCAAGGGACGACTAGTCCTGTAAGGCAAACTACGACGCCCAATGAACCTGTACCTACCACATCTAGGCGTGTGAGACGGACAATTGAAGCTAGAAGGAGACCGGAGGGGAGAAGTGTGAATGTGAACACTTCTTTAGCTAACCTTCGGTATAGGAAGTTGAATCGTACTATAGAAGATTTAGCTGCGAAATTGGAGACGTTAAGGGCTGAGATGAGTGAGACAAGAGCTTCTCCAGCAGACAGAAGCGGAAGTAGTCGCGAATGGGGGGCAGTGCCCACAGAAGCGTTGTCTGTGGTTAGGGAACAGGCTAATCCGGAATTGAATCAACAACTATATACAGACTCTCCTAGATTAAGGGAAAATGGGGAACCCTCGATCTCCGTGGAGTGTGTCAACTCGGAGTTACCTAGAAACATAAACTACCATGTGAGAAATGTAACGTTCGAGAAGCCCAAGTTCGGAGACAAAGTCGATGTGCATCCGGTGACGTTTTTGGAAGACCTAACAACATATTTGGGAAAGGTCGGTCGGGACGGCAATCAATTAGACTTGATACAAGAATGTCTAGTGGGTGAAGCCAGAGAATGGGCAAGAGTTTACAAATGTCGTTGGAGCGTATTGCAAGACTTCAAGGCGGACTTTTTGGCTACCTTCTGGGGAGAAAGCGAACAGAACGAATTACGCCGGTCTATAGTGCATGGAGTTTGGAATAAAGCGGAGTCGCCTACTATGTTAGGCCATTTCCTAAGATTGACCGGGAAGGCTCAGATGCTAACTTATAAGTTTTCCGAGAAACAACTGATTGGGGACATAATTAGGCAGTTTCCGAAGTATGTGCAACAGGGATGGTATACGTCCAAGCTGAATAACATCATTGAAACAGCGGAGTTTTTGAGAGGGATGGACGATATAGCTCGGCAAGAGGCTGTATCAACTCCAACCTCTGGCGGCGAGAAGAGGATACCGGAGAAAAGGGCTAAGGATTCTCGTCAGGACTATCGCAGTTGGCCTAAGCCAAGCAAAACTCGACCGTCTGGTGAGCAGGTGGCAACGGTAGTGCAGAGTGATACATCGGCGTTAGCGTCACCCGCAGGTTTAAACTAGTAGAGGCTGGAAGTTCTGTTCCCGATCTAGCCTCAGTCACAGGGAGCGCAGCGTTAGATATGATGATCAAAATGGGTTGGAATCCAGGGCTAGCTTTAGGTAAGGTAGGAAACGGTATTAGGGCGCCGCTAGTGGCGAAGATGACTACTCGTGGTATACGTGAGGGATTGGGTTTTGGAACAGTAGAACCAAAGAGTCTCTTTATCGATAAACAAATAGTTGATGTGATTAAATTAAATATTGAACAGAAACTTTTGAGACAAGGCGATCCTGTGTCGCTAGAGGCGGTATTTGATGAAAGGTCTACAGAACGCGATGAGGGAACCTTTAGTTCAGAAGTAATAGTGCATATTTTTGATCATGAGGTTATAGGATTAGTGGATACTGGTTGTGATATAACCAGCATCTCAGAGGAATTCTGGGATGTACTGAGGTCGGATAGGAGTCGCGAAATACCGTGGATGCCGATTAGACCCTTTAAAATTAAGACAGCTGTGGGTCATAGGAGCGGAGAGATTAAGAAAATAGTTCTATTGCCTTTAAAGCTAGGAGAGTGTGTACAAAATATGGGGTTTGTAGTAGTTCCAGGCCTAGTTAATTCGTTGATTTTAGGATTTGATTGGTTAAAGGGGAATGAAGTAACTATCAACACGGGAAAAATAGATAGAGGTTTAGTTCTGGATCAGGCAGGGCAAAGAGAGGTAATACCGTTTTTAGAGCAAGTAAAGGGAGCCGACCTAAGGGAGAGTGAGGAATTAATATCAGCCATGGATAGTTGTAGCGAGTTTAATGATCTAGTCTGGACAAGTCTAGAGACCGGAGTTGCTATAGAGACAGAACAGAGGAATAGCTTGCTAAAATTGTTACATAAATATAAGGGTGTGTTCACTTCGCGTTTAGGGAGAGCGAACTGCTATCAGCACGAGATAGTGATGTGTTCAGATGTACCTATTGTTAAGAAAAATTATCCGGTGCCATATGCTTATAGGGGGAGAGTAGAAGAAAAGCTAAGGGAAATGGAAGATTTGGGGATAGTTAGTCGATCTGCAACTCCTTATTGTAGTCCATTGACTTTTACGATTAAGCGAGATGATTCGATTAGAGTGTTATTAGACGCTAGAGAGATAAATAAATATATGGTGGCAGAAACGGAGAAACCACCACTACAGATTGATGTCATGAATTCCTTCCATGGGGCTAACTATATAAGTGTAGTAGATTTGAATAATGCTTATTTCCAAATACCTATTACGCAGAATAGTAAAAAATATACGGGGTTCACCTTCAATGGGAAGTCCTACGTTTATAATGTGTTGCCCCAAGGGTTGAAAACGTCCGTGGGAAGTTTTAGTAGGGCCATGGATATAATATTAGGACATGAGGTCAGGGAATTTTGTGTTAATTATTTAGATGACCTAGCGATAATAACGACAGGGTCATTCACACAACATTTGGAACATTTGGACATAGTCTTAGGTAAATTGCAAAAGGCAGGTTTAACGTGTAATTTAAAGAAATGTGAGTTTTGTTGTAAGGAAGTGAGGATGTTGGGTTACATCATCTCTACTCAGGGATTACACACTGACCCAGATAAGGTTAAAGCTATACAAGAGTTTCCGATACCTAGAAGGATAAAGCATGTGAGGGCATTTTTGGGGTTATGTAATTTTTATAGGAAGTTTATACCTAACTTTAATATTCAAGCGCAACCATTATATAATTTGTTGAAGAAGGGTAAAGGCTGGGGTTGGGGTCAACTCGAACAAAGGGCGTTCGAACAAATTAAAGCTTTGTTCTTAGAAACTATCCAATTGCATCATCCGGATTTTACTAAACCTTTCTATTTGCAAACGGATTGTTCTAAGGTGGGATTAGCAGGGGTTTTATATCAGGTAGGCGATGATGATCAGCAGAGGGTGCTGGGGTTTTATAGTAAGGCATTAAGGGGGGCTCAATTAAATTGGACAGTGACTGAACAGGAGTTCTATTCAGTAATCTGTTGTTTAGAGAAATTCGAAACGTATTTGAGGGGAGCTAGGGTAGTTATTAGGACGGATCATAAGGCTTTGGCATTTGTCAAGACGTGGAGGTTATATAACGCTAAGGTAACTCGGTGGATTAACTATTTAGAGAATTTTCAGTATGAAATACAACATATTAAAGGGAGAGATAATGTGGTCGCGGACGTATTGTCGCGCTATCCTCCTAAAGGGGAACTTTTGCAGGAAGAAAAGGTTAGGTCACCGAGCATCCTATATATGGAAGCGCAACGAAATAAAGAATTACTGAACCAATTAAAACTACTACCTGAATTACAAAGGGCTGATGTAGAGATAAGTAGGTTAATTAATCAGATAAGTACGGCCAGCACAAGAGGAGAGTTAGCGGGTTTGGCGAGTAGGTGTAGTTTGATTAATGACGTTTTGTATATAGATAAGGGGGGTGAAAGGGGACAAGTCATTTTCTTACCAAATGTCCTTAGGGAAGGATTAGTTAGGCAAGTACATCTCGAAATGGGTCATCAGGGAGGTTACAAGGTGATAAAGTATATAAGGGATCGGTTTTATTGGAAAGGATTAACTAAGAGTGTGAAACGTTTAGTGAGGACTTGTGACGTATGTCAGTTAACAAAGCATTCTAATTCAAACAAAGTAGGCCCATGCTGTTCAATAATTACAAGAGATATTGGCGATTTAGTGATGGTAGATATATACGGGCCTCTCCCTACGGGTAAATTTGGAATGAATTATATACTCGTTCTACAGGATTCGTTTAGTAAGTTTGTCAAATTTTTTGAGCTTAAGAAGGCTACGGCGGTGGCAGTGTTTAATAAGGCAAAGAGGTTCTTCGACATAATAAAGCCGAAGGCGATAATGTCGGATAATGGTACCCAGTTCACTAGTCGAGTGTGGAAAGAGGGCATGGAAACGTTGGGGGTTAGAGTGGTATACACTACGGTTAGGAACCCACGACCAAATACAGTAGAGCGAGTCAACAGGGAGTTAGGGCGTTTGTTTAGGACATATAATAGCACGAATCACAAAGGATGGGTAAAGACTCTTCCCAAGTTGGAGGAGCTATATAATAACACTTATCATGAAAGCACAGGATTTACCCCTTGTGAGATAATGTACGGAACTTCGACGAGGTTGTCGTTTGACGAGATTATAGGTAGGAGTAATGGAGAGCTAGACGTACAGAAAGTCAGGGAGATAGCGCGTAAGAATCTACAAGAGGCTGGGGAAAAACGGAAGGCGAAGTTTAATGGTAGATATCGGTTGATTGAATATCAGGTCGGCGATTTAGTAAAAATTAGGAAGTTAAATAAATCTAGCGCGAAATTAAAGGTAACCAAGAAGTTTGAGGCGTTGTATGAAGGTCCATACGTAGTGGCGGGAAATCCTTACCAAAATGTGTACATTTTGTTAGACCCCCAAACTAATGAGGTTCGGGGGAAGTTCAATACTATACATCTGTCTAGATATTATACGCAGTAGGCTGGGGCTGGATCGGGAAGAGAAGAGAAGGTTCGTGAACTTAAGCTTGAATTGTTGATTAGATTTTGCAATTACTTTACTTAGTATGTAAGAATTTGTAGATTTAAGTAATGTAGTTAGTTAAGTAGAACTAGTAAGTAGGATTGATTTAAAATTATATTCAATTAATAATTTAGATCTGTTCTGAGGATATATATAAAAAAAAAAAAAAAAAAAAAAAAAAAAAAAAATGTGATCAATAAATTTGGTGGATAGGGTGAAGCCCATCTGATAGTATGAGCAGTAGTCCATCATGTGAATGAGTTGATCATAGTAATTTTCACTTAGTTTCACATTAGTCACTTTCACCCTAAATTGTTAACGAAATATATTCTCATCCCGTCAGATGGTGGGGAGCAGGGTGGCTTTACCAAAAAAAAAAAAAAAATTTAATTAAATATTACAAAAGGAAAAAATTGTAGTAAGGTTCGTTATAGTTCGACTTTAAGACTTAATCAAAATTTATCAATTTGCCACGCGTGGTGTGCAATAGAGGGGGATACTGAAATCCGCTTTTCCTTGCAAAAGCTGGAGCATTCCTAAAATTACGAAACAATAACCATGCGTTTGTATCGGGTGCTGATTGGTTGGTAGTCTGAATGACCATGGAAGTTGGTTATGTTAGAGCGAAAGGAATATTCACGTTAAGGAATGGTCATGGAGAGGTTGTATGTTGAATGAGTACTTGTTTAAATTCAGTGTGAAGGGCCTTCCCAACCAGCACTATGGGGAGTAGAATCGCGAGGCTTGGTTATAGTCTAGTCATTCTGCATGCACCTCAATCGGAATTATGAAGGATTGCTAAGAGTTAGGATAATAGACGGGCTCGAGATTGATGAATCCGAGGTCTAAGCATACCGTTAAGGTACCTTCACACTTCCTCAACTATACAGTTAGGTTATAACGAGCTACACTGTACATGCGCCATTTTCGGGGCAAATGCTTTTGGGTTTCGAGCCAAGTGGGGTGGACCGTTTGCACCTACTATGTTTGACGGCTGTTAAGGGATGACTTTATTATTGGGGGATGGGGTAATTGGTTGTGGAAGAACGTAAGATAGGTTCGCTCCACAAACTTTTACTCTGAGTCGCTAGGACTGAGCTTGCCTCACAACCAGGCTTTCCTTGCTTTAGACTGTCATGTCCTGGTTCGAGGAGATAGTTTGTGTTGCGGGACTACTATCAAGCTTGGTATCGGGACTGAGAAGTGGTTTGTCTTGATATGGTTAAACTACACAGACACTTAATGTGTGGGATGACTGGATTCTAGCTAAGCGGGAAATATACAAAAAAAAAGGGGGCCTGTGGGTAAAGAAGTATCTTCACCTCGATTTGCAGCCGTGTGAGGTTTAAATCAGGTTGTCTTTTATTGTTCTGTATTAAAATTAGTAGAATCTTTACTCCGGTCATAAAAAAAAAAAAAAATAAGAATGTACCTTCATAAAGATTCGGGGGTCGGGATGTAACGGACTGCGGATGGTGAGTGGAAGTAGTTCACAATTAGATGGGTAGATGGAGCTAAAATTAAAAATTCAAAAAAATGGGTGTGGTATTTAAGAGGGTTGTTAGATGGCGCTGCGATTGAGCCATTTCCTTTATTGTAAATAAATTAAATTCCATGTTTGTCTTATTGGTAGCGAAATAACGTAAGATTATCCGTAAAAAAAAATTGAAATAAGATTTAACATCAACTGCTACTGATCCTGCGGTTGATGTAACCAGGAATCTCTATTGGCTGCATTTTCTGTGATATTGCACTAGTCGCGAATTCTAAATATTAGTATACGAATAATTAACTGGAAAATTAGTTAGACATTATCTTGGATTATTCTTATTCCAATCATATGAATTAAGGAGTTTTTATAAAAAAGGAGCAAATTCGCTGAGGCGGCTTGCCGGAAATAGCTCACGATTGGATGAAGGATGATGTGTAGTTCTAGAAACGGCGAGGTTAGTTTAGAGAAGGGAGACCTCGCCTTTAAAAAGATGGGATTTCTGGAGGCGCGGGCACTTTTTTTTCGTCATTCATTCGATCCAGATAGCTAAAAGGGGTACGGCTCGGCGGACTGTCTTTGTAAGTTATATATTTCTATCGTTGTAAAGAAATAGTGTTAAATTCCTTTTGTGAATTATATGAAATTGTTGCCGGTGTTGTGTAATAAACGAATTACTAGCTGTCTTTGTTTAACGCGAACAGTTTAGAGTTTTTCCAATGTACCGCCGAGAGTTTTATAATTCTGTAAAAATTATAAATTGTCGAAATTTATTGTAAACCTTGGGGTGTGGGGTAGTTCTCGCGTCGAATATTGGGATGGGTCGCGATCGGAGCAGGACCTGGGGCCTTTGCGAAAATGAAGACACCTTACATTGGGCAGGGATAGTACGTGTAAATGTATGCGTATTATTACTGTCTTGTGCTGTTGAGTCTGGCAGTGCATTCGTAAAGTCCTTACGGTCGTTTTATCATCTTTATTATGTTGAAATTGTTGAAGTTAATTGTAAATCTTGATTTTGTGTGTGGTTGGGCGTGATACGTACAAGGGTGCGCGATTAAGATTTGTTACGACTAGGGCGTGGGGTAGGCTAGTTCTCGCGTCGAATATTGGGATGGGTCGCGATCGGAGCAGGACTTAGGGCCTTTACGAAAATGAAGACACCTTACATTGGGCAGGGATAGTACGTGTAAATGTATGCGTATTATTACTGTCTTGTGCTGTTGAGTCTGGCAGTGCATTCGTAAAGTCATTGCTGTCGTTTTATCATCTTTTGTTATGTTAGTAGTTGAGGGTAGCACTGCGGTGTTTTAGCTAGTTCTCCCGTAGGAAACCCATGGCGATGTGCCTGGTTATGGAGGGATACCTAACGGTGGCAACAACTCCATATTTATCTGAATAGCTAGGGGCCGGTAACCTTTGAAGCGGGCGGCATTCCGATTTTACCTGTGGAAACGGGATCGGAAAAGCTTCCTGAATGTGGGTGACTGTTTGTTCTGTGATGGGTAGGTACCGTCGAAGTGGAACCGTCCAATTGGGCCTGGATCAGAACTTACAGAGCTCGCAGTTCAGTCTTATATATCTATTTATATATACACTAACTATTATCTCGTTAGGGTTTCAGTTCACATCCCTGAGCTTCGGCTCGTGGACTGGAGCAAGCACACAGTTATGAGGATAGGCCAGTCAAGCCTAACTAGCTTGCACCCATAGCAGAGCAGGAGTGTTGATGGAATACCATCAATACATGATAGGCTCACAACACACCACACGTTTAAATGTAAATAAGGTGACGTTACACCTAGTTTGGTTGAACAGAAGTTCTAAGTTGGGGGTAGAGTAGGCACTCACACAATGGGAATAGGTTAGGAAGTGTATTAGTAAGGACTAGTATTGTAACGGTTCTGAGCTAATCGGGCCTTTGCTTGGTGATGTGACATATCATTCCTTGGTGATGCTTGTGATTGATTTAGTTAAGGTTTTTCGTGCGTTAATGCCGTGGTGAAATCGTGATTTGAGTAAATTGTATACGAGCTATCGTGTTGTATATTTTAGTAGGCGTTCGTTGTATTCGGATTAGGCCTATAAGCGAGCCGTCGTCGGACCGCGTTGCTAATGTTCTACTTGCCTAGCAACTGACTTAGTATGGTCTCAATGAAACTCAGATTGGTGGCATAACATATTTTAAATCCACCCACATCATAATTAATCAAATTCGTAATGGAAATTATTCCGAAATGAGAAGTTTGTTTGACTGATCTACCAATTGACTTTGAATAAAATACTATGCTATAAATAATACTTATTACTCGGAGCGTCGTAGCCGAGGAATCATTTTGGCGAGGTACATCTAGCTCACCTTAGCAGAGCGCTTTCCTAATTTGGAACTTGTATCGAACCTTAATTGATTTGGGCAATTGACCCTAGATATGGCTGTCTTCTACACCAGGGACACTATATCGATCTCGTTTATGCACGTGACAAGTATGAGTCAGTTCTGACATGTTAAAGATCCTATTTTGGACACAGAATCTCATTTGATGGATTGGTCATCAGACCGCGCTACGACATGAAACTATTCATTGAATCTGTACTAGTCATACTATGTTTTGACAATATTGTGAAAGAAATAATCTTATTTTGAATTACAATTAATTGGCAACGCCTTTCTAATTCAAGTCTAATTAGACGTATACATTTGTCTGGATTCAGATATTGGGGGAGGGAAAATACGAGTCAGCTATCCTACTCTCTAAAGGCGCGTAAGTTCCATTTGGGGCTACGTGCTTACAAAAGGATAGAGGGGGGATATTTAAAGTTGGTAGTATCCCACTGCACACGGCGATTGGTGGAGCCTGTGTCAACGGGGAAACAAAACCTAACAAATTCAAAGTATGTGTCAACGGGGAAACAAAAACTAACAAATTCAAAGTATGTGTCAACGGGGAAACAAAACCTAACAAATTCAAAGTATATGCCTATGGGGAGCAAAAGTTGTTCGGGTTGTTTGCCACAGTAGTAGTGATTAGGGCAGTGTTAGGCTTGCAACACTAAGTCGACAATGTAAAAGGTTAGATCAATAAAGTTATTCGGATTGTTTGCCACAGTAGTAGTGATTAGGGCAGTGTTAGGCTTGCAACACTAAGTCGACAATGTAAAAGGTTAGATCAATAAAGTTATTCGGATTGTTTGCCACAGTAGTAGTGATTAGGGCAGTGTTAGGCTTGCAACACTAAGTCGACAATGTAAAAGGTTAGATCAATAAAGTTATTCGGGTTGTTTGCCACAGTAGTAGTGATTAGGGCAGTGTTAGGCTTGCAACACTAAGTCGACAATGTAAAAAGTTAGATCAATAAAGTTATTCGGGTTGTTTGCCACAGTAGTAGTAATTAGGGCAGTGTTAGGATCTAGTACGGTTGTAGGTTGCTTGTGAGAAAATTATTTGTGAGAGACTCATTCATTGAGAAATTGTTGTACCTTAACATAAATCAGTTAAAGTAAGTGGGGGTAGAATTAAGTAATTGTATAGTAATGTTTCATTATATAAATACCAGCATTCCTAGAACTCTATAGGATCCGGGATATGCGGGCTCATCTAGGGTCTCTCTGACCATTATACGATCATTGGCCAAAGTAGAATTAACAATATAGACGATTTATTTAGTGTGGTGAAATGCGGCGGGTATGACCACCGCTTTATTACGTATTGGTGCTGTGACGCAGGATCACGGTACAATTTGCTGCCGCTGACCAGGACTACTATGGTTAAGGCAGTGTTTATTACAATTTGGTCCCGCGTGACCAGGACATTACATCTTGGTGACGTGATCTAGGACCGGGGTGATTACAGTCTGTTGGCAATCGACCAAGTTCATTTTTAAAAATAAATAGATTTCTACTTATCACGTTTTAATGCTGGATAATAACGTGCGTTTGCAATATTATAGAAGTAGGTCATGATAAAAATATGGTCAAATTAGGAAACTTGTATTAAATAAATTATTGTGACGTCATAATGTGTAATAGTTAATATTTTTTAGCAGTCATGTTCGGTAACCGCGACCATGGCTGCTGAAAATTAGCCGACACGTCGGTTTAAAAGTAAATAATAACAAATAAATCGCGAAAGAATCTGTTAAAAAGTGGTTTTATTTCAATGAGTGATAAACTATAGAAAATATCGACTATCATAACGCCATTTAACTTGATCACAATGGGAGCAACTACCATTAACCTCCGAACCCCTAGATGAACGCCTGCCTTGCGTGCCAAGCCTTGTCCGTCAATATGCGATGTACCAGATTAATCTGAGGATACTTTGACCCCGAAGATCTTCGTGGATTCCTTTTTCTAGTAGCTTCACAAACCAAGCCGCACTCTAGTCAACCTCAAGTCAACAATCCAGTTCTTCTTCTTTCGTGTCAATGATATATTTAATTCAATAGTTTGGCGATTGCACTGTCATTGGCTTCGATGAGATCATTCCTAATGCAGAAGGTAGGTTCTGGGGCACATGAGAGTAAGGTATAATTTCACCTCCGGCAACCCATGACCTATAGGCGGCGTAGCGTGGGCTTTAGTCGGTTCGAGTCCGACATAATCACCCCTGCCGCCTCCGGCGAGAAGTATCCGTGGAGGTTTTGCGCTCGTTAAAAATAATGGATTGAACAGGAGCTCGATTAAACTCGTATTCACAATTCATGAGGCCATCGGAAGTTTTGCCCGGGAGGTAATTTTCCAGGCGAGGTAAAAAGTCAGAAGGTAATGGGAGTTTATCTAGTTTATCCATACTAATATTATAAATGCGAAAGTAACTCTGTCTGTCTGTCTATCTGTCTGTCTGTATGTTACGCTTTCACGCCTAAACTACTGAACCGATCTTGATGAAATTTGGTATAGGTGTAGATTAGACCTTGAGAAAGGACATAGGCTATGTTTGGTCGCGATAACCGACATCCACGCGGGCGGAGCCGCGGGCAAAAGCTAGTCTTGAAATATATTCCTGTTGAAGTTTTCTGATAGAGAGGACTTGGTTGCAAATGTACTCCTACAACATTCACGACTTTTTTATTTGTTGGCACTATTATAAACGCTTTGTACCATGAAGTGCAGCTCGATCTAGCGCAAAGTTTCACAATGGCATGGAACCTATAAGTATATCTAGTTGTATACATGTAGAACTTCTTTCCTTTCGCAATAGTTGGAGGTTATTCGAAAGAGGTAGGACACGACAATATTTCCGGCCAAATGAGCAGTCCGATGTACCTCCACCCTACAGAATACCGCAGCCATAATAAACTTGTGTTGTGTTCCCGGCGGTAAGCACGGTAGCCAGAGCTCACTAGGGAGTTTTTGTGCTGTCAGTGGAAAGACCAAAGGTTATTCCTGCTTTGTCTTCTACACTGACGGCACAGAAACTCTCTATGTTTACAGGGTAGGCAGTACGAGTGTAACTCCCCTGGTGTTGCACACGTCCATAGGGCACGGTAACCACTTTCCATCAGGTGGGCCGTGTCTGCCACCTCAGTTGTAACGATGAACGAGGAATGAAATCACTAGCATCACATTCATGTGCCTATGAATGTATCATTGATGAATAGTGATAGTAATTAAAGACAATTTTATTTTTGCAATAACTTTTTGTAATCAATAAAATAGTGTCCAATACAAATTCTTCTCTCATGGCATTTTTCTTGTTTATTATCCTAATGATTATCTTTTGAACTAATGGCCAGGAATTTCGATATTTTTCTTTTTAGGCTGTACTTTTGATAAATATAGTATCTTCCGTTTTGTGCAGTTATTCTTATATTCTTATATATCCTTTTGACGTTCGCAAGTACTTAGGGGGTAGATGTGTATGTTCCCCTACTGCTTTTATAAGAGATCCTTCTGACGACACCACTATATACGCTTTGCATTGTGAGCTGCATCTCCATTTACAGCCAGTCTTCGTGTTGAACCAAAATCCGTATGTATAGTTCTTGTACATGAAGAATGTCCTCCCATTGACTAGGCTTATACGTTTGAAATCTGCAAGTTTATCAATAAACTGAGAGTTATTTAAAAGTGTGAGATCCATGGTTTAGAAGAAAAACATACTAAGTGAAAAATGTTGGACTTTCAATAATCAACCTTAAACTGATGGAAAAGAAGACAATTATGCTAAGTGCCAAACTTTTCACTTAGTATTTTTATCTTCTAGGTCATATTATATTCAAACGGTCTTGAGAGACACAAGTATAATGCTAGGTTACGTTAATGCTTGTTAGGTAGTAATATAGAAAACCAACCTTAGAAGTTGCTAGACTAGGTACTGCTGGGGTCCCTGTAAAGGTCTCTCATGATGGAACGCCATGTAGTTTTAGTCCAGGTGAGGTATGACGTGGCACATGTAAAAAGTGGTAAAGTGGTATACAAAAACAGTATATTCATTTCAAATTTTCCCTGATGGGACTTAAATAACAACCTTGGTTGTTCCTAGAGTACGCCCAGCGTCTCCTGCAAAAGGCTCTCATGATGGAACACCGTGTAGTTTTAGTCCAGATGAAGTGGTTCACGAGGTCCAGGTCCAGTTGAAGTGGTACCATGTCATACGTAGTTATACGTTAAAAGTGGTAAAATGCTAAATATAGAAACAATATGTTTATTTCAAATCTTCCCAGACACGATAAATCGATACCACTCAATTGAGGTCACGATGAATGTGATTTCACACCAAGAAAAAAGGCTGAATCATGTTTAACATCAGACATAATTGCTTCTATTAAATTTGTAACTAAAATTATCTTATCTTTCAATCATAACAACAAAATTAATATTAAAGTGACTTCCCTGGTGTTGCTCACGTCCATAGGCCACGTTAACTACTCCCATAAGGTGGACCTTGTGCTTGTCTGCCACCACAGTGATATAAAAAATAAAATAAAAAGTAAACAGATGTTCAAAATTGAGTCTCAATCTACTATCAATATCCAGAAATGTAAAAAAAATCACGATATCAATGATCTTTCTTGAAAATTGTATTCCGAGAGTACCGTTTTTAACATTTATTAGGATTTGAATTAAATTTTGAAGTATTTTTCATACTAAATATTTAAATTGAATAAAGGAGAAAAAATTGAATCAGTTTAGGCGGTGTTTCTATACAATATTTGTATTTATTATGATGCTCAGCAACCATATTCATCAAAAAACGAAAAATGCCTTTTTTATCAACTCCTAGATTTTTTTTGTATTACCATTACTAGTATGTAACCGTTTTTATGTGCTGCAGCTGTTAAAAAATAAACGCATTTGTCTTTAATTATTTAGATATTGCCTTTCTACTGTGTTGTTTTAGCTGCCTCCATTGTTTCCTCCTCTGATCTTTTTCATCTTCTGTCAGTATATCTATACTCTTGTATTTATCTTTCGCCCTATCCAATTGCTTCTTTCTTAGTTGTGTATATTTTGCTGGGTCTTGTTTGAGGCGTTCCCTGTATCGCCTTTGCCTTTCTGCGTTTGTGAATGGTCGTCTATAATTACCTGTGAAGTGGAATGATATTTACGATATAATTAATCTTTTACAATTTATCACGAACTGTCAATCATTGAGTAAGTTTTCTTTATCACGTCAAAATTGGTAAAATGTAATTCAATTGAACTTAGTATCGGGATTCAAATCAATAATTTTGATATCTCTCTATACAGTACAAATAGATCCACCATTTTTCCTTTCGCTTTAAGATGAATATTTTTACTAATTTTCCATTAATATTATGTTGTATGTATGTTGTAAAATTAGGCGTCCTGTTCCTGACGAAACTTTTCAACAAGTTCATGGCTGATGGAATTCCCAACGAATGACGAGAGAGCTTTCTCATTCCTTTTCATAAAAATAATGGTGATAAATGACTCTGCGGCAAGTACAAAACTAGGAAGCGAATCTCACATTCCTTCAAAATTTGGGAAAGAGTTATCAACAAAAGGCTACTAGAAATTCTCACTGAAAAACAAAGTGGACTTGTCGAACACTGATGGAAAAGTACAGAGACAACATAACAGACCTGCATAAGATATTCATCGAACTAGAAAAAGCTTTTGACCAGGTACCTAGAGAACTAATTTTGGACGTTCTAAGGGGAGGATGCTCTGGGAGCATCCTCGAGCATCACACAATGATTGTCAAGGATATGTACCATCAAGTATCAACAAAAGTTTGAAGTCCGACCAGGGCAAGTGATGAATTTGATGTAAGGATGGTGTGCACCAAGCCTCAACACTCAACCCTCTAGTATTTGATTGTGATGAACCATCTCAATTCAAATCTGCAACGAGAGCCGCCATGGAACATCTTATATACGGACGACGTCGTCATCATCAGTGGAGATGTGAAGAACTCACAACAGATTTCAGGAAAGTGGAGGGAAGCTCTGGGTACATCACGCCTGCGTGTATATTAGACACTGATATACTGCATAAATACCGGGTGGATGACCTGGAGAGAAATTCCAGGCGTGCTATGCGACAGCCGAATGCCCGTGCGCTTAAAGAGACGAGTAAACAGAGCAGCCGTCTGACCGGCCATGACATACGGAGCCAAATGCTGGCCACTTAAAAGGCTGCAGAAAAATAAATCACATTGCGCAGAAATGAAGATGTTCGGGCAGGTGATGTAATTACGCTGGACCATATCAGAAATAAACACATAAGAGGCACTTTCAAAGAGAGATCTATCCCAGACAACAGACAGAAGAGCCGTCTGAAGTGGTACGGACACGTAATGGGGCGACCACCCGAGTACATGACCACGAAAGTGCTAGAAATTAAAACCAAACCCCGAGGACGAGGAAGGAGGACGAGGAGAAATCACATGGATGTCCATAATAAATAAGAACCTCAAATAAGCCCAAGTCAACAGTGAGACGACCCAGGACCGAGCTGCCTTGAGGAACATGATACGGAGGGCCGACCCCAAGTAAAATGGGTAAGGGCCAGGCCAAAAAAAAAGAAGTATGTAATTGTCGATACTAGTCATATGTAGAAAGAATTGCTAGTGTGTAAATCGAAAGCTAATGAAATACCATACTATCATCTTTCTTACATAGCAAAAGGTATTGTTTTACGATATTGTAAGTCCCCAATTTTAACATAATCTTGTACACCTACGGTATTAAGATCTTTTTGAATAATATACTTAACTAGTCGAGATCTATCTGAAGCTGTCTGTATGAGAGTAAACATTAGTAACATAATCTGAGTTTATAAACAATTGTTGATATTATATTAGAGATTATTATTACATGAAGGCTGTTTTCAACAAAGTTATTTTCTTTTCCGGCGTTTTTCATCCCGAATTTTCTTTCTCCTTGCCAAATCCTCTATTCTACGTTGATCAAACTTCACAGGGTCCTGCTTAAGCCGTTCCCTAAAACGCCTTTGCCTTTCTGCGTTTGTGAATGGTCGTCTAGAACAACCTGTAAAGTGCAATGATTATATTTCTGATATAATTACTGTTATACCATTTACCATGAACTAACACTGTTAATAAGTTTGACAGCCTCCGTGGCGTGGCGGTAGTGAACGCGGTCGCTACGCAAGAGGCGCGGTTCGATCCCCGCTTAGTGCAAATATTTGTATGCATGAATATGTATATTTGCATTGGTCTGGGTGTTTCTATGTATAATATGTATGTATTTACAAAAAAAAAACCTATCTAAGTATGTTTATCCGCATTCTCGATTTCATAACACAAGCTAGTTAAGCTATGTTTATCATGGGTCTAGATAGCGTTGTGTGAAATGTTGTGGATATTTTAATATTTAATCATTGGGTATTTTTTTCTTATCACATCAAACTTAACCAAGTTATATTCTATTGAACTTCGTTTTTCTATTCAGATTAGTAAGGTTGAAGAGTAATCATAAATGTAACATTTTTTTTTTTTTTTTTTTTTTTTTACGTGCGGGAAATCCCCACGGATACCCGCCCCTCCGGAGCCGGAGGGGAAGGTTATGTCGGACTCGAACCGACTAAACCGCACGCCGTCTGTGGGTCGTGGTGCTAGGCCGAAGGTGAGGTTGCCTTGCGGCATATCCCTCGCACCCCGGCTGACCCAGGGCCATCCCTTTCGGTCTGGCCCTCCTCGGGAGGTGGGGACCACGCCGTCCCCGACTCAACCCCGGTGTGGGGAGGCGCGCATCGTGCTACGATGCGCGCCGCCGCCGTGGCCTGCTTCTGCTAGGGTGACGGGTGGCTCCACCCGTCACCCTCAGGCCCGCGCTCATGGGGGGCGGAGGTCTGTAAGCGCCCTCCGACGCCCGAGCCGCCTTCGGGCGCGAGCAGCGATGTCAGCGAGTCTTTCTCGCTCACCGCGCCGCGCCCGCTCTGCTGTCTCCTTCGCGAGCATGACCTGCTCGCAGAAAGAGGCGCTGGCCGCCCACGCATCCGCGCAGCGGACCATCGCCGCGAGCAGGGTGGAGAGCGTGAGCACTCTCACCCCCAGGGCCTGCACAAGCTCCCGCCTCGGCGTCTCAAACGCCGGACACTCGGTGAGCGTGTGCAGCCCCGAGTCCGCGCTCGCGTCGCAGTGATGGCACTCGGGCGTTGGCTCAATACCCATCAGATGCAGATACCGCCCGAAGTAACCGTGCCCGGTTATCATCTGCGTCTGACGGTACGAGAGGCTCCCGTGTGGCCTCTCTAGCCACTCCCCCATGATGGGCCTTACCGCCGCAATGACGGCGTGCCCTGCGCGTGGTTGCCCAAGTCGTCGCTCCCACTCGGCCACCATGACCTGGTGGAGCCGGGATTTCTCGGCCCGAATGTCCTCGGGCTCGGGATCGAATCCCCGCTCCCGCGCCTCCTTTCGGAACTGGTATAGTGCCGAAAGGGCCCTCGCTTCCAGGATCCACGGTGGCGATCCGGCCAGGAGACTCGCCGCTTCGAAGGATATCGTGCGGTATCCCCTGATGGCCCTGGAGGCCATCGTCCTCTGCGCCGTACGGAGCAGAGGCAGGAATCTGGCCCCCAGGGTGTCCGCCCACACGGGGCACCCATATAGGGCCATGGACCGCACGACACCCGCGTAGAGTCTCCTGCAGGAGGCCCCTGGGCCCTTCAAGTTGGGCAGCAGCCGACTCAGGGCATTCGCCGTGGTGACCAACTTGGGGCGCAGGCTTCGGAGATGTTGTCCGAAGTCCCATCGACCGTCAAGCACGAGCCCCAGGTATTTCAGCTGGGGCTTGATGTCGATGGGAGTGCCTCCCACTGTAAGGCTGGCTCCCGGGCCTGGCCTGCGCCGAGGACCATGAAAGAACATGGCCTCGGACTTGTGCAGAGCCACCTCGAGACCCAGCCGCCGGATCCGCTCGACGACTTGGCCAACCGCGGTCGTGGCCCTCAGGGTTGCCTCGCGGTGCGTAGCCCCGCTCACCGTCACCAGCGTGTCGTCCGCATAACACGTGACGGTGGCACCGTACGCGAAGTCACCGCGAAGCACCCAGTCGTAACCGATGTTCCACAGTAACGGCCCCAGGACCGATCCCTGTGGAACACCGCACGACATCTCACGCCTACCGACTCCGGTCGAACTCGGGTAGACGACGGCTCTCTCCGTCAGGTAAGCCCCGACTATGCGGCGGAGGTAGAGAGGCACACCGTGGTACACGAGTGCCTCCCTGATGCAACTCCAGGGCAAGGTGTTGAAGGCGTTGGAGATGTCCAAGGACACCGCCAACATCACCTCGCCCCGGGCAACCGCATCCTCCGCCAGAGTCCTCACACGCATGATGGCATCCACAGTGGAACGCCACCGGCGGAACCCAAACTGGGTATTCGCCAGGTCCGGCCCCACTCTAGAGAGATGCTCGAGCAGCACTATGGGCCGGTACCCGGACGGCTCGTCCGCCGGGCGTCCCTTCTTGCGGATGAGGACCAGTTTCCCCGTCCTCCACATCTTCGGAAACTGGCCCCGCTCCAAACATGCGCTGAGGAACCCTCTCAGTCGGGGTTCGAGACCGTCTTCCCCTAGAGCTAGGACCCACGCGCGGCCTGGAATGCCGTCGGGTCCCGGGGCGGTGTTTTTCTTGGCTCTCAGCCTTCGCACCGCCAGCTCTAGTTCTACCCAAGTGACCTCGGGCACGTCGTCGTCAATCACCGCACTGGGCGCCGTAGGCGACCGAGGCGGCGGAGCCATCTGCGGCGGAACATGTTCCGCTCGCGCCGGGAACAGGGATTCCACCACTCCTCCGAGCAGAGCCGGTTCGAGCACCTGGGTCAGCGGAGGGGCCCGGGGGCGCAGCTTTTCTTACCATAAGGTAAGGCCGCCCCCATGGGTCCCGCTCCAGCGTCTCCAGGAGCTCCCGGTAGCAAGCGGCCTTAGACCGCTTGATCTCCGCTCGGAGGGCATTCCGGGCCTCCCTGTATCCCTCGTGAAGCTCCGCCAGTCGGGGCTCCGAATCTGCGGTACGGCTACGCCTCCTACGGAGTCGAGCCCACCGGCGGTGCGTGATCACGCAGGCTTGACGCAGCCTCGCGATCTCCGCATTCCACCAGTAGACCCGACGCCTCGGATTATAGGCTGGAGCCCTAGGCATACCCGCATCGCAGACCCGTGTCATGGCCTCCCGGAACCAGGCCGCTTCATCGTCTATGTCGACAGGCCTGTCCGGCGCAATGGCCCAGGCCTGTACGATGGCGGCCTCCAGGAGGTCCTCCCGATTCAGTCGCCCCAACACCCAGCGCGGCTCGCGTTGGGCCGATATGACCGGCGCATCACCCGCAGGAGGGGAGACATCGAACCGAACGTATCGGTGATCCGATAGTGTCTCCACCTCCACGGCGACACGCCAGTCCCGCACGCGGAGTGACAGGGAAGCGCTCGCGAACGAAAGGTCTATGATCGACCTGCGCTCCCCCGCCACAAAGGTGCCCACATACGTGGCTTCGGCCCCGCGATTCTGGAGAACTAAGCCGAGAGAATCGGCCCAGCTCTCCAGAGCCCTGCCCCGCGCGTTTGTGCGCCGGGAACCCCAAGCCTGAGACCAGGCGTTGAAGTCCCCGAGCACAAGAACCGGACGAGGCGTACAGGCATTGACGACGTCGGTCAGCCGCTCCAGCGACCGCCGATACTGCCCGATGAGTCGGTGTGACCCCGGCGTGAGATAAACGGCCACGACCGCAATCTCCCCGACACGCGCCGCTACGATGCCATGCTCCCTTGCGATCACTACAAGGGGAGGGGCACCCGCAGCGGCGTTATGCACCAGTGCCGCCGATCCATCCAGGTCGACCACCCAGGCGGGCCCGAGGGGCCGGTGAGTGTATGGATCGGCGACAGCGGCGACGTGTATGGACCACTGTGCCATGCTCTGGAGCAGAAGGGCCTGAGCATCGACACCGTGGCCCACGTTCGCCTGCAGGATGCGGAGCTGGGGATCCATTATGGAACCATCTCCGCATCCCGCACCGAACCGTTGGCGGAACGCCCGCCTCGCGGCAGCGGCTCCCCGCGGGTGCAGGCCTTGCTGCCAACCCTATGGTCGGCCGGCTTGCCCTCCGCCGCACACCTGAAACAGTGCGGCGGAGCTTCGCAATTGCCGGCTCTGTGACCGGGTTGGCTGCAGCGGAAGCAACGGTCTCCGACCGTCACCTCCGCCTTGCACTGCACGCCTACGTGGCCGGCCGACAGGCACCTAAAGCACCTGTCCGGCCGAGCCTGCAGGAGCCGTACCCGGACTCCCACAACGCCGCCTACCGCGAGGACCCGTCTTTCGGCAGCCTTTGCAGCTGCTGCGATGGGGCAGCCGACAACTGCTGCCCCCTGTCCGCGACGGCCGTAGCGTATAGCTCCGACCTTAACCGCCTCCAGGGGGCAGCCCCCGGCCTCCGCCACGGTGACCCGAATCTCCTCGGCCGTGATGGAGTCGTCCAGGTCCGAAATGCGCAGTTCTGCGCATTTGGTGGGCCTGGACACCCGGACGTCGGCTGCATCCAGCGTCTCCCTCAGCTTAGCCGCTATGGCATCAGCCTTGGGACCGCTCGAAGCGCCAGGGACGTGGATGAGCCGGGCACCCGTCCGAGTGTGTGTCACTCGGAGGGTCCCCGCCACGTCGAGGGCCCTCATATCGATGAGGCCCCTCGCCTGCTTCACCAGTGCAGTGTACTGCACGCCCCTCTCCGCAGCCTCCGGTGTCATCGTTAAGACGACAGCGGTGGTGCGGGGGACGCGCAGCGCTCCTGGCGCTCCCCTCGCAGCAGCCTGGGCCTTCTTGGCCCTTTTGGCTGCCTTTTTGCGGGCGTTCCGCCTTTTTTTGGCTTCGCCCACTACCTCCCAGCCCCCTGCCGGTGCGGAGCTTGTGGAGGCAGCCGGACCCGCCGATGTTGATGCCGTGGCCAGAACCTTGGCTGGGGCTGGGGCTGGGGCTGGGGCTGGGGACGACTTCCCCTTGCCCTTCCCCTTTCCCTTGCCCTTAACCTGGGCGCCCCGCGGACTCTGGGCACCCCCGGCTGGCGCGGCGATAGGTGCCGGAGCAGCAGCAGGAGCAACGACAGCCGCAGTGGTAGCACTGCGCGTGGTGCCCCTCTTCACAGCTCCGGCGTACCCTCCAGTAGTGGGCGGCGCCAGGGGCGGACGGCGGATGGAGTCCATGATGGCCTCCAGACAAATCCGCGTCCGCTCCTCGTGCGCCGCCTGCCGCGCTTCCATGGCGGCCATTGCCGCCATGCAGGCCTCCAGCGCGTTCGCGGACCCCGCCGGCACAGGCGCCTGCGCCTGCCAGGGCTGCGGCTGGGCGAGCCGCAACGTCGGCCTCGGCTGCGCCGGCAGCGGCGGCCGCGGGACCGCTAAGCGCGGCGGGAGCGGCGGCGGTGGCAAACGCGGTGGTGCCGGTGACGTCGGTGGCGCCGGCTGCACCGGAGGCGGCGACTCCTGCCGCACCGGCGACCTCGACCGCGACCGCACCGATGACGGCTTCGGCAGCGCTCCGACCCTCCGCCGCGCTGAACGGGTCATGGGCTCCCCCGGTAGGCTGGTGATGCCCTCCTGGAGCGCCACCATCTCAGCCGCCATCTTGGCCATGCCTTTGCGGTATTCCGCCGCTTGCCGCTCAGTTTCGGCGGCCAGTGCCGCCTGCCGCCTGCCGAGCTCAGCCTGCTCCTTGCGCGCACTGTCTAGCTGCGCCCTGAGCAGGTTATACTGCTCAACAAGGCACAGCGTCGACCTCATGAGCCGGTCCTCCTCCGGCTTCATTGCCCCAGTCTGGGCCTTGGCGAGCCCTTTCAGGGCCTCTATTACCTCGGTAGAGGTGCTGTCACCGGCACAAGGCAGGGGCGCCGCCGAGGTGGAGGAACTCGGCGGCGCCATGACACCCTTCGGGGCTGGGGCCGGGGTGCGCGTTCTGGGGGCAGCCCTTTTGCCGCCCCGCGTCTTGCGGCGGCTGAGCGCCACAAATTTAGGCGGGGGAGAGCGACTCTCTCCCTGGTCGCTGTTGGTCGTGGACGAGTCGGTCATACTGACCTCCTCGTCCGGATCTGATGGCAGGGGGGGAAGGGGAAGGACCAGGTCCCCTTTTCCTCCAGCCTTCCGGGACTGGCTACCCTTCAGGCTGGGGCCCCCGTCATCGAGGGTAATGGCGGTGTCGGGTTGCTCCGACACCGTTTTGGACACGTCTTTCGCGTCGTGCTCTGGTGGCAGGGGGGGAGGGACTAGGTCCCTCTCTCCACCGGCCTTCCGGGACTGGCTACCCTTCAGGCCGGGACCCCTGGCATCAATGGCGATGGCGGTGCCGGGTTGCTCCGACACCGCTTGCGACGCGACTTTCGTGTCGTTGTGCTGCGCGACCTCCGTGCAGACTATTTCACTCGGTTGGGTTTTTTGTTTGTTTAAATTTAAAGACTCCATATTGTTCCCACGATTAGAACCGTTCTACGTACACTCCCTGGGTGACGGCCATTCCAGGAAGCGGGGTACATACTGTGGAGGTCCCCAGGTATCCACAGGTTTTAAGCGACTTCGCTGTCGGGTTTTCAGACTTTTCCTTGTCGTGGGCCGGCCAATAAAGGCAAGCCCCGCGGCCTCCAGGATATCGGCGTTCCCGAGTGTGGCTAGCACTCAGGTCGTTGTCGATATCTCGGAGGTTACGCGATGCGGGGGAGTGGCCAGCTCTCCCAACGCCGACGGTGGCACGAATGCCCGTCAGCCCCTGCGCGAGCAGTAGGCCGACCCGTCCCCGGATCCTACGGATCCCGTCGCCTCTCCCATGTCTCCTCTGCTAAAGCAGAGGGGTACCGGGAGTGACGGCTAGCCCTAAAAAGGGCTGTTGAGGTGGGAGGAACCCTACGAATCCCTCCCCGCGGGCCTTGCAGGCCCGCCATACCACGACCCCCTCGTGCAATGGGGTCAGCTAGCCCTTAAAAGGGCTGTTGGAATGGAAGGGTATCCAACGGACCCCTTCCCGCGGGCCTTGAAGGCCCGCCATCCCACGACCTCCTCGTGAGGTCAGCCGTCGGGTTATTTGTCAACGGCCAACAGAACTCCCAAGGTAGGAGTCTGTTAGCCGTTGTCCAGGGTGCACCAGCCCCCCCGCTTCCGCTCCCCAGGACCGCGGTCCAAAGGGGGAAGAAACGGAGAAGCCGACGTGGAGGTTACCCAACCAGCACCCCTAAATGTAACATAACATACTAACATCTTCCTTACGTGGTAATAGGTAGGTATTGTCTTACTAGAGGGTGTTTAAAATCTCACAAATAAAAAAAATCTCGTTCATCTACTCGTACAGTCAGCATCATAGTGTCTCAAAAAAGGTATCAAATCATTAAGCAATAAAAACTAACAAATAATCATTTGAATTACAACGTTTGACAAAATTATACTTCATAAATTATAACGAACTATTGTTTAATAAACTACTCATTAGACAAAAAAAAAACTTGGTATAATTTCATTCTGCCTCACGTGTCGTGTTTAACCGTTGGTTAACTGACTTCATTTAGTGAAATGACCATTTTTTATTTAAATAAAATTTTACCAATTGAAATATTTCCTAACTAATACATTTGCGAAACTTGTATAATGTCAAATTATTATTTTTAAAGTAATATGTTTGGGAACTGAAAGTTGTTTGTAAAATGATCGTTTATCATATGTTTTTTGCTAAACAATAGTAAACTGTCAAAAAGATCTTGATGCTTTAGTCAAGATCGATCAGGATGCTGACTGTACACACCTAAATAAGAGTAAACATTAATAGCACAATCTGAGTTCATAAAATATTTTTGATATTTTTTTCAGAGATTTTTAAGTAGGATTTTTAAGTTGTTTACATGACGGTTGTTCTGTTCAACAAAAGTTATTTTCTTTTCCAGCGTTTTTCATCACGAATTCTGTTTCTCCTCGCCAAATTCTTTATTTTATGTTCTTCAAACTTCACACGGTCCTGCCTAAACCGTTCCCTGAAACGCCTTTGCTTTTCAGCGTTTGTCATAGGCCTCCTTAATTTAACTGTTAATTTAAATTTTTACTCTTGTAAATTTTTAAATAGTTCATTGAGCCTAAATTTAATATTAAACCTACTGCTCCAAGTGATGACATAATTTTTATTCGGATAATTATTTTTAGTTCACTTTTAATTTGTTCTGAATGCACGATCAATGGGTCAATACTACAAATATGTAATGCCCGGTTCACAATATTCCAGTCCAGTAATCCAGCGAATTAAACCAGACCAGCGCTGGACTGCATTGTAGTGTTTATTATTCCAGTTTTTTAAATGCGCTTCAATTGATAATAATCCAGTGACTGAACTGGATTACTCACTGGAATGGGCATATTCTAGTGAGTAATCCAGTCCTTCCAGAACAATCACTGGATTTCTTTTTATTCCACTAAGGTGGCAGACAAGTAACGGACCACCTGATAAAAAGTGGTTACAGTGGCCTGTGGACGGGTGCAACACCAGGGGAGTTGCGGAGTGTCAGAATGTGCCTATTCCAGTGATGGTTCGCATTATTCCAGTAGCATTTCAGTACGGAATTCGCTCGCTGGACTGGAATAATACGAACCAGGCATAACAGTAGATTTACAGAATTCTACTTCCGCGATGATCGCAGGTAATGACTCAGAACCACTATACGCAAAGAAAAACATTAAAACCAAAATGAAGTTCACTTCAATGTCATAATATGTAGCTGTAACGCCGGGTTTCCACGGTGCGAGGTTTCACGGACGCGGACGCAGACACGGCCGCATTTACTATAACAACCGTGTCTGCAGAATCACGGACGAGCATCTTTCCACGGTCCGTGACCGGCGAAATCGCACACTCGTTTGTAAAATCTCGCACCGTGGAAACCCACGGTAACGTAAATAATTGATGGTTAAAGGGGAAATCAAAAGTCTTTCTCTTCATAATCTGTCACATTATAATATTCGTAAGATACTTACAATACCTACTATAAAATTGCAGAATTGTATAGATTTCTATTCTATTTAAATAAATTGTTAGTAGTATCTCTAAACTAGCCACAAACCGTTAAGAGTACAAACTATAATACTAACTTTTGATGATTCTCGAAATAACTTTTAGAATATTTTTTAAATGCATATTCGTCAATTGGCTACACCCTGCTGGATGTTAGGAGGTAAAGGGGAAATCGAGATGATAAGGATTACTTTTCCAGATGTTAAGAACCCCAAAATCCCTACCTTGAATATATTTATGTTTATTATATGATAGTTCTGTTTAGAAACTGTAGCCAGTATGTTATACACACAATACAAGATAAGATTAGCAATAAATAAAAGCGTACTTAATTAATGTTGAACAATGCCGCAATACGGTCTGCAACCACACATTATCATTTTCACTTTGTATTTTTCTGCGAATATTATTGGGTATCTGGGATTGAGGAAGCTGGGACTCCGGGTGGGTGGACCGCGTTGAAACAGATATGTCTCTCCAGCAACCTACGACCTATAAACGGCGTGTGTTTCAGTGGGTTCGAGTCCGACATAAAAAAGTTGTGTGCAATTTGCTCGTAGTTACTCCTCCGACGGGTGCTCTAAATAGACTACCTAGTTTCTTTAACTATATTCCTTTCTAAACTTTAATGTAAGTGCCGTCCCTTTTCATGTGGTATCTAGGAGACTTGTGTTTGTGCTCTCCAACGACACTGTGCAGCTGCCCGTCTAAAGTCAGCGTGATGTATGCCTTACATCCAGAAGTGCTGGTGCATCTCCACCGCACCACACTGCGGGTATTGAACCCGAAGCTATATGTGTAGTTGTTATACATATAGTACTTCTTGCCCGTGGCTAGTGTCATACTCTTGAGCACTCCTGGAAATGAACAACTATTTACATGTAGCAGATTTATATGAGGACAACCAATGAACGACTTATGATAAATATGAGCAAGTGATCAGGTGGTTTCTAATAATATGTAAGCCATCTGGGGTGATTTGGATGCGGAAGGCGGAAAATCGGGAGCAATGTCGCACATTAAGAGATAACACAGTGTCTTAAATAATGTTAAGTAATAATAATAATTTTAGATATCATCATACGGAGTATGTACTTAACATTATTTTATCAAGAATAATACAGTTATTGCGGTAATCTTTAGGTAAAAAGGAAACTAAATAGCAAACATTTTTGCTAAGTGCAATTTTTGAGAATGGTTTTATGAATAAAATCGATTTAGACGGTTTTTTTAATGAAAAGTATTTAAAAACAAGGAAAGATCTGCAGATGCTGGTTATCCATAGAACGGGAATCAAATCAAACCAGAAATGTGGAAATATTGTCAGAAACCACTGACATATATCAAAATCAATAGTATTTACAGGGTAAGAAGAAAGTTCGAATGAAGTAAACGGATTGCAATGAAACACTAATGATCGTGAATCGCTTTATTATTAAAATATTACAATGCTAAAAGACCTCGTGACAATTAAGAACATTAAACAGCTCTGAACATTGTATGATAACCAAAATACAGAAGAAAGCATAATCATCATTTTCCGGGAAAGAGCTAGTAAAGTAATGCTACTGAAACGTGAAAATAAATGTGAACTGATAGCAATCATAGACGTATTTATTTAATTATGAATTCATATAATATCATGGCAAAATGTGGGTGTTAATACACCTCTACCTACCCCTTTTATGTATGTATGAATTCATAACACCTGAGCATTGCTTTATATCAATAGTCTAATGACAAAAATGTGCGTTTCGACTTTCTATATGTATATCGAAAGAAAAGTACAAGTACTACACACACCGGCAGAATTAGCGGAACACAAAAAGGAGAGTATAAGATAGAACATATTTTGATTTTAATTTGCAACACCATGCTTAAAGTTTAATAAAAAAAAACTGAACTAAACATAGTGCATTTTTCTTAAATTTCGTAATGACAGAGAAACAGTTGAAATTTTTAGGTTTTATGACGGTTACAATTAATTAAATGAATGCATGTTTATTAACGAGTGTTTTTCCCTCGTGCCCTGATTAAGGTTTCCATCCGTCTGGACACGCTGCGAGAAATCCAAGAAAAATGCATTTTGTTTAGTTCAGTTTTTTTATTTACCTACCACAGGAGTGTATAGATGCATTAGACTCCATTAAATATTTCATTAATTGGTACGAATAGATAGCTAAAATCGAAGAGATAGCTACAACTCTGGTGGTAAATAAGCATACGGCCTACTTGATAGAAAATGGGTACCGTGGCCTATGGACGAATGCAACACCAGGGGAGTCACACTCGCGCTGCCGACCTTGTAAGAACAGTCTCTGTGCCGTCAGTGTAGAAGACAAAGCAGGACAAGCCTTGCATCTTCCTACAGACAGCACTAATACAGACCAGTGAGCTCTGCCTACCCTACTCACCGCCGGAAACACAACACGTGCTGCGGTACAAACTTATTAGATACACGTTAAGTTTTAAAAGTCACAAGGTCTGAACTAAACATAACATTACAACTATACCTAAATTTAGTATCATGATTTTACTTTGCAATGACATGATTACGTAATTCAATGCCTTTTGTGTGTAACAACATATTTAAAGGCATTAAGGTAAAGGGTATGAAGATGTCGGTTTACTGTCAAAATTTTAGCGACGGGGTCGTATGTCCCCGACGGGTCCCCTGGAGGACACAAAGGAATTTGTATGTAGCTCCTTTGGACCGGGAAGAAATTTTTTTTTTATCTAAATTAGCTGTTGGTCCTTCGGTAAACATAATAGTGACGTATATCGTAGTAAGTAGTATATACTGATGCTATAACACTATATAGTAGTTCATTTAAGTTGTATAAAGGTACAACTAGACTTATTGCTCTGTAACTTAGACCTTACCAAAGAATTGCTTATAATACACAATGTGCAGACAACCATACATCTACATATACAAACAACTTCACATGTGTTCCTTGGTGAGTATGTATTTATTTAAATGCAAAGTAAAATCACAATAAAAAGCATGTTAGTTTTTATAAATCATACTTGACAATTACATAATCTAATCGTTATTAATATTTGAGTACAGTGTCCATTTATAGTACGAGATTTCAACTTTCAAAGAAATCTTAGAGAATAATACATACAATTTAAGTCTGCCCTTTGGATAAAATAGTAAGTTGTTGTTTATTAATTACACCATTGATTAAACTAAAATCCTAACTTAAATTATGCATAATTTCAATTCTTAATTTATTTTAACATGAATGGCTTCATTGGAAATCATCATTATTGACGCAAGACGGATTTGACTTCAATTTAATGCAAGATTAAGCAATTTTAAAACAAAATGAAATGTTCAAAACATAATTAATGATATTTCAATGACACGATGATTTCACCACATATTAGGACACTTGTATACAAAAATATAATACTTACACTACTGTTTCCTAAAATACATCAAACTAATATTAGCATTTGTTATTATCCTAAAAACAGCAAACCATTTCAAATCATCCGATATTTTTTCAGATGATTTTATATGACAATCCTATTTCAACTACCCACATTATTACCTAAAGAAAAACGACTATAATAGTCGTTTAGTAATGTAAAATTATAACTTTACTAGGCCGTGGTGTTAAAATTGCTTCTGCATAATGTAGCAGTAAAGATGAAATTACCAAATTATTGTTGCAATTTATGCTAGGCCGCTTAAGCCGGCTTACCACGGCCCGCTATTTTACGGACGCGTACACGATTTCGCAGAATACACACCGTGGAACGGCGCGCGTCCGTGTTAATGCAGACACGTTTGTATCATAGTAAATGCGTCTGTGTTCGCGTTCACATCCGCGAAACCTCGTTTTGTGGAAACACGATGTTATCTTTTTATGATCAAATTCTAGATACTCAATGGACTGTTTTCAGTACAGAATTTAAAATAAGAACTATTGAAATGCCACAATACAATTAATCTTGGCAATTAATTTTAAAAACGAAAAGTTTTCTAGAAGAAGTAAGGGTCCGAAGTAATACTAAACAAATGTGGCTACTTAGATTATCAATATTCATATACAATGTAATCGCACGTTTTAGGAGCATGATCCTTCAATAGTTTGTATCTACCATCTTCAGTTTCAACATACGTCTTTGGAGGATGCAGATGTTCACCAGGCTCTTTCTTGATAGAGAAATCATTGTTGACAATAACCCCAACATAGCAGTTATTAGTGTTGATGCATCGCCATCTTTTCTTCAAATAGGGAGTCCTGGAGTAGTAATGTCCTTTGTATTTCAGAAGCAGTTTGTCTTGTACCGTTGTGATCAGTTTCACTGAAAATATGGATAATGCTTTATTACTGTCGTAATTATTGTATCTTATATTAAGAAATGATAATTAGGCGGTTTACTGCCGGAATTAGGAGTCGGGCTATTAATATCTAAATCATCCGATTTACGATTCGATAGTTAAGGTTTAAATTACGAATCATGTGACGGAAGTAAGAAGAATAACAATATTTAAAACTAAATATTGGACTTCTTGACCGTATGGGCCGCCATATACCTAACTTGAAAAAGCAGTTGGACTTTAAGAATAAAGTAAAAAATACCCTCGTTTGTGAAAATGTTATTTAAATTTTAGAACTTTTTATAATGTAATGTACAATTACAATTTCTACCCTACAGTCTTCCAATTTGTTATGTATGTATGTAAGTAATATGTTGCTTACAAATATAAATATTACGAGAATATTAACCTGTCAAGTGAGTAAATAATAGACACAATAGGTAAACAATAGACTCGCGGTGCGATCGCACCGCTTGGGATCTTAGACTTTAAAGGGACAGAGGATTAAAATTCTGTTTCTCGTAAATTTCTGTTGGGTTCGGCTTTCCAATCTATCAGAGATACGGCCGAACTACGATATTTTTCGTGAAGCGACTGCCATCTGACATTTACAACTAATTGGCGATATCGAAGTTCTGTAAGTAAGACTAGTCGGAATCTTCAGGGCTCCAACTACCTGTATCGACTGCCATAGATGACAACCGGGACCCACGACTTAACGTGCTTTCCGAGGCACGGAAATCCCGTGGTAAGAGGATGATTGGCCAATATTCCATACATCATATACATGCTTTCCGAGGCACGGAAATGCCGTGGTAAGAGGATGATTGGCCAATATTTCATACATCATATACATTTTTCTTAAATAAGGAGATACAAAAATTAATATTATTCAATAGTATCGTTTTCTTCATTTTCATCACAATCTAATAGCCCTGTTTCATTGTCTTTGGTCTTCTTGGTTCTCCAAAGGAATTTTTCGTTCGTAATATATGTGCCATCGGTAATTCTGTAGAAGTTTTTGGGAGGATGATCATGGGGTCTTGGTTCTTTATATACAGTGAGGTCGTCTTCATCAACCGAGAGCGAAGAGTAACAGTAACTGGTATGAATACATCGCCAATTCCTCTTAGTGTTTCGAGACCTTGTGTAGCAATATCCACGATATTTAAATAGAGTTTTGCCATTAGCCAGTGTTATTAATTCACCTGAAAAAGAATAAGAAATGATACTAAATAAACGTTTAAGTGATGCCAGATAAACGCAATATGTTGAGACCAGGCGCACAGTACGAGCGAGGTGCTGTGCGGTCCGATGTCACATCCACAGGCCATAGTAACCTCTTACCATCAGGTGGGCCGTCTGCCATCTAAATGGTATTCAAAATTGAAGTAAATTTATAGGAACGACCGTAAATGAAATTAGATTTTGCATATAATTTGGTAGAGAGCTTTTTTTTAGGCCAATATGTACTGTAGCTGGAGTACTACCAGGTGCCTTTGGCTTCGGGTGCGTTCCCCTTACACCCGGCATAACAATTCTAGCAATTGACAACAACGAAACTTTTATAGCAACAAAACTTAGAAGACGAAGAGGAAAGTTTTTAATTAAATGACAATATGCTAAGACAATGATTTATTGTACACTTGTACTTGCATTTACCATTATAGATATAAATAATTTAGACATTAGTACTATAACAACCACAAATATTAATACATCTCAGTACACATCACTAGTGTATAAAAATACATATCATTAGTGATAATGATATTTGAAATATAAGAATCTATTATTTTCATACTATTATATTGCTATATTATGTTGCAAGAAAGTATTTACATGAAACTAAGTGAATCCGCAGGTTTTTTTTTTTTGATAATACATATATTTGACAAATTTTTTTTTGAAGAATTTGCTCACACTTAGTCATTCATAACAGAGCTAATGATTTTTAAGATTTGCTGAAGTATCTGATGTACTTATACTGTACGATTTAAAAAAAAAACACTTTATACGTGTCTAGTTTTTTTCCGTTTTGATAGATTTAAATTTCGCCAGTGTTTTCAAAAAAGTTTTATGAAACATCGAAAATAAGTAAATGCCCAATAAAGTTCAGGGCACTGGTACCTAGTTTAATAAAGTACCCTTTACTTGCAATATCTTGTACTTTGTTCAAAAACTATTTTTTTTTAATTTCAAGTGATCATTTAATTCGAAATACTCTTTGGCCCGTATTCCAGAAAAACGCTCAGTTGCAAATCGACTCTCACAATGACATTAGAACTGTTATGTAAAATACAAAATTTAGGACTGAGTATCGTTCTACGAACCTTAATTTGCATTACCACAGATTGTTGTCCGCGATATCTTTTGTACAAATACCGTTTGAGCGTAACTATTACAATTAACTATTACACAACTACTAACTTATTTATTATACCACAGACAGAGCAATTCTATACAGCAAAAACTGAGTAAAAAACCAAGGTGTGTATGTTTATTTGTAGCTTACTCTGCAGTAGCACAGGTAACTCTTTGGTATATATGCATAATGTTAATTTAGTTGCCGGTTATAGATAGATTACTATTAATATTCAAATAACCATTCCATCCCGGGTTCTATGGAAGCCTTTAGGAGGATGGTCATGAAGCCTTGTCTGTTTGATAACTACCAATGAATCATTGAGGAGTACACTGGCGTAGCAAGTATTAGTTCGCACACACCTCCACTTCCTTCTACAAAATGGCGCCTTAGTGTAATAGTATCCATCGTAGAGTAAAAACTGTTTCCCTTCCATGGTGGTTATTATTTTCACTGAAATAAACATTATCTTTGAAAAAAATATATAAATTTGGTAAGATTTGGTAAGTAAAGAATAAGACCTAATACTTGCGTTAAGTTCACCTAAAGGTGTTTGGGCATATCTAAAGCCAACATTCCACGGTCCGTGAGGTCAAGGATGCGTGCGCATCAACGGAGCGCCGTGAAATGGAGCTCGTTTGTGATATTCTAAACACGTTTGTCAAAAGTACATGCGGCCGGGTTAAGAGTCCAGGCCCGCGTCCTTGAAACTTCACACTGTGGGAACAGGCGGTACGATAAATTGCTACGATAGCACAGTATCGTTCAAATTTAACCACTAAACCGATGCATGTGTGCTTCAAACAATGTAAAGCCCTATTTACACTCAGCACCTGCCACTGCTCCTGCCGCTTCCGGAAATATTGGCCTAATTACTTCTGTGGCAGCATCGACGCGAGTGAGTGTTTACACTCAGCTCTCATGCTCACTTACCAAACGACTCGTTAACAATGACTGACGTCGAAGTTGTTGGGGCGACAGCATTATGTTTGCTCAGTATAAGCAACTATTTGCGTGTAATAAAAAAAGAAAAAGAAACAAAACGCCGCCGTCGTCCAAGACGATGGTGGATGAGAGAAATTCATCAGAATAGAACGCCTAAGTACCTACCCGTATTCAGTTCTTTGTCATCTAAAAAGAAGTTGGACTTTGCCTGTTACGTATGAATTTATTATGGTTTACACCTAACAAAACCAGCAATGTACAACACAAATTTAAAACATTTTTGAATACTTTCCGACAACTGCAAAAATGGTGTATAATATTTATTTTTGTTACAGAATCAGTATGGACATTTTTTTTAAAGAGTTACTAGCGGAAGATGCTAGCGAATTTTCTAAATTTTGTAGAATGTCACCTACAGATTTTGATTTCTTGCTTAATAAAATTGAACCTATGATAGAGAAAAACCAAACTAGACTGAGAATGCCCATACCACCAAAAATACGTTTAGCATTAACTTTACGATATTTAGCGACAGGGGATAGTTATCAAAGTCTCCACTACTTATTCAAGATATCTACATCAGCCATTTCCTTAATTATTCCTGAAGTATGCAAAGCTATCAACTCTGTTTTGAAGGATCAAATAAAGGTAACACAAGTAGTTTTAAATTATGTTTAATCAAATTACTTAGTCTAGTAATGCAAACTTAAAAAATAATAATGAAATTTACATTTGTGTAGCTTTCCAGTATGCTCTTTCAATCAGATTAATTTCGTTTTGAGGTATAATATTCGTTTCCTCGATAATGGGACTAGGCTCTACCGATGATTCAGAATTTGATGGCTGCATGACACTAACATATCGAGATTGTGCAGTTTGTGGAATGAAATGAGTTGATGAATGTGTTAAAATCTCATTAGTTTCCGGGATACTGATCTGTGCTGGAGATTCTGACACTCGTGGTCGCGTGAGATAAACATATTGTTGAGACTGTGGAATGATATGCACTGGCGAGGGTGTTGAAGCTTGCACTGGAGAGGATGTTGAAGTTTGGTATTGGTTATCTGAATATTGTGATAGCGATGTTGAGTTACGTGGATACACATTTGATGGTAGATGAACCGGATTTTGTAAAAGTAAACCATCTATTTCGTACATTATTCTTGATCGCATTGGCTCGGGATATTTTCGTAATCTTGTAGCTAAAAGTTTAGCATACATATCACACTCGTCTTCATGATTTTCTTTCTCTTTATTTAGTTTATCTTTCAGTACTTGGTTCAAAGTATCTAAAGTCTGCGATATTTTATTTTCTGCTTCGTCTGTGTTTGTTTTCTTTCTTATTTTGTTTGGCCTATGGTGTACTTGCGGTGGCGATGAGACTGGTTGTAAAGACAAAGTGATTGGCTGTGATGGTGATGGAGTTTGCATCTCGACATGTTGTTCTATTTGTTCATCTTCATTGTGTAAATCCTGAAAAAAAAATAGTATTACTTTTTATTGTTTCAGTTACCACAAACACCAGCAGAATGGTTACTCATAGAAGAGGGATTTAGAAAAAAATTTCCACGATGTGTAGGGGCCATAGATGGGAAGCATATTGTAATTAATTGCCCACCACACAGTGGCTCACAATATTATAATTATAAGCAGACATATAGCATCATACTAATGGCTTTAGTTGACAGAGACTACCGTTTTATTTTTGCTGATATTGGTGGCCAGGGACGCATTAGTGATGGAGGAATTTTTCAAAACTGTTTACTTTGGCAAAAAATTGACACAGACACTATTAATTTGCCACCAGATGCCCCTTTACCTGGAAGAGAAATTAATGTACCCTATGTATTTCTTGGTGATGGAGCTTTTGCTTTACATAAACATATAATGAAACCATTTCCGGGTAATCATAACAGAAACACAATGGAACGTACTTTCAATTACAAACTTTCAAGTTCTCGTGTTATTGTTGAAAATGTCTTCGGTGTTTTAACTACTGTTTTTCGAATATTTAAAAAACCAATAGAGATTGACCTAGAGAATGTATCAACAGTAACAATGACCTGTATTTTGTTACACAATTTTTTAAGAAACAGTAAAATGTCTCGTAACATTTATTCTCCCCCGGGTACTTTTGATACTGTAGTTGACGGATTACATGTTGATGGCTCTTGGAGACAAAATCAACCTAACCCAGAGTCTTCTGCTATAAGACCAATACCAGTTATACCAAGACGCTCAACGATAAATATTTGTGAAATTCGAACTGAATTTGCGCATTATTTTCATAATTTGAATACAGGAAATAATTAAATAGTAGTAGGTATGTTATAATAAATTATGTAATAAAAATTACTATTTACAAAAAACAAGTGTTTTATTGAATATACTTACCCCGTGTACAGTGTTTATCGTATTCTCAACGTCATACAGTGATCCCAAAAATCTCTCCATGATTTCAAATGCAAACCATATTGGCTGGAATACATCGTCAGTACCTGATCCGGATCGAATGGATGATTTCTTTTTTTTCAAAAGTGGCCGGAAAGTCGCCATAATTGATTTTTATTTTTATTTTTAGCTCTTCAATTGGAGTGTCCATAGTGATACTAATGCGATTCCATGCATCATGAACCTTGTGTTTAAATTTATGGTTTTTATCCATCGGATCCCAAATCACTCGTTCCACTTCATAGAGCTCTAAAAATTTTATTATTTTTTCATTGCTCCACTCAGATGGTGGCGGTAACTCAGGTGGTGGCATTGTATCTACAGTATAACAATTTTATTACGTACGTAAACCACGATGCCTACATGAAAAAAAAAACACGTACACTCGCGCTCGAACGCCGCCGGCAAGTGAGCGAGAGGGCTGAATGTAAATAGCGCACTCGCGCTCGCGCTGCCCGTCCTTTGACTTGCGCACGAAAAACCGACACTAGAGGGATTGCCGGGCAGCGGCAGCGGCATGACGAGCAGCAGCGCGAGTTACCTATTTACACTCTCGCGTTGCCCACTTCCCTCGCCACTTCCCTGCCCTGTAGGGCTGAGTGTAAATACCCTATAAAATGGTGCACAAATTGGCCGACGAACGAGGCTCTGGCAAAGTGCCCTTTTCTAGATTGACTTATATTTAATTACCCGAAAGATTGGGATTTTTTGTGTGAATTTATTTACGTCAATACTATGTAAATACTCGTATACCAACCTATTTGCAATTTTGTTATTGCCCACACGTTTGTTTCACCACATCTCGGAAGGCTTTGGAATGACATCTGGAGAATCTAACCATTTATATAAAATCTGGTACAGAATGAGCGTCGACAATTACTACAAACGCAAATAGCACGAAACGATAGTTAATGCGGAACAAGGACATATTTCCTTGTTCCGCATTAACTATCGTTTCATGCCATTCCATATTTTTGCATCATCTATATCTCTCTCTCATCCATCTATCTATTTAAGGGTTTCCTATGTCTCACTTATAGGCAAATAACTAGACTATTGTGTTGATGACAAATGATATTTATTATTGTTTTACTTAAATCTACTTATATTCGAATCCTTTCAAAGACTTCAGGTTTTATAATCCTGAAGTCTTAGAACCTGAAGGCAAAGAATTAGAGAGAGAAGACAGCAACAGGCGTAAGGCATAATCAAAGGAAAAACATACGTAACGATGCGATTTTGTTCGGCTATCACGATTCGCACCCTACATTAGTATACATCACACTCGCATATATCGCCCATCAGGTAACCGGAGTAGTTCTTTACTTTTATGAGTGTGGGCGCCGCTCTGTTCATATATCTTCATATTACTGTCCATTAGAAGGGTCGCATGGCACGAAGGGAAGCTGGTACAGGACCATCTCGTCAGTACTCCTTTTCTCTTATTTCTTATGTAGAAGGTATAGCCATCGTACATAAGCAGCACTTTTCCGTTCATCATGGTTATGAGTTGTGCTAGGCTAGGGTAGCTTAAATAATAATTATATGTAATTGTTTTCACAGCTTGATAAACAGTTGATGGATCACCAGTAAACGAATTGAAATAAATATGGAACCGCGTCTTTAATCACAGCAACACACCGGGTTATTCCCGATTTCCCCCGAATATGTATAGACATTTTGTTCCATCTATAGAATTCCCTGTACTTCAAATAAGGAAAAGGAAGAGCAACAACTGCGGAAGCCAGGTTTAGTAGTGTCTAAGGGTCATTATAATATCAAGCGGGTAAATGATCCAGCACTTTTTAAATGGCAATTGGATATCAACCTTATTCGATTAAGATAAAGTTTGAAATAGTATACAAGAACGTGCTACAGTCTTAGCATATTATATACACATACTACTGCATACTATTTACAGCCTTGTCTAAATGGAATAAGGAGTATATTTAATTAATACTTTATAATTGCTGGAGCATTTCTCCGCCTGATCAGACAGACGCTGTCAGGACGGGGATTAAACTTCCATAGTCTCATTACGCGAGAATACTACATTTGAAAATTTATATTTGAAAACCTGTCTCTAGAGGTATAGGCCTAAAGAACTATGTACTTTCTGATAAATTAATTTAAGATAGGTCACTTTCCAGGATTATTTTGTTCTTGAGCTTGTAAACTAGTGAAAAAATCAGAACTAGATCATTGCATCAGCATGAACAAATAAAACAAAACCGATATATTACCTTAAATATATTGAAAATTTCTATTGCTGCGTCCGTAAAAAAGTAAAAATTAAGTATTGAACATACTCTACATATTCCATCACAGTCTTGCTATTCCCTTCCATAAAATAAATAAAACCGCAGCTTCATGGGATGCAGTTAATTGAAGGACTGAATATCAAAAACCTGTCTGTAATTGTTATTTGTAACAATTAGTAAAAATATTTACAAATTATAAGGTCGGATTTCACCAATAACATAATTGCGATGTAATCGCACCCAACTGGGTTTACATATTTTAACGAACAAATAAGGTTCATTATCAAGTAAAATAATTATAACATTTCGTACCATTCTAGACCCAACTTTCATTAGAATCACTTGCATATACATTGACTTATCTCTGCATAATCCAAGGGTGGACTAGTAAAAATGCCTTTGGTATTAAATTCATCGTTTTACAATTACATTTTGTGCAAAAAGATTTTATTATAGCACTTAGGTGACAGACAAGCACACAGCCCACCTGATGGAAAGTGGCATCCATGGCCTACAGACATGTGCAATGCCAGGGGCGTCATACTAGCACTGCAGAATCTTCAGGAGCATTTTAAAGCCCTTCCTGTGGAACTCGATATTGTAGTCGCTTGAAAAAATCACAAAATCCACAGCAGGGGGATCATTCTGTAGCTTAAGCGTGCGTGGGATGAAGTTCCTTTGATAATGGGTGTTATACACGAGTGAATCTACCATCTACTGTCTGAATAAGGCTTTTTCTTTTATGTTGATGTTCAGGATTACTATCAATTATTTGTAAGTCTCTGTCAGTTAACACGAATGCCTTGCATCTTGGGAAGTTGGTGCAGTACCATCTGGTGGCCACGCTCCTTTTATTGTGGCGAGGGTTCTGCCTATAAAAAGTGAACCCATGGTACAAGACCAGTGTCTTGCCATTGACCATTTCTATGAACTGAGCTGTAAGAGAAACGTTCGTTACTTTTTAAAGCATGTAATTATATCATGGGTTCGTGGCCAGGTGCGCTCACTGTTCGGTAAACGATCAGTGGGTTAAGTTACCTAGGGAAACGTTGTCATTGGGATGGGTGACCGTTTAGTGGTGTTACATGTGAGCGCTTCCGTACTCCGGGCACATTAAAAGTAGGTCCCAGCTGTGGCCAACAGTTGTTAGGTCAAGACGGAGGCCTTTATGGGCGACCTGAACAACTCTGTCACAAGTGAGCCACTAACAACACGAAAAGAAGAAGTATAGGTATAGAAAGTACCAATATCCTTGCGGCTCAACCTCACCTACAAGTCAATACAACGGACGAGGTTCTGGCGACAGCCTTCAGACGACACGCTCCCGAATAAGCCGAAATATATGTAACAAACAAAAATCTATTTTTTTGTTTAGCTAGTGCGCAGTCTTTTAGGTGAGGTTGGTTTCAAGGAGGTTAGTACTAGTACGGTCCTGCGCACTATGAAAAGTAGAAAAAGGAAGAGATACTACTAGTCAGTCGACTATCGAAAGGAGATGTAGTTATTATTACAACGGCTTTCCACGGTGCAAGGTTTCATGGACAAGGACGCGAACACGGACACCTTTACGATGACAAACGCACATGCATTATCATTTGCCAATCTCGTACTACTGTACGTAGTCCACGCACGAGTCCATGAAATCGCCGGCCGTGGAAAGGCGGCTTTAGCATGAAACGGCTTGGTTTCACATTAAAACTTGTTTGTAGATATTCTAAGAATATATTATGAGTGATCATTACCCTTCAATGTTAGGTATAGGCACAAGAATTAATAGGGAACTACATAATAGGTTTATTGATAGAATCTTATGTGGATCATAAAAAAGAGAAATACTCAATAAATAGTATTCTTTTATTTTACATCCTTTACTTTTAATATCACACATCGAAGCATAGAATTACAACAAGAACTTACATTGTATTTATACAATACGCAAAACAATATTTAAATAATATAAGGTACAATACAATGATAAATTACTAGTCATGTGACCTCTGACCCCCTATTTTCAGTACTAATTTAAAAAATACAAGCCAGTGCAGTGTTCTATAATGTTTAGTACATTTCATACGAGTGTGACCTGAGGAATAAATTGTGTACCTAGATCCATATACAATCCGTTTTTTTATAGTGTACTAATTTGTAACTGAAAGTAATACTTTTCCTGCAATCAGCATTCCTAAATTGCTTGAGTAAAAAGTGGGTTCAAGGTTCGTAACCGGGACCGATTTTAAGGCAGCCGCTTATTAGCAAGGCACAATTTTACTTCCTATCTGTTATTAAGACTGAAACTAATGGGCCTACCACACGCACAAGCTTCATCACAGTTTTTCTTGCGCAGGCTGATTCGTGCACGGAAAACTACGCATGTGTTTGGTGAAAATGAAACAATAACTGTTTCATTTGGCGCGGTGTTTCGTGTACAAACTGACCTGCGCAGATAAACTGTGGTGAAACTGGTGCATGTGGTAGGCCTAAAAGTTACTAATGTTTACTAATTTTAAACCAAATCACACCAGTAGGTATATCGTGATAAATCCCAAATTATTATTATTATGTAAATCGAGGTTCAGCTGAGTGGCATTCTAGAATACGGTACTAAGTGTTTCTCTCAGTCACTAGTTAAAACAAAAGTTCATCTCATGACGCTCATATAATGCTCACAAAAAAATATGATTAAAAAATACCAATGGTATTACGTAATTTGATATTCGCAGGACGATCCTCAAATACGGCTATTGGTGTTCTTCATCCTTCGTTATCTTAGCATTAATTCAGGTGGCGTCCAAAGCTTTCACCTCGGAGTCCGGGGTCTGCTTTTTTCAATATAGCTATTGGTATTACAGAATATTAAACACGGATGTATGTTCCAGCGGGCGTCTTGAACAAATTCTTTTTGGAATGGCGATGCTCTATACACACTTCACGTAGAAGTAAATCTGCATCCGTCAAGACAAAAGACTTACAAGTGGGGAAGTTTGTACAATACCATTTGTCGAAGCCTTTCTTTTTGCCCATCTTGTAGAATGTAAAACCATCGTACAATATTAATTTCTTCCCATTACACATTGTTATTAACTCCGCTGGAAATAAAGACGTTCTGATGAGATTTATTTTTCCATTTAGGTTTTCGAATTGACTGCACCCCGCTTAATGGTAAACTAAGCTGCAACCCAAAGAATAGTGGCCGCCATTACAGATTACAGAGACAGACGAGAATAATTTCGAACGGAAAGATATATCAAAATAGTTGATCGTGAAATTGTTGCATAATAAGGGTGATACTAAAAAAAAATTCGCCTGCAGCTAATTTTTGTAACTCACACTCGTATTTTAAGAGCAACTTATGATCCAATTACGAACACAATTTAGTTGACAGGTAAAACTGTAATGTTCAATTAATTTTACAACAAAGTACGTACTTGAAACTGCGTTTGGTATTTTAGAAGACATAGTTTTCATCGTCCGTCCGTTGGATAAATCCTTTTTAGTATGGCGATGGTATATTATTACATCACGAAAATGTAAGTCATACCATCATGAAAATAAATAATTCAAGAGGGGCAGTTCGTATAAAAGTATTTGTCAAATCTTTCTTTCTGCTCATTTTGAAAAAAGTAATGCCTTCGTACAGTAATTCTGTTAGAAGGAAATACATTCTTTTGAAATTTCATTTAATATATATTTACTATATTTAACTTTTTGCACATAATCAAGCCAAATATGAGAAGTTCCAGTTAAACATTAGAACAATATCCAATTCAGGATTATCTTCCAATAAATTGTCAGCACTTTTTTGGAACAAGTATTCATCAATTATTTATATTATTTGAGTAATATACATATAGAGATCCTATCAATATTTATATTGAAAATATTGACACAATATTGATGCACCAACGCGGTTCATGCATAATTTGATTGGATCACGATATTGTATCGAAATGTTTTTTGACCGTATGTACGCACTCATACCGAATTAACTTCTTTCAAAAGTTACTTGAAATCACGTACCGCGGGAAGTCGCCTTTACGTTGTACATTCGTTTGTTAATGTTGCTGATTTGTGACGGTGTCGGTATCGCCGTTGCCGATTCCTCCAATGTTCTCTTAGTTTATTCTTTTCTTCATTATTTAAGTCTGCAACCTTCTTTCGCTTTCGTTTCATTAATGAGACACCACTACGCCTTTCATATTTTTCAGGTATTGTTTTCCTTTGCTCCCTATAAAATCGTTGTCTATCTGCGGCAGTAACTATCAAAATAGTACCTAGAATGTCAGCAATTTTATTAATATAGGAACCAATTCCTTTGAACTCGCGAGAATAAGAAAATGAAATTTTAGAATTTCCCTGCGAGCGTCAGTGCAATTAGCGCAACATAAGTTTTATACCATAAATCAAATACGAGTAAATAGGCAAGTATGTGAAAAATACCTCGTATCTATACTTTTATTAATACTTAAAGTACTACTTTGACAAGTACTTAGAACAGACGGACTTAATTTATAACTTGCAACGTGTTGAACAATTAAAATAAGTAAAGTAGTAAATTGCCTGAAAGATGACAAGGCAGAGGAAGTCTAACGTCCTGTCAGACAGTACGTAAAAAAGTACGAACATGTCAAATAATTGGAACTAAAGCAAGCAGTGTCTAAAAAATGGTTTCATAAGGTTCAAATCTTTTTAAGGTCCAATTAAATATCAACCTTATTTTATATAGACAAGGCTGAAAATTAATCAAACACTATACGCTTTGTTCATCTAATACCAATATATTTTCCGTCACTAGTTTTATGTAAGTATCTTTTATCATGGTGATGTGCACTATACACTTCTCGTATCTTAAATTCGTCATCGACTAGCACATATGACTTGCAAGTATTAGAGTGAGTGCACCGCCATTTGAAGTATCCGATTTTCTTCATTAGACCGACCTTGTAATAAGTAAACCCTTCGTGGAAAAGAAGATTTTTGCCGTTCACCATCTGTACTAACTTGGCTGTAAGTTAAAATATTTTATATTATTTAATATTTTTTTAATTTAATTATTTTATATGCAATTATAATATCATATCATAGCTGACGCGGTTTTTCCCGGTGCGGAATTCTGCAGACTGTTTTACGCAAACACTTGGTCACGTACAGTTTGCAGAATCATGTACCGTGGAAAGCCACCTTTGCACAGTACACAGCCCAGGACGATTAAAAACGGATTACGTTTTATACACTTTAATGCAGTTACTGATTGCAAAACAACTAACAAAACAATTATAATACAGGTTCCACATTGGTAATAATTTTTTGGTAAATTCTATTGTGGCACCTAGTACCGAACGTGCATATTAATACGAACATAGAGCCAAAAACTTCAAAAAAGAGGACAACACTGTGGTACCTATATCAGCACATCATGCCTTGTGCGGCCATTCTTTGCACTGAATCCAGTCTTCATTATGATGTTTTCGAATGCCTTGGTGTGCTACGAAATTACTCATGTTTGTGGTAATGGCAAAACTTTAGTATTTTATATATTTTCTGCCATATGTCTTCTTAAATGTACGTAGTAGTTTCTACTCCTCTTTACGCATTTTCTAATTTTCTTCATCTGGTGAAGATGTCAGAAATTCCCTTTTTTCAGATTTTCGTTTCCATATTTTTTCTTATTGAATGCGATAAGCAATGAAACGTCAGGATGACGTTTCATGTAGTCATAATAAAAGTTTTTACCGGCAGCTTTTTTTTTAACATTAAAACGATGGGGTATATTGTGATCTACAGCTAAATCGAAGGCTAGTTTCAAAAACTCCTTTCTTGTCAGTGGCATGCATTTGTCAGCTGATTCTTTTACATGATTTGCTAACACATTCTCATACTCTGATGAAAAAGTGTTCCTGAATCTCCCTAGTTTTGGTATTAACTCTATCTCCTTGCCATCTTTTAACAGTTTCAACTTGTCGCACAAAGTGCTCGCTGGAACGCCATATTTTGTAGCTGCTTCTCGTAGAGACATTTTTTTCGTACTTACTTCTTCAATTGCGATCTTTAAGTTTTCTGATGACCAATGACCTCTCTTGACTTTTACGGTACTGTAAGATATACTAGTTCCTGAAAAAGTCATGAAATTTACAACGATCACCGCATAAAATAGCAGTATAAGCGCCGAAACATTTTTTTGAAGTGAAATCTTCTTTAGCGGCGTTGGATGGGTAAAAAGTGTTAAACTCGCGTCAGGATCACTTGACCTTTGAACCGTAACCGACGACTGACGTCATACAACATTAGCTACAGATTTTTTATTTTGTTAAGTACGCTAAAAAGCTTCCTAGCTTAGCAGTAAGCGCTTCGACTGTAAGTCCTTATGGTTTCAGATAGTACCGGGTTCGAACCTGGGCTTCTGACACTTTTGTGATTATTTTTTCTTTTTGTAATTCATTAATTTCTTCTGACAGAAAATAATGATAGGTTCTATGATTGGCGCTATATTATATATATGGTATGTTTTGTTTATCATTTTCTCTGTATATAAGGAAGAAAGAAAAAGGTTTCACTTCTGCCGGCACTGCCGGAGTGCAACCCGTCTTTTTTTTATTTTTGAGGTGTACCTATACTTATATCCTAGGCCGTGCGTAAGTAGGTACGTTACGTAGAACAGTGCCGAAGGGACGAATATGTATTTCTATTTCACGTGAAAATAACTGAATGGATCTGGATGAAATTTGGCGCAGAGATGAACGACAGCCTCTGTGGTGTAGTAGTAGTGACTACGGTCGCTACGCAGGAGGCAATTTTGTTATGTTTTGTATGCATGAATTTTGTATGCATTGATCTAATCGTGCCTCAGAGAGCACCTTAAGCCGTCGGTCCCGGTTGCCATACGAACATGTATGGCAATTACGGGTATTTAGAGCCCTAAAAGTTCAATAACTGGTATATTAGTTGCAATACTTCGATATCGCCTTTGGGTTGTGGAGGTCATATGACAGTCAATTTTTTTTTTTTTTTTTTTTATAAAGAATATTAGCAACCGAAATTTTCGAAATTACTAATATTCCCTCTAACCCCTCCAACTAAGCTAAATTGCTTGTGCTAGGAGTGGGTTCACGTCGGTAGTGTAATGGCCAGGATTCGAACCCGGGACCTCTCGATCGTGAGGCCTCCTTAACCACTATCCTTAATTCACAGAGAATATCGAAGTTCAGCTAAATCTGCAGTTAAACTGGTAAATTGAACCCCAGACTCCAAGTTGCAAGCTTCGGATACAAGATGAAGAAGAAGAAATACCTAAGGATAGCCTCTGTACTCTTATCTACACCTATGTATCTCTAAAAGCATTCTTATACTACTTTGTTGGCAGACAATCACACACCCCATTTAATGAAAAGTGTTTACTGTGGCCTATGAATATGTGTAACACCACAGGCGTCATACTCGTGCTGCCTACCCTATCAGCATATAGGCTACGTTTTGTCTCAGAAATTGATTTTTCACCAGTGGTGATCGCTGCTCTACTTCTTCTGTGTATAACTATATCGGTATAGTTATAGTTTGATTTCTGTAAAATGGGTTTATATTCATCGATGAAATCCAGCCTTGAGGTTGATGCACTTAATTCTACAGGCAATAAAACTAAATAACGGACTCTGTAGGTACTAGTATAATTGTATTCTTAAAACAAGCTACACATAAAACTTCTTCAACGTCCGCAGCGCTCAACGCTCCACAGCGTCTTAAAAATGCCGCAGTGGAGTTTGTGGCGCCGTTTCTTCACCACCAGCGCCTTGGAAGCGGTGGTAAACTTAGCTTAAGTAGAATTTAATATTGACGTCAATAAGAACCATGTTGTTCTAGATTGAATAAAAATCTTTCGACTATGACATAAGCAATAAGTATAGTCGTTAGTCAAAATAGTGATGGTATAATATTACTGTTCATATTAGCTTTATAGATAGGCTTACCTATCCTGTATCTAATTACACCTATATTATATTTTTAAATACACTAATAAAAACTAATGCCTCGTCGGCATCGGCTACTTGGATTATATTCTGTGAGTACTTTCCAGATAGGAACTTCAACACTATTCGTACCGTGTTCAGAAAAATTGCCTTTTGCATCAATCTTTTCACTCAGATGCCTTACGAACGCGATTAGTATTACTTATAATTCATAATTAGGGTACTTGAAGGCGGGCCCACTAGTTCAGTGACCGTAAACGTTACGACTAATCTTTAGTAGGTAACGCTGTATGAAATTACAGGGAAATAACCACATGATCCTTCAAATGAATTGCCATAATTAAAGCTTTTTTGGAACGCATTTTAATTACATTTCAAAATTCAGCGAATTTTCACTAGTTATTATGAGGATTGCTAGTCAAGGTGGAGTCGCCGAGCGTGGGGGTTCCTTTAGTGCCGCTTGAGCTTTCGGGCTCCAGTGCCCGGCTCCTCCGAACCCTCCGATGGCTGCGCCAGTGGACATAAAACCCATCATGTGTCTTCTGCAAAGGTTTCTTAGGGTGTTGATGTTCACTTATAAGTAGAGAGATATGCTCTTGTTTATCCGTCAGCACATAAGATTTGCAGCTAGAGTTGTGGGAACACCGCCACTTGTCGAAACCTTGTTTTTTACCAAGTTTGTAGTAGGTGTGTCCTTCGTGTAGAATCATTTTCTTACCGTTTATCATTGTTATAAACTCAACTGTAACAGAATTAAGTACTTTTGAGTTTGACATTGTTTCTTCAAGAACAATTGTGAATAGACCGTGACAGTCGAATCAAACATCTTTTTTTAGGACTCATCGATCTATAAAGGGAATACTGCGAAGACGGTTTCACTTGAATAAGGTCCTGTGGATTTGATTTTATAGTGACATGGATTGTATAATGGTTATAAGGTACGTTGGGTCGCGGCAACAGTATTAGTATTACAAGTGGGAAGCACCGCGGCCTTATCTCCCGAACCTATTACAGCTGGTTGGGTGATTGATGATCAGCCCCTCTAGACAAGTGGCAATTCGTTAGCCGGCGTTTGATGGAATAGAATGACAAATGTATGGGATTTGACACATTTGACATGCATTAACGACTGTCATAAACGTCAAATCCCATACATTCGTCATTCTATTCCATTAAACGCCGGCTAACGAATTGCCACTTGTCTAGAGGGGCAGGTTTTTCATTCCTCAAGATATGGTTGGCATGCGACTAAATAAATTTAAAATAGAAGTAAAAAAGTATTTAATGAAAAAAGGATATTGCAAAGTAAACGAATACCTTAATGATAAAAATGCATGGTCATTCTAAGCTTCTTGCTTGCTCGCACAATATAAATCTATTTAAAAAAAAAATCTAATTGTTTTAAAAAAGAAACGATAATATTGTTCACTGAGTTTCTTGCTGGTCTCTTCTCAGTAGAACCAACTTACCGAACCAGCGAAAGAATCATTTTCAAATGATTTGTTTACTTAATTTAATATTATATTAGTAATTTCTTGACATGACTGTAAAATTTTGACGTTCTTATGTGCTCTTTATGTGCCTAAACTGAATAAACGAAATTGATTCTTTGATTCTTTTGGTTAAGCGACTACAATCTACTATAGACTACTGCTGATATTAAAGTCCTGTAAGACTTAGGGCGTCAAGTACCTACCTGTAACGAGATATCCGTATAGCAACCACTAGTATTAATAAAAATACAATATCATCTGATAAAAATAATTTTATTTCAATATGCGTTTAGTAAACTTATGCACTAAGAAATTACCAACAGTGAAAAGATCTTACACAAATATCATAACTTTAATGAAAATACTTGTACTATTCCACTTTATTTATTAAATTCCTGACCGGTTTCGCCTTACGGCATTTTCAAAGGTTTTCAAAGGTTATCAACCTTTGATAATGCCGTAAGGCGAAACTGGTCAGGATAATAATAAATAATGTGGAATAGTACAAGTAATTTCATTGAAGATGTGTAGCAAGTTCCACCAAGTGCCATCAATCAACAGTTAAGCACAAATATCATAACTTCCGTATACCTAAATATTATACACTACAAAAATTGAGTCACAGTTCACGTGCAGATGAGAGAATGAAATGAACTCTGTATAAAGCGTTATTAATTTTCAAATAGACTTGACTTAATACGATAGACTTTATCACCCAATTTTCAAAATCTATGGTTAAAAACGACTACTTATATATATTATATATATTTCCGACTTTTCAGTATTATTATAGTGAGTAGAAGCATTTTAAATGCGAACATATTTTCCACTAGAAGTCTTAAACAAAGTCTTTTTCTTATGACAGTGTTGGCTGTTTACAAATTGTATAAAAGTCTTCTGGTCAGTCAGAACGTAAGACTTGCAAGTGGGAAAGTTGGTACAGAGCCACTTGTCGAATCCTTGCTTTTTACCTGCCCTGAAGAAAGTGTACCCTTCGTATACAAGGAGCGTCTTGTCATTCGCCATGGTTATTAGTTCAGCTGAAAACAACAGATTTTGAAATTTTGATTGCATAATGATTGAGTCGTTTAAAAATCAAATCAATTAAATGTTACTACACTATGTCTAGTTTGACCGTAACCGCTCTACCGGGCCTTGGGTATGTGCGCGGCGAGACGGTGGAGTATTTGACCAATCGACCGTCAGATTTGGTCAGTGCGCCGCCAACGCTCACGGCATTAACTCGCTCGCCCATCACTCAAATTCTTTGTTTCTCTTTCTTTACCTTGTCCCCAGGATGCGGTACAGCGGTCGCAGTCGGCCTAAATTTAGAAATAACATTTATTCGAACCTGTGCATTACCGTAGGGATTGTTAGAGGTGTTATATTTCGCTAACGCCAGTATTTAAAGGCGGATATATAAACCATCCTGTGTTTTGTGCAGAGTCTTCTTGGGATGTTGATGTTCACTCACAACTAGAATGAGATTCAGTCGTTCATCAGTCAGCACATGAGATTTGCAGTTAGGTTTGGTAGTACACCGCCACTTGTCGAAGCCTCGTTTTTTACCAAGTTTATAGTAAGTAAATCCTTCATGTAGAACCAGTTTCTTACCGTTTATCATTGTAATAATTTGAGCTGAAACAAAATTAAGTAGGTGCTTTTGAGTTTGACATTAATTTTGCGTTAAATGAACTCAAAACTTGTTATTCCTTATAGACTGATATTTAGTTCGGTGGCAACGGGATCAGTATCACACGCGGGCAGAGCCGCGGGCAACATTATCACGATCCTTTTTTCTACTCAGTTGGCGTCAGCTTTTCAATCTAACTACCGAGCGTCCGAATTTCCATAACTTATGTAAAGCGACGGACGTGCTCCTCAAATCAGAGATGCCATAAATAAATTACAAATGCTCCAATAAAATTAATTTTATTTCAATTTACATTCATTCAACAAACTTATGCACTAGATTATAAATATTGTCTAAACATGTTAATTAGTTCCTTGTACCTTTATCTTTTGTGCGGCAATCTCCACAGAAACTCCCTGCTCCGATGATCAGCTGAGCGGTATATCGGTCTTCCACGCTGCCGTCTGTACGCGGAGGAAGGTAATTCCCTCGCACTCCAGCTGAGCCCGGGTCATCTTTGGCTGTGTGATGGCCCCTCTGCTATTCATTACTTGCTACCAGGAGAAGGCAGCGGCAGCGCACACACTCGCATTCCGCACCAAAGCTACGAGCATCCCGCCCAGGTAGAAGACCCTCCGTGGTAATAGCCTTTTTAAAGGCGTACATATTTCCCACTAGAAGTCTTATACAAAACCCTTTTTTTATGACAGTGTTGGCCGTCTACAATTCGTATGACCATATTCTGGTCAGTCAAAACACGAGATTTGCAAGTTGGAAAGTTGGTACAGCGCCAATTGTCTAATCCCTTTTTTTTACTAGCTTTGTAGAATGTGTACCCTTCGTGTAGAAGAAGTGTCTTGTTATTCGTCATGGTTATAAGTTCAGCTGAAACATAACAGATACTACGTATGTTCATTCAAGCCTGTATAATCGAGGAGGGATAGAGAGGTATCAGGTCATCACCTATATATCGCCAACTATCTTGTAAGGTCTAAATAAACATTAAATATCTGGTAGTAAAAATATTAAACAAAAACAAATGTATTTAAACGACATAGTGGTTCGATTTGGATTTTAAGTCTTTAAATTAAGTTTCTAAGCAAAAACATATGAATAAACTGAGTTTCTAAATCAATTTCATTAATTAAAAAAATACAGCAAGATTGTTTACCTTTATTTAACCTAAAAGAAAAGAAACAAACCAACTAAAAGAAACAACGAGTTATCTAAATACTTAAAACCATTTAATAAATCATAAATTCTTCCTTTCTTATTTTGTTTTAATCGTTCAAATGTCTGTCATAAAAGCATTTTTGGCACATGGGTCGTTTGCAATCACCACAGTAAGATTTGACCTTTTTCACTCTTCTGCTAGCTTCCCGGCTGTCCAAAGTAGCACGTAGAATTTCGTAACAACCCACACAATTTCTTCGTTTGTTTCCACTTTTCTGATAGATGTGATTTTTTTTCAGTGCGGCAACACTTGGTTTAACTGCAATAATACAAAAACGCGGTTTCATAACATCTTCCTTCAGTACAAATCAACATCATTTGTTGGTTCATTGAATTTATTTTCAGGAGGTGTTAGGACATATAAAAGTAAACTAAAAAGAAATCCTAACATAGGTAATTTATTTGCAAACGTCTCGTAAATTTTGGTCTTAATATAGAAAAGTATATACATTTTCTTTTATATCATAATCTATAGTGTAATAATTCTACAAATTCATTTAATTTTGTAACAGCTTTCTTTTAAGGTGCGAATTCGAACCCGACCGCAGACAGCAACAGCAGATACAGCGTACCAAGAAATAAACTTGAATATGATAATAATATTGTTTATTGTTTGAATTCATTGCGGCATTTATAGATTGTGATTGTGATGCTGCAAAGTGGTTTCGAACTAGGAAGAGAACCTCCTCGATCGCAACTGGTTACGATCAAAGACGAAAAAGAGAGCAACAAGTAATGTATTTAAAAAAAAAGTATAGTTATAGACCAATGAGCGGATCGCGGGAATGGTACTAATGGCACTTTTCCTTATTTTTTTATGTAGTATGCTAAGTCTGATGATGTTGTCTCTTCAGATCACAAACATACATACTGACAAACTTCGATACGAGTAAACGGCACCATTGAGAAACCGTAATGGATTAAAATAACAAACAATATTACATTCAATTCATTCAAACTGTTTGCTTCTACGTTATGCGGTCGGCTACGAACACATACCTTTACACTTTTTGATCCCAAACCTAAAGTTTATGATAAAATATAATTCTGTTTATAGACTAGCCGAACTCTTTGAACTGTTTCACTTGACATATTTGCCGTCAGGACACAAATGCAGTGTCTTCATCTCATGCCCATGTTCCAGACAACACTTCACTATAATGTAATTATCGTCGACACACAGATATCCTTTACACCTTGGAAAGTTTGTACAAACCCACTTGTGACCTATCCTCGTCCTGTATCTATAGAAAAATGTATAGCCTCCGTAAAGCAGCCATCTCTTTCCGTTTGCCATTGTAATCATACGCGCTGAAAAGAAATCACATCAAATATTAAAAATCTTTTTTTATTTATTTATTCTAACTCTCACCAAGAAAAAGGGATGCTTAGATATTTCAGAAGTGTGGAGAAGACGGACGAAAGAAGATTGATGAAACAGATTTATTAGATGAGGTTGAATAGGCAATCCGAAAACGTCGACGTAGGCGTACGTGTGTTAATCACATCGAAGACGTTTTAAGGAAATGCTAGGTGAAATACCTACCTCCAACTGGCGTGAAATTATGAAAGCATACGCGAAAGGCAATCTGCCAGGATCTTAACAAGTGGAGAGATGTTGCCCATGCTCCAAAGAGAAAGAGGTGGTACTTTATGAATGTATTGATTGATATGTATGCCAATTATTAATAACTAGCTGGTACACGCAGCTCCGGCCGCGTGTAATATTTTCCGCTTCCGCAACCCGTGGGAACCTATTCCAGGGATAAAGAGTATTTCGACTATTACTATATTTCAGCGAGATCCATTTAGGCGTAAGTATAATTGGATAACAAACACCTTTATATACTTTCCATTTATGACATTAATTAGGACTCCATGTATTGAATAGTTAATATCAAGATAGAATAGTAATTGAAAGCATTTATTCGTCTAATATTATTAAGAAACGATCGAAATAAATTTGATAGAAATCAGTATCGAAATTTTGGTGATGTGATTAAAAGTACATGGCGTACTTTAACAGTAAAATGAAATATAGCAATAGAATGTTGTAGATATATTTTGAAAGATAGAGTTCCTGGTTTTTATCTAACATTTTGTAATGCTGGTACTTTAATTTAAGAAAAGTTAGTTGGTTTTTGTTTTATTATGAATATTAGCAACCGAAATTACTAATATTCCCTCTAACACCTCCAACTAAGCTAAATTGCTTGTGCTAGGAGTGTTGTCGGTAGTATAAAGGCCAGGATTCGAGCCCAGGACCTCTCGATCGTGAGGCCGACTTCTTAACCACTAAGCTACCGACGTTACCGCAGTTACTGTTGAAGATGATACAGATACATTACAGCTTAACCCCATTTACTTACTTATAAGTAGTATTTATCCCAAAAGTAGCATTTCCGTCCGTCGTATTAGAAATTAAAAAATATTTGGAAATTCACATTTATTGACACAACTACATAATATCTATGTATGTACATCTATTACACAGGTCTGGCGTAGGATTGCCCATTAATAAATAGGTTACATCCATTTTTTATAATATCTTGACTTTACGCCTTTTAAACTCAAAAACTAAAAAATTGTAAGGATATTTTATTTGACAGTAGCTCATGCAGTCAATGACTGAAGGGAGCCACCGCACAACAACGCAGCAAATACTTTAAACCGGCAAAAATACCTACATTCACCTAGCAAATGCTTCTTGATGTCTATTGTCAAGAAGCATCTTCCTTGGCAATTTGCTGTGTATGCAGCAAATGCTGTTTTGGTGTGTGGCCCCCTTTAAACTAGTTCACTACACCATGTATACTGGGTACTGTGATAGTACATAAATATATTTTTTTCTCTTTTTAGCCTCTCTCGTTGTACTCGTAATAGTAGATTCAATATTTAAATTAATATAACTTAGTATTAGGTATTTTATTTTCCAACCTTCACGGGGTCCGCTTTCCATAATATGACCTCTTAATCCTGTGGGCAAAGCCTGTGCCAGTGGATTTTGAAGTCCAAAATGCAAACCTCCTTGAACGCAACTGAATGAGACCGTTTCAGTTCGTCCGAAGTTTACACCTCGGAGTTTGGGGTCCGCTTTATCCAGTCTAACTGCGGGTTCGGCTGGACTTCGACATTTTCCGTGAAGCGACTCCCTCTGTCTTCTCTCTCTCTCTTCATCATATGCACTTCCTTATGATTAGTTTTGCAACGGGACATTAGTACCTACGTAAGAATTTGATCTCTTGTTGATCTTGATGTAAGTGCCATCTGAACAGTAATGGAGTTGGCTGCAAGGGTGGTTATGGCCGTGTTGAACGTTAAGTATTATGTTAGTATCGTCGAGTAGTAGGTTTGCTTTGCACTTAGGGAATAGAGTGCAGCACCATCGCTTGCCTGCAGCAGACTTGTAACGGAAGAAGAATGTATATCCTTCGCGATAAAGGTATAGTTTACCACCAGACATCCTGATGAAATGAGCTGCAAGGAAAAAAAATTCAAGCAATATCGCTCATGGTAAACTAAATATGTATTAAGTAAACATTGGGTTAATTGATAAGCTTGTTCTTCTGTGAATACTTAGCGATTATATAATTGTTAATGAAATAAAATAAGTTGTTATTATACTTGTATATTTATAAAAACATGTAATGGCACGTATAGTTATCCACATAAAGTGTAGAATCGAACACAGTTATAACGATATACTTTTACTCTTATACATAATATTAAAGTAAATAATTATTATGTTAACATCTCCTATTTTACATCTCATTTGTTGACAAAAATATTAGGTAGGTACGTTCACGTGTTGTATGAACCCCAAACATAACACAACCATTGTAACTGGATATATTGTACCCAAGTACAATCAGAAATATGAATTTACAGTAGTAGTTAATTAAAATGGGGAAATGGGTAGTTACTAGTTACATACTATTACACCTTCATTATTCATGAAAATTAAATACTAATTGATTGTAAGAGGAGAATATAATCATAGAATAACGATTCTTTTTCATCCTAGCGTTAATCCCAGTCGCATCCGAAACTTTTTACTTGGAATTTGGCGTCCGCTTCACCAGTTTTACTGCGGATTTGGCTGAACTTCGATATTTTCCGTAAAGCGACTGCCCTCTGACCTCCAAAAACCCAAAGGTGATATCGAAGCGACAAGTTGTTGGATTTACCCCAGTGTCTTGTGATATTATATTTTCTGACTTCGTACGAATGTTGATGTGAGGTGGTTGTGAAGACCATCTCGTTGTTTTGTCTTTGCCTATTTAAAACTGCTTGTTACTAGTTGAAACAATTTCTTCTGGCTCATAATCGTTGCATTCTTGTTCCTTGACCCCGTTCTGAAATATGGTCGACTTCATCCTCATCGTCTGAACACAACTGTTCATTGTCACTGACACAAGGTTGTTCGAACAAGTCTAAAAGGTGACCTTTTTCACTTTTATATGATATCGTAGACAAAACGTGAAAAGTATATGTAATTCATATAAAAAACATATTGTACATGTTACGCGGTCATTGTGGTCGGGTATGACTTACCGAGCACTGCACTCTTCAGAGATGTCTGCATCAGGAAATAATAATAATAGTAATTACTAAATTATTTTATTTTAAACTTCTTATTTTACTTCAATAACTCAAATGTACTTTTGAATTTTATTTATTTTGTTTGAATTCCATTTTTATTTGTATTCTGATTTTAATTTTGCAACATTTTTACTGTAAAAATAAAATACCTACTAAAATTGCTATAAGTTAAACTTATTACGAACTCAAAAAAATAAAGACTTTGTTACTTCAAAATAAAGATTCACTTACTTATTGTATATCGATTCGAGTCTGTGATTTACCGATGTGATAACTGATAAGAGTACCAAAAGCTGTATGCCTATGCCTCTACCTAGTACCTACTCGTTTAGAAATTTAGACATAAGTATATGTATGATGGATATTTGAGTTGTAATCATAAAACATTTATATTTTAGCCATATATTTTTTATACTTCCTAACAAAATATATCAAACGTTTTACAAATTAGTTACAAATTTATTTCGATATAGAATGAAAAAAGTGACTCGCTCAAAACCTCACTACCAGTCTCTTATGAAAATGCTCTGCTTTGACCAATGAACTACCGATCCATCACCAATCGCCACAGTCGCCCCAAGACACGGTTGAATAGGACAATTTGGAACGCTTCAGACGAAGCTCGGCAGAAGCAGGTCGGCACAGAAGCGCGACGCTCCCCTACCCCTTCGTGGACAAGATGGGGACATTGTTTCTCACACCCGAGAAGGCCTTCTCAACAGCTGTGGATGGTCCAGAGTCCACGAGGCTGCGAAAGTAGTGCCCTATTGAGGCCCAAGACGACGCGGCGTGCGATTTTTATCGGATCGGTATAAGCACCGGACAAAAAGAAGTTACAATTTATTATACTTCCCATCTGGTCCAATAAAATACTTAAGTTTATCGTGGTTGTGTATCTCCAAAGACTTAATGACTATACCGTCATTTGATATAAGCAGATTTGCGTGACATTTAGATGATCTCGTGCAACTCCATCTTGTCCCTGATTTCAGAGTCATGTGTCTCGAGTAGGTATAGCCATTCTTCATCAAATACTGCTTACCCGTTGAACCTATTGTTATTAATTTCACTGTAAAATAATAAAAGGACATAGGAGGATTAGAAATACTTAAATGTAGTGGTAATTAGAAATGCGTTTGAAATCGTAGTGGATCATGACATTTCATAAAAATAAACTGACCTATAAATCTTAGACCCGTATATTTACTCTTCATTACTGTATATTAAAACATACTTTACAATCGAATATAAACTTATAAATCTATTATGAAAATAAAACTTGCAATAGTTGCAATGCGACTGGTATCCTTTGTTGTATTACCAGCTTAAAACAAGAAGATTTTATTATGGAGACTACCACTATGTACTGTTGCATTGTACGCATATTCCAGTATTATGTAAGTTACGAGATGCAAAATAGTATGTGTTCTTCCCTGATTTACAGTCTATGCTTTAATGTATTTGCCTGAATCTTTCATTTTATAGACAGGCACATCATGCGTATGCTTGAAGTTGCCTCTCAATACTGTCATATTCTTGTCTGCGATCACGTATGCTCTGCAACCATGCTTCATCTTTGAAGAGCACTTGTACCTTGTGTGCCCTTTCTTAGAATACCATTGGTGGTTATATGTAAATCCCTGATATTTAAATAGTAAGGCACCATTGTCTAATTCGATCATTTCGCCTGCAAAGATTTAAATCGTTATTTGAGACCCCTATGTGCCGACTACTTTCAGCGAAAAGTCGCAATAAAGTTCGACATTAATAAATATAAATTGTTTATTGAATAAACAACAACAATAAAATAAAAAATATAACAAAACGATTAAATTTACTCAAAGAAGTATTTATATTTAAATTGATAATTTATCAATTTCAATATCAATCGTGAAAAAAACTTCAAACAGTTACAATAAAAACAACACGAGTAATTCGCTTGTAAATAGAAATTTAACGTGGAAGTGTTACAAAAATATTGAACTCTGTACAATGAAAAGCCGTTTTTGTCGTTTAAATTCAACACCCCGCACGTAAATTTTTGGCGGTAAGGACTTTAATTTTTTTCATTCAATATAATATTTGGGTTATATCGATTGAGATAGGAAAAATTTGCTTCCCTCTTACAGAGGACCTGCTCTGACCAGTGAATTACCAGACCACGCCCGAACTAATCCAAATTCCTCCCTATATCCGTCTTTGAAGCGACGGTAGAGCGTCTGCCGATATTCTTACGAACTATCGAAAATTTGGATAAGTTCGGAAGAGGTCTGGTAGCTCAGTATTCAGAGCAGTCCCCCTGTAAAGGAAAGTTTGCGGGTACGATTCCCGCTTGGACCGATTCAAAAAACAAAATCCTATCTAAATAAATTTGAAATTTAGCGTGCAAAAAGCTTTAAAAATGTCATTCAAATATTTGGGTTTATCAAAAAAAACTTGTTAGATCCATTGACTTCCCACTTCCATTAAAATCCTAAGAATTTGTTGAGTAACTCTCAATTGCAAACCGTCCTCCGCCCCCCATGAGCGCAGGCCTGAGGGTGACGGGTGGAGCCGCTCGTCACTCTAGCAGAAGCAGGCCACGGCGGTGGCGGGCATCGTAGGACGATGCGCGCCAACATAACCGACATAACCTCCCCCTTCGGATCCCAGTTCGGATTTCCCACACGTAAAAAAAAAAAAATGCCTCTCAATTATTGACAGGTATGCGTGAAAAGTAATAAAGATTGCTTCTCCTACCAGTGTAAAAGTGTGTAAAAGGTAACACTTTCCACCTTACCACTAACACGGCTCAGTACTATCTTTTATTCAGGCAGTCCTGACTATAAGAATTGAACTAAAAAAGTTGAAGACAACGATTTTGTTGTTTTGAGTATTCTAGCGATAACAACCTTACTTGCATAGTAGTATTAAAAGTTAAATCTTACAGTATTAGTATTCAAGAAATATAAAAGTCTATAAAAAAATGAAACATAAAACAAATATTTATAGATTTTTAAATCTATAAAAATATTGAAGATAGCCTTGTGGCGTAGCGGTAGTGAACGCGGCTGCTACGCAGGAGGCGCGGGTTCGATCCCCGCTCAGTGCAAATATTTGTATGCATGAATATGTATATTTGTGCATTGGTCTGGGTGTTTCTATGTATATTATGTACGTATTTACAAAAAAAGTACCTAAGTATATTTAACCGCATTCTAGATTCCATAACATAAGCTAGTTAAGCAATGCTTACCATGGATCTAGATAGCGTTGTGTGAAATGTTGTGGAATATTTATTTATTATTGAAGTGAATTATTATGTGCATTTTTTGAATGATTGGAAAGCAAATTATGGCCTTATACAGATGTAAACCTACGTGCTTAAGTTAAAACGCTTCATAAGTCCTGCTTTCACAGGGTTATGGTTATGTGTAAGGTCCTTATTTATAATTTCACCGTTCTTTATAACGATGAAAGCATGACAATTGGCACTATTAAAGCTAGCACATCTCCATTTCATTAATTCATCTGACCCTGCCTCCTCTTCATGATAGAAATACTTTTTGAGGATCAGGACTTTTCTCCCTGTTTCTGTACGAAATATTCCACCAACGATTTCTTTTTTTTGTACAGCTCCTGTAAAAAGTCAGATTAATGCTTATCTTTATTTGACTTTGATGTAAAATTATAATTGAATGAAATTTTTAAAGCATTTACTATGCTAACTTTTCAAATCGATTAAGATAGGAAAAAGCCTAAAGCATAGGTACAATTTTAAGCCTGGTGTAAAAATTTGCCGAACTTTTTGTTGATTTTATTTTACTGGTTCCCCCGGCGGTGGAGGGGTGAGAATTTTAAAAATCTCTCCTGCACCTATAGACTCTCTTTTCATGATATAAACTGGCATTCCACTATCCTCTGAAATACCAGCTTTTAATAACTTAGGTGGTGTGTGAAAGGGTCTTCTTGTAATCCTTATTACTGTTTTCGGCTTGGTTGAGCATCGCAAAGCACCTACAGCCTCTTCCTCGAGCTGAATATCTCCATTTATGCAAATACGGTCCGCCGTGATCAAACTTGTGAAAGGGGTACTTATCGATGAACAGACGACGCGTGCCGCTCGGCATTCAAATGAATATTACTGATAACATATTGAAAACCGATATAATAAATTAAATTGCTACTAATAAGTAAAAAAATAATATAAAGTAAGTTAAGATTACACTAAGACTAGCTGTTATGAACTTTTACTAACTAAATTAATTACATTTATTTACCAACTAATGATTAAATTGATTAAGTATATCTACTAATCGTGACCTGCCAAATCTTCAATCAATTTTAAGAGTACACGTATTCGACAAATTTATAAATAAATCATTTATTAGACAACAAGCCTTATTTCTCTTGGTCACGCCATCACGGATGAACTGCTGGACTAATTTCGCTAATTATTTTTTTGCTGTGTTTGTTATTGTCAGGAAAAGGTACTTATGACAGAAAAAATGAAATTGCGTGACAAATTAGAAAATTTAAGCATAATATAGAATTATTTCTAACTTATTCTGTCAATTCTATGTCAAACGTCATAAGGTTACATAGAATAACGTTGTATATCATAAAGCATTAGAATAATAAACACATTTTATATTTTTATTAATTAGGTATACCAATTCGAATTAATTATTAAGAAAGCACAATGTCTGCAATGATGGGTCTTACCGCCGCAATCATGGCGTGCCCTGCGCGTGGTTGCCCAAGTCGTCGCCCCCACTCGGCCACCATGACCTGGTGGAGCCGGGATTTCTCGGCCCGAATATCCTCGGGCTCGGTATCAAATCCCCGCTCCCGCGCCTCCTTTCGGAACTGATATAGTGCCGAAAGGGCCCTCGCTTCCAGGCTCCACGGTGGCGATCCGGCCAGGAGACTCGCCGCTTCGAAGGATATCGTGCGGTATCCCCTGATGGCCCTGGAGGCCATCGTGACTTTAACCTAAGCTACAATGTGAAATTGCATCTACACATTATTGAGCCGACGCTGTTGACCATTAAATTCGCCTCGCTACTCAACTTTGTCCTCGAATATTTACTCGCTTCTGTTCTCGACTTTCTACTCGCTTCTACTTTCGCCTCTATATTTGAATCTATTCTCGACTTTTTACTGGCTTCTCTACTTCCCTCTCTACTCGCCTATGTACTCTCCTCTTTACCCGCATCTCCATTGGCCTCAATACTCGCCTATCCACTCAATTCTCATTTCGCCTCTCTACTTGACTCTCTCCATTCGTTTCTCTACTCGCCTCCCCACTCACTTATCTACTCACCTCTCTACTCGAAACTCTACTGGACTCTATTTGATTCTATACTCGCCTCTCCACTGGCTTCTCTAGTCACATATCGACTCGCCGCTGTACTCGACTTCACTCGATTTTCTATTTGACCTTTACACGCCTATGCACTCGCCCCTATAACGATCTCTACTCGCCTATCCACTCGTCTCTATATTTAGCTCGTTACTCGGCTATGTCCGTTCAAAAGCTCTAATCCACTTCTATACCAAATTTCATAAGAATATCTTCAAAAATGATAAACTTTGATATAAACTTTCAACCCATAGCCCTATTCCCCCACATAGCCTATGTACGTTCTCTAATCCATCTTTGTGCCAAATTTTATCAGGACATCTTCAAAAATGACAAACTTATATACGTTATCCCTATTCCCCCCCCCCCCCTATTTAACGCCTCTACCCTCTTTTTCGCGATAAAAGGTAGTGTATGTTCGTTTCCAAGCTCTAATTTGTCTCTGTACCAAATTTCATCAGAATATGTTAAAAAATGACAAACTTTCATATAAACTCATCCCATAGCCCTATCCCCTCCCTTTTTCGCAATAAAAGGTTACATATGTCCGTTTCCAAGCTCTAATCCATCTCTGTACCAAGGGTACAGAGATGTACAGAGAGGGTACAGAGATGTAGGGTGATGGGTAGTCTGTTTCATAAGGGTATCTTCAAAAATGACAAACTTTCATACGAACTTTCATCCCCAATTTCCCCCCTTAACCCCCCCTTTTTCGCGATAAAAGGTAGCCTATGTCCGTTCTCAAGCTCTTATCCACCTCTGTACCCAATTCATCAAGATCGATTCAGTGGTTTAGGCGTGAAAGCGTAACATACAGACAGACAGAGTTATTTTAGCATTTGTAAAATTACTATGGATATGGACAACTATGATCAAGGACCATGTAAGAAGACACTGACTCCCATGATACAGTTCACACTAGTTTGGGAGTCAGAGGCTTCGTACACCAGACCTAAGTTACTGAATAATAAAGAAATTATTAAAAATATATTATAAATTGAATTATAAAAGCTTGTCAACTTATTTCTTAAAATTTTAAAACTCATGTAAGAATAGGAAGAGAAAATATTTATTCTGTTGTAAATAATACAAAATACCTACATTAAAACTAAGATTACACAAGGACATGACCTTTGTATTAATACAATATACGTTTAATTATAAATTGCGTTAAATATTGTGAATTTAGTTAAATTTATTATTATTCTCCCTACATATTAGCTAAATATAAAAAGACGAGCTTAATTTAACTGTATTAACTTTTTGATCCTTATTCTTTATGTTATCAATAATAATTTATTCATGTTATAATTTAAAACAAGCATTTTGTAGTATATTTTTAAAGAGGTCTGATTTTTTAGGGTCTAGTTCATAATATCGACAGTCACTGCATCGATGGTTGCTGTATCGAAAACGTTCCATCGACGGGCTAATGTATCGATAGTACCCCTGATCGATGGTACGCTACATCGACAGTTCCCCAAATTGTTAGTAAAACGACGGTATGCTTCATCGGCAGTAAAGCAACAGTTAAAAAAGGATTTTTTTCTGCATGGTTATTAAAAAAAATAACCACGAAGGCGCAGCTAGGCGAAAAAATAAACCATTTAAATCTGGCTCGGGTCGGGTAGTCGATGCAGCGTACTATCGATTTGGTTTGCTGTCGATGTACCATACCGTCGTTTTAGTGTACTAACGATGTAGCGTACCAACGATTTGGGATACTGTCGATGTAGCGTAGCATCGATTTTGAGTAAGTACTGTTGATACATTAGCCCGTCGATGGAACGTTTTCGATACAGCGACCATCGATGTAGTGACTGTCGATATTATGAACGAGTACTGATTTTTGACGTACGATGCAAAACTATTTCTAAATACATACCTATTTGCTTTTATAAACGTAGTAAACGCTCTTGTGCAATAAAAATAATGAAGCGATATTGAAATTCAAATTTAAACGTTTTATTGTGCACGAAGTATGACATTATCTCATTCTTTTTTTCTTCAGTTTCAATTAAACTCGTTTAAAATCATTAAAAAATATAAAAAAACCAATAATATTCAAGCCTAACACAAATAAAATTGTAATATAGATCAAATTTTACTTAATTATAATAATATAATTTAATTTAATAATTAATAAATTACTAGGATATACTACATTAAAATTTTATGATTAAAATATACTCCTAGACTATCCTGTAATAGGAAAGATAAAAGTTTAGCTCTTATCTAAAGTGTAACCTTAAGAATACAGTCATCATTGCACTTAATACTCATCGTCTGTAAAAAAAAACCTGGTATACTTAGGTGCCGGCAAACTTCTTGAATAAATGTCAGAAAATTCGAGTGTGCACTCGATGTGCACTAAACCATAAATAATTTTATCCAATTATTGTAGGTACTGTCATCGGTCCTCGATAAATCTACAAAGTTTAAACGAAATCTGGCCATTTAAAGTGGGTCAAAATCGCGCCCAAAGAAGTCGGTTACAAGCAAATACACATAAAGGTGAAGCTAATAAACAGCGTGTAAAAATATGAACAATCATTGACGCGAACATTATAACATTAAAACAATCGTAGACGCCCGACGATTGTTTTAATGTTATCTTATCTGTGATTGGACTATGCCGCTGGAGCCAGAGTGCTGTGTGTTGTGGTGATCCGAACTGACTAGAACCGCACGGCCGTCTCGGGCCATAAGTTGCCAAGGGCGAAGCATATCCCTGCCGTCGCGTCCCGCGCTTGCCACCAAGGAGACCCAAAGTCCCTATACCGTGCATCTAGACATTAAGAAGTTTGCCGGTGACTATATAATTTCTTTTATCGTTCTGTTTATTACTTATACATGCTTATACTATATGAGATACGTCAATATTGACTTCACAGAAACTGTCCTATCTGCCCGTCTTTGTGCATTATCCCAAAAGGGCTTAAGATGTAATTAAATATAAACCTCATTCCATTAAAACAAAGCTTAAAATAATAACTTAAGCAACGATGCGCATTTTATTTACAGCCTTGACTAAATGGAATAAGGTAGATATTGAATTAACACAAAAAATACTCAGGCATTTTCCCGCCTGTTTGTGTTTATTCTGAATTTACCTTTAAGCTTAATAAATAATAAAAAAAGTTTCTTCAAGCTTCGAACTCTTAAAGGATACGGATTTTTTGTACTTAATAATACTATTTTATCCTAATCAATAATAATAATATTTACTGAATGTTATCATAAGTAGTTTCATCATCAACCGCCTGCATTTGTCCCAATTGTTTGGAGTCGGCGCAACAGTATGTTCCACTTTGTTCACCCACGTACTATTATCAACTCGGGTGAACAAATAAGAACTCGTTTCACCTCGGAATCATGTCATTCTTCTCCATATATTCGTACTACAAATACAACAGGTTCAATTGGAAAAAGTTGGCCGAAAAAGCTTTTGTGTTTACCTGTACCATGATCATGTTAATTCATGGAACGCGAAAGTTTAAATGTCATCGAAGGTAGGGTTACCAGATGGAAAAACCAAAAGTCCGGAGAAAAAGCCTGAGTTCCATTGAAAAATCCTGAGATTTCTTACAGATTCAGAAATTGTGCAAAATAGCTACTTTTTTTTTCAAAAGTCGTGATTATCTATTAAAATTTTGTCAAATACTGTTGGTGCGTTGCACGTCATATAACTACCGCCCTAGACCACGGTATGGCTGTACAATCACAGATAGTTTAAAAGAAAAAATTCCGAATATGAAGGAGGAGAAAGAACCTACCGAAGTCTTTTGTTCAATATGAAACAATTATTTTTAAATTAAGTACAAGGGAGCTGGCGATATTGAAAAAAAAATGAATTTTTTAAAATGTACTATTGTAATATGTTGTATTATTCTAAAAAATCCTGAGATTTCTTGAGACTTGCAAAATCCGGCCATAATCCTGAGATGAGTCCAAAAATCCGGAGATCTCAGGACAAATCCGGAGATCTGGTAACCCTAATCGAAGGTGACTTTGCGCTTTTTACAACGGCAATCATAGAAAGTGGTTAAAAATAAAAATAGTGCAAGCGACCATTGAAGACTCAAAGAAAAACGACACCTAAAGCACGGTTTATACAGAAGAGTCGTGGCGGGGACGTATGACGGTGGCAGACAATTTAAGTAACACAATATAAACCTTATGGAGTGTATAATAACGTTGTTTTTGTCTTAGAGGAGAATTGCACCCGCGCCTCCAGGCGACGTCCCGCCACTAAAGTGACGCGCCAACGCATCGAGTGGCGCGCGTCGCGCCATTAACTTTATTGTACACTACATAAGGTTTATATTGTTACTTAAATAGTCCGCCACCGCCATACGTCCCCGCCACGTCTCTACTGTATTAATCATAACCACTTGACCAAAAAGTGATGTTCTAGTATACTGTTATTGTCGCTTAGATACATCCTTTAGCTTGACGGAATGCTATCTTTTACCAATATTTATCTTTAATAAAACGTCCATTCCTTGCGCTTTTAATGATAGGTCGCCCATGAGGGCAATGCCTGAGTTGCTGTCGAATAATCATCTGCATTTCTTCATTGAGTACCACGTACGCGTTACATCCTTTTTTCCTTGCTGAACAACGGTATCTATTCCTGTTGATTGTTGAATCCTTGTGGAAAGTATAGCCGTCAATCATTAACAGGCTGTGACCGTTAATGAGGGTGATGAAATGAGGTCCTGCAACAAAGGTAACGTGTTAGTACATGCTTAATAAATAGGCTCAAAAAACAGCTAACAGAAAAAAAACAGTTCGGTACCTGATGCAACTGTCTAAGTGTCAACCATACTTATAGTGTATTATAATACCATACTGTTTGGAAATGCGTATGAAATAAAGATGACGTCATTCTGTTAAATAATTTATTGTAACTATAGAAAAGTACACAATATTATACTATACCTACGTACGTACCAAGAATATTTTTTTTAACATTTCATTTATTTCATGAGTAGATATTAATATGGGGTAATAGTTTCGGATTGAAAGTTATATGATTTAATGTTCCTTACATCAAATCGTACATGGCTCTTACAGACTAAATCCAATATAACAATGTTGGTGTATTTTTATTTATACCATTTACTTAGGAGGCAGACATACAGACCACCTCATGGAAAGTGTTTACCGTGGCCTATGGACGTATGCAAAACCAGGGACGTTGAAGAACCCCAATCTGCTGTAAATTCAGCAGTCAATCATGCTGATAGAGTAACGTTTGGACCCTTGTGGGTCGTCCTTAATATATTGTCCATTCGAGAGCCGTCTGTAATAGTAACGGACATGTGCAGTGTGATTAAAGTTCCCCCTTATAATGACGGCACTGTCATCGGAGAGGCGAATATAACCTGGACAACCTTTACCCTTGGAAGAACACTTCCATCTGTTACTGACCCCCTTAGAACTGTCCTTGTGAAAAGAGTAGTTATTATGCAAAAGTAGTACGCGACCAGATGTTAAAGTGATGAATTTGAAATCTGCAACAAAAATAAATGAAGATTTTTTTAATAAGTATATTGGATGTGAATATGCAAATTACCTATACCTACAAATGTAAATAGTAAAGTCTCGACCACTTTTCAACTTTAGATCGGAGATTCAAAAGAAATTTTTTTTTGGAATTCGTGTCCATAATATCTTACGTTCACTTGGTTTTTTTTTTTGGAATTCGTGTCCATAAAATCTTACGTTTACTTGGTTGTCCAGGATAACCGACATCCACGCAGACCGAGCCGTGGGCATCAGCTAGTAAACTATATAATTAACTAGTGCACTTGTAGAAGTATATATGTAATAGAAGCAGGTTGTGTTTTTTGTTCGTCATATCACCATACAGTATATTTTTTACACCATGACGTCATCCACTCGTGCGCTGCGAAATATGCTATTTTATGAGTCCATCCGATTTGAAGCCAATTTATAGCGCAAACCATTCAAAAAACTTTGTGACCATCGATGCGGTTACTCACCTGTCTTACATAAAAAATATTGGAATTTGAATAGCTTATTTAAAATATTTACTTTTAACTTTTTGGTACTGGTAACACAATCGTGTTTTCTTACAACTTCCTACTGAACTGTCGTGAACCGGATGCCAATCCAAGAGTTACAATACCTAGTTAGTGAGCAAGGATTAGGATTAGTTGTAACTAAAAAAGAAACAAATTGACTTTTATTACAGGGGAGATTCGTATATTTTAAGGATAGTGATACACAAAGTACACCACGAAATAACATCGCACAACTATATTCTAATATATCTTCCACACGCAATCATTCTATAAGTAAATCGGTTGTGAGGACAGTGGTTGGGGTTCTGTCTCATGATGTGACTTCCATCGTCGCTTATGACGACAAATGCGTGACACTTCTTGGCTTTAGCAGAGCATCTCCATCTATTTTTGTTCACACCTGTATCCCTGTGGAATGTATACCCGTCCACCATAAGTAACACGCGTCCAGAAGTCAAAGTGATAAACTGAGGAGCTGCAGAAATAAAAAGAATGTATAATTTATTAAAGAGTATATGCATAGAGCCATCAACATCCAAACCACACCCAAACTAACCTCACCTGCTAGTTTGTGCACCTGCTGAACAACAGCGAGGGTCTGGCGTAGGCTATCATTTCAGAGTTGGAAGGCCAGGAGGCAGTCGCTTTCAGAACAGCCGACATATCAATCAAAAGCAGTAAGCGGACCTTGGGATCTAAGGCGCAGTTTCTACAGAAGAGACGTGGTGCGGAGATTTGGCAGTAGCGGACAATTTAAGTAACATAATTATAAACCTTATGCAGTGTACAATAACGTCAATGACGTGACGTGCGCCACTCGATGCGATGGAGCATCGCTTTAGTGGCGGCACGTCGTCGCCTGGAGGCGCGGACGCAATTCTCCTCTAAGACAAAAACGACATTATTGCATACTACGTAAAGTTTTTATTGTGTTACTTAAATCATCCGCCACGTCATACGTCCCCGCCATGTCTCTTCTGTATAAACCGCGCCTAAAGTTAAAACTTTGGATGCAACTGAGAAATTGCTATGATCCCCATATCCATCGTCGAGGATGATAATTTTGCACGATGCGAACTTGAATGATAAAGTATTCATTTTTCTAAAGTTGGATTTCGTCTTTGAAGAAGCTTTTATTTATCACAATTTAACAGGATAAAACACGGCTGATAATATGCACAGAATATATTGATCATAAGTTACATTCTGACATATCGTTGATTGCCAACATAATTGTAAACAGGACGTTCATGTGCGTTGTGGTTTAGTTGTACCTTTTTGATATAACTTCCATCATTACTGACTATAACGAAGGCGTGACATCTTTTCTTTTGCGCAGAACAACGCCACCTGTAGTCATTATTCTTGCCACTTTCGCATTTGTGGAAACTATAGCCTTCTACTATGAGAAGAACGTGCCCTGTCAATAAGGTGATGTAATGAGGAACTGCGAAAATTAATATAATGGTTAACGATACTGAAAAGTGGAATATTAGTATGTATAAAAATCTCAAATACTGTTTAAAATACGATTTTATTTGAACCAAAATATAGTTACGTCATTTTGATATATTTGTCTCCATAAACGCATTTGTACGTAGGACGGCTATGTGGACAGTGGATGAGTCTTTGCCTGGTGATAGTAGTGCCATCATCACTAAGGACTATAAAAGCGTTGCACTTTTTGTTTTTAGCCGAACACTGCCATCTGTTTTTATTAGTTGAACTCCGTGAACATTTGTGAAAACTGTAGCCGTCCACTAGGAGCAGAACAGAACCTGACATTAAGGTGATGTACCGAGGTGCTGTGGCAAAGATAAATAAATTGCTTATGATGATGAAAATTAAAGAAATACAAAGAAAATATATATTGGAATATTAGATATTAATTTGGATAGGGTAAAGAATATGGACTTGTTGGTTTAGAGAATGATAAGAGATTGTTTAGAGATGGATTTTAGTTTCTAAATAGCAAACAAAAAAACAGGCAATGAAGATAATGGTAAGTAGGATTATAAGCGAAAATAAAAACATACAATGTAAAATATTAATTATAATTTAACCAATAATAATAGGTATTGTATATATTACAGATAAACACAGTGCTCAGGCAAATTCTATTAAAAAATAGACATACGTTAGTGTTGTACTTGTAAAGGTAAATGGTACTGATTCGACACAATTGTACAATGTTTCATTGGATCTTAAAATCAAATATCTGATTTATTAAACCTATTAAATGTAAATTTTAACAAATTTATACGTTACGATATTATGAAAGAACTTTACAGAACAGCAGCGGAATAGGAACCATTATTTAGTTTGAAATATCTAAGTAACAAAACAATATGCAAATCAGATTATAACAACAAAACTAAGTAACATATTTTTTGCAAAATACCGAATTGTCTACAAAACATTAAAAAAAATTATAACTACTTTTATTTTGAATATATTAAATTTAATATATTAAACATTGCTACTTATAAGTTAATTTCTTAGTTTTGACTAATTATTAAATATTAATAAAATAATAATAAGTATATCACTATGTAGATAATTTTCATAATTATTAAAAATAATAATTATTATTCAAAGTAATATTAATGATTATAATTTTTTTTTAAATAATTATTAATAAATTCTCGCATAGTATCCACCAGGCATAGGTTTTAAAACGGGGCGTCTATGAGGACAGTGATCGGTTTTCAGCTTGGTGATGATACTCTCATCTTCATTGAGCACCACATACGCAGTACATCCTTTGCTTTTGGCTGAACACACCCATCTGGACTTGAAAGCCCTATGCTTATGAAAGCTATACCCTTCGAATATCAGGAGAACAGCCCCTGACATTAGAGTGATGAACTCGGGCGCTGTAGATAACGAAACTTTCAATAAAATGTCCTTAAACTATAAAAAAACTTGTAGAAACGTCCAACGAGTTTTCCCACCGCACCACCTGGATATGTCAGGATTGAACCAATTAACAAGATACGGTATTCCGTCCACGTCAGTCCGTAACAGGGACCTTGTACATTCCTTAGGAAAAATCTCCCAAGGAGCTCTGCTTGACCACCATCGATAACGACACAATGTTGGAATCGAACCACATTCCGTCTTGGTTCATTAGCGAAATACTCGCACAGATTTGTTTTTTCATAAGCACAATAAATACACATTGTAGCAATCGAAACAGTAAAACGCACAATTAAGTTTATTTTCCTTTTATTGAATGCTTTCTCCGAGTTCATTACAACAATTCCTTTAGGGCACTATTGGGGTTACCCGTTACTGTAGTGTTTCGTAATGTTTGCAGTTTGCAGGACACGGGCGAGCTCAACGGCTGGGGGGAAAGGTATTCTCCGGCGGGGGGAGGGGGTATAAGTGGGGATTTCCCGCACGTTAAAAAAAAGTGTGTGTTACTAAAATAGACTGCCATGTTAATCCAGTCGGTGGGAGAGCCCCTCTAGACAAGTGGCAGTTCTTTGTTCGGCGTTTGATGGACTAAAATGACGAATGTATAGGATTTGACGTTTATGACATGCGTTAACGACTGTCAAATACGTCAAACATACATTCGTCTTTCTATTCAATCAAACGCCGAACAACGAATTGCCACTTGTCTAGAGGGGCAGATAAAAAGTTATTCAGTGAAATGTTACAAATTATACAAAATACATAAGGGAATTTAAGTAATTTCGCTAACTTTAATTTAACAGTATTATTTGGATTTGATTGATTGTATTTAATTTGATTTATATGCTAACCATAAATGTAATGTGATGTAATGTGAATAGTAATACTATCAATTTGGGCCCTGTTGCCATGAATAAAAGATGTTATTATTATTTGAACTTAAAAAAATCATGATTAATAAAGTCCTATTCTTATATGGTGGCCATCACGCATTCGTTTATACACAGGGCGTTTGTGAGGACAGTGGTCGGTCTTCCGCTTCGTGATGAGACTTTCATCATCGCTGAGCACCACGTAGGCAGTGCAGCCTTTGTTCTTCGCTGAACAGACCCATTTGAACTTGACAGAATTGTTCTTATGGAAGCTATATCCATCAACCATCAGCAGAACAGTCCCTGATGTCAAACTGATGAACTCGGGAGCTGTACACAATAAAACCTTCAATAAACAATTTGAAAAATTATGCACTGACATTTCATGAGATCCTATGCATTGTATTGCGTAAATTTATTCTATACTGGCCTGGCTTGGATATCGGTTATCGTGACCAGATATAGCCTATGTCCTTTCTCAAGCTTTAGTCTACCTCTGTATCAAATTTCATTAAGATTGGTTCAGTGGTTTGGGCTTAAAAGCGTAACAGATAGACGGAGGTACTCTTGAATTAGTATGGAGTTTTTTTTAATGACATTATTAAAAAAACAAAACAAATCAAAATTAGACAGTTATGTAGATTTATTTGTACAGTTCACAAAGTTGTTCTGACCGATAACAGTGGTAGTTAGTAAATGCACAAAAATAAAAATATATTTTTAAAATGTCTTATTGTTATTTGTCATATTGAAATGTATTCAGGAAAAGGTTGCTAGTGGGTATGACAGGAGAAGAGAGTTAATCACGCAAAGATGATTCTTTAACTCTAACTTTTTGTCTTTGCGAGCTACCCCACACAATGACAACACAAGTCACAAAACAAAAAACAAAAAAAAAACTATAATGGATGAAAGATGAGAAGAAAGTAGAAAGAAATAGAGCAAGTTACGTTTGGATATGGAGTTCAGAAGATTGTTCTTTACGAAAGTATTTATAAATACAACTTGCAGTTCTATACATTTTTAAACTAATTAATTAGATTTTTATGTAATGTCCACTTTTTACGATTCTATAAACAGGGCGCTTATGTGCACAGTGATCGAGATTCTGTTTAACGATTCTCTTCTTATTTTTACTTAGGAAAACGTAGGCGTTGCACCCTTTGCCTTTGGCTGAACAGACCCATCGTGTGCTCTGGATGGACGAAGTCTTGTGGAAACTGAAGCCGTTAACCAGGAGGAGCACGACACCTGATGTCAAGGTGATGAACTCCGGTGCTGTATTAGAAAAAGATTATTATATGAAAAGAATAACCTTGACTAAATTTGCTCAGTCAAGCTTTTTATTTGGTACGGCGCACAGTGGGTCGAAGCAGCTATAAAAGGGACATAGGATTTTTTGACGCAATTTCACTAAAAAAAAATACTTGTCGAAAGATCTCGTCATACTGATCAATAATTATTACTAGCATTTTTCCCTAAAACTGATAACTTACTTGAAAAAAAAAAATATTGTCAAGTTTTGTTGAATGGTATGAAATCAAAGCCCCTAAAATTTGTCGTCCAAATCTTGACAGCTCTTGCTTTGAAACTACTTCAGTCTTAACCTTTGGCTTATAGGTTTTAATTCTACGCAATCAATGCGTACCTATAGCTGACCGTTTAAGAGTTATGAGGTTCAGTAAAATAATAAAAAATCAAGTAAAAAATACCTTTTTATTGATATTGTTACATTGAAATAATTGTTTTAGAGAAAAATGTTCATAATAATTATAAATCAGTATGACGAGATTTTTAACAGTTATTTTTTTAATGGAATTTGTGACAAAAAATCCTATGCCCCTCTTATAGCAGTTTCGACCCACTGTGCGGCGGGAGGACGATGAGAGTCCGACTGAAGCCGCCTTCCCACGGTCCGCGATTTCAGAGACGCACGTAAGCGCGACCTACGTCCCGGGAAATGGGGCTCGTCTGTGATAGTGCAGACACGTACCTATGTTGTGGCGTCATGCATTCGTGTCCGCGTCCGTGGAACCTCACACCTGTGGTAAGCCAATGTAAGAATACCTTGCGGATCAATCAATTCATCCTCATAAATTGCGACTAGAAATGGTGCGAAGCGTGCGGTATGAAAGAAACTTCATCCCACCCACGCTCAAGCTATAGAATGATCTCCCTGCTGTGGTTTTCTCAAGCGACTATAATATTGAGACCTGGTGTTGCATACGTCTATAGGCCACGGTAACCACTTTCCATCAGGTGGGCCATGGTGCTTGTCTACCAAATAAGTGGTATAAAAAAAAACATGCTGTGGTTTTAATATTGTTCATATTACGATTTATTTCTTATTCATATTAGTACACTTTCGCGCTATTTCACAAACTTTTTCGTTTTCATTATCGAATTACAATATGGAATGGGGTGTTAAAGAAAATAGGATCGCAGTGATCGCCTTGCACAAGGTGGGTACGGTGCCGTCGGTCATATTCCAGACACTTCAAAAACTTGGTAACAGCCTCAATAGATACAACCACACTTCGTCTGTCGAAGACCAGAAAAAATCGGGTCGGCCGCGTGTTGTTAGAACTACAAAGGCTATAATGCTGCTAAAACCAAAATTCGTCGTAACCCCATAAGGATGCAAAAAATGTTATCGCGAGAAATGAAGATTCCCGCTAGAACTCTGTCACGTATTATAAAATAAGAACTGAAGCTCGATGCTTATCGTATGCCCTAAATTAATCTTTACGATAAAAGAGAGTAAATCGATCAAAGCGCCTTCTGTCGCGATACGCAGGTGAAAGGCACAGAATTTCGAATAAAATATATTTATATTTTTTTGCTAAGACTTTAATAAATATGTAGGTATAAATTTCATTAATATTACATTACTTCATTTTAAAAAAATGCATTTTCATTTGTATCAAAACCTATGGCTGGACTAGGTACATAAAATAAGCCAAACATCATTTACAGTTTTGTTATTTTTAGAATCAATCCAAGATTTTTTAGAAAACGTGACATAACCTCAAAACAAAAAATTAGCTCGAAATTGTATTTGCTGTGTACAAATACCTCTGACCCATGATCCATAATGATATGGACTTGCCGTATCTACGAAAAGAACGTGGATAGATACTTGAACCGTCTTGCTGGTTTAGTAATGGCGGTTATAGTAGAGAAGTCCAGTAAACTATCGATAACTACATAGAAGAAGCACAGACTAAAAATGGTTGTGGAAGTGTACCTCGGTGTTTCTGTCAGATATACGTGGTGGTGAGATAATTTAGTAAGAACCATAGACAATATTCTTTACTAGTTAAGTAATTAATAAGTTTCATAATTACTAGTATTCTCGTTAATTTCTTCAGTTAAGGTAAATTACTTGCGTCAGTTGTTTAGTGATTTTCTAACCCACAGTATCATATTCGAAGTCCAACAATATAATCTATTATTTATATTCTATAATAAAAATCTCCACACAACATGTACCTCGGCCGTTCATGTGTATGTTTACCCGTCAATTTGACAATGGTACCCGTTTCTTCATTCAGTACAATGGCTGCATAACATCCTTTGTGGTTGCTCGAACACAGCCATCTGATCCCACCGCTGCTCCCTTTTTGTCCGTTTCTATGGAACGTAAACCCATCGATCATAACCAGCTTTTTGCGGTTCGTTAGTGTTATGAATGTTGCTGTAAATTTAAACATATTTACGTATACTCTTACTAATTTTAAATTAAAAAAATAAGTAACATAAGAGCATGCGATTTAGCGCATCAATTTTAAATAGCACCAAAATTAATCGAAATGGGATTTTTCAATTAAATTTTTTTTAATTATAATATACTGCTGTTTGCACTCACGATATGAAAGTTTAAAGTTATTTTAAAATAGATGACTGTTCCAACACTGGCTGCTTCGAGATTTCGATCAAACTTGGTCGAAGACTGGCTGGCTATATGAATGCTTCCTTTACAACATTACACATTACACTTCTGATTAGTACTCACCTTGCTTTAGGCTCTGTTTTAGTTAATTCACAAGACTAAAATGTCTGTCTTACATTCTTTTTCTAGTGAAGAATGACATACATTTTACGATTATGGAATCTTGATGATTATTTATACATGAGAAACAACTGCCCAAATAGGATGTGTAATATTTTCAGTTATTTTCATTATGGTATCCGATTTAGATGTATGTGTGGTATGATTCGGAAGGCGATCGCATACCGCAACTGCAGACGCACGCAGCAGCTTCGCGTAATTCGTTGCGGCTTCTCAATGGTCCCCTATATCCGTACTGGAGTTTACCAAGTAATGCTGTATCTGCGACATGCATCTGCAGTTGTCCTATGCTGTCGGCTTTGGAGTCATACTTTAAGAATCTTAACATCATTCTAAGTGACACTTGGCTATTTGCGTAGCACTTAGTGCAGTTTGTAATTGCGTAAATTAGAGGGTAAAAGGCTGGTTCAATAATATGGTCAAAGTGTGCGTGTCTGCCCTGCCTACACTTGGGGATATATCATATCGGATATAGGACAAGTAAAAGGTAGTAAAACATTCAATTTAAAAACTAGAATTCGACTATATTAATGGAAAAAAATAATCTCTGTAAACATTATAATGACAATGCATTGATTAAACTAAAATAATATGTTCTAAATTAAAATAAAACTTCTTATTTAAGATAGACCTGCTATCTATAATATTTAAGGCACAGATTCAGCATATTAATTGCATAGTATATTATATACGTATAACAAGAATAAAGGTTGAACGTTAGGCTATATAACTATAACAAGCTTCCTAATAATATATAATTTGTCTATTAAGCCAATCCGATGGCTTGCTTCCTTATAACAACGCATTTTAAAGGTATACAGTTAAAGTATACAATTATATCAACTAAGAATTATAGATAGTGCCCCCTCTCACAGTATTGAACGGCATATGACCAACAGCACGCACCGCGGCAACATGATGCTTGACATATTCCACCATACTTCACATGATGTATTCATGTGTCAGAACGTAGGACACAATAAAGAACAACGACTATTTGATCAAGAATAACGACTATTTGAACGCGTCGCAACGCCTCGCGTTGTAGCGCTTGTCGCTCATGTAGGACAATGAGTGAAAACAGTGATTCCAGAATTACAGTAAGTGTCAAGTATTATCAAATTATTTGATCAAGTGGGTCACAGTTGGACATATTATGATGGTTAGAACTTCCATGTACATTTGAATGTAACAAAAGAAGTTGAAGAAAAGAACTATCCAATATAAAGTTACACCACTCTTTTGCAATATAGTCAAATACAAAGCGAAGTTTAATAAAATAGACCAAACAACTACAGGGAAAATGGTCAAGCTGTGGTCTTCTTACAAATATAAGTTTAAAAACAATTCATTGTTGTAAGAGATAAGCTGTTACCAAAATACACAAATTAAGTACTTCTTCTGACATTAACAATTGACTGACTTATAAGGAATGAGCAATATTCGTGTTTATTATTCAAGAAAACATTGATTTCGATGAGCTTGAATGTTTAGGAATAATTTCATTATATAAACTGGAATTGTATGATATTAACAGAACACCCGAGTTCCGGGAATGAGTATCACTTGAGTATTTTTTTAAAGCGGCAATACTACTTATTTGTACATATTTATTTCTGGTAGATATTCAGAAACTATGAATGTTATGTCGTATAAACATATTGCTATATACTGTGATTCCACAGTTAAAAAGACGAACCATAATTTGGTACAACGTTCCCAACTGTCAGACTTCCTATCGTCGAGACCACGGCACCTACTGTGTTGGATGTAACTGCTCGATTTCAATCAATCAATCAATCAATCAAATACTCTATCGCAATCTTGGACATTTGCCTCTACCAATCTTGGGAGGCTATAAATAAACCTAAAAGCTTCTCTCAATCATCTTCAATATGAATCGTAATTTATCATCTTTAAATTCGTATTTAAAAAAAATATCCATCCGAAGTAAAGGTATACCCAGGTGGGTCATGGCTGTGACTGTCACTGAACTTGAGCACTTGGTGTCTCTTTGACATGTGAACAAAAGCTGAACATTGTTTGGACAGACGGCTGCCACAAGCGTATCTGATGCCACCATCTCTAAGTCTTGCGTTCTTGCTGAATACATAACCATTTAATAACAACATAACAGTCCCTGTTCTTGTTTTCACATATCTAGCTGAAACAGAATTAACTAGATTAATTATACTTTCACTTATTAGACCATGACCATAGAGACCTTCTGAGCCCAAGTTAACCTCACCTGGCAACTAGTATATCTGCTGATCGATGGACGGGGAATTGGCGCATGCTGCCTTCTTGGAGTTAGGAGGACAGATGACAGTCTCTCATGCAATAACCTATTTTGGTTATTATGTGTGGAACTGCCCTTTTATAGTGGAAGGTGATTCTTCCGCACGCCTGATCGACTATATTCACTATTATTCAAGGAAACATTATTGAAAGGACTTTTGGATACATAACGTGGAGTTCTGTCACATCCGTAACATAAAAAAAAAATTAAATTATATAAGTTCTCCCCTTGAATTTTGAGCGTAAAAATGAACATTTTGTAACCAATTTTCACTTAGATTATTTGTTAAGGCTGGATTGGAATTGACTTTTTATAGAAATATACTTCCCAAGTAATGGAAGGTACTACGGGTATTGGTAAGGGCGGTAGTGGCAGTTTCTTATTAGGGCACTTCACTGACCTTTGGCATGTTGTAGAACGTTATACAATGGAGGACGGAAACACTTATGCTGGGTAACAATTTCAAGATGACGCGACAAAACGTACTTTCCCACGATTTCAAAATACGGCCGTTCATGAAAGACTTGATTAAAATTTCGGGCACAGCAAAATATTAACTGAAACCAAGACAATAATTGTGTATGATTAAAAATACTTGTTTATATAATAAAAATATTTATTAGTACCGTATTAAAATTAAATTTGTATAGCTATCAATTAACTACACCATATTAGTAGATATTTGTAAGTCTAAATTATAATAAGTATACCCACTACCTATCGATCACAGAAGACGTTAGGACTGCCAGTTTTTGCTACTATAAAATATTTTTGAGAATGTTATGAGGATCTAATTTGATTCAGGTTATGTTATCAATTGAATATGATGGTGAACGATAGCTTACGAACTAACGCGAATGAACCGAAGTCGACATCGCAAATAAACCAATTTGACAGGTCGCTTGTTTACCATTGTTCGATTGGTGCGTACCAAGCATTATACAAATATTATGTAACAAAATATTGTGGACTCTTTCGCAAATTTTAAAAGGAAAAGTGCTCAAGAGCGGGAGAAAATATCCTACTAATATTTAAACGCGAAACTTTGTAAGTATGGATGGATGTTTGTTACTCTTTCACTTAAAAACTACTGAATGGATTTTAATGAAACTTTACAATAGCTTATACATCCGAATAACACATAGGTTACAATTTATAACGATAACTGATATTATAGCGATAACGGACATCCACGCGGGCGAAGCCGCGGGCAAAAGCTAGTTTTTTTTTTTTTTTTTCTTTGATATTGTTCATACAGTTCCATGTCATGCGCTTTCGAACGACAGATTTAGGTAATAAGGATATAAAACCCGGAAGTCCCTGACCCGGAATTGTGTGAACAGCACTCCTGTCTTACTTTTTTATATAATATCCACTTTCAGTAATATAATATGCCGGTGGTTCATGGTTATGACTGGTGACGGCTTTAATAATTTCGTTATTGCTAGATATATGCACGTGGGCCTTACAGTTTTTGGACAAAGTACTAGAGCAAGCGAACCTAGATCCTCCTTGTTTTATGCCGGTATTCTTGCTGAAGGTATACCCTCCTAGAATTAAAAGATTACCGCCTTTGACTGTCTTCACGAAGTGAGGTGCATCTGCAAGACAAAATGAGAACACGTAATTTTGCTAATATGTAAGAAAATGTGTATGGACCTTAAGATGTACATGTTTAGCTATTTTTGCCTACAGTTGCATCGTGAAAATTAAAAAAAAAATAGGAATTGGTACATATTTCTTAAGACGCTTGTCGACCATTTTAATGTATGTTTTATGATCATTTTATGTTTTTAAATTTTGGAACGATAGATTTAGGGGGCACGTAAATAAGCCGTATAAAGCGCGGAACAGAAGAACTGGCTATATAAGATTATATTTATATCAATGTCAATGTCTAATAATGTGACTTAATTCTAAAATTACGTTTGCATGCGTATAGATTGAAAATAGAGGAGTAAAATATTTTACAACATGTCTTTTTTAATAATAATAATATCTTTATTGCTTCAAATTCAGTTATAAATAGTTAAATTAATAAATGGGACATTTTGGAGCACGTACGAGAGGTTTTAAATGCAATCATCAAAATTAGACACAGCCTGTATTTTGCAAGGTAGTGAATTTGCAAATAAAATTTGAATTATTTGCAAATAAATAAATAACCGATTGAAGAATCATTCTTGAATGAATATCTGAATTGACAGATAGTAGAAACGGGTTAAGCGCGATTCCACCCGTTATCGATTTACCCCGAAAAAAATCGCTTTTAAAATATTAGTAGTAGTAAAATATTTGAGAACTTGGGGCATCGCGACTGACCCGGGGAAAAGAGTAAATCTTTGATGATACAAGGTGTTTCACTAAACTTACTTGCGTAGCCAAACTTTTGCAGGGGTAGCCTTCTTAGGTTTTTTCTAAGAACTAGATTTATAAATAATTTTTATTTTATGTTTATGTCCCAAATGTCTTATAAGACCACTTGTATTTGATTGTTTGCAAGCTATTTGTGCCGAACATATTAGACACAGTGCTCTGAAGTCGTTTTTCTTTTTTCTAAAATAATCCCACATTTTTGAACTGTACATCTTCATTTTATTGTAAGCTAGAAATAACAATCAAACTGGCTATTATTACATGATTCCATTAATAAAAAAATCCTTTTATATAAAATCCATTCATAAACAATTGTTCCGTTTACAAAATTTGTAATTACTTTATTAACATAACCACCTAATAATTAAACTATATAATTAAGAATAATCAAAATGAGTGAAGGAATGTCAAATATAGATACATTTATAAAGAGATCATTCTACATATTAAATAGTCGTATTTTGCAATATGGCTTTTTAAATGATAATAATATATTTATTGCGGCAAAATTACATTCTCTTGTCAAGTAAGTTATTAGATCAGACATTTTTGAGAGGTATTTTGTTATCGATCAAACTAGAGGTACCTATGTATTTTATAAGATAGTATCAGGTCGTGAGGTGAAAAGTACCTATAATTATTTTCATGCTAAAGTGAACATAAAAGGTAATATACCCATCTTTGCAAATAAATAGTCAAGTTGATCGCTTGATTGATTGATGTTTCTTAAATAAATATCTAAATTGACAGGTAGGAGAAACGCGTCAATCGCGATTCCCGCCGTTTTGGATTTACTCCAAAAAATAATAGTTTTTAAACTACGTTTTTTACGTCTCTAACCCTTAGAAACAAGGATCTTTGGTTTTACAATTTGTTTTACCAAATTAACTTGACTTGCGAAGCCAAACTTTTGCAGGGGTAGCCTTCTTAGGATTTTCCTTAGAACTAGTTCTATAAGATGTTACTATTTCTATTTTATGTTTGGCATCCAAATGTCTTATGAGACCACTAGTATTTGATTGTTTGCAAGCTATTTGTGCCGAACATAATAGACAATGTGCTTTGAGGTCGTTTTTCTTTTTTCTAAAATAATCCCAAGCTTTTGAACTGTACCTCTTCAGTATACTGTTATCTAAAAATAACAATAAAACTTGATATTATCACAAAATTCCATTAATTAAAATTTTATTTAATAAAAAACAAATTAAGAAAAAAAGATTTAGTTTAAAAGAAATAAAATTACTTTATTAACATAACCAATTAGTAATTAAACTATATAATAAAAATAAAAGAAACAATAAGTGAAGGAATACAAATTAACTTACACATTTAGAAAGGTAAAGAAAAGTAGGTAGGTATACAGTATTAGAAATTAATTTATTTCTAATTCTCATATGAATTACGCTATCAATATAATGTCATATATAAAATATTACAGTAAATGTCATAAATAATTTAAGTAATTCTTAATAAGGTTGATATTCAATAAACAGTCATTTTTCCGCCTGGTCTGAATTATCACTTTGGAACAGAAGACGAGCCAAGCCCATTATTATGGCACTTTTAGTAATTTAACATTTTATTCTAAACTTTCATGTATTTACCATTGCTCAGTTTAATGAAATTGTTAGGCATATGATTATGGTCCAGATGTTTTTTAATAATGTTTTCCTCGGCGCTGACATGGACATGAGCCTTACATCCTTTTGCATTCTGGGAACACGAGTACCTCAAACCACCCTGCCTAAGTTTACCAGTCCTGCAGAATGTGAATCCGTCTATCATGATCAACTTCTGCCCCGAGACAGTGATAATGTAATTTGCTGAAATCAGTTCAAAAGTAGGTATATAGAACTAACTAATGATGCACTGAAATGCATGCAAGTGAATTGTTCCGACATTATTCATTTCAATTCAGGGGCGATGCGACGCGATGCGAAAATATCAAGTAGTCGTTGTTCTTTATTGTGACCTGCGTTGTGTCGTGTGAATACGTTACGTGAAGTATGTCAGAATATATCACGCATCGCGTCGCGTTGCTGCGCTGCCGTACTTGTCGCTCACGTAGGACAACGGGAGACGTCACACAAAGTGACATTCTATTGGCTATAAAGTCAGTGAAAAGTTCTAAAATGTAGGGGAGTGACATTGTTTGTCGCCGTCACGTGATCTATAATATTAAGGCTCCAGTACACTTTGGACATTGCTCGGCCATGTTCTACAATGCGCAACTGTAGGCAATCGTTTAATGTTTTTCCGTTGTTTAGCTATATTTCCTTTCATATTGTTATTAATATTTTCCTCAAAAATCTATTTGCATTGTATTAATGGGCCACTGTCTTCTCGAACCTTTATACGGTGGCGAGAGTAACGGCAGTATCGCTTCGGAGCGAATGTAGTTTGTTTAGGCCCTCAAGGCTGCTAATAGGTATTCCCTTTTCCGTTACTCAGTGACTCTAATCGTAATTATGACCAGAGATGATATTATGTATATGAAAAACTTCAACTATTTGAATAGGTGGTACCTTACAAATATTCTGTTAAGACCTTCAACTGTAAGTAATATTTGTAACAAGCTCCATAGTAGTGAAATTATGAGGCAAGTTTTAAGCTGAAAGTTATTGTGTAGGTATTTATGCGTTCGAAATATTCGATTTCGACGATTTTAGACAGCAGGTAGTAGTAGTGCACAAATAAAATTATTTTGTGTGTAGGCAGTATGCAATTTTAATTCATTTTTAATCAAAAATTTTAAATCAAAATTTAATTCATATTAAATCTTATTAATAGGTAATTTTTCTAAACGATAGGACACGATTAGAATAAAAAATCAAATCCACTAGGAATACAATATAAACCAATCAAGTTATATAAATATTCCACAATAATAAGATACTTATATATTATACATAGAAACACCTAAACCAATGCAAATATACATAGGTATTCATGCATACAAATATTTGCACTGAGCGGGGATCGAACCCGCGCCTCCTGCGTAGCGGCCGTGTTCACTAACGCCACGCCACCACAAATCATAACATAAGATATTCTTTATTGTACACCATTAAAGTACTGTAAGATGACAGTTTAATAATATTTACAAATAATGTGCATAAATAATCATCAACATTTTACATAAGTCCCGTCATTTAGTTTTACATATCTGGCAGGCCCATGATTATGTTCTACCCGTGCTTTAACGATGACGTCATCTGCACTAACATGGACGTATGCCTTGCATCCCTTCGAGAAAGAACTGGAGCATGAAAAACGAAATCCTCTGTGAGCGATGCTTCCACTTTTAGAGAACGTGTATCCATCCAACAAGAGCAACCTGCGCCCATGACCCGTAACGATGTAATCAGCTGAAACTATTTGAAGTAAACAATTAGAAATTTACGACTTAGTCAAAAATATCTTCGGCGAAACCACTGATCCCCTGAAATTCGTACCCTGCGCCCACTCGCCACCTCAAATATTTGAGACTCCCACTCATCTCTTGGTCTTATGTGACCTATACCTATAGGGTTCGAATTTCCAAGTAATTACGGTAGACAAATTTTAGGAGACCAGTGGGTCCGGATCCAAAAATATATAGTTAGTCTCGGGAGGAGAAGAGTTAAGGTGACAAACTCAGAAACATTACAGTACGTTTTCGGTCAGTCCTATGAAATACTACTACTAAATAAATACTAAATAAATAAATAAATAAATAAATTATTTAAATAAATAAATACTAATAAATATATAATATACTCATAAAATATAATATACTATATAAATATATAATATACTCATAAATTATTCATAATATAAAAATAAAAAAAATTGCCATTATAGTGAACATTTTATTTTTTTTAAATGAGATCATAGTTTACATAAATTAAAAATAGCACAGCTAAACTTTAGAGACAATTTGGGTAAAACGGACTAGTGGAACCGGCAAATATAATGACGAAGGGTGTGGAGTCGCTCGTGGCGGTATCTCGCTCGCACTCGAGTCATGCTTCTTCTTTCTCTTTCTTACCTCGTCCCCGCCACCCCGCGCTTTTCTAGAGCACGGTACCAGTACACAGAACAAGTGGCCCAAATTGGAAGGAGTCATTTCAGTTTTACAGTGGACTACATAATTATGTAGAATAATGTTCAAATACTTTAAACCCTATAATACGCATGTCACCATGCTGCTTTTGTTTCCGATTTAAAATTAGCGAAAATTTGCTAAATTTCGGCAGGATCTGAAGACCTACAAGGTTTGTTTAATTGAATTGAGTATCATGCCATCGACTTGGACTACCTCAGTAGTACAGCGGACGGTTGCGAAAGCAAATGCTGGCAAGAGGTTCCAAAGGTCATTTACGGGGCAAATATTTCGAAATTTTCTATTAGTACGAAGACATTATCAAGCATCCGATAAACAGCAATAGCCTCAACTTGAAGTGCGACCAAAAACATAGAATCGGAGTCATCTGTGCTCGCTTCCTCGAGGAGTCATATGCGTCTGTGTATAAATAAGAACTGATAAGACAGACTCCATTTCTGCCGTATAGAAATTGTGCTGGCAGTTCTGCTCAACTTTTCTAGAAGTACCCAAAGCAAGGTATTGCAGTCTTGTGTTTTAAGTAATAACAATAAGTGCAATAACCCTTCTTGGCACTCGGGTAAAAATAACTAGGAACTATAAATTTAGTTTGACTAGAATCATAACTTCGGCAGAAATAAATGCTTGGTTTGGTATTCTATAGGAATTCATTAACGTTTAACTTCTCATGGCCAAACTGTGACAGAGTTGTTCAGGTCGCCCATATTGGCCTCCGTCTTGACTTAACGAGTGTTGACAGCCGGGACCGACTTTTAACGTGCTTTCCGAAGCAGGGAAGCGCTCAGATGTAACACCACTAAATGGTCACCCATCCCAATTGTAACCTTCATCAAGGTCACTTAACCTACTGATCGTTTACCGAACAGTTAGCGCTCCTGGCCATGAGCCCTTAACCTGCGAGCGAACGCGTAACGTTTAACTACAGTTAAAGGAAGGAGAAAAAGGAAAAGTTTCTAAGTACCTAGTATGAAGGCTGATAACACCTATTACGGTAATGAATATCAGATATTTTTAAAAAATTATGGAAACACAGGTCTGCAAATATATAAAATTGAGAGCTGCTGTGATTTTGTGGCGTAATTTTTATGTTTTTGAATGTGCTGAATTCGAAAATGATTTTCAATTTGTCATAGCACGTCCCGTTTTTTGACAATGTACGTAAGTAGGTGTCAATTTTGAACAATTTACCATTTCTACCATCTTAAAATAAAATATAAAAGACTAAAAAGATTAACAAAACATTTTTTTATGTAGATAACATTCATTAATAAGCAGTAAAAGTATTTATTTTCCCGAGTGAGAATCATTTTGATTGTGTGAAGCATCTGAAAGGTATCTCTAAAGCGCCCAACAGCAGACTGTCATCATTGAAACGCTCCATCTTTCAGGTTACCATATCTTTTTGCTTCTTGATGTCCCACACAGGGCGTTCATTAGTTAAAAACTTATGATATTTACGGTCTCCATACATTTAAAAACAATAATGAAAATAAAATTTTACCTATTATTTATGACTTCAAATTAACCCAAAAACACAAAAAAACTAGACGTCCTGGAACTTTTGAGTATTTTTTTTTGAAGCTTAGAATACCGAAATGCATATGAATCAGTTGAAAATATCCATGCAGCATTTTTGTTGTAGACCTGTGAAATCACATGCTGAAAACTTGAAAATTATGATTTCATGTTTTATGTAAAGACTTGTTATTGAAGTTTGACGACACTTATGTACTTACTTGTAAGTTTGACACACTTTCTCTAGGTTTTACATAGCATGGCCATACAATTTTTTTTAACGGTTCAGGCAGTTCGTTTGAGGATTGTCACTTAGAAACTTTTCTTTTCAACATTTGTATTAGACATATATCAAAGAGACGTTCAAAGGGTAACACATGAATTAATATCTAAAAATGTCATACAGGGCCAAAATATTCACGAGAAAAGATATGCTTAATTAATTATTTATGTGAGATTCTTAATTTAAAATCACCTTAGTTATATTATTGCTAACATGACTAGAACAGTAATATTGACAAGGCCTCTCTAAAACCCACGGTTATTATCCTCATTTATACATACAATTTAATATTCTTTCATTGCAATCATTTTTTTAATAATAATTAAAATTATCTTATAATTATTGACTAGCTGATAAAGGCGACTTTAATTTTTGCAACAAGTCTAACATCTAACACGTTAAAATATTTATTAAAAAAACAAATGACTATTAACGGAATATGAATAAATATAATAATAAGCTCTATTACGTATGCCGTAAAATACATATCACATAATATCTTTTGAGATCACTAATTTCAGGCACCCGATTCAGTAATTTTTGATCTAAAAACGTTTGATCTAAATAGGATTGAAAAGCGCTAAGAGAGAAAAAGCGAGAAAAAAATTATGACCTGTCAAACAAAATTAACGTTTTCATAAGGTTTAAAAACCTACGTTAATTGTTTTTTGTTTTATTTTAAAACATTTATAATTGTAAGAGTTTACGTAAGTTTTCGAACCCACGTTTTGAGAACAGGATTATACTGAATCGGGCCCCAATTTGGAAGTGTCAATCTTTAAGATCGTACTGAATGTAAGCATAGATGTGAGTTGGCGCTAGTATTCCTGTTGTTATATAGAAGTTTATATAGGAGCATTATATTTATGTTGGTCTACAATAAAGAGTTATCTATCTATCTATTTAATAGGAGTGATAAAAGGGATAAAAAAATGTTTTTACTATAGAACAGAACTCAATTATTGATTAATTCGTGTCCCGTGAACAAAAAATTGTGAAGCCTGCTCTACATTCCTGGTGCAAACTTGAACATTCGCAAACATTTGCAAAATTTGCGAAATATAGGCGTGCTATATTTTCTATCAAATGAGTGTGTACGTATGCTGTAACTATTTAGAGTCGAAGGTAACTGTGACGGAGCGAGTGTAGAAGGCCATTTTTTGCGCATAGAGGCTACGCATGAATTAAAGATAAAAATAACTGCGGTGATTTATTGCGAGTAAAGCTTATGCATGGTGGACTTATGGTCTACGGTACGAACCTATGGTCCACTTATCAACATCGTACGCAACGGACGCATCGCATCAATCGGACCCTAGTGTTTATTTATTACATAGAAAGTCGAACAAGTGCGCCACCTACACGCATCGTACGGTTTGCATGAATCTGCTCATCGGCTATGCTGACGCAGTTGCCGATCGGCAACTTTTGCGATGCGTGCCGATGACGTCAGGTGGACGCGTGCCGCACACTCACTTAGCACGCCACGCGGATTCCGCCATTTGCATTTTGACGATTGTCCTGTCGACACACGTTGTCTATGCGCGTTTATAGCATCACACGAACGCTCACTACGAAAATCCGAGCGAAATAGCGTTGGCAATCCGATTGCTTGTAGTTGTGGCGGTAAAATGCGATTACTGCCGATCAGGTGGACGCATTGTGAAAAATTCATCCGTTTGATGCAATACGTCCGTTCGTACGTTGCCGATAGGTGGGGTGGACGCTTAGCTTAAAGGTATGATTTCGTAGCCTACCACAAACCGCAGCAGCAGATACAGTATAACGTGGAATATGTAGACTTGAATGTACATTACTATTTTAACTTCAATACGGGTAAACTGCACCATTGAGAAGCCGTAATGAGTTAAAACAATAAATAATATTATAATATTCAAGTCTATTTCACGGTACGCTGCATCTGCTGCATGCGTTTGCTGCTGCAGTCTGCGGTCATCTACGAATACGTACCTTAACCTTACTTTTTTATACCACTTAGTTGGCAGACAAGCACACGGTCCACTTGATAGAAAGTGTTTACCGTGGCCTATGGACGTGTGCAATACCAGGGGCGTCAAACTCGCACTGCCGACCCAGTTAGAACAGAGAGTTTCTGTGCCTTCAGTGTAGAAGATAAAGCAGGACAAGCCTAAGGTCTTCCCACTGACAGTACAAAAGCTCTCCAGTGAGCTCTAGCTACCCTACTCATCGCCGGGAACACAACACGATGTTATTATGACCGCGGTATTCTGTAGGGCGGACGTAGGTACTTCCCCAGTCGGACTGCTCAATTGGACGGAAATCCTACGCAGAAATTAAACTCCTAAAACTCTTACTTAAACGGTGACGCACGTTTAGACTGATCTTATAGATTGACACGATGTACAGTCGATAAAGGAGATACGGTTCACCTTTTACATACAACTTTATATGAAAACTAGCTGTTGCCCGCGGCTCCGCCCGCGTGGATGTCGGTTATCACTTAGTGTTGAGTCAACATTGTAGCTTTATGCATGCAAAGTCTCAGCCCGATTGGTTTAAAATTGACAAAGTTTCATACAAACTTTCATCCCCTATTTTATCCCATTGGGGGTAGAATTAATAAAAATCCTTTCTTAGCGGATGCCTGCATCATAACATCTATCTGCACGCCAAATTTCAGCCTGATCCGTCCAGTGGTTTGGGCTGTGCGTTGATAGATCATTATGTCAGTCAGTCATTTGCCTTTGAGTTATATATATTTAGAAGTGCAACCGTATCTCTTTTGTCGACTGTATATACCTAACAATTCTAGCATGACTAATGTTCAATGTAGCCTCTTAAGCTCAGGCCCAAAAGGACTATGAGTATGGTTCATATTGCTTCTCACGATGGTCATGTCATCAGCCAGATGCATGTACGCCTTGCATTTATGCCATCGATTCTTGGTACAGCCCCATCGGAAGCCCATTTTTGTCCGACTTTGTTTATAGTAGGTATAATTATGGTACACCAGTCTCTCCTTCCCTCGAGCAGTCATGAATATGTTCACTGGAAATTGTATAACATTTGTATATTATTAAAGTTTTAAAAAGGTTATAACAAAAATACTAACTTAATAAAAAAAATCTAATATCACATTACCATTGCTTTCAGCTAAGTAAGTTTTCTGAGGGCCAATTCAGATCAGGTAGAAAAGGGCTTGACCACTTTTGAAGTATTAATTAAATATCAACCTCTTCGAGACAAGGCTGAAAACATTATGCAGCATTAAATCTAATGTGATAAAACAGTTTTTACCTACTATTTTAAGCTTTGTCTTTATGGAATTAGTTTAATATTTAATTACCACTTAAAAACTGTTCGAGAATTTCGTCTTATTTGAAATGATGCACTAATAACTTTTGTACATATAAAGGAACACAATTTAAAAAACACAACATTTATTTCAGATGTAATAAAGAAGAAATAATATTACAATTTCATTGATTCATTTATTCAACTAACTTGTGATGCATAGTACCACGTTATGTGCATGTCTACTAACTCAGCTTAATGTTATTCCAGACTATAATCTATCCCTGTACTAAATTGTAACCAGCTCCGTTCCATTCATTAGAGCTTGATTGAATAACAAATATCCACATTTATAATATTATAGTAGGAGTGTGGATTTCAATTGTCAATCATTTTATCAATCATACACATAACCTTAACATGTTTTCATGGGTGACAACGCACCTAGAACCCTTCTGGTGTTTCAGCCTCCTATGTCATAATAAACCCACACGTCATCGACGTCATAGAACTGATAACTTCTCACATCCTTCACAATGTCAATCTTCACACACATACGATAAAGGTAAGAGACCTTCACCGTATGTCCACTACTTATGTGTAAGTGTTGGTAAACATTTTGAAAAGTTACCTTCGTCGGTATCTAAAAAGGGATTTTTCTTCAGCACGTTGTCAAGAAGTACGCCGGTCTTTTCTATAGATAAAATAACCTTATAATTTAATACTAAGACATTAGTCTCACTAGTTTTTTATCAATACTTTAGTTCTCAAACCAATCCATGGAGACGTAGACGTTTCCAGTTTTCAGGTATCTGGGTGGTTCATGACTATGGGCCTTACTAACTTGCTTTATGTCAAGCTCTAAGGACACCAGAAGATATTCTTTACAATCGGGGGTAGTACAGACCCATCGGCAGTGAGCTGAATCCTTAACCCTTCCAACATTTGAATATGTATATTTTTTATACTTGATTAGTTTCTTTCCATTCGCTAGGGTGATTAGGGTACCTAAAACAAGTACATAATTTACTTAAAATTTATATATTTTTGGTGTTACGTGTACAAAAATATGTGATCTGCGCGCCAGCAACAGATCGCATGACCAGTATCTTTGTGGGTGAATTTGTGGTTCCAGTTAACTCGTAAAACGTTTCAGAGAGTGAAGTCCCGAGGTCGTCAGTTGCGATGACGTAGGTGGGTTAAATAGCGGCGTACATCACAGAGCCTAGCTCGTCCACTAATATACCTACTGTATTTAATCCATGAACGTTTTGAATAAAACGCGAGAACTCAATTTAATTAACAATTTCACAGGTGAAATCGTGGTTAAGAACAGAAATCTACATTTCTTATGTGAAGGAACGAGGTGTGATGTTCCTCTAACATACAGAGAGGATCCATCGACCAGGCAAGGTGATCACGCCTGGTTAACTGCAGACCAACGGTTGTCATGTACCAGCGTGAGAACTTCACTTTTGCGATGCAAAATAGGAGTTACCTACGTAATAGTATCGGAGTAGTTCGGTATTAGAAGACGGCGGGCACTCACAATGAACGGAATAATTAAAAATAAATAGCCAAGATTCTGACCTTAATGGATCCGTACATATTTTCCATCGGAACTCTTGTAAAACTTAGTGGGTGGGTGATTATGTTCTTGTCTGCCGTAGATTAACTCAAAATCATCGGTGACTCGCAAGTAAGCATTACAATAAGATTTACTGCAGCACCAACGGTGTCCCTCCCTGGAGCGTTGCTTCCTGTAGAAGGGATACCCATTTGACAAGACAAGAATTTTACCATTCTGCAATTCTATTACTTCTATTGGAGTGTACCCTGTGAAATAGAAGATTTTTTTTTGAATTACCCCTTTACACTTACTAGTTACTTGCAGGAAAGTTCACGAGCATGTACCTTTGATTACAATCAGGCCCCCGATTCTGCTAATTTTATGACATAATAAAATCACTGTCATACCACTGACATTGCATTAGATGTCATTAAATTATAGACTTTATAACTGAGTATTTAAAGTCTAAAATGAAAAGAGAAATGTCATTAAATTTTAGACTTTATGACATAGGGGAAAAGAGAAAGAGTTTATAACATTTTTCATTCACCCTAAAAGATTTTCATTTAATTTTAGACTTTAACAATACGAATGTAAAGTCTAAAGTTCATTGGCATTTGTTACAGTGTCTATGATACCGCAGTGGTTTTTCCATGAGAAAAATATTAACAAAATCAGGGCCCAGATGAAGGGTTTAAGAGTCAAATCAATGTTTATAACATAACGAGTAACATTCTTTTGTACATTTGTACATCAATAAAATCTTTATCTCTATCTCTCCTTCACTCATATATCATAGGATAGGGAGGATAAATAATTCCTTTGATGTCATCTGAACATTACAACAAAAGCAGGATTTGATTTTGGCTTACATAACGACACGCTTCTTCAATGATAGTGCTTTTAAAAGAGAGGAGCCCACTCGTCTCCTAAAATTCATACACTGCGCCCACTCATCACTTCAAATATTTTAAAGACTCATTCGTCCCCAAGTCTCTAGAAAAGTTTCTTTCCAACATTTCACTATTTTTTTAATGGTCAGCACCTCTTCGCTAATATAGTGAAGGTAATGAATGAAAGGCGTTACCATTTCATACTTACCATTAATTGTGAAAAAATCAAAACGGCACGTAACAGTATTAGTCGTTCTGAATAGTTGTCTTCTTACTTGATTATAAAGGTCCAATTTATAGGCAAAAGGGCAGAAGATATTGCCTTTGATTCGACCAATAGAACTGCGCAGTCAGACCACGGGTGACAGACGGCTATTACGGATTTGAAAAGTAGCTGTTACTTTTCACACCTGCATTTATGTGAATACTATATTTTTTATTTCAGCTTCAGCTTTTAGACGTGAAGCTGAATAAATAGCTGGGCAGTTTTACATGTTTATTAATGTGATTTTAAATCAGGTGGAAAAATGCTCGAGTAGTTTTTAAACGGTAACTAAACATCCGAGTTAAGTCGAAGCCTAAAATAGTACGCGCTAGTCTTATCATACTACTGTATATAGTTTTAAAGTCAACCTTATTCCATGAAGACTAAGTAGTCTTCATGGAATAAGGTTGATATTTAATTATGGCTTTAAAAGTGCTCGAGCATATACCCTCCTGGTCTGAATGGACTCTAAGTTTGCTGGAAGAAGAAAATTTTGCGAGTGCCATACAATTAAAAATAAAGTTATTATTTTACCAAACGATTTGATAGTATTGTCCCTTTAAGAAACAATTAAGTCAATACTAGTCAATAGATTAAATTACTTATTATGTGTGTAAAGTGTAAATCAATAATTACTTTCCAAATTCAAATTTTAATTAAAGTCAATGAAAATACAAAATAATGGTACAATACACAGTAAAATCGTTGTAGAATCACATAACCATAATGTAACTAAACATAAGACACAGGAATAAATGCAATCAATTGTTGCCAACTAATACGTAATCATAAACAATATATCTAAATGCAAAAACAATTTGCAACGTTAAATGCAAAATACATCCGTCAATAATACAAAAAAAAATGTGATGTATTAATATCGTATACAATAGTCTAATTTCTAATAGTTTCGATGACAGTCTTCAGAATACTTAGTGAAATTTTATAAAAATATTAAATGAGATCCAAAATTGAGGAGTTAAGGGCCCTGTTCCAATGACATAAACACGCAAAACAACGCGAACAATTGCGTTTTGAAGACTTTGAAAACGAAATGTTTGCAAATAAAAAAAACGTTCATCTTTGAACCCATGTAACATATAATATATCGAACCGAAAGGAGGCGCTGGAGCGGGGACATGAACCTGAGCCAGGAGAAATCCGGGCCGTGAAGTCCTAGCTCCATAAGGGGGATATGGTAGTGAAGTGGGAGTTACGACTTGGGCAAACACGTGCAGGGTGCGGCTCGTAACTCCTAGTAACATGTTCAGCAATGCATGTATAGACGTCGACGATGTTACGAATATTGTTTAGAATATCTATACTACTGCATGTACCTACTGAAATCCAGCTTCCCTGAATTTTTTTTTTTCAATATAAGTAACCGAAATTACTAATATTCTCTCTGAATATTTCAGCTAAGCTAGATTGCTTTTATTAAGAGTGGGTTCACGTTTTTATGTTTTGTCAACTGGTTGTAGATATATCAGGAGAGGTGCAGATATTATAAAGGTGAATATAGTGGAACAGCGCCATAATTTTATCACATACACATAAGTAAACCAGTAATCCTAATACATATGATAATGATTATTTAATTACATTCAGTGGTAATACCTTTAATACTCTAGAAATTAATATGGTTTATCATTAAACTGTGTAAAGAATACCACCCATCAAATAGGTACTACAGATAATAAAAATAGTTAAATTATGACTATATCATTATCTCACAAATTCCCGTTCTGTATCATAGCTGTGCTATTTAGCAAGAATAGGATGTTTTATTTTGATTAAAGATAATAATTGAGGCCACACACCAAAACAGCGTTAATTTGATGAGCACACAGAAAATTGCCAAGAAAAATGCTTCTGACAACAGACGTCAAGAAGCATGACATTTGCTGCGTAATCTAAAGCAAAATTTGCTTGCACCGCGAATTTTGCTTTGGTGTGTGGCTACCCTTAGATATTGAAGTATCCAAAACTTGTAGACCTAATAATTTCTAGAGATGTCTCAACTACCGAAATACAATTTTATTATGCTACAGACTGATTATGTTTTAAATTATGATTCAGCCACTATTTTGCTGTTTTCCTTTACAACCACTCAAAGTACCTACCTAATAAAGTAGGTACTAAATTTCCTGCCGAAATATATTGAACGGTGTTGTTTTTAAAGTGGCTTATTTTATTGTTATTTTATTGGTATTCATAAATACGTCTAAGCGGATAAAGCTGCCTATATCATATTAACTTTTCGTAATTTACTAGTAATTGAGTATGGCACAGCAATACTAAAACTATCAGTTTAGGCGCTACATTATTACCAATTGTTCTACTACAAGAATTCAGAGTGGTGTAGGATTTACTACCGTCTTATTGTTAAATTATATAACGAGTAATATGATATAAAAATGATATTATGCAACATCTAAATCGATACTATACTATACCAGCAAAATACACTATCGGATACACAGCTATAAAAAGTTATGGATATGTTATAAAAATAGACACAATATGCTTAAAAGTTATCGAAACTATATTATACGGTACAACACTAGAGTCTAAATTCTTAAAAGGTACCCCATAGGGTACATACTACTTGTACTACTACTATATACGTTGTATGATCACAATGGTTAATACTGGAAACTATAAATGCAAAAAATATCACACAGATTATTATAAAAAAGCCTAATCTAGGTGTTTCATATATCTAGTTTTCGTAAAGACACGTTTTATTAAAAAGGCACTTTTTAATGATTTTGATACATCATACTTCGATACAGTTACAAGGATTGATAATTATTACGAACTTATATTATCATAATTATTAATTATAATAATATGTTGGATAAATAGACATTATATTGCTACAAGTATATTTAAAAAGCTACACATTCAAAGTAATAAAATTAGTAGGAACGAATTTTACATCAAATTATAATGAAAAGGAGATCTCAATTTGAACTGTTTTAAATCTATCCAAAAAAACATATCTTTAATAAATCACATGATAAAATAGTAGAATCAGCACATATATTTTGATAAAGCATGCATTATAAGTAAACTACTGTTTAGTATACAATTTAAAAGTAAGACCAGTCTAACTAATTCAATTTCTACAATCATTTTTGTACTTCACTATAGTTCCTCGTCTTCATTAGAAACTTATTCTATCATCAGTATCATGCATGCATTTTTTGAAAGCCTTAGGCATTGTTAAATGTATAAAAAGTAAGTTAGTATTTGCTACACATATGGCATCATCCTACATCAGCGACAAGCGAAACAGCGCGACGCGATGCGATAATGCGACGCGGCGCGTAATTTCAAAAGTTGTATCATTCCGAACTCCGCAGCACGCAGCATTGTTGCACAGCAGAGTTGTTCGTGGTGATGTCCTGTTGTTTATTCACTAATTGCGCAACATTACTGCGCAGCACTGCTGCAGCGACATTGCTGCGTAACTCGAAATGTAATCTTATATAAATTCACAGAGATTATATGGGCGCCTGTAGTGCTGTGCTGCAGAGTTCGGAATGATACCTTTATTGTGTATAAATTAAAACTAAACAGCTTATCTCGCAGTATGCAAAGAATTGGCGATAAATAAGAAAAAATCATTGGCACTTTATCAAACCTTGCTAATAACTGCCAAAAACGCTATGAGCTGCCAAATAATTTTGAAACGGTGTCAAAGTACGATAGTACTCAGCTGCTTCAGTCCTCTTGTCCACTGCTTTTGGAGTCAGCTCAGGTGGGTTCAACTCTTTCTTCATATCTTTCAGTAACAGGGACTTGCTTTCTTTCTTCATGCTTGGAGGGTGACTGTGGAGAATGTTGGCTTTAAGGACTTCTAGTCTGTCGGTGATGATGAGGTGGGCCTTGCATTTCCATTTGGAGCCGTAGGCTGTACAGCTCCAGCGGTGAGCATTAGTTCTGGCCTTCAGGTGTTTGTAGAATGTAAAGTTATTCAAACGAAGATTGATCCTTCCATTCGGTCGAAGGTAGAATTCAACTGTGGGGAGAAATTTTGTTGTGAGTATTGGATTATGGATTCAAATATAAACTTAACTATAGGGATAAAAATCAAATCAAAATACTTTGAACTCGATGTCGAGTGTTTTTAGTTACCAAATGAAAATAATAATTTAAGAAATCTTATTATATAAATAAAAAGCCAAGATAAGGTCCAAATAATAATAAGTACACGATAAAAAAATGTGTTGAATGGCATTTAATAAGCAATAAAGTATAAAATAATATTAAAATTTATTCAATATACACTATTTATTAAACATTAAATTAATGCAGTAAGATAATTGCATTAAAATGTCACAATCAATTAAATGTAATATAATAAATTTCACAAACATTTTTCTTTGTACAAATAAACTAAAGTGACACAAGTTATACGCTCTGAGAGAAAATGCAAGAAATTTTATATTTCAAGTCTTGATATATTTAGATTTCAGGTGTAGGTACTATTCTGTCAGCTATCAAATATCTGTCTTACCACATGCACAGCGCTAACAATTATCTAACTTATGTGGCGTTTAAGAAACTTTATTTAAAAATGATAACTGCCATTTTATTTTTTCAAATAAACATTACCTTAGAGTATGACGTATCGCTTATATACGTGGTTTGTATACTTTCATTTATTATACTTATACAGGTAGATATATCTGAAGCACTAAAATCTGAATTAAATACTACTTTTACCCTCAGAATCACTTATGTATGTCAAAATCATATCCATCTAAGTAACACACTAAATTCTGTACACTCATTGGTCAGCCAGATGTTCAACCAGCATCCAATGAGTGTTCAGTATTAGGCATGTTAAGTAGACAGGAGTTTGATAAATTTGTGAGACACCGGATATAAATCATTTTTGTATGATTGTATATAATATGTATATAGATTGTTAGATACAATATTATACATGTCTACATCTGTAGTTTGTGCATAGTTCAACAAAGATAAACACAAACTACAAAAGTTTGCATAGCAGGTTTGTACTACGTCATTCGTTGCCAAATTATTAAATTCTTATAATAGTGTGGAGACTTTAAAAAATATCTAATTAATTCAAATATTGTTTTATTTTTCAGCCTAGAAAAGTAAAGGATTATACACACTAGGTACATCCCTTATTTAAAAAGTACGACTCAATTTATCTAAGCAAAATCAACTAAGTGTAATAAAACAATAACAAGTGGTTGAAATATGACATCTTAACATGAACTCTTATAATTACGAGTGTTAACATAATATCTATGAGTAAAATGTTAACTATGAAATAATACTATAATACATAACCATCTTTATTTTATGTCCAAATATAAACAATAGTTTCTTATTTATACACATGAAAAACTATTAATTGCACGATTATTATTATTTCAGGCATAGCATCAACCTAAAAATAGACAAAAACGTCTGCTAACGCCGCGTCAGCAAAAATCAAAGCATATTTCAACAGTATGCTCAAGCTTCTGTTGTTGGAGCAACGTGTCCAAGAATCATAAATATATCTCAAAAGCCATTAGTAGTCAAAATAAGCTAAAAACTCAATATCCAATACCATTTAATCCTATATTTTTCATTGCTAAAATTTTTCACGATTATTTTTGATGCCATTGATGCATTTAACACATAATAACCTAACCAGACACAAAAACCGATTTAAAAACCTCCCTGAACAATATGACGACTAATTATTTAGTAATAAAATTGACACCTATATAAAAAATAAAACAAACAAAATTCAGATTACATCCAGTCTCAAAGTTATAACAACAATTTGATAATTTATACGTTTTTACGAGAACGCGATCATTATAGGTATTGGTAGGTGTATACCTTTAAATAATAGTGACGTCACTGGAATGTATACTATATTATATACACTTATCGGCCGTGTTATCATATTATATAAATTGTAATATCCGTTTTAATTCAATTGACTTATTCGGAGTAACTTTTTAATTCTTACTGTCCTACTCTCAATGGCATTTCCTTTTGTTAGAAAAAGAATTGATTAGAAATATCAACTTAGAAAATAAGCTTGCTAACGGGCTATAATATAAAATAACGATATACCTTACCAAAGAAAAAGTAACATGAGAACCGAGTCCATCCAACCCATAAGCACGCAGGCTAATCGCGATTCCCCCCTGTTCCCGATTACCCCCCAAAAAATCTTCTGTTATGGCTTTCTGTCACGTTACTATAAAACAAAAATCTCGGGGGAAATAGGGAACGAGGGGAATCGCGACTAACCCAGGCACACTATTGATTTCCATTACGCTACTACGTGTATACTACTTTCTACAGTGTCTATATTATAATTTATAGTCCAAGACTATTTACTAGATCTATCATTCAACCAGATTTCTACAAGAGTATTTGCAACTTCGATAGATTATTTCTGCATGACATTTCTGTCTATAGCACTAAGAGTATCAACCGTTATAATCTATCCAATGAAATGAAAATTCACGTTGTCACTATCCTTTTTTAAATATAAATTTAAATTTATCTAGCGACCCTGTACCACGAAAAGTGCATCTTTCCACAGAATTATCGACGAAATCGACACAAATCGAAATATATTTTTGAGGTTCTTTTCGTATGTTCTAGACTCCAACTACCAGCAGCCTCAGCATCGCGAAAGAGTCTCTTCGTTTCTCTTCGGCCAATGAAGTCGAAGAGATATGTCGACTACATGACGTTTTGGTCACGTGACACCTTTTTCCAGCGATTTCATTGGCGGCAGAGTGATGTCTATGTTGCTATGCTGAGGTTGCTGGTTTATAATTCCAGTTAGGTACATAATAACATATTAGAACTACAGGTCTTATTTTGTCTCCCTTGATGTCACCCCTAGGGGAAACATCAGAATTTCTTCAATCCTGTTATCTCCCCTAGGTAGGGAAGATATCAGAATTAAGCTAATATTAGAAGTTAGAACGCCCATGGACGTTAGCAATTTTTAATGCTAAGGGATTTAGAGCTTCTCTTTCGGGGTGTCTTTTAGCCTGTAACAAAAAAAAAGATTTTATGTAATTAAAATCAAGAATTAAGTATAAGGGTATGTTTAAAATCGTCCTTGAAATGAGCATGTGCAAAAAAAATCTCCTTTTAAAAGAATCTCGTCTCAATAACATTGTTATTACTTTGTGTCAGAATAAGTTTTAAATTTTTTTAGTATTTTGAAAAAAGTTGCCCTTCAAATCCATGATACAGTTCTATAAAAATATAATTGTACATTTTTCCATAATATGTATGAAAGGAACTTTCAATTATTTTGAAAACCATAAAAAATATTTATATGAAGGTAATCAAAATTAATGAAAAGTAATAGAAAGTAATCAAAATTAACAAAAGTAATACTCACAGCGTTATTCGCAGCATTTTTCACCCTCATCTGCTTTTTGGTACTCCTCAATGAGTACGTCGAAGGCGGATGAGTGTGCTCCGTGAACGCCCTTACAACCATCATCCCATCAGTAACATGGAGGAACCCTCGACACGACCTGGATCCCATCTGGGTGCAGCTCCAACGGAACCCGTCCCTCAAAATCTTGTGCTGGTAGTAAGTATACCCGTTCAACATCAACAAGTCTTTTCCATTCCGACCTTTGACGAGAAGTACTGAAAATGTATTAAGTATTAATAACCACTACAAACAATGGGGGGTTTTATTTTGTACATCGACTTAAAATATTACCTTGTAATACTATATTGCGGTAAGTATTTTATATAGCTAAAATGCTTTTGTAAAACTAACGTTAGTTATAAAGGTTGTTAAAATAACGAGAACATGATGTATTTATTTGAACATGGATTTTGATCAGTATTATACCGATGTATAAGAAAGTAACATATTTTGAAAACGAAACCAGAGTACTAGTTTTAATAAATATCAGTACCCCTAGCACGAACAACTATCGTAATCGTATGGTTAACGTATTGAGAGAACGAAGCAATGCAATTGGCCGCCTGCCTACTGTGAGCCTGTGTGTGAAGCCGGCCAGTCGCAATGTGCATTAGGATACGATTACGATAATTGTTCGTGTTACGGCTCCAGTTCAAAATTCATTCTCAAATTTAATTTAATCTCCCAAATGTCAAAAAAAGGTATTCTAATAAAACACTTTTCAAGATTAATGATTGACATTGTAATTGTTCTTGAAGAGGTCAAGCGCGCTACGGCTCTTAGTGCCGCGCTGTCCCTCTTTTCTCTTCAAACTATGAACTTTTTCGCCCGTAGATATGATTCAAAATGGTTTGTAATTGCTTCAAAAAGCCGCCAGCCACCCGCTGATCTGTCAGTGCGAATTAGGTAACCGTAAATGGTCTACCCATTTTAGACATATTGAATTTGGCAGTTCCTTTATCATAATCTTCTTTAACGCGTTTAATATAGCTTTTGAGAGTAGACCAAGGTATACCGAAATGCTTGGATGCTCTGTAGAGACTCATGTTCGACTGTAATACGTTGTCAACAGCCATTCTTAAGGTTGCTTCACTGTATTGTCTGTAAATTCGTCCTTCTTCCATTTTGGCTATGTAAAAAACAAAACTACTTACTTAATCAAAAGAAGATATAAAGTTTAAAAAACTGTAACTTGACTTCGGGAAAGTTATCACACTTATGGCACTCAGTTTTGAATCTCGACTTATCAGATATCATGGACAGATTTAATAGTAAATTTGTCCTCAAATTCATGACTGTTTTTCTAGAATATCGGCTTTGGTGTAAATCATCAGATGCTTTGAACTCACACTCACAGCCTCCACAACGTCAAGCCAGGACTTCTTACTCCTCCTACCAGGACTCAGACATTTGTTCATAGCATCATATATATCTCAATATCCAAAAATATTACCATAATAAAAATAAATAACACAAAATATTCACCAGTAAATTTACCACGCTTTATTATGATAAAAAATGGAAGTTTTTATAGCATATTTTAGCCCATAAGCCTACTTTACACTTAGGACATAAATCATGTTAACCTTCGTTTACGCACGTTATTGTAGCATAGATTACAATTTCGTCGTTTTCCGTCTGGAATCTTTATTGGCGAGTGAGGTAAAGAGTTATCAGCTACACTAGATTAATATAATCTTGATACTTTTTAGCCTAAATTTTAAAATAAACTAAATAATTATGAGCTCAAGGGGCTGGAGTCCTTGTTTCATCAGTCCTTTTAGTTTTTATTAGTTCGTTCCATATAGTTCGCTACCTTACAAGATTTATCGAATATAATGTTGTGGAATCGTAGGATCGTCGTGTGGAATCGTAGGCGAAAGTCATTTTTGAATTTCCTCTTTTCAAACAGAAAGCTCGGTCACAGAATTTCCAACACAGAATATTAAAAATAATATATAAATGGCGATTAAATTCATTCCAACCATGTTTAAATTGAACTTATGTGAAATTATTAAACAGAATTGCTGACGGTACAAAAAAAAAAATCATATCTAACATAAAAATAAATGAATATAAATTATGTACTAATAATAAACTATTTAATTAAGTAAGTCTTCGCAATCCTCTTCTTCTTTGAGGATTTTATTTTTATGACTAGATTAGACCGGAGGAAATCTGTATAGATAATCTAATTTTCTTTATCACTACATCCGAAAAAATATTAAAACTATACAATATTCTACTTTCTACGACATAATACTCAGACAGCGCTATTTAAACTATAATACTGGTTCTAAAATGCGTATAAATATAATTAGCTGACAAAGGAGACAATAAAATAGTCGTATTACAATCTATGGTAAATGCCATCCCTAGTCCTGGTATAAATTGAAGGACTGTGAGTATGGACATCCATCTTTTTCAGGACATTTCCTTGTCCATCCAGAATCAAGTAGGAACCGCAGTTTTGGGAGAAATGTTTCGTACATTGCCATCTTATATTGCCATATTTTAATGTATAGTGCTTAAAATATGTGAAGCGATTGTACATCGCATATCTTTTACCATTGTGCATTAAGATAAATTTCACTGAAAATTCAAAAATTGATGTATAGAATAATAATTACAAATCAGGCTCTGACAGTAAATAAATTATATAATTTTAGGACTAGGATTAGCTATAACGGTTCATTATTGCTGTCGAAATTGATCGACGAACATGTAAAGAAAGTAATAAAACAACAGGATTTACTAAGCACGAATAATTTATTTAATTAACTTAAATAAGTTTTCCTCCCTCCGACCGCGCCTATAAATACTCCAGTGACTCAAAATTCAACATCAGTAGCAGAGAAGTCGTCAACTGGAGAGGTCTACGCATTCGTCGTCGCCCGGACCTGCGCCACTGAAGATGTCGACTGCAGTGATCGACGAAATGTCTAGAACGCAAGATTCATATGGACCTCGGCCACAGCCCGGAAGTAGTATATTCTACTTGCAAAGCCGGCCGTGAAAGCCTAAAGACTTATATTATTATTGTTTTTTAACTTCGTTCATCTAACACAAAACTGAAGAATTTTCTTAGTCATGGAAATTCCGGTAATGACGATATCATAGGTTTCGTTTATCACAAAGTTTTATAAAACTTGGACTTAGTTGGTTCTTGTCGGAATATACCTAAGTGGCTAAAATTAAAGAAAATATACTTCACAGGACATTACAAAAAATACTTTTTAACTACTGTTCTTCCTTGATCTTCTTCTTTTCTTTTTCTTCTTTCATTATTGGCAATAACAAGAGCTCACATCAGTAATTGACATTGTATCTATTTATCTATTTATCTTCCTCCTCCACTTCGCACGATCTTGGGCGTCCATGGCAGAGACCATTTGCACGCATGTCACCCTCCCCCAAGCAACTCCAACTAGTGCAGCACCATTAGGCACTAATTCTTGGTATTTAAACTCTACTGATGAATATTTTCTATTGATGAAGATTTCTTAAATAAAGAGGAGAAAGAAAAGAAAGAAAAGGAAGATTTTAGGTGGACGCAGTACAGTAAGAAAAAGTTACTTCTGTGTTGAGCAGATACGCGTTGGAGTAGACGTCTCTACGTCACGCACAACTTGACAACAACGACGCTTTGTATTCGAAAGTTTCAAAACGTTGGTCCCCATTCCCCATCATTCTCGATTTTCTCAGATTTTTTTTGTTTAAGAATAGCATGCTATTTTTACCCGACTACGGCAAAGCAAAAGGAGGGTTATCAGATCCTTGCTAGTCAAGATCGATCTGATGTTCTTCTGGTGAGAATTTACCTAACCTAAACCTTAATATGAATTTGGCACTTTAAAGTACAATTTTAGGAAGTACATACGAGTATTTAGAAGTGAGCTAATTTTCAGTATCATACTAGAAACCATTTAGTTGTGAAGTTTCAATCGTAAATGAATAATTTTGTCTGCAATAATTATACAAAACTAGGTTTTGCCCACGACTACGCCCGCGTGGATGTAACCGCTCGACCAATTTTATGCAAACTTCACATAAACCATCTACTAAATAGTCCGAACAAAGCCTTTGGTTTGGATAGGTGAGCCCGTTCTTGAGTTATAAAATTACAACGAAAAGTGGCATTGATTTTTATATATGCAAAAAAAGGTGAGCAGCGGAAAATTCCCTTGTGAGTAGAACCACCCACATATTCATAGTACGTAGGTATCTAGTTTTGGTGTAGATTCGTAAGTAAAACACTAAATAGTTTGATTAGTTCATCTTAATTTGATAAAATAATTAAATCTTAGCTGCCAGCGGTGGCGTTCTTCACCAGTGTCGCCGTAGCATATCCGAAGTCCATTATTTCATTAATTTAATCACATTTTTATTAGTATCTTTTTATAATAAAAAAATACTAATTAACCTACTTTTAATTTTTTCGTTTCTTTTAGTTTCGATTTTGAGTTGAGAAGTTCCTATTTTACACCCAGAAGTACCTTTTACAAACGATGCTATTTTTTAATTTTTGTCTGCGATTGGTTACAACTACCAGCCACTGTCATAATCGGTTTTTATTTCCCGTAGGGAACTTATACCCTCCTGTTTTATTTGCATATGCACTGAACAACTTTCTGGCATTTTAGCAAAGAGTATTCCTATAGTAATGATTATAAAAATAAAAAAACACAAATAAAAAAGATCGAAAATTATAATTCGCATATGCATTTAACAGTTTATTGGACCTGACGCTGCAGTTCTGCCATTTAACGTTGACCATTTTAGAAAACCCTCATTGTGTAGTCAAATGACATAAGCGAATACTGGTCAATTTGAGACTTCAAACAAGTGCACTGAATAATTACCTTAATGTGACTTATGATTGTTTGCCTCCGATGTAAAGATATAGAAAAAAAAACATCGCAACGCATTTGCGCCATTATGTGTTTATACATATGGGCGCAAATGCGTTGCATTTTATTTTCTGCTACTATTTCACCCTTATATAAAAACCATTGTGACTAACGTGGTATGTCGGCGCTTCGTGATTATGACAATTTCTCTTTTTCATCACCTTTCCGTCATCATCCCGTAATATCAGATAAGCGTTACATCTCAAATTGGACGACCTCTGCGTGCAAAACCACCGAGTACCGTTCTTTAACTGACACTGCCTGTAGAAGCTGTATGACCCGTACATAACCATTTGTGTGCCATTTATTGATCGGACGAAAATAGCTAAAAATAAGTCATAAATTAGTTTTGTCGTAAATCGTATGCACCATCCATGTCACTGTCGGAAATAGTTTGTACCTACTATTAACTGAAATCCATACTAATATTATAAATGCGAATGTAACTGTCTGTCTGTCTGTATGTTACGCTTTCACGCTTATACCACTGAACCGATTTTTATGAAATTTGATATAGGCGTAGATTAGACCTAGATAAAGGACATAGGCTATGTTTGGTCGCGATAACCGACATCCACGCGGGCGGAGCCGCGGGCAAAAGCTAGTATAAAATATTATGGAGTTTTTGCAACGACAGCAACATGTCTCGTACACTCAGCGTCAGAATAATCTTGACTTTTAGTCTCAAAATAATCAAAACAATTAATTTTATTGATTTAATTTGTATTATTGTCCGAATTTAAGGTGTGTACCAAATATTAGAACAATCAGTTACCTGGAAGGTGGGAAAACCTAGGCATGAGATCATATTTTTTTTTTAAAGAATATTAGCAACCGAGTAATATTGAGTACTATGTTTGTCAAGATCGATCATTACACCTAGCACGAACAATTGTCGTTATCGTATCGTAAACGTATTGAGAGAACGGAGCATTGCAATTGGCCGAATTCACATACACACAGGTTTTAGGCCAATCGCAAAGCTCCATTCTCTCAATACGTTTACGATACGATAACTATAATTGTTAGTGCTAGGGGTACTTTAATAGCCTAACACCCTCATTTCAGATGGCTTTATTTTATTACAGGGTCATTCATAATCCATTGGTATCTTAATCGTTCTGCAGTTATTTTATAGATTCTTCTCCATTTTCCTTTTATTTTTAGTTCGTCTTGTGTAGCGTACGTTCTTAAAGAAACCTTCAAATAAAAATTGATTAGGTATGTATAAACTAAACATGACATATGACATCGTAAGTGAAAGGGCAACAATCGGCTTGTCATTAAATACTAGCTACCCAGTTTAAACAAGAGTACCGTTCTATTAATACTACTACTGTATGTATACTTAATATAACAGTAAGTACAGTAAGTATGATAGTACCGTAAGTACAATAGAACAGTGCCCCGAGCACGAATAATATTCGTATTTGTAACGTAAACGTATCCAGAAAACGGAGCAATGCGATTGGCCGCCTGCCTACAGTGAACCAATCGCGATGCTCCATTTTTTCAATACGTTTAAGTTACGAATTCGAATGTTATTCGTGCTCGGGGCAAAGATCAATAGTAGTATTAACCGAATGCGAAATATAATTAGTGATCTATTTTCTAAATAAAACCAGTCAAGTTCGAGTCAGACTTCTAATTGTACTTATTCCGGTTTTTCGTATACAGTTCCAAAAAGTACGCAGACATACAAATAGACGAGCACATTCTTTTCTCTGTCGTTTCTTTTTTCTCGTACGAAATACTTGCTTGTAAAAGCTATAGGGGTGCCTGTATTCTTTATGAATTTACGCCTTTGTATTATAACTTGTTATTTTTTTATTATAAAGGCAACCCTCTATATCTTTGTCTTCGATTTGTAGAACGATGTATGGAAGTTTAACACGTCATTCTTTGTGAACGATCTGCCTTGAAATAAACCTTTAGTGCATAAATTTATTTGTTCGAAAATTCGGTTGTACAAACCAAACAAATAGTATTTGAAGAATTTTAATACACATCCTGTATGCAATTGTAAGAAAGGATCTTTACTGCTGTGTTAAGTGGAACGCCCTAAAATTTAGAAGGAACAGATCTATTTGATAGCGTAGGACAACAGGATAATATCCGCATTGTAATAAATCAATTTTTTACAGTCGACAAAGGAGATACAGTTACACCTATATATACAATAGCTGTGTAGCCCGCGGCTCCATCTACGTGGATGTCGGTTATCGCTAAGTGTTGAGTCAACGCTATTGAGCATTCAATTTTTCTAAAATAAAAGTAGCCCAAGGTACTCCTTATTACATCAGCTACCTGCCAATAAAAGTCCCGTCAAAATCGGTCCTCTCATTTCAGAGATTAGCCGAACAAACAGTCAGACAAAAATTGTAAGTAATAGTTTTTGTGTATGTACCGTATTATATTTATATGCATTTAGTAAAAAACGGTTATTTCAATATTACAAACAGACACTCCAATTTTATTTATATGTTTAGATGTATATATGTGCAACCGTATCTCCTTTTTTGACATCACAATGAGATAAGTATATCTACTTTTCATATAATTATAAAGTTGTGCCTATTTAAAGCGGTATACTTATCTGCTTTGCCATCTGTACTTCTGTTCGAACGTTTTCTAATTCTTAAGCGGAGATTGGATGTAAAAAGTGTCAATGCATGACTGGTCTTTGCGGTCACACTTTCAAAATAGGCTGTGATGTATTATCGTCTAATGGTTAACAACTTCAAGAAGCAAATGGTTGATGGACCGATCGATAGACCGCAATTTTAGGCCACTTCGCTTCACTTTATAAATACGACATAAAGGTTTTATTCTTAGAAAATGGTGTAACGGGACTGCTGTAAATAGTCCAAGCTCCGAGGGCATCGTGTGTAAAATATTCAGAACAGAAAAAGTTTTATGAATTATTTACATACCTGTGATCTTTGCTCATATAAAATCGGTCAATCGGGCATACATTATATGGGATATGGGATACCATGGGTTGCTTGAAGGCATTTCAGAAAAAGGAGAGGTTTTTGACGGACGAAACTCTGACGCTTTCCCTTCAAGGTTGTCAGATCAGATGGCAGTCGCTCCACCCGAGGGAGGGCAAGACCGAGAGGGATTGCCCTGGGTCAGCCGGGGTGCGAGGGATATGTCGCATGACAACCTCACCTTCGGCCTAGCACTACGACCCAGAGACGGCGTGCGGTTTAGTCGGTTCGAGTCCGACATAACCTCCCCCTCCGGCTCCGGAGGGGTGGGGGGGGGGTGTATCCGTGGGGATTTCACGCACTCCAATAAAGTCTAATAAAGCAAATAAATAGGAAGCGAACGAGGAGTGAGCGTACCCTGAACTCCGAGGTGAAAGCCTCAGATGCAACGAAACACAATGCTAAGATAATGATGAGGCAAATCCATTACAGGAAATTATGGCAACATTAACGGTCTATGTCCAGCAGTGGGCTAATTGATTGATTGATTGATAACGGTCTTTGTAATTGTAACCTAAAGTTAGATAAAATACGATGCCGGAAGTCTTTTTTTTATACCACTGATGTGGCCGACAAGCGTACGGCCCACCTGATGGATACTGGCAACCGTGGCCTATGGACGTATGCAACACCAGGGGAGTCACATTCGTGCTGCCGACCTTTAAACACAGAGTTTGTGTGCCGTCAGCGTACAAGACAAAGCAGAAATAAAACAATATTTCCTGGATTACGCGAATGCAACTATGGACAAATAATGAATAGGTCAAAAAAAATTACAAGTGAATCCATACATTTTATTACTACCAGCTAAGAAAAACAATTCTCATATGTATATAAATACGTACAAAAGCTACTCCAACTATACTATATAATACGTCATTATACAAAAAGAATTTTCAAGACAAAATATAAATATGTATCACTGGAATGATTGCCAAATTGCTTTCTGTCTTTTATATTATACACTACACTTAATATGTAAAATAACTTAGTGTATACAAAAATATGAACACCAGAAAAACTACTATAAAAGTATAGAAGTAAAAGAGCTTCATTATTTCGCCCCAGGTCCATTGATCCCAGTGGGATGAATATCTAATTTTTAAAATAATATTTTTTCGTCTATGAATCGTCCCACGGATTTATTTTCTTAAATTAATAACAAAATATGGTAAGAAATAAAAAAATAAAAATTGGAAGTTTTTTGTCACTAAATGAATAAAACAAAACCATTTCTTTTAATTCATAAATAAATGAAAGAATTCATGAATATTTTCTCGAATAATGTGATTCGTCCCATAGGATTCGTGTAGGACGAAACACTAAAACACCCAAATAAAGTACTGAGTTTTAATAATGACTAATGTTATACCAGAATACATCATCACATGATAAATTTATGAGTATTGATTCGAACTTCATATCCTAATACATAACTGACGATTAGAACAGAGTCGTCCATGAAATTTAAAATTAGGAAGTATTGCCCTCAGAGTATAATATAAATTATTAAGTATTTTGACTAGGAATTAAAAAAAGCAAAATCAAATGTATTTTTTAAAATGATGAAGTTGCCGTGCATTAAACATATTCGAGTTTTGTATTATCATCATGAATGTAAAGGATTTTTAGGAGTAGAGGGTGGATTTGGACTCAAGAAAAGCTCATTCGAAAAAAAGTGCCACGCAATACGTAACTCATCTGTTCAAATACCAAGTTGAACCACACACAAAATTATATATATAGTCAATTTCTAAATTACATAAACACAATTAAGCCCGACTTCAGTAAAAAGAAGGAACGTCAGGTATACCAATTAAAATAAAAAAGAATTAAGTAACGATTTGGCACAATTTTCATTATTACAAGAGAAACATGACTAGGCAGATAAGTATTATATATCACTATACGTAAATAATAAACTAAACCCTATATAGGTAGCTAAACTGAGCATGTGCGAGTTATTTCAAGAACTGCTAACGCCATCTCTGTGTTATAATATCAACTAATAGAATACTTGGCTATAAATATTACTACCTAGTGGCCACTAGGTGGCACTATATACAAATACTATAAAAATGATACTTTTCACAGCTCTATAAACTATAAAATACAATACAATCTTCAGGAAACCGAGCTATTTATTAGTCTAAGATATAATTCCTTACATTCATAATTATCATTTGTAATATTAGCTTCATACAAAGTGTATTCAGTTTATTTTCATAAATCTTCAACACAGTAGCCGATTTTTTTATTTGGCACGTTACGCTGCTTTTTACGTTTTTGCAGAGCGTTCTCTCTATCGCACATCCAAATTATAGATTGATACCTTTAAAGAGTAGTTAAAACCATAAGTGTTCATAAAATCTTAAGACTATTCATTGGTTTTAACTACTCTAAATTAATATCGATTTGTCGATATGCGCTGTGTGATAGAGAACGCTTTATAAAAACTCGCTTTTCTTATCCACCGCACCAAATGAAAAGTCGGTTCTATACCTATTTCGCTATAATAAAGATTCAGATCACTACTTAAAAATATGATTACAATATAAATGCAACAAAGGTATATTGTTATAATTATCTATAATAGAGTTTATTATGACCAGCCAAAAGCCTTCTATTGAAGAAAAGGCGGCAATATTTTCTGCAATTAGATTATCTACTATTTATTGGTGGCGAACAGAAAATAATGCGCACGCATCCTAATAATAAGTACACTCGCGTAGAGAAGTGATAAAGGTGTTAAAATTGTAAAGTACCTGCTCATTTGTTAAAATAATGCAATTGCACTCTAATATTTATTTGTTAGTTGAGATACTCAACTAGATTATATACGTATTGCAATTTACCGGTTTCTCGTACAATTGTTTAACTCGTGACAACTTTACACACCAAAAACTTATCGCTCATTGGTTGCTGGTTGATCATCTTCGACCAATCAGCGCACAGAATTTACTGTGTTAAGTTGACATAAGTTTGAAATACATACGAGAACCAGAGAGATTCTTTTTTTGAACTATTCAAGTACACTTTCTATTGAAATAATGACTGGCCATATATAATCTTGACATCAGTCGTTGAAATTATACTTGGTGTAGTTGTCGGCATGGTTATGAAACCCCTTGTGTTTGATGTACCTTCCTTCGATGGTGGTCTGAACGCAACTGTTGCAACCGAGGCGTTTGCGATCCCTGCACGTCCAATTGATGGTGTTTTGATATCTGTTGTTGATCCAATACTTGTTGTCCTTGTAAATTAAAACCATGCTGCCCGTTCTATGCGAAGGTAAATAGTAAATACCTGAAATATAACTTTTATCTTATTACCTGTGCCACATACGTTTTTTTTTAATTATTGTTGCGGGATATTTTTCAGTGAAATTAAAGGTTATTTTTAGTTTTATTTTTGTATATAATTCAGTTTCGGTTTTCTATTAAGTATTGTCGTATAATATAACATATTGCTCGATTCTGTATATATTTTGTACAATTGTTTAATACCATTATTGATATTTTTGGAGGCCTAGTCTTGGGGAACGTACCCTAATAATCTGACCTATGTTTTAAGATTTCGACCCCTCCCTCCTCTCAGTGTGGTAGTGTAGGCTACCTTTCGTCGCGAAGAAAAGGATTAAAGGGGGAAGGGCTGTTTATAGGGAATAAAAGTTTATAGAGGCAGAAATAGGGGAAGGGCAAGGCTAGGCGGAAGGAAAAGAGATGCCAGTAAAAATGAAAGAAAAGAAAAGTTGCCACGAGTTAAATGTACTGCGAAGATTGCTGCTAGAAGCATTCTACTCTCTCCAAATCTACTTTCTTCAAATATCTAATTCAATAGGGCGTCTAAAAATGGCGGAAAGTTTTCTCGGCGAAATCGACTTCGTAACAAAATTCTAAGCCCCCCCCCCTCACCCTCACCGTGAACCGATCACGTAATTCGGGTACGTTCCCTTACTTATAAAATACAGACGATTGAATATTTATAATGTAAGGCATTGCTAGAAAAACAATACATGTTTACCAGAATACTGTATTTCCTAAAATAGTCACAATAACTGTTCATCTACTTACTAGCAGGTCCCTACATCAGAAACATGCGTTAGAAGAACACGATTTACAATAAGTACATCACATTTCTATGAAATAAAGTATAATTAAAAAAAAATACATTTAGGTAGATTATAATAAAAATATCACTTGAGTGATTGTCTATTGAAAAAATATTTTTCTCTTATAAATCTACCGTCGTGGCACTGCCGCAAACGAGGAGGGTCGTGTATATGACGGCCTCGGAAAATTGATATATAATCTCTGCCATCTGTTCCTTTGTACGTTATAACATCCGCACGACAGCCGTGGACGTCTCTCGACGAGCAATACCACTGTTTCTTGCCGTGCGCTTGGTGATTTTTCATATAAAATGTAAAGCCGTTGAGTATTAGAAGACCAGCACCCGTTCTCCCAGGAATAAACTGAGCCGGAACTGTGAGCAAAACCAGAATATTACAATTACCTTGGAAAAAGTAAAACACAGGTGTTTTTTATTTACAAACTATTTTATTTGCGACTGTACATGTTTTCTTAATTTGGTTTATTTTAGTTTTATTAAGAAAACATGCACATTACCCATGATGTACGTTATTAAAGTTAACAGGGGTATGGAATAGGAAAGGATAGGTAAATAATTAGACCAGCCATCCCAAACATCTTTATTTTCGGTTTTTTTTTGTAGTTTTATTTATTTGTGTGTTTTTTTTATTGATTTATTATGAAAAAAATTACAAAGTTGTCTTTAAAACTAAAAATAACAAAATAAAACATAAAACAAAGTGAACCATGATAAAATTCATGGTAATTTTTAAACAAAAATTTTTTAAGGTTTTATAATGGCGTCATGGTTATTGAATTAATTATGACTGTCTTGATAATAGATCAGTCAAAAAAAAAGAAGGTTTACTGAAATCAGAACAGACAACCATGCTTTATGAATCAAAATGGCTTTTCATCTCGTACAAAATCAAAAACCAAAAATACTTACTAAAGACAGCTTCCATATAAACACAATCTTTGATAATACATGAGAAATATAATGAGTAAAACCCACACATTAAGCCTCCACTATTTGCTTACCAATACCATATATTATAAACAAACACAGTTCTAGTTTTCATAATTCTAAATTAAAAAATAATGTATTGTATACTCAGGCCCATACATCCTTAAATGGGTTGGCAACAATATATCAGTCCACAGCTTACTGCAGTATTCGTTTTCATATAATATTTCCATAAAGACCTAGCCAGGGATCGAACCCAGCACTTCAATATTGCAGGCCAATAAAAGTGGAAACATATGTCTCTATAACAACCAGGAAGTGGATAGAATATTACTAAGATAATAAAATCCACAGACTAACATTAGCTCGGATTTGAACCAAGAATGTTTAATATACACAAATACTTCAATTTTAATCATATGTCTTATATATCAAACAGTTTACCTAAGATTGGACAAAAGCTCCCTAAAAACAATAGATAGAAAAGAAAGTATGGGCTTCGAACCCATTGAGAAAACACATAAACAGTGGTATAATTATTACCACAAATTACCACCATTTTGCTTGCCACACTTATTAGCAGAATACACTTTGTCTTAGCCCATGCTCATAGAAAACAATTCCTGACACTACCCAGGAATCGAACCCAGGACTTTGAATCAAATTTCAAAATAGAATGGTTTGTAGAATCACATAAAATTTATGAGAAACAGGAATCGAACCCGCTATTGCTCTCATTTCAAACAACTGTAAGTACATGTACCACTTATTATTCAATGTATCACATTTTTCAAAACATATTGTAATATAAAACATATCATCAATACCCATCTTTGTGGGATGTGAATGAAATGATCAACAGTCATTCCACATTATCATCATCATCATCAATAGCAGCCTCATCATCAATCTTACCATTAACCCTAAATTATTTAATTGATCTTAGCTTTGACATTTATACTATTTACCAAACTGTATAAAAGCATATTATCATCATAATCATCATCAATAGCAACCTCATCATCAATTTTACTATCAACCCTAAATTATCTAACTGTTACTCTTAATCTTAGCTTTGACATTTATACTATTTACCTAATAGTATAAAAGCCTATTAACTCCACTTCATGATATAGACTCATTGCTATTATATCATCATCATATCATCATCATATCACCATCACCATCATCATTATCATCATCATCATCATCATCGTTGTTTTCGATTTTATTTATACTATCATAATGATTAACATTTTGCACTACTGAAGTTATTATGAACTTAATTTGAACTTCATACACAACTCACAATATAACAGGAATCGAACCTGTACTTCTTCGTTTATACGCATTCATAATAAATACCTTACTACAAAATTTTGCATATTTTACATGAATGTCTAAATATAAATAACAATTGGGTTCGAACCAATCATTTATTTGTTTTACGACGAGTGTAAGAGAAGATTACTTCAACAATCAAAACTAGACAATTTTAATGACATTGACTAGTCTTTAGTAACCAGACTGCAGAAATATAAATTTATATGTCACACTGAATTCACGGGTCATAAACGGCCAGATGGATAGTTAGCGCTAAGAAATCCTTTAGCGTCTTTCGAAACCAGGACAGCTTTGGTATTCTAACTTATTGCTTTAGATATTATCTTATCTAAACTTTATAAGAGGAAAGTAATATTACAGTCGGGATCGAACCAACGCATCTTATGACCAAAACTCAATATAGTGGTTGGTATAAAACACCTACACGTACATGTTGGTTGCATTTATCATCGTCATTTCAGCGATGTGATCTATGTTTTTTTTCATTCAACATACTTGACTAAAAGGCTCCTAAATGTATGGGTTTAATACAATATTATGATCAACTACAGTTATTACATGTGGTAAACTGTTTATATAGAAGCTTATCTTTAAAGTACATTTGTTTGTTTTGAGTACAATGTATGACAAACGAATCAAGATAAAGTTTTCAATACACACAAAACTTTTCAACCAATTTGTTACAACTAGCTGTGAAAAAGTTAAAAAAATTAGGAATTACTCAAAGAAGAGGCCTTACAGTTAAATTTAGAAGCCATTTTCACACATAAATCCCACTGAAAACTGAGCAATGATCATCTGTTTCTGTTTGTAGAATCAACATACATCTCTTTTAAATTCAATGAAATAGCTGTCTCGTTTACCTTTAAATTACAATCTTTTCAGGAAACCCTCTTAAGAAAACTTACGAACTATTACTCACCAAACTGCAGCCAGGATATCAGTGGAAAAGGCTCATAATAGCGGGAACAAAAACTAACCTCACCGACGCACTTGACACTATTATTTCTTCATAAACACGATATTAATAACACGCTATCATAACAAATATTAACACTTCACTCATTTACAATAGATTTCAAGAGTTTTAACCGCATTTTAAAGTAAAACTACACACAAAACACCAAAAAACAATTTGACATTCTCACAAGAGATTATACGGCTGTAATCATAAAAGGTAAACGCGGTGAACAATCTTTCAAGTGTAGTAATTTAGTTAACGCGATAACGGATAACTCGATCTCAATGCATTGAAAGAAATAATACTACATAACAATTTAAAAACAACAATAGTTACTTGGCATCGAGAGAGTTATTTTGACGTTTATTTATGAAATACCGTCACAGTTGCTACCTATTCTGCGCACTAAGCTTTCATTGAATTCAACACTATATTGCTAGCCCGCTTACACTTACAGTACAGGTTGTGTTGCTAGAAAGAGATGCATAATATTGAAATCTGGAATTGACATTGTTATGTTAAGAATAGGTGCCAAACCCAAATGAACTTATTATTTTTTTAATTCACTAGTTGAGAGACATCTAGGCTTTTAATCCGTTCCAAAAAACCTCGATGTTTTATTATTATAACATTAACGTGCCATAAAATTTATTATTTGAATTCAGACTAATATGAAATTTAATAAAAGGGAGCAAATGAAAAAAAAATAGTTAATGTTTTGGCAAAGACTATAATTTGAAATTTATGGTTTTACTAGGTGAAATTTGCTCGAGAAAGAGTAATTATAATAAAATCACGATTTCACATGTGTCCTGTTACACAGCGCTATTTTTTCTTTCTTATATTCAGCCTCGGTCTTTGAAGACCTTTACTATTAATCATACATGCAAAAGCACTGAGCGGAAACCAATCACGAACGTTCTACCATAATAAGTAGTTAGAATTAGAGTCGTCTATACCCCTTCAGACCTCCTTCTACCCCTCAGAGTTCTACCCATATGCCTCAAAGATCTCCACAAGACCCTCTCGGATGTAGAACTAGGAAGCACGGTGTTATGATCTTACCCCGGAAAAGAGGGGCGTTGCGACACCACGGTAGCCTGCCCCTGCTGGGTGACCGGGACCCGAGTGATAAGCGGGAAGCGGGTATACCTGTCACGCTCGGCATTAAGAGCAACTTTCTACATGGCCGATCCTGCCACGAACGGGATTGATCATAGACTATTTCTGTTGCCCAGTCAGCCCAGTATTATTTGTTACTTGGTTAATCATGTGGTAGGAAATGTAATTTTATTGCTAGTATTAGCACGTTATACTGTGGTATTAGGATGTGGGTCATGGAGACTAGAACTATAAGGAGGATAATCTAGTATATGAAAAAGTGTCTGACAAAATGTTATAAATTAGGGTGGCGCCACATTCGCATATAGGGTAACTTTTAAAAGAAGCACCAAATATTGTTAAAATAGGCTTAAAAGATAAAGAACGACACAAAAACTTCCGCCAAGTTAAGTCAACAACCGTATTATACAGTTTGCGAAATAAAATTACTCTAAATGTATGTTTCCTTTAAGGTTATATTTATTAAAAAAATTTGAAAGTAAGTTGTTGAAATTCTTAATAATTAACTACTTTACAATATTTATAGTCGACAATGATATTATTTTTTTTACCTCGGCATTCTCGGCATACTTCACTTCAATTCATCAACTTTTCTCCCAGAGATTGCCCTCCTAATAGTTCTAGTCTCCATGATGTGGGTCATGCTTTATTAGCTGTCATATTATCTTCATTTAAGTCATAATATTAGGGGAGAAGGAGGCACATTAGCACATTTTTCATATTTGGACTCCTAAAAAATCAACTGTAAGGAGAAATAGAAACGACATATTTTTCTAAGCTTACTTACTCCTTTGTTAATTTAAAAATGATGAAATGTTTGAATTTGTTGAAATCGTTAAAGAGAAAAATGTGTTTTATTAAAACTCAAAATTTGTTCAAATCTGCCTCCCCATGGGGGCACATTTGAATCAACATGGGGCAGTTTTGAAAAATGGGTTAGAAACTAGAAAAATTAGATAAAAGAGTAATAATTTGTCTTTATTATAATGATAAATGTTGTTATTAAAAAATTAAATAAACCTATACGAAACTTCTGAAGTTAAATCTTCCATTACAGTAACAAAAATAAAAATCATAGTTTTTAATTGTGTCTGACTTCCTCCTTGTTAACAAAAATAATTATATTGCACAAGAGTATTAGTTTATTGTGATTATAATTATATAATACTGCCTCAGACACAAAATTAAACATAAAATAAACTCAATATCAAACTTCTAAAACTTTATAATAATTTTTAATTTAGTCAGACTTCCACTTTGGTAACAAAAATAATCATGTTTCACAATTATTTTAAAGTAATTATCTTACGTAGGTCCTGTCCTACTTATCCCATATGAAAATAAGAAAAATCAAAATTAAAAGAAAACCTTCCTGCAGTTCTGGACGTGCCAGGACGTGCCATTTAAGCCGGGGGCGAGGCACATTTGAACGTCTCGTTCAAATGTGCCCCGTTTGTTTTGACCAAATCTGCCCCATGGTCACTTAAAAGATAAAAAATTACAAAAAAAATAATGTAAAATAACTGGCAAGCAAAAACTACAATGTGGATTGAAAACTTTTAAGTATTGCACAATTTTGTGAAAGAATTAGTTGGAAACCTTTACTCACGTGATTGTAAATCCCTTACAACATTTATTTTTATTTTTTACTTTGCCGGTACAAATACGAAGACAGGATATAACTCTTTTTGACAACGAAACACGCGCGCTTTGTGACTTGACGTTTGTCACAGCCAATGTTGCCAATATAAAAATGAAGTTGCGGCATAGATCAACATAAAGCTGCGCTCAGAAATCAACTTATTCAAATCTGCCTCTGTGCTAAGGTGCCTCCTTCTCCCCTACGCTAGTACTATTATATTATCTATTCTGTGGTCGCCCCCTAAAATCCAACCACACGCCCTGATCGTCCACCTGAATCGCGTGGGAGGCGGACACACGGAAACAAATTTACTGGCGTGGCCACTCGATATTAGCGTTTCGCCATTAATCATTTTTTACATTTTACTTGATATTGGCGAATTGTAGCGATTTGCTACAGAGGCCATTTTGAAGAAGTTGAAGTTATTCTGTGGATGACCACAGAATAACTTCAACTTAAAAATGTCACAATCATTTGATGTTTGTGGTACTGCCATCTAGTGAAACACTTTGAATGTTTTTAGTAAAGCAGTTTGTAACTTGTTTTGTACAGTAAAAAGTTCATCATAGAGCAAAAAGATGTCACTTCTGCAGGTTTTATAAATTTCTACTAATAAGTAACGTATTATTTAGATAATGAAATGAAAATGAATATATATCACAAATTTACATTCAATAAAAGTCACAACGAATTTAATAATAAATATTAATATTTCAAATTTTAAGTTTTTCATTTTATGTTTGATTTACTGCTTTCTAGCGGAGCATACTGTCATCTTATAAAATAATTCATAAGGTGTTTTGGACTGTTCATCATAATGTTAAGAGATGTCACTTTTCCAGTTTCACCAATACTTTTTTCTTGTTTTATCTATTTTTCAACCGACTTCTGAACGAGGAAGATGTTTATTCATTGTGTTATTTATTGTGCACCAACAGATTTACAGTGGGACAAGTAGGTAGCATCTATACAATTTAATGCACAATGGTCGGCCTTATGGCTAGAAGCGATTTCTTCCAGGCAACCTATTATTATTGTTATATATGTCCTATCCAATCCTATCATTATTTTACAGTTTATGTAATCGAGGTACTGAACTCATACCCATACCATCTTTATCTTATTCAATTCAATATGAAATTTTATGTGCCAACAAAAAATTTTCATATGCCTACTGGATTGGAATTCAATTAGCTTTCCTTTTGAAAATTTCACCCTTCGCCACGGAACGGGACTAATCCTAGATTTCCACTACTGCAACTAGGTACTGAATGCAACATCAAACTTATTCTCTGAGTTTGATAGATTTTACAATTAATAATATAATAAATAACTTAACTTAACTTACTTATTATGAACAGGAATACCTTGTTGACCCAAGCTAAATTAGAAACCCCCAAAATTTATAATATCCTTTAGCAATGTTACAGGTACCCCTCTAAATTATTATATAAGGACAACCTTTTGGAATCTGCTGTTGGTTGTCAACAAGGAGACCCACTTGGACCGGTAATTTTCAGTTTAGCTATTCAACCTATTTTTCGGCAGTTAAATTCTAAATTCAATGTATGGTATCTAGACGACGGGACTCTAGGAGGAGATGTGGAGACAGTTTTCAAAGATTTGGCCTTTATCAAAAACGAATTTAGTTTAATTGGTTTAGATCTAAATTATAGCAAATGTGAGATATTTTTAAATGATGTTTCAGACAAAAATTTTGGCTCCTAATATCAAAATTATAGAAAAAGAGTCTCTACGTCTCCTCGGGTCCCCAATCTTAGAAGAAGCCTACACCTCTTTTATAGAAGAAAAAATTACAAATTTTAATTTCATTTCGGACCGCCTACTCAAAATTAATATCCATTCGGCTTTCACTATTCTCCAGTATTGTCTTTTCGTTCCGAAATTCACCCATGCTCTCAGGTCTACACCATTTAGGAAACATTCAACAATTTTGGATAAAATGGACAAAATTATAGAAATTACACTTACAAAAATTTTAAATGTGTCCTTGAATGACCGTGCGTCACTTCAAGCGTCTCTACCGATTCGCTTGGGTGGGCTTGGTATTCGCAAAATTTCAGATGTCAGCTTACCAGCGTCTTCGGTCCACAGTACGGAAGAATTAACTAGGAAAATCCTTGCACCTACACTAGTTAATTCTGAAGTATTGTATAAGACTGAAGCAGTGAACGCTTGGAAAATTGCTTGTCAAAACACTGATCTCCCAAGGAACCTTTTCTCACAGTGTCAGTGGGACGGGCCGCTCTGCAACTTAGTAAGACAAAATTTATTAAATACTTGCACTAATGCTGCTGAGCGTGCCCGTTTACTGGCAGTTGGAGTGTGGGAATCGGGTCTTTGGTTACAAGCTCTTCCGTCATCTAACGTAGGGACTATGTTAGATGACTTTATATATATTATGACCGTTAAGCGGCGCAAATACTCCAATCTCATTGGAGATTATGAATTTGTGCCGTTTGGAGTCGAAACGTTTGGGCCTTGGGGTCCGAGCGCCCGCAATCTCTTCAGGGAGATTGCGAAGCGTATGGTCGACGCTTCTCGTGACCAGAAGGCTGGCCTCTTTTTAGGTCAGAGATTAAGCATTGCCATACAACGTGGCAATGCTGCCAGTCTTCTGGGAACGCTACCACAAGAGGCATGCGATGCGGATGAATTCCACGACGCATTTTAACTTTTAGTTTTAGTTTTCCTTTTTTATTTTATTTAGTATTGTGTATATATAGTAACTTTATTAATTTAATTTAATTTTTGCCAATACATCAGTGTAAATAGGTAACTGCATTGTATATAAACATTTTTTTATTCAAATATACAATATTAGTTAAGTATTTATAGTAACTTTATTAATTAAATTTTTATCTATCAAAGCGCTATAATATAATTATAAATGATAGATAAATATTTATATCATGATTGATTAGCCCACTGCAGTCCACTGCTGGACATAGTCCTCTCCCAATGTGCGCCATTTCGTACGATCCTCCGCTTTCAGCATCCAGTCCAATATAATTAAACTAAAAATATATAATAATATAATTAAACAAAATAAAATTGAACTATTATACACATATATAATAGCTATTTTTTTATTTTGATTTAAAATTAGAAACTATTATTACGTACAAAGAAATATTCAAGGTTATTCTACTCACAACACACAAGTAAGTAAACATACGATATATTCATGCAAATTCCAAATACATAATATGCACTCAGCGTAGTATGTAAAGTATGAAATCAAGTACCTAGCAAAAAATATAAACAGAATACCAATGTACCAATATCCATCCAGCTAACAGCGCTTGTCAGCTGAGCTCAGTTATTGGTTTTCTGTGTAGGTCTTTAGAAAAGAACTGGAATGGAACGATTGAGGCGCCCTCTAGCAATAGTCACCGGAACTACAAATATCCGCCTCAATCAAACTCACTGCACCATGTTTGCTTCTATTGGAATTAAAGTTTTACTGGATAGGATAGTCTTTGGGAACTGCCGATAGAAGTGAATAGTAAGTAACTTGTGAAAAAATAAAAGATTAACTTCATATAAACTACTATAGAGAATAGAACTAGCAAATTGGTTTACCCAAAAAGTGTTCAACGCGCAGCGCCGCCTATTCTGCCGGTGTGACGGAGGTGACGATGAAGCGAGTTCCATGATTTTTATTCACCCAAAATCTGCTCAACGAAAAGTAATTCCAATCAATCCTGAATGGTAAAATTGAAGATCAGAGGATTCGTACAAAGAATTCAATGAGATATTTTCGAATTGAATATGGCTATACGCTATGCATGTAAATACGATCCACGAAAGGATTTATATTTCATAAAGAACGTTCATATCTGATATTGATACATGATTTTTTTGTTGCCAGTCTTTTTTATTCTTTTATATTTTGAATAGGAATAAAACTGATTTCTTGATACCAAGGCATCCATGTTTCCGAGCTCTTCTAGACAAGTTACAATACGTTTGTAGAATAAAATGGAATAGATTAATCAATGTATGGAATTGACATACCTACGATTAAGACTGTCATAAACGTCACAATACGTGTCAATCCTATACATTCATCATTCTATCCATGCTAATATTATCAATAGGAATGTGTATGTGTGTCTGTTTGTTTCTCCGTCTTTCACGCCTAAACCACTGAATCGATTTTGATGAAATTTGGTATAGGGGTAGATTAGACTTTAAAAAGGATATAGGCTATGTTTGGTCGCGATAACTGACATCTACGCGGGCGGAACTGTGGGTAAAAGCTAGTACTAAAATACACCGGCCAACGAATGCTACTTGCCTTAGGGGCAGACAAATTTTACTAAAGAGTTGAGTAAAAGACACATCTAGTAAAATTTCAGATCTTTGTTATTAGTTTAGTGCCTTTGCACTGCGGTTGAAAGGCAGTCAAACTATGCGGATCCGGAATTAGACGACCTCTGTAAAGAAACTCACTGGTTTCAATAACAAATTTGCCGTTGCATTATTTTCGCAGACCAACCAAAATAATTTATTATTTACAACCTACTTATCTTTCTTGAAAAGTAAGCAAGTATACCTATATGTTGTCCAACTCTGTCAACAGATCCAATGTAAGCACTATTCTTCAAATAAAATGCACTGTAAGGTTTTGTAATAACAGATAAATTTTTCTGTTTGTCTTCTACATTGACGGCACAGAAACACTGTGTTTACAGGGTCAGCAGCACGAGTGTGACTACCCTGGTGTTGCACACGTCCATAGGCCACGGTAACCACTTTCTATCTGGTGGGCCGTGTGTTGTCTGCCACCCCAGTGTTATAAAAAGATTATGTATTTCTAACTCCTAAACGGTTATACGAATTTTCTAGTTGGTTTTCCACCTAGAAAGCCTTCTAACCTAACCTAACCAAGTCGGATTGCGCAGCTATCACAATAAACTTGTCACTAATTTTCTATGATAACACCTCTGTCTACCCCCTCGGGGATTTACAGGTGTAAGTATATGTATGTATGTAATTTTCTATCTTATTTCGAGGAAGTGCCTAATTATACGATTGGCCTAAGCATTAGCCAGGTTATTAAATGATGTAATTAACGAGATGGCTGAATATCAATCAGGCCGTTAATTGAATGGCGTAGTTTAGTTAACTGCCTAGGCAGTTAATTGGACAGCTGATTAAGCTAGTTGGCGGGGACATATATATATTTTTATAGGTGCGCGTGTTTTTATATTGGAGATATTTGAAAAATGTTTGAGTTATGCTATTTTTTTATATAGGGCACGTCAATTGACACTTTGCCTGATGGTAAGCTGAAGGCAAAGTCTCAGGGAAGAGGGTCACCATTACATACACGTACCATGTTAACAATGCTGGCACTCAGCCTGACGGCCTCATCAAAAGAGGATTGTCGTCGCAGCACCGCGTGACACCCACCGGCCCAGTAGTGCTGCGACCACAACCCCTCCCCCCATCTTTATCCTTTGTTAATCCCGATAGATTTTAAATTTTCACCTCGGAGTTCAGGGTTCGTTTTTTCCAGTTTAACTGCGTGTTTGGCTGATTTTAACTGCCACCTGACCTCCATAATCCATAAACCTTCCTACCTACCCTATCAAATTGGTGGTAGGCACTAGGCATGTTACGGTCTTTGAAATAAATGTGTATAAAGGCAAACAATTAATTACGATCATGAATCTGCAGATAACCTAAGCACAATTGTTGACATTGATATATGAGCTGGTCTTAGCAGAAAACTCTAATAAATCGACCTTTGTACAAGAAACGTATCAAAAGAAATTGATACTGCCTTAATTTTAAGAAAAACAGGCAAGTAAAGTACCTACAGAGACAGGTAAAAAATAACCAAGTTTTTTAAATACAGTTACTTTTAAGGTTATAATAACTTTTGTTTTGTACTACTGAGGTGGCAGACAAGCACACAGCCCATTTGATGGAATGTGGTCACAACACCCGTGCTGCCGACTCTGTAAACACAGAGAGTTTCTGTGCCGTCAGTGTAGAAGACAAAGTAGGAATAGCGTTTGGTTTTCCCACTGACAGCACAAAACCTCTCCAGTGAGCTCTGGCTACCCACCGCCGGGAATACAACGCGAGGTTATTATGGCCGCGGTATTCTGTAGGGAGGAGGAACTTCCCCAGTCGGACTGTTTATTTAGGATGAAAATACCGTTGTGTCCTACCTACTTTTAAAATATAACTTAAGATCTAAGAAAAAATATTTTGCAAACCATTTCTTTTCTGTTGGAAAAGATAATATATAGATTAGAGTACTTGACTTAGGTGAAACCTAGGAGACGCTGGTGCCTCTGGCAAATTCCGGCCGAGGCCGAGGCTGGGGTGGCCCTGGAGAGGGCTGATCGGACACTTTATACATGTCTCTCTGGCTAGCAGAGGATTCCCTCCTACAAGGTACCTACTGACCGAATCACGGGAGAGTATATATTGGAGTAACATATAAACATCTCTACCCCGTCTTCCCTTTGCAGAACAAGCCGCTAGGAATCGTATTGGAGGGACTTCTCGACACCCCTAGCCGTATTTTCCTCGTACGGTGTGGTTTTTACTATAGGAGGTCCCCCGCTTCTCGGGCTTACTGTCATAATCTTGAAACTACGCGTCCTGCTGACCGTAGAGTCTTGATTCTGGAGCTCTTCTTAGAACGCGCCAATTGGAGTGTCAGCAGAGAGTAGCAGTGGCACAGTGCTGCCAAGAAGCGAGCTGGTTCTCCGAGCACAGGCGTGGGGGTGACATGACGGCCAGCTATTACCTTAAGGACTCTGCCAGCAGAGTGATGCTTGCCACCCGTTTTCAGGGTTCAACGGGGACATCGTGCTTCTTTAACCCGAGGGGGAATCTTAAAACCGTAGATAGCCTAAGGTCAGACAAAGTGCGGGAGGAATGCTTTATTGGTACACCCTGTCTATCCTCTCAGTGTTGAAAGGTTAGACCAAACGGTACTTTTCCTCCGTGTGGTCTGACCTACACAGAATTATATTCTTTGGATCCCGGGCTAGAGAAAAAATAATAGTCCCGGGCATTATGTGAAAAACCGATAGGTAAAAAACCGGGAATCCCGATAGGTGATGACGTGTAACAAAGAGGTATATAGTTACAGAAAAAGTATAAATAGGTGTAAGTTGAGTTTTTTATACCACTCAGGTGGCAGAAAAGCACACGGCCCACCTGAAGGAAAGTGGTTACCGTGGCCTATGGACGGATGCAACACCAGGGGCGTCACACTCGCGCTGCCGACCCTGAAAAAACCTTCTAATGCCCTTCTAGAAGAATGTAGTCGCTTAGAAAAACCACAGCAGGGAGTTTATTCCACAGCCTGAGCGTGCGTGGAATGAAGTATATTCGTATATATCAAGTCATGTGATCCATTAGAATGACAAATTCAATTGAAACATGTTCATCATATTGGGGGAAATATTATATCATATTAGAACATAAAGTACTAATATTGAAAATGTCAAAATTGTAAGAATAATAATACTCATTGCCATTATTCAAATACATTGTCGCTTTAAATTTACGTTTATTAGTATTAATATTAAGTATTAAGGTAAAATCGAATTCAATCAATCTACTTAAATAATGCCACTGTATAATAAAAGAAGTCTTTGCAATTGTTGGAGAATTTTCTCGTGAATCCATTGTCATTCCCTTACTGACTCTTGGGGTATAATCATTGTTGAGAGGTCGTTTATTTGTTGATCAATATGAATGAATGCAAGACTGTTTTTCCGACCCTTTATTCGAGATTCCAATATTGCATTCAATATGTATAGTGGTCGTATTTTTAGATTGGAGATATTTGAAAAATGTGTAAGTCATGCTATTTTTTTATATATAGGACACGTCAATTTGACCCCACTGCGCCTGATGGCAAGCTGAAGATAAAGTCCCAGAGACGAGGGTCTTCAGCATGACGGCCTCATCAGATGCTTTTTCACGCCCCGCTTAAAGGATCCGGGACTGTAGGAAGAAGGAAACAAGTGAGCTGGCAAGGAGTTCTAGGTCTTAATGATGCGACAAAAGAAAGAGTCACCAAACCACTTGGTTCTTGAAGGAATATTCTTCACTGTATACAAGTTATCTAAGCCCTTTTTGTATTGTCCCGTGCAGGAAGGAATAACGATACTGAACTCAAAAATATTTGATTATTTTAGGAATTTTTGTGTTTATGCGCAATGCACGTTTAATCTACAGAAAGGATTTCGATGCGGTTTCTTTGTGTGAAACGTCTTGATCAGACATAAAATCTTATGAAAACTTTGATCTCTTTCAGTTGAGTAGAGCCGAAGATAAGACCAAAAGTAGCAATAACAGACATCCAGGCTGGTGGAACCGCGTGCATAGATTAGTAAGTAATTATATTGCAAAGAGAGAGAGAGAGTGTACGTATGAGGTAATCTCCGGATAGAAGAAAGAATATCTTAGTATTTTCAGAAAATCAACTTTGAATTGTATATTAGACTTAAACTGTACCAGCAGGCTTGAAAGTCGTATCAGGTCGTACCCTTGTAGTCAATTCACGAAGTTCGGGTACAATTCATTAAATCCACGACCTTTCAGTTTAATTAACTAAGTTCAGAGATATAACCCTTAATGTTATAGGTACATGTTAGAGAATGGTCGTGGAGTAATGGCGATTGTTTCACTCGAACTAAAAAACAAGGACGTTATTAATTTGCTGATGATTGTAGAAACTGTAGGTAATAGGCAAAACAGCTCTTTTCAATTTAATAAAAATTTGTATTTGTTTTGCTGTCTGCCCAACAGAATACTGCGGCCATAATAACCTCATGTTGTGTTCCCGGCGGTGAGTACGGTAGCCAGAGCTCACTGAAGAGTTTTTGAGCTGTCAGTGGGAAGACCAAAGGCTTGTCCTGCTTTATCTTCTACACTGACGGCACAGTAACTCTCTGTTCTAATAGGGTCTGCAGCGCAAGCGTGATGCCCCTGGTGTTGCACACCTCCATAGGCCACGGTAACCACTTTCCATCAGGAGAGCCGTGTGCTTGTCTGCCACCTAAGCAGTATAAAAAAAAATATTCGAACCGACTTAAACCGTACTGCCGTCTCAGGCGATCAGTTACCGTACAAGAGGTAGCCCCTGGAAGATATACGTTGCATCCCGGCTGACCCCGGTCAATGCAAGGCACTCTCGAGAGATAAATCACACCTGTAATTATTTTATCAGTGAAAAATTATGTAAAAATATACCAATAAATTTAGAACCTCCGCCATACTCAGTTTGAAATTAAGTAGACGTGACGAAAATGCTCCCAGTTGTGACCTTAAAATGTCTAAGTTTAGTAATAAGAAAAGTTTTTACATAATAAATAGGTACATCCTTTTCTTTTAAGCCATTAACCGGCAACCTCTTGCCTTTTATAGGGGGAAAGGAGGAAAGGAAATAGGAAAATAGAAAAGGGAAAGGAAATTAGTTAAAGCCTTATTAGGCAGTCTCGCAAAACAGTACGAAATGAATCATTTTGTTATTAATAAACGATATTGGTAGTTATTAGAATATGGAAATGTATTTAATGTGGAAGTTTGGGTGTTTTTTACTCAATTACGTTCAATTCAATTTGGTAGGTACAGGAATAGATTCATCATCATCCGCGTTTTCGAGTCTAAATGCGTCTGATGATATGGTTTTGAAATCGATTAAGATAGGAAAAAGTGAATGAATATATACGAAATATTCCTCGCCCTAAGACGTTAGTATAGGAGAATTTGGATAGCTTCAGGTATGGCTCGGTGGCTCAGTGGTCAGAGCATTCCCCCTGTAAGGGAAAGAACGTGGGTTCGAGTCCCGCCTGAGCATTCCACTTTTTCTTATCTTAATCGATTTGAAAAGTTAACATAGTAAATGCTTCAAAATTTCATTCAGATATGGTTTTGACTTTGGAGGACTCGAACTATCCGTAACGACTCCCATGAATGTTCGTATGACAACCGGGACTAACGACGTCAGATTAACATGCTCTCTGAGATGCATATGAATATTTGCACTGAAACCGTCGAGTAAAAGATAAAAGATTTCCTTTTTAAAATCTCTTTTGGATAATACATCTCCCTATATGCCTTCATTCGGAGAAGTATATTCCAAAAGTCGCTAAATATAGGTAGCAGTCCTAATAAATTCTACATTCATATAAAAAATAAAAATATATCTCGAGACACATATCTTGGATCCACGCCCTGTCCTGAAGGCCTTCCGTTGCCGTAGCATCCTGTGCTATCCTCAAAATAAATATGTTGGGTTGAAAATAAATGGCGGTAACTATACTATAGGTAGGTATACCTCGCCGTTGCATTACAACATGGCCTCTAGGGAAATTTTGAACTAGATGGCAATAAAATAAGATTATAATTTTATACCGGGAGCGCCTCGCCCGGGTACAAATAAGTCATCTGCAATTAGCCTTTGTTGCGGCGCTTAATTCTAACGAACTAAGTTGCTCTTTACTATATCCCTGAAGGAGTAAGCAGAAGTGTATCTTACACTCACTTTTCATCAACTACTTACGTGTATTTTAATCCCATCATAAGGTACGTTTCCAGTGTTGAATACATGTAGCATTGCCTTACAAAATAGAGCGTTTTCGCTACTCACCTATGTAAAAAACTATCCAAGATGTTATTTCTCGAATATTATAATTATATATAAATAAATAAATTGTGGAAATACCGTTTTTGATAATAGGGAGGTGACACATGAAAGAGAATTTATACTTCCATGTGTTAGAAGACCAATCATAGTTGTTTTTGAATGAACAGTTTCATAAGAAGATCACCAGTGTATGTGTATGCATACAAATCCATATCCATTATAATATTATAAATTCGGAAGTCACTTTCACTGCCTGTCTGTAAGTCTGTTAGGCTTTGTCGCCTAAACCACTGAACGGATCTCGATGAAATTCGGTACACAGATGGTCTAGAGGTCAACGAAGGACATATGCTACCTTTTATGGTGAAAAATGGGGTTCAAAGGGTTCAAATCTAGGATGAAAATTTGTATGGAAATACGCTATTTTTTAAGATAACTTGATGAAATTTGGTAAACCGATAGATTAGACTTTGGATAAAGATACAGGCTGCGATAGCCGACATCCACGCGGGTGGAGCCGCGAGCAATAGCTTGTGTATTAAAGAGTACATATAAACATAAATACACGGATCTCTTGATACATTTCCTTACCTCATACACTTGGATCACACGCTCCAAAACCATTTCAAAATTTGACTCATCCTCAATACATCACCTTACCCCGCAGGTGACCTGAAAAACAAAACAAGCCTACATTACAAATAAACTAGTGTTCAATCTTCGTTTATAGCCATAGCGACGTGTAGTGGAGCCGATCAATCACAATTACTTATGCGTCAATTTATGTTCAGTAATGGATGATGTGTGAGTCAAAAGGGCAGTTTGCACCTACTGGGTTATCTGAGGACATGGATTGCCTATATTGCTCTATACCCAGCAATATATCGAAGACTCTTTGGCCTGTAGGCAAAGTGACATTCTGTAAAGCGCTGTATTAGAAGCTTAGAAGCGCTTAGGTACCTATTGGTGGTTGAAATTTGATGGCGCCAAATTTCGGCCGGGAGGGTACCGCCGTGCACGATTGCCAAAAACCCTTCATAGTAATTCAATCTCGGTTGAACTGCTGTCAGGGGTCAGCAAGTGCATAGCCGGGCAGGGGGGATAACGGTCGAAGCACTAGTGAGACCGGTGGGTGTCACGCGGTCAGGCTGTCAAGGTGAGTGCCACCATTGTTAACATGAAACATGTATGTAATGGTAACTCTCTTTCCTGAGACTTTGCCTTCAGCTTACCATCAGGCAAGGTGAAGTCAAATTGTCGTGACCTATATACACTTGTGCGTGTGTTCGATGATTGGAATCTACATCTACACTACTATTATAAAGAGGAAAGATTTGTATTTTTGTATGTATGTTGATAATGAATAAACTCAAAAACTACTGTACTGTGCCGATTTCAAAAATTCTTTCACCATTGGAAAGCTACATTCACCCTGAGTAACAAACGCTATATTGGATTTCCACGGGAACGTTTTTACCAACCGTGCGAAGCCGGGGCGGATTGCTAGTAATAAATAAAACCATGCTACGCTAGTACTATTATCTATTCTGTGACCATACTTATATTTAAAGCTATAAGGCTCATCAAATGTTTCCATTGGATTTAGCTCTAAATAGCCTCTAGCTGTATTCATTTAACATTCGAGCGCTTTGATATTCAACTAATACACGTAAAGTAGTCGTGTCGGTACATTAGAGAAATAAAAAAAAAAGCTTAATGTTAGTTAGTAAGTTAGTTGGTTAGTTGGTAAGATTATTTGAAAACTTAATGTTATATTATGATTATTACTGAACGCAAAAATACTAGGGCACGCCGTCATTGCGGCGGTAAGGCCCATCATGGGGGAGTGGCTAGAGAGGCAACACGGTAGCCTCTCGTACCGTCAGACGCAGATTATCACCGGGCACGGTAGCTTCGGGCGGTATCTGCATCTGATGGGTATAGAGCCAACGCCCGAGTGCCATCACTGCGACGCGAGCGTGGACTCGGGGCTGCACACGCTCACCGAGTGCCCGGCGTTTGAGACGCCGAGGCGGGAGCTTGTGGCGGCCCTGGGGGTGAGAGTGCTCACGCTCTCCACCCTGCTCGCGGCGATGGTCCGCTGCGCGGATGCGTGGGCGGCCAGCGCCTCCTTCTGCGAGCAGGTCATGCTCGTGAAGGAGACAGCAGAGCGGGCGCGGCGCGATAAGCGAGAGAGGCTCGCTGACATCGCTGCACGCGCCCGAAGGCGGCTCGGGCGTCGGAGGGCGCAGACTGACCTCCGCCCCCCATGAGCGCGGGCCTGAGGGTGACGGGTGGAGCCGCCCGACACCCTAGCAGAAGCAGGCCACGGCGGCGGCGCGCATCGTAGGACGATGCGCGCCTCCCCACACCGGGGTTGAGTCGGGGACCGCGTGGTCCCCCCCTTCCCGAGGAGGGCCAGACCGAGAGGGATGGCCCTGGGTCAGCCGGGGTGCGAGGGATATGTCGCATGACAACCTCACCTTCGGCCTAGCACTACGACCCAGAGACGGCGTGCGGTTTAGTCGGTTCGAGTCCGACATAACCTACCCCTCCGGCTGCGGAGGGGTGGGTATCCGTGGGGATTTCCCGCACGTAAAAAAAAAAAAATCACGCATTTTCGTCTGTTTGTATGTTTGTCAGCATGTGCGCGTTGAAACTACTGAACGAATTTTGCGCGTTTTTAATAAAGGTCGTGGTCGGTTGCACGCGGACGAACTCGGGGCATTAGCTAGTAATCATTAAAATTATGTTAAAAATTATGTAAATGATTGTTTCTACTGGAGTTAGCACTAAATAAGGCTGTTGTTAATTTTTAATTTGATTTAGTCATTCTATAATTTGAGCGCGTCAGCATTGACCTGGCCTACACACTATTATTAATTGAGAAAGTGACGAAGCTATTTTGTTAGGATTCAATGTGATAAGCAATATTAATAATACCAATTAAAATAAGGCCTATTTTTACATTACTTCATTATGAGAACCTCACTTTCATTCCTCGTGTTGTGTTCCCGGCGGTGGGTTGGGTAGCCAGAGCTCGCTGGAGAGCTTGAAAGGAAAGACAAAGGAAAGATCGAAGCCTTGTCCTACTTTATCTTCTACACTGACTGCTTAAAACTCTCTGTTCTTACAAGGTAGGCAGTACGAGTGTGACTCCCCTGGTTCTGCACATGTCCTCCCTTGGTGTCGACAGCTAGTGTGACGCACCTGGTATTACACACGTCCATCGGCCACGGTAACCACTTTTCATCATGTCATCTTGTCTGCCATCTAAGTGGTATAAAAAAAGTCTTACCTACAGGAATGTATATGGTTGAGGCTTAAGCCCGCAAGTTGTGGCATTAACTCCCTGCTGTGGTTTTTCCAGATTATCTACATTTTTCCAAGTGACTTTTAAAGTCAAAGTAAAATATAATTTATTCTGTATAAACCATTAAAACGGAACTTACAAAACGTCAAATTTAAAAACGAATAATTCTAGACTAGTTTTACAAATGCCACAGAGGTTCGAAAGAAGGCCTTGACTCCGGCTATGAACACAGCAGGCATCTTTTTTGGTCTTTTTACAAACATTTGCTTAGTCTACTTAATCTAAATACAATAATTTGCTTGAGTAGCATAGTTGAGCGAACAGCTCATTTCCAAGCTTGTTTTTTCAATTATAGTCACTTGGAAAAACCAGAACCGGGGTTTTTCACGAAGGGCGTTAAAAAGTGCTTACAGGGTCCACAGCACGAGTGTGACGCCCCCGGTGTTGTATACGTCCATAGGACACAGTAACCACTTTCCATTGTTACCGGTAAATACGATTGGTGTATTTGAGCTCGTCCACCGCTGAAGCACTTTGTGATATCCTCAAAAAATACCCTAAAACGCATACTGCGCTCGTAACTACATAGTATAAAACAAAGTCGCTTTCTCTGTCCCTATATCCCTTTGTATGCTTAAATCTTTGAAACTACGCAACGGATTTTGATGCGGTTTTTATTAATAGCTAGAGTGATTGAAGAGGAATGTTTATATGTATAATAACATCCATTGCACCTGTAGTAGAAGAGTATATTTTGTGACGTGATTGCGGTTAAGATAATTATGTCGGTAATTATTATCATAGTATTACTATCTATTGCTATCAAGATCGTGCGAAGGGGAGGAGGAATAGCCAGAAGGTGAACCCTGAGCTCCGAGGGCGTCTTGGCCTCGGATGCAATCAGGATAACGTCTAAAGGTCGATGATGGTGATATCATGAATATAATAATTTATTTGCTCATAAACATGATGATTTGATATGAGGGATTTTGTAAATGGGTAGAAACGAGGTCAGCGGCACGCATGGCGGGATGGTGCGCGCTTCCCCATAACGGGGGCGATTCGGGGACCGCGTTGTACCCCCTCACGAAGAGGGCCAGACCGAGAGGGATGGCCCTGGGTCAGCCGGGGTGCGAGGGATATGTCGCACGACAACCTCACCTTCGGCCTAGCACTAAGATACACAGACGGCGTGCGGTTTAGTCAGTTCGAGTCCGACATTACCTCCCCCTCCGGCTCCGGAGGGGAGCAGAGGGGTATCCGTGGGGATTTCACACACGTAAAAAAGAAATGAATAGAAACGACTGGAAACAATAGAACTACTAATTATGTATAGACACATGTGGTGTAGGGTATGTCTAAATAGTGCTAGGAACAACTGTACATACGACTTGTCTGTCTGCGTCATAGATTAAGAAAATGTTATTTTTCGACTCAACGACGTCCTCGATCCATGGCTACTTTCCACAATGCAGATAGAGTTTGTACATGGGTACAGGCTTTTAAGGGAGGAAGGATGATTTATCCTACATACATTATAAACGCGAAATTTTGTATGTATGGATGGATCTTTGTTACTCTTTCACGTAAAAAACTACCGAATGGATTTTATGACACTTTATAATAATATAGCTTATACATCAGAATAACATATAGGCTACAATTTATAACGATAACTGATATTATAGCGATAACCGACATCCACGCGGGCGGGGCCGCGGGTAAAAACTAGTAAAAGTATAATTTCGACCATTAAAAATTTCAATCAGTACGGCACAAAGTAGAATTTTATTCAGGAATGGAGCTAATACGGATTTTTTTCGGAAAGGAATTAAATATATAGAATTCTAAGAATATCTAGAATTGGGAGTATATATATGGATTACTGTAGTCAGGGTGTCTTTGGGTATTTATAAGGTGTCACCATGTTCTTCGGGGCCCAAACTATCCTCACCTATAAGCTGGTACGTGTACCTGCTGACTGACAGACGAGACGCTGGTGTAGGCTTTCCTTTTGAGGTTGTGAGGTTAGACATAGTTCACTCCCATAAAAGGACGATAATGGGTATGCGGGCCCTTTTTTTACGACGTCTGGGTAATCCCCGCGGATACCCAGCCGGAGCCGGAAGGGGGAGGTTATGTCGTACTCAAACCGACGAAACCGCACGCCATCTGTGGGTCGCTGTGTTGGGCCGAAGGTGAGCTTGTCTTCGACATATCCCAGGGCCCAGGACTCAGGGCCATCCCTACTGGTCTGGCCTCGGGAGGGAGGACCCTGATGCTTTGTTGTAAAAACATCGGATGCAACCGAAAACCATGTTAAACTGATGATGACTGCATTTCCTCCGTACCCCGAACCCAGAATAGCTTTGTAAAGTGCGTTTGGAAAGGATTCTCTCATGATATATCTCTAAATGTATCAAGAAACGTTATGTCTATAAATGTATATATTTTATTATTATGTGCATGTATTTTTTTACATTATGTATGATTTTGACAGTAATACCACAAATGCTAGAAGAGATCGCATTTAGCTATAAGGCCCATTGTGCATTTAACTATACTTACTGTCACCTATATCTCTTGTAATCTAATGTTGGTGTACAATAAGACTGCAGGCAGATGCTGTATGCGACAAGCTGAAGACAGGGCGCTATGGCGCTCATTGGGGGAGGGCTATGTCCAGCAGTGGACTAATATAGCCTGATGATGATGATGATGATGTACAATAAAGAGTTATCTATCTTCCTTGCTACGGTTTTTCCAAATTTTTAAGTTACAGAAATCTTTAAAAGACGTGTTCGGACATAGCATTGGTCCCATAACTGACTGGCGGCTACATATGTAGTACTGACATAAGGACTCTAAAATTTTGTAAAATGTATAAATCAAACATAAAAGGGGTCTGCATCGGCCGGGAATCGAACCCGGGCCGCCCGCGTGGCAGGCGAGCATTCTACCACTGAACCACCGATGCTTACATTCACTCTACACAAATTATATTTCTCTAACTATTCTCTTAATGTTACGAAAGTGAATGGTTGCTACTATCAAGTACTTTAGGCTATTACACAAGAATGCTATGCTTGGTATTACTCGAAAATATAAAATGTTTTACTTGTGCTAACAAGAGCATTGGTGGTTCAGTGGTAGAATGCTCGCCTGCCACGCGGGCGGCCCGGGTTCGATTCCCGGCCGATGCAATTTCTTTTTGGGTCTTCAAAAGGAAAAGAGCTCTTAAAGGATCATTTCGGTTTTCGTCAAGAACTTTTCCCCAAGAACGCGTTAAGGTATCAAGTAGTTGAATTAATCGACGTCATCTGTCCTTCGGCAGATATAGCTAACCCGGGGTGAATGGTCCAGAATCTTCATTTGGTGCAGCCAGCGGAACAGAGACAGCAGCGCCTCTTACGTAGGGGTGATGGGAGGTATGCCTTCTTGGGTAACCCCGCTTATCCATGTGGTGACGGGGAAACAGTACAAGTATCACCACTCCCATCTCATTCGAAGGGTGTCCTAAGAAGTGACTAACAGCAAAATACGCGAGAAACTCGAAAGAAAACTATGCTTATCCATGTGGCCAGTGTTTTTTATATCACTGAGATGGTAGTCGGGCACACGGTCTACCTGATGGAAAGTGGTTACCGTGGCCTATGGACGTGTGCAACACCAGGGCAGTCACACTCGCGCTGCTGATCCTGTAAACACAAAGAGTTTCTGTGTCGTCGGTGTAGAAGACAAAGCAGGAATAGCTTTTGGTCTTCCCACTGACTGCACAAAAACTCTCCAGTGAGCTCTGGCTACCCTACTCACTGCCAGGAACACTAGGTTATTATGGCCGCGGTATTCTTTTGGGCAGAGGTACTTCCCTAGTCGGACTGCTCAATCGGAGGGAGACACCATCGTGTCCTACCTACGAAAGCCTAACATTGGGAGAGGCCTATTTCCAGCAGTGAATTGCTTAATTGTCACCCCGATAAATGAGAACCTACTGCTTCCAATCAGCCAGGATCCAATTACGAAAAACTCAAATAAGTACGTACACTTAGTTACACTTCTTTCCTGATAGTGTAAGGTACTTACTATAATCCAGGCATCCCTCTTATTCAGAGTAGTGGTGTTAAAGAAAAAATCTTAGTCACCTTTTTTTTTTTTTTTTTTTTACGTGCGGGAAATCCCCACGGATACCCGCCCCTCCGGAGCCGGAGGGGTAGGTTATGTCGGACTCGAACCGACTAAACCGCACGCCGTCTGTGGGTCGTGGTGCTAGGCCGAAGGTGAGGTTGTCTTGCGACATATCCCTCGCACCCCGGCTGACCCAGGGCCATCCCTTTCGGTCTGGCCCTCCTCGGGAGGTGGGGGACCACGCGATCCCCGACTCAACCCCGGTGTGGGGGGGCGCGCATCGTCCCACGATGCGCGCCGCCGCCGTGGCCTGCTTCTGCTAGGGTGACGGGCGGCTCCACCCGTCACCCTCAGGCCCGCAATCTTAGTCACCTAACATTAGTCGAATCCATCTTTCACAAGTTACACCAGCCTGCACCAGGAGCTTGTCGGTCAATCAGCAGGTGTGTAATAGCTTACAAGTAGTGAGGTTAGTATAGCCCCGAAGGTCAAGGGTAGCACTTACTGCCTTATTTGTACAAAAACTGTCAAAAATAATAATAAAAAGAGGATGCATCGGCCGGGAATCGAACCCGGGCCGCCCGCGTGGCAGGCGAGCATTCTACCACTGAACCACCGATGCTCATACCTAAACTTAACAAATTACAAATCTTTAACGTTATGTTGTACAACTATGTGGCACACTATTTCTCAATATAAGAGAGTTGATTACTATTATGTAACAGAGAAAGGCAGATGTTTTACTTAACCGCGATGTTATTAGAAGCAATAGTTGTACGTTTAGGTATCAAGCATCGGTGGTTCAGTGGTAGAATGCTCGCCTGCCACGCGGGCGGCCCGGGTTCGATTCCCGGCCGATGCAGTTTCTTTTAGTAATTTTTTTAAGATTTTAATTCAATTAATGTGTCTCCTAGAATACAGTAAGAAACACAAGAACAGCTTACACAAGAAAGCGGATCCAATTTAAACACTTTGTGGATAGCGAAAACACTTATCCACCTATTAATGAGTGGCTAAGGGTTTAATAGAAGTAGGACACGACGGTATTTTCGTCCAATAGAGCAGCTGATTGGGGAACTACCTCCGCCTTACAGAATACCGCGGTTATAATAACCCTGTGTTGTGTTCCTGCTGGTGAGTAGGGTAGCTAAAACTCATTGAAGAGTTTTTGTGCTGTCAGTGGGAAGACCTAAGGCTTGTCTTGCTTTGTCTTCTACACTGACGGCACAGAAACTCTTTGTGTTTACAGGGTCGGCAGGAAAAGTGCGACTCCCCTGGTGTTGCACACATCCTTAGGCCGAGGTAACCACTTTCCATCAAGAGGGCCGTGTGCTTGCAAGAGCCCCTTAGGCGTTGGTAGTACTAGCTACTAGTAGGCCATAGAGAATATATGGTGAGCGTGAAAGTGGATCAAGCAAGAAAAACTATGGAGGTAGCGTCTGATAGAATTGTGTGGAAAAGAATGTCGTACTTTTTTTATACTTGCAGGAAATCCAGCCAATACCTCCCCCCTCCTCCGCAGCCGTGGGGGGGAGGGGAGTTATATTGGACTCGACCTGACTAAACCGCACGCCGTCTGTGGGTCGTTGTGCTAGGCCGAAGGTGAGGTTGTCAGACGACATATGCCTCGCAGCCCGGCTGACCCAGTGCCATCCCTCTCGGTCTGGTCCTCCTCGAAAGGACGTCATACCGTAATGACTCTAATTTATTGAGAAAAGGGCAAGCACGTAATTATTCCAGGTGACGAATAAGCTAACTGATGTTCTACCAGGGGACAACGGGTAATTCCGGAGGACGTATTTTAGGAGACCAGTGGGTTCGTCGTCCTGGTGAGGTTACATTAGTGAAAATCGAATATTGCAAAATATATAGTCATCGCATACGGCTGTCGCTTATTGTATAGATACCAGTATACATGTCTTGAACACAGTCGCAATGTATTCTGTATGCGCAGTAAGCTTTTTAATGTGCTTAAGGTTAGCACGGTGGGGGATGATTTGAAATCCACCTTCTTCTTCATCTTAGGCGTTAATCCCAGTCGCATCCGAAGCTTTTCAACTTGGAGTCAGGGGTCTGCTTTTACCAGTCTAACTACGGATCTGGCTAAACTTCGATATTTTCCGTGAAGCGACTGCCATAATCTGACCTCCATAACCTAAAGGCGATATCGAAGCGTTGCAGCTAGACCAGTTATTGGATTATTGAAGGCTCCAACTAACCGTATAACGACTGCTGTAGATGTTTGTATGACAACTGAGACTGACAGCTTAACGTCTCTCCGACCAGACCAATGCAAATACATATATTCACGCAAACAAATATTTGCGCTGAACGGAGATCGAACCCGCGCCTCTTGCGTAGTGGCCGCGTTCACTACCGCAACACCACGGAGGTCTGATTCTGATCTGAAATCCACCTAAGATTAATTATTAATATATCGAAATCAATACGCACGCGCAAGGTTCTCGTTTCTCTTGCGACTTGGAGTCAAGATATTATATACCAGGGACTCATCATTCTCCTGCCCTTATCCTTAGTTTATTTGGGCTCAGTGCAATGTGTGTTTTTTTCCATTCAACTCTAGTTTTTTTTATACCACTAAGGTAGCAGGCACACGGCCCACCTGGTGGAAAGTGGTTACCGTAGCCTATGGACGTGTCTGTCTGTGCCGTCAGCGTGGAAGATAAAGCAGGACAAGCCTTAAGTTTTCCCACTGACAGCACAAAAACTCTCCAGTGAGTTGCATCCACTTCAACATTTGCTCTCTTATTAACCATATCATCTTTCACACAGACCATCCACTTCCTTTTAGGTCTTCTTCTCCCCTTGTAGCCATCCACTTCCATAGTTAAAGCCTTGCTTACGACATGACTTTCATTCCTACGAATTAAATGTCCCGACTAGGACAGACTATTATTTCATAATTATTTTCGTACATGCACGACGATGACCTATACATGAATGACAGGCCACATTCCTTTATCGCTTTCTTACCATTCAAGTTTGTAGCCAGTTTTTCCTTCTTTGTGTAGTCAAGAGGAAAAAAAACACACTCTTTAACTATAAGTCTAGGCTTTCACGACCGGCGTTGCATGTAGAATACGCCGTGTATTCCGGCCTGTTTGGCCGTGGTCCATATGAAACTTGAGTTCCAGACGTTTCGTCGATCACTGCGGTCGACATCTTCAGTAGCGCAGGTCCGCGGACCCCTCTGCGACAGATCCAGTTCAAAATTAGTTAAATTAGCAACACATCGTGTGGTCAGAATCATACTGTACGGTAATAAGCTAAGCTAATCGGCCGGGAACCGAACCCGTGTCGCCTGCGTGGCAGGCGAGCATCTACCATGGAACCACCGATACCTGATTCTTATTATTGTACACTTATCTACTGATATTAATAAAATCATTGTTAAGTGAAACATCTGTCTTCTCTATTACATAATAGTTATCAATTCTATTATATTGAGAAATAGTGTAAAGAATGATTTAAAAAAATTACGTTATAGATCTTTAATTTATTAAGTTTAGGTATGAGCATCGGTGGTTCAGTGGTAGAATGCTCGCCTGCCACGCGGGCGGCCCGGGTTCGATTCCCGGCCGATGCAATTGCTTTTTTATTACTAGAGACCTTAAGCTGTATATTCTTTATCCGAACTCGACACCGCCAGATTTCTTTGCTCCTTGAGGGCGGAGATATTTTTCCTTTTTTAATATATTTAGGTCGTGAAATATATTTTCACCCCCAGCTTAGCCAGTAAGCTGAATTCCAAACAATGGCGGAGTTTCCATAGAATAGCGGTCCCTACCTTGACAACCTGGACAGATGTTTTTCCACGCATTCAAAATGTATAAATATTTAGTTTTTAATTTATGAAAAATAAAGATTTTTTGCCTTCAGCTCACCACCAGGCGACGTGAAGTTAAATTGAAGTGTCCTATATGAAAAAAATATATTATAGCCAGATACAAATAGCTATAGGAGCAACATTAATAATACACTTTGACAGACTTTGTAAAATATTAAAATACATAATTATAATAATTTTCCTCTTCAGGAGGGCGCAAGGAAAAAGTAAATGGCTGCGGTGCAATAAAATTATAATTTTAATCACTTTCTCTACAATTTCTTACTTTCGACGGAAGTATGGTAATTCGGAACATTAAAACGGTTCATTGCATTAATTACTAGCTGACGACCGCGGCTCCGCCAAGTGGACTTCACCGCGTTAGTTGCACGAATTTTGCTTAAATCGCCAGTTTTTTTTTATCTATAGCAATCCCATTTCGCTGTCAACTCAGTTTTTATACTGATCGTAATAACCTGTAAAAGTATAAGTGTTATAATTAGTCAATATAAACAGTTCAATTTGGAACAAATGAAAATGTTTATAGTGTGTTGTAGTACCTATTTGAGAAGAGGAGACAACATTAAAGCACAAATCTCCAGTTCTGTTAAAAAGTTCGTAAGATTTTCAGTTTGACGTATACGTTTCTGACAGTCGAGTCGTCAACATATGTCAAAAACGTCAAATTACGTGTCAATACCATACAATCATCATAGGTGACACGACGTTGTTTTTGTCCAATTGAGCAGTCTGACTGGGGAAGTACTTCCGCCCTACAGAACACCGCGGCCATAATAACCTCGTGTTGTGTTCCCAGCGGCGAGTAGATTAGCCAGAGTTCATTGGAAAGTTTTTGTGCTGTCAGTGGGAAGACCAAAGGCTATTCCTGCTATGTCTTCAACACTGACGGCACAGAAACTCACTGTTTTAACAGGGTCGGCAGCATGAGTGTGACTCCTCTGATGTTGCATCCGTCCATAGGCCACAGTAACCATTTTCCTTCAGGTGGACCGTGTGCTTGTGGTATAAAAAAAACTATTCTACCAATGAAGCTAGGCCACTTGTCTAGGGGCAGTATTCCTGATAGCTCATTAGCATGGTGAAACTGCACAACTGACAACCCCAGGACAACCGACTGGATGGAACTATTGTACCTACTCCACCGGGAAACCAGGAACCAACACGTCATAGCATGTACCATAATATAAATTAATAATAAATACATCAATAAATTGTACTGGACAGGCCTCGCGTGCGTGAGCGAACACGGTTATGAACACGGGTCCGACCACTATTTGATCAGCTCACGCCCATTTGTACATAGGGTGACTCAGTTTGCACAATTTTCTGCCCTGAGTGGACTGTAACTATTGCAAGCGAGAGCAGGAAAGCGCGTTGCCCCGTGTGTCTCTAGCAATAACTGAACCGGCCAGGAAGGCCAGGTTCCGATTTTGTCCTGAATAGGATCCCAGTAAATAAAACAAATTTTATTCAATGGAATAAAACCGTCTTAATTTAAATGGCCCATTTAGGTTGTAAATCTGAGCAGAGCTCGAAGATGTGCTTGCGACTCGGCTAAGCGGATGACACTGACTAACAAGTCGCCTGTGCTTTTATATTAATACTGTTTACCATAACGAGAGCCGTTCAAAATCAAGACGATTATCTTTATTTCGCACAATCATTTTCATTATACATTACAGCGAATTTTTACATTTTCTTAACAACTATTTACAATTTGATGATGTTTTCTATAACTAATGTTGTGCAACATGATTAGCTATTTATTAATTGTCAGTAATTACATATTCATTGCAATATTAACGGTTAAATATGGATATAGTACTGGCTAACGTCTATTGTTGCACTTTAATTGACTTTAACATGGAATTTACAAAACTTTGGTACACAAATCAACTATCAAAGGCTAGCCACTTTCTTCTATTATTAACATACATACTTTAATTGCTAATTTACATAATTTTAATGTCTGAATTTACAGAAAATGACTGTAAGGATAAATTAGAGTTTCGTAAAATAAAAATTCCCCGCTACAGATCATAGTGGGCGTGGCCGACTCGTGCGACGACCAATCAGAGCCTGTTTTGCACTATAATAAACACGATTAGTATTGATTGGTTATTTTCAACACACTTATCACTTTAAAAAAAATGTCTATGTATAGAAATAATGTGTCTGTCGCGAACATAAATATTCCACAACATTTCACACAGCGCCATCTAGACCAATGTAAAGCATAGACTAACTAGCTTGTGTTATGGAATCTAGAATGCAGATAAACATACTTAGATACTTTTTCTTATAAATACAGACACAATATACATAGAAACACTCAGATCAATGCAAATATACATATTCATACATACAAATATTTGCACCGAAACGTTCGCGTTTACTACCGCCACGTCACAGAGGCTATCGAATTTAATAACGCAGTACCTAGGTACGTGGTTTTGGGTTTCTATTTGGAAAGCGTGGGGTGCTAAGGCAGTGGAGGGACGTAAATTCACCAATCATAGAATATATCAAATCAATCAACGTGCGTCAAGGTCTCGTAGCTCTCGCGACTTGAGGCCATCATATGTGCCGATCACTTGACCTGACTACGTGTGTTTAGTACTTTTCAACACACTAGCTCATAAACTGGCTTTAATTTTACCACAATTATGCACATAATGACACCTTAAATCTAAATGTGCCTTTCTGATTGTTACAATTCACAAGTGAGTTATTTTCTCTATTTTTTTTTACGTGCTGGATTTCCCCACGTAAAAAAAAACCCAGGGCAGGTTATGTCGGACTCGAACCGACTAAACCGCACGCCGAGGCCGAAGGTGAGGTTGTCTCGTGACATATCCCTCTGCTGGCTGACCCCGGGCCATTCCTCTCGGTCTGGCCCTCCTCGGGAAATTTATTTTCTCTATAATAACTTTAAATTCCCCATTTAGTCCGCTACCTTTAAATATTAACCTCTTTTAGTGCATGGCCGATCGATGGGATTTTTTCTTTCTTTCTGCTATTGAGAAAAATAAAATTTCATAACTCGTTTTCACTTTTAAAATTATATTAATTAATTATTAGTTAAAGTGTCTTTAGGAAGGCACTAGTTATGAAAATAAAAAAAATGATTTATGCTGTACAACGTCCGACGATGTGATTGATGTGAAGCCCTTAACGTTATGGAATGTTTACTACCTGAAAACTGCAAGGTATAGTATTATTTTATTCACAAGAATGTTGAAAAACATCGTATGATACACGTGACGTGTGTATTGATGATTATCGTTCTCGGCTCTCTTAAGACCCTCACTTAACAACTCGTGTCTTAATGGTGCCTCAGCGGTAATCACTAACTTTACACATTTTTACCATAATGTAGATACTATTATCAATATTGTTCCTATATTGTGCTCTAGGGACAAAAAGTACTTAAAAAGTAGAATAAAAAGACACTGCATCGGCCGGGAATCGAACCCGGGCCGCCCGCGTGGCAGGCGAGCATTCTACCACTGAACCACCGATGCTTGATACCTGAACGTACAACTATTGCTTCTAATAACATCGCGGTTAAGTAAAACATCTGCCTTTCTCTGTTACATAATAGTAATCAACTCTATTATATTGAAAAATAGTGTGCCACATAGTTGTACAACATAACGTTAAAGATTTGTAATTTGTTATGTTTAGGTATGAGCATCGGTGGTTCAGTGGTAGAATGCTCGCCTGCCACGCGGGCGGCCCGGGTTCGATTCCCGGCCGATGCATCCTCTTTTTATTTTTATACATTTTTTTGTACAAATAAGTACATCAAGAGATGAAGTGGTAAAAAAACGTACAATATAAGCAAATATTTCTAAGAACACGGTTGTATTGAAGATACGCTGACACAGACCTTTCACATAATTTACAATGTCAACATCATCACTTACGGTTGTAGCCTGTTGTAGCACAGGCTATATTTATCAGTTACAGATATTCGATTCCAATCCAATCTATCCCGATATAGCGAGTAGGGCAGCCAGAGCTCACTAGAGAGTTTTTGTGCTGTCAGTGGGAAGATCAAAGCCTGTTCCCGTTTTGTCATCTACACTGTCACTGTCCGGGTCCTTTAAGCGGGGCGTGAAAAAGCATCTGATGAGGCCGTCAAGCTGAATGCCACCATTGTTAACATGGCACGTGTGCATAAAGGTGGCCGTCGTCAAAGCGACGTGTCCTATTTAAAAAAAAAAACGAAGAAAGTAGTTACCGTTTTTTTTTTTTTTAACGTGTGGAAACCCCCACGGGCTTCACCCCATCGGTGCCGACGATGGGGTGGGCGTGTCGGAATCGGACCGACTAAAACCACACGGTGTCCTTCCCAAGTATCCATTGCCGGGCACCCCGGGTAAGCCCTCGAAAGGATAAACCCAGGGTTGCCGGCGGATATTGGCTGCCACCGCGGCCTCGCCTGGTGGGTTCGGGTTATATCCCGCGTCGGTGAGTTGGCAAGCGTGTGTAGGACACACACGACACGCCTCCGCCACGGCCTGCTTCTGTAAGGACGGCGAGTCGGCCATCTGCCGTCCTCAGGCCCCGATCATGGAGGTCGGTAGTCCCGGGCGTAGACGAGTCTGCGGCGTCCACGCAGTTACCGTGGCCTATGAATGTGTGCAACACCAACGAAATTACACTCATACTGCCGACCCTGTAAGAAGCTAGAGTTTCTGTGCCAACACTGCAGAAGATAGAGCAGGACAAGCGTTTGGTCTTCCCACTGACAGCACAAACACCCTCCAGTAAGCTTGGGCTACTTTTTTTTTTCCGTGCTAGAAATCCCTACGGATACCCACCTCTAGTCACCGCCGGGGACACAGTTTATGGTTATTATATGTAGGGTGGACGTACTTCCCCGGTCGAATAGCTCAATTGGTTTGGGTCCCAAAAGAGTCGCAATGTAATGGCATACTACACATGGCAGAGTGTTATAATGTGGTGTGAACTAAACGCGAGCCCCCTGTTTAGCAGTTGAATACACTAGCACCGCACCAGAGACTGAAACCGCGCCGATGTGCGTACCTACATTTTTTATTGTCTGAACAAAAACAAAAAAGGGTCCAAAACATGTTTAAAGGTCCCTTACGACCTGTACCTTCAATTATTCTATACTAGCGACCCGCCCCGGCTTCGCACGGATGCAATGGATGTTATTGTACATATAAACCTTCCTCTTCAATCACTCTATCTATTCAAAAAAAAATCCGCATCAAACTCTGTTGCGTACTTTTAAAGATTTAGGCATACAAAGGGATATAGGGGCAGAATAAGCGACTTTGTTTTATACTATGTAGTGATTTTGTACTTAATAGCTACCCCTACTTACAAAACACCACCCGTACGGTAATTAATTTAAATGAGGTATGTAACTGGCAATAGGTCGTGTAATAATTCTTATATGAACCCATTACTCGGCTCATAAAGCTGGGCAATATTTTAATTTCTAGATAGGTTGTGTAGGACCTAGAATTTTTATTAGAAATTATAACTACCATTATTTGAGGGATAAAGGCAACTTATTTTCTCCATTCGACTGCGTACGATTACTAACATCGGCCATGAAAAAGTGTCTGCTTGACGGCTAAGGGCTCGCCCCCTATTACGTGGGACGGCAAATAAGATTTATCAAAATGTGGGTGTTAATATATATCTGCGTACCCGTTCAGGGAGTTGTAGGCGTGAATACCTCACCTTTTAGCCGGTACCTCTGCTGATTAACGGTCGATACTCTGGTGCTGGGTTTCCTCTTTGGGTACTGAGGTCAGATGAAAATGACTCCCGCAAAAGGCTCCTTGCCGAAAGCGGACCTCGGGTAATAATGCTGCCGGAACTAAAGCTGTAATGATGATTATTATTTTTTAATATACACAAAAAAAAATCTTGTCACCGCAATGGGATCACATCCGAAGCATTCTCCTCGGAATCTGGAGTCCACTTTCTCGGCCTTCGAGTCTACCTGAGAGTTTGGCTGAACTTTGATATTAACCGCGAAGCGACTGTCGTCTATACTTTTGCCATCTAATAAAACACTAAAATATCACACAAAATCGATACCTAAAGAGTCATTCATTAGTGCCAGATCCTGTTCAACAAACGTAATGTCTAAAGCCGCACGAAGTCCAATAGAGATAAATTTCCTGTGAAACAAAGTCGAACAAATGTGGAAAGTCAAATAAATCCCTCGATAAATAAAGCCTGCGGGGAAAACCGCGTGAAGCGATTCTGCTTTATTGTCCACTAGCTTTTGCCCGTGACTCCAAACGCGTAGATGTCGGTTATCGCTATAATATTGGTTATTTCACTCGATCCACCCCAACTCATTGTAGAACGTCAGCAGGCTCTTTACACTGCTGGTGATCTCCCGGAGCGTACCTGTATTATTGAAGTACTTAGCCCTGTATGTGGCGGTTGCAGGACAGTGTAGGAGCACATGTGCCGCTGTTTCCCTCTCTCTCATGCAGGCTCTGCAGAGAGGGCTGTCGGTGATTCCTAAAATAAAAAGGTGTTTATTAAAGGAGCCGTGCCCCGTGATGGCAGCTGTAGCCATGCGTAGTTGTTGTTTTGACAGTTGTCGAACACGCCGGGTCAGTCTATGTTCAAGCACAGGGATTGCTTCCCTGGCCTGTCTGCATCCTTCCAGGTTTGTCCAGTATCTGTTGTGTTGATCTATCGTTCGTTTGTTCCCGATGGTTCGTAGGTATGCAAAGGGGATCGGTATTATGGGCTCAGGTCCCATTGCGACCATGCCAGATCCTCTCCTAGCAAGCTCGTCCGCTGCGTCATTGCCGCGCGAGATGCTGTGGCCCTTGATCCATTGCAGGATTATGTTGTTGGTGTTGCCTATTTGGTTTAATTTAAGATGGCACTCCAGTATTAGTCTCAAGTTTATAGTGTGGCTGCTCAAGGCTTGCAGCACGGCCATGCTGTCCGACAATATACGTATAGAGTGGCTTTCCACTCTCCTGGCCATTACTGATGAAGCCGCCAGGGTTATCCCCATGCATTCTGCTTGGAATACTGTGTTGTACCCGTCCCCAGCGGTTTCGAGATGGTGATGTTGAGGTCTTCTGAGAAGACGCCGGCTCCCGTGCCTTTATCCGTTTTTGATCCATCTGTGAAGATACGCATTTCTGCTGGGCATAGTGCGTCGCAGCGGTGATCTTCATGGAGCTGTATTTTGTATTTCTTATCAAATATATGCTGTTTCGGTACACGATCATTTATTGCTCCTATGATAGGCAACCAGCTGTGAGATCTGTGAGCAGTGATGTATGTCGTGTATTCCTGTCGCTCCATAGGTTTAGTGCCTTTAGGCGTATAGCCGCAGCTGTTGCTTCTTGGCGGATAAACAGTTCCAATGGTGGGAGTCCGAGCATGACTTCCATTGCCGTCGTGGGGGCCGCCGCGCCGGTCTTCATGCATCCCGTGGTTGCCCTATAGGCTAATCTTTGGGTCCGTTGTAGTTTAGCTGATATCGTACTGTATTCGGTCCTTGGCCATCAGACAATAGCGCCTACGCTCTGCATTAGCAATACCTATAATCTTCGAATTACAACAATATGTTTCAGTAGACAAAGCAATACCTACAATCTACAATTTATTTGAAGCCCAGTAACATTATAGAAAAATAAATTGTTTTGTAATATTACAGTTAGTACATGTATGAATATTAAAAAAAAAATATGGTAAAAATAAATTCATACGGACTTGAGACGTTTTTTTCGCTTCCTGAAAAGTTGCATTTTTGCAGTTATTATTTATTGACTCTTCATCGGCGATATACAACATCCCAACGACAATCGTTGAGTCGCGGCCCACCAGGCGTGATCACCTTGCCTGGTCGGAGGATCCTCCCTTTGTGTTGGAGGAACATCACAAACTAATATTATTGTAAAATTTCATTATAATCCGTTCAGTAGTTTTCACGTGAAAGAGTAACAAACATCCATCCATCCATATTTATAATCTTTCGCGCTGATAATATTAGTAGAATGGTTTGACGTTTCAACGTTATAAGATTTATTTTTTAATACCACTTAGGCGGTAGGTAAATAAACACACGGTCCATCAGATGGAAAGTGCGTTTAAGGAGCGTTTTGCTCGTGCTGTCGATCCTTCTAATGTTCTTTTTGAAGAACCCCAGATAGCAGTCGCTTAGAAAAGAAAAAAAAAACCAGTTTGAGCGGACACGTGATGAAATTCCTTTCATATCGCACCGTGCACACCGTTTAGTATTATTACCTCTTCACTACAAAGTATAAAACGAAGTCGCTTTCTCTGTCCCTATATCCCTTTGTATGCTTAAATCTTTAAAACTACGAAACGGATTTTGATGCGGTTTTTGGAGTGAAAACTTCTTTAGCGGCGTTGGATGGGTAAAAAGTGTTAAACTCGCGTCAGGATCGCTTGACCTTTGAACCGTAACCGACGACTGACGTCACACAACATTAGTTACAGACTGTCTATTTTTTCTGTAAGCGCTTCGACTGTAACTCCTTATGGTTTCAGATAGTACCGGGTTCAAACCTGGCCTTCTGACACTTTTTGTGATTATTTTTTCTTTTTGTAATTTATTACTTTTTGTGATTATTTTTTCTTTTTGTAATTTATTACTTTTTGTGATTATTTTTTCTTTCTGTAATTTATTAATTTCTTCTGGCAGAAAATTAGTGATAGGTTCTATGATCGGCGCTATATTATAGGTATGGTATGGTATGGTAACGAAATAAAAAAAGAAAGAAAAAGTTTTCACTTCCGCCGGCACTCTCAGAGTGCAACCCGTCTTTTTTTTAATAGATAGAGTGATTCAAGAGGAAGGTTTATGTGTATAATACATGTTTAATATAGTAGAAGGTGCAGCGGGAACGGGATCTCACGCCACGCGGGCGGAAAAATATTGGCGGTACTAAGTAAGCCGGGTCAGCTAGTTTAGAATAAAGAAAAAAACGTTTGCGTATCACTACACTTACAATAACCTTTGGCCAAATAATGATAAACCCACCTAAAAAACGCGGCACTGTCAAGACTTGGGATTCTTTGCCAGCTCAGGTGTTCTTCTTTCTACAGTTCCGGGTCCTTTAAGCGGGGCCTGAAAAAGCTTCTGATGGGCCATCAAACTGAGCGTTACCATTTGGTCCCCATACCCGAGTCTTTTACCAGACCTTTAGATTTCATTACACTTTCATCTGAAGCCTACCATTAGACAGGGTAATGTAATATTGAAGTATGTAAGGATAAAGCACTCTGGACTAGGCAGTGACAACTGCCCCTCTACGAATCATGGATCAAAGAATCAAATAATGTTTCAATAAATTCATTTAATGATATTTTCAGAAAAAATGTATTACAGGGGTGACTGCTAAAATTAGTAAGTTGTACGCAAATATTTTCCTTATAATTTTTGGTTTTTAATCTAGATTGAACTTTTAAATTAAAAAATAATGTAAAAAAGAAATTGCATCGGCCGGGAATCGAACCCGGGCCGCCCGCGTGGCAGGCGAGCATTCTACCACTGAACCACCGATGCTACAAGTTAAAGGCCGAAATATCAGAATGCTTTATAGTTAATATTGTAATGAAATTGATAAGTGAAGACGACGCGGACATGCGCAAGCACACCTTTCACCTTGCGATGACCTAGCTATAATTAACACGTACGCGCATATCTGGTGTTTGAAATATTTATAAAATGATACTTAAATATTATGTTTTAGGTGTATTACTCGATCGCGCGGCGAATCGCGACACATAAAATACCCTGGCGCGCGTGGATTATTTTGTAATAATCTAAAATTGGTTAATTTGAACTCGTCCAGGGCCCTAGCACCCCGTATCCCTTTTACTTGCTCATGTTGTGCTTGCCTATAAAAATAAGGCACTAATCTTAAGTTTGTTTATGTTACCTATTGTGAAGCTTTGGTGTACTTGTTGCTGGTGAGCCAAATAAAATAAAATAAATAAAAATAGGTACATCCAAGAAACGTTTACTGCGCGTGTAGAGCACATTTTAAGTCCGAGATATATGAATCGAGTAATACCTACTTATATACAAGCACAATCTACCTCTATCCTTAGAAACATCTTGAAATAAATACACACTGCTCACGCCTATTTTCCTCTGGAGTGGGCAGAGATCACCATCTGTTTCTATCCTTACAAACCATGGATCTAATTAATTAATCAAAACGTTTGGTGTAAGTACTGCGGACGGTCAAGATCGTGGAAAGCCGAAAAGAAAGAGCCAGAAGGCGGACCGTGAGCAGGCCAAGAGCCAAGCCTCAGATGCATTCAGGATAATACGTACCCCTGAAAATATACCGTCTCTACTATGGTGAATGTTCTGATGAGCTCTTTTAATTAGTCCCACCCTCTTCTTTCCTACACAGGACAACACGTGCAGGGCTTAGATGTCACCTACATATGGTGCAAAATATTCCATTAAGATCCAAGCGGTTCTGTGACTCTTTCCTTTGCAGCACCATTAAGACTTGAAATTCCTTGCCATATTATAAAAATATAAGTACTATTCCAAAAAAAAAAAAGATTAATGCGTGTTCACTATCAAACATTTTACCAGTGCTGGAATGGCTGTCTACACTATTCCAGAGGCGCTGGAATGAGCTCCCTTAAATGAAAACAATCCAGTGACTGGCATTGGAATGGGAGCATTCCAGCGACGGTTTACATTATTCCAGTAGCATTCCAGCACTGGATTCGCTCGATGAACTGGAATGCTACTGGAATAATGTGAACGGCCCATAAGTTACTAACATTTGCATGCCATTGAATCCTAGATGTGTGGAACTGTAATAACCTTATGTAACATCTTGTTTGACGTCATTTCTACAAAAAAATACATTCAAAAAAAATTTAAGGAAAGGTTTGAGAAATAAGTACCTGCTTCATATAACATAATTCACTGAACTCCTCCTGTACCAATTTTAAAATTCGTGTGTTTATATAGGTCTCTGAATTATTTAAATTCACAGTTAGACCCAGCAGGTGGCCCTGTAATTGGTGGGTACAAAATGAACATAATTGAACGTACAGTTTGAAAAAAAGAGAACAAAATAATGGAGGTTGTATTTTCCATATGGCAATCCTTTTTTTATGAAGTCGATTTTTTATGCCAATAAGTAGGAATGGAGTACTACTAGGGGCCTTCGGCTTCAGGAGCGTTCACCTAAAACCCGGTATTAGATAAAGTGCCCACTAGGAGCATCGGGCCGGGGAGCGTCGCACCATTGCGCTGCGCTGCTGCCCCGCACCGATTTCTCACTAGAGGACGCTATTTCAAATAAATAAAGGAAGGCGGATTTTTGCGTTACGATGCGCCCCAGCCTGATCCGCCTAGTAGACACGAGCCTTATAGTACTTCAACTTCAACTTCTTCAAAATGGCCTCTGCAGCAAGTTGTGAAAATTTAGCCAATGTCAAGTAAAGTGTATTATAAAATTATTAATGGCGAAACGCTAATGTCAATTGTACTAAAGCCACGTTAGCCACGCTACGCTACGTTTCTGTGACGTTAGTGTAGGAGACAAGGCAGGAGTAGCCTTTGGTCTTCCCACTGACAGCACAAAAACTCTGTAGTGAGCTCTGGCTACCCTACTCACCGCCGGGAACACAACACGAGGTTATTATGATCGCGGTATTCTGCGGCGGAGGTAATTTCCTTCCATGTCTGGTAACGGAGCGCTCTTTGCGGTATGAACGAACATCATCTTGCGCACGCTCAAGCTGTAGAATGAACTTCTCACTGTGGTTGTTCCAAGCGACTACAATATGAGGTTCTTCAAGACGGCCATTTCAACGTTCTATCAGGGTCGGCAGTATAAGTGTGACTGGTATTGCACACGTCCATAGGACAGGGTAACCATTTTCCGTTATACATTATCAGCAGAAGTTTATATTTTGTTATTGTGTTTTTTTCCTTCTTATTCTGTTGTGTGTATATCGTAGGTTTATGTATGAATAAATAATTTCTTTCTTCCCATCGAAGGGTCGTGCCTAGGGTTTGCAATTCCCGGTTCTGATGAGGGATATAAATTTGCCGGTTCCAGAACTGCAATGATGCGGGAAATCCCGGGACGTCCCGGGAAATTCGGTACCGAACACAAATAAATTAAATGGGTATTGCGAAAGTGAAAAGGAAACATTTTACGGGGCCACCTTACACCTCGGCACTCTAGACCCGAGAGTGTGTGCGGTTTTAGTCGGTTCGTGTCCGACATAACTGAATAACTGTCTCATTTAACAATATTAGGTACCTATAATTCTTTGTGTTTGATACTTTTGTACATTGTGCGTTTCTTAAATAAATACTTTTTCTTTCTAAATAAATGCTTTTTCTTTCATTTATGTATATTCCAAGAAAATTGGGCATATCACCATGGTAAATAATAATTACGGTTTTTTTTTTTTTTTTTTTTTTTTTACGTGCGGGAAATCCCCACGGATACCCCCCCCCGTCGGAGCCGAAGGGGGAGGTTATGTCGGACTCGAACCGACTAAACCGCACGCCGTCTGTGGGTCGATGTGCTAGGCCGGAGGTGAGGTTGTCTTTTGACATATCCCTCGCACCCCGGCTGACCCAGGGCCATTCCTCTTGGTCTGGCCCTCCTCGGGAGGGGGGACCACGCGGTCCCCGACTCGCCCCCGGTATGGGGGGGGGGCGCGCATCGTCCTACGATGCGCGCCGCCGCCGTGGCCTGCTTCTGCTAGGGTGACGAACGGCTCACCCGTCACCCTCAGGCCCGCGCTCATGGGGGGCGGAGGTCGGTTTGCGCCCTCCGACGCCCGAGCCGCCTTCGAGCGCGGCCAGCGATGTCCGCGAGTCTTTCTCGCTCGCTGCGCCGCGCCCGCTCTGCTGTCTCCTTCACGAGCATGACCTGCTCGCAGAAGGAGGCGCTGGCCGCCCACGCATCCGCGCAGCGGACCATCGCCGCGAGCAGGGTGGAGAGCGTGAGCACTCTCACCCCCAGGGCCGTCACAAGCTCCCGCCTCGGCGCTTCAAACGCCGGACACTCGGTGAGCGTGTGCAGCCCCGAGTCCACGCTCGCGTCGCAGTGATGGCACTCGGGCGTTGGCTCTATGCCCATCAGATGCAGGTACCGCCCGAAGTTACCGTGTCCGGTAATGACCTGCGTCTGACGGTACGAGAGGCCACCGTGTGGCCTCTCTAGCCACTCCCCCATGATGGGTCTTACCGCCGCAATCACGGCGTGCCCTGCGCGTGGTTGCTCAAGTCGTAGCTCCCACTCGGTCACCATGGCCCTGTGGAGCCGGGACTTCTCGGCCCGAATTTCTTCGGGCTCGGGATCGTGTCCCCGCCCCCGCGCCTCCTTTCGGAACTGATAGAGTGCCGAAAGGGTCCTCGCTTCCAGGATCCACGGTGGCGATCCGGCCAGGAGACTCGCCGCTTCAAAGGATATCGTGCGGTACCCCCTGATGGTCCTGGAGGCCGTCGTCCTCTGCGCCGCGTGGAGCAGAGGCAGGAATCTGGCCCCCAGGGTGTCCGCCCATACGGGGCACCCATATAGGGCCATGGACCGCACGACACCCGCGTAGAGTCTCCTGCAGGAGTCCTCTGGGCCCCTCAAGTTGGGCAACAGCCTGCCCAAGGCATTCGCCGTTGCCACCAACTTGGGGCGCAGACTTCGGAAATGTTCTCCGAAGTCCCATCGACCGTCAAGCACCAGCCCCAGGTATTTCAACCGGGGCTTGATGTCGATGGGAGTGCCTCCCACTGTAAGGCTGGCTCCCGGGTCTGGCCTGCGCCGAGGGCCATGAAAGAACATGGCCTCGGACTTGTGCAGAGCCACCTCGAGACCCAGCCGCCGGATCCGTTCCACGACTTGAGCAACCGCGGTCGTGGCCCTCAGGGTCGCTTCGCGGTGTGTAGCCCCGCCCACCGTCACCAGCGTGTCATCCGCGTAACACGTGACGGTGGCACCGTACGCGAAGTCACCGCGAAGCACCCAGTCGTAACCGATGTTCCACAGCAGCGGCCCCAGGACCGATCCCTGTGGAACACCGCACGACATCTCGCGCCTACCGACTCCGGTCGAACTCGGGTAGACGACGGCTCTCCCCGTCAGGTATGCCCCGACTATGCGGCGGAGGTAGAGAGGCACATCGTGATACACGAGCGCCTCTCTGATGCAACTCCAGGGCAAGGTGTTAAACGCGTTGGAGATGTCCAAGGACACCGCCAACATCACCTCGCCCCGAGCGACCGCATCCTCCGCCAGAGTCCTCACACGCATGATGGCATCCACAGTGGAACGCCACCGGCGGAACCCGAACTGAGTATTCGCCAGGTCCGGCCCCACTCTAGAGAGATGCTCGACGAGGCGCTTGGCAATGACTCTCTCAAAGAGCTTGCCCACCTCATCGAGCAGCACTATGGGCCGGTACCCGGACGGCTCGTCCGCCGGGCGCCCCATCTTGCGGATGAGGACCAGTTTCCCCGTCCTCCACGTCTTCGGAAACTGGCCCCGCTCCAAACATGCGCTGAGGAACCCTCTCAGTCGGGGTTCGAGACCGTCTTCCCCTAGAGCTAGGACCCACGCGCGGCCTGGAATGCCGTCGGGTCCCGGGGCGGTGTTCTTTTTGGCTCCAAGCCTTCGCACCGCCAGCTCTAGTTCTACCCGAGTGACCTCGGGCACATCGTCGTCAATCACCGCACCGGGTGCCATAGGCGACCGAGGCGGCGGAGCCATCTGCGGCGGAACATGTTCCGCTCGCGCCGGGAACAGGGATTCGACCACTCCCCCGAGCAGAGCCGGCTCGAGCACCTGGGTCAGCGGAGGGGCCCGGGGGCGCAGCTTTTGTCTTACCATAAGGTAAGGCCGCCCCCATGGGTCCCGCTCCAGCGTCTCCAGGAGCTCCCGGTAACAAGCGGCCTTGGACCGCTTGATCTCCGCTCGGAGGGCATTCCTGGCCTCCCTGTATCCCTCGTGAAGCTCCGCCAGTCGGGGCTCCGAGTCTGCGGGACGGCTACGCCTCCTACGGAATCGAGCCCACCGGCGGTGCGTGATCACGCAGGCTTGACGCAGCCTCGCGATCTCCGCATTCCACCAGTAGACCCGACGCCTCGGATTATAGGCTGGAGCCCTAGGCATACCCGCATCGCAGACACGTGTCATGGCCTCCCGGAACCACGCCGCTTCATCGTCGACATCGACAGGCCTGTCCGGCGCAATGGCCCAGGCCTGTACGATGGCGGCTTCCAGGAGGTCCTCCCGATTCAGTCGCCCCAGCACCCAGCGCGGCTCGCGTTGGGCCGTTGCGACCGGCGCATCCCCCGCGGGAGGGGAGACATCCAACCGAACATATCGGTGGTCCGACAAAGTCTCCACCTCCGCGACGACACGCCAGTCCCGCACGCGAAGTGACAGGAAAGCGCTCGCGAACGAAAGGTCTAGGATCGACCTGCGCTCCCCCGACACAAACGTGGCTTCGGCCCCGCGATTCTGGAGAACTAGACCGAGGGTATCGGCCCAGCTCTCCAGAGCCCTGCCTCGCGCGTCCGTGCGCCGGGAACCCCAGGCCACAGACCAGGCGTTGAAATCCCCGAGCACGAGAACCGGGCGAGGTGTGCAGGCGTTGACGACGTCGGTCAGCCGCTCCAGCGACCGCCGATAATGCCCGATTAGTCGGTGTAATCTCGGCGCGAAATAAACGGCCACGACCGCAATCTCCCCCACACGCGCCGCTACGATGCCATGCTCCCTTGCGATTACTACAAGGGGAGGGGCACCCGCAGCGGCGTTATGCACCAGTGCCGCCAAGCCATCCAGGTCGACCACCCAAGCGGGCCCGAGTGGTCGGTGAGTGTATGGCTCGGCGACAGCGGCGACGTGTATGGACCACTGTGCCATGCTCTGGAGCAGAAGTGCCTGAGCATCGACACCGTGGCCCAAGTTCGCCTGCAGGATGCGGAGCTGGGGATCCATTATGGAACCATCTCCGCATCCCGCCCCGAACTATTGGCGGAACGCCCGCCTCGCGGCTTCGGCTCCCCGCGGGTGCAGGCCTTGCTGCCAACCCTGTGGTCGGCCGGCTTGCCCTCCGCCGCACACCTAAAACAGTGCGGCGGAGCTTCGCAACCACCGGCCCTTTGACCGGGTTGGCCACAGCGGAAGCAACGGTCACCGACCGTCACCTCCGCCGTGCACTGCACTCCCACGTGGCCGACCGACAGGCACCTAAAGCACCTGGCCGGTCGGTCCTGTAGGAGGCGTACCCGCACCCCTACAACTCCGCCCACCGCGAGGGTCCGCATGTCGGCAGCCTTTTGGGCTGCTGCGATGGGGCAGCCGACAACTACTGCCCCCTGTCCGCGACGGCCGTAGCGGATTCCTCCGACCTTGACCGCTTCAGGGGGGCAGCCCCCGGCCTCCGCCACGGTGACCCGGATTTCGTCAGCCGTGATGGAGTCGTCCAGGTCCGAAATGCGCAGCTCTGCGCATTTGATGGGCCTGGACACCCGGACGTCAGCTGCGTCGAGCGTCTCCCTCAGCCTAGCCGCTATGGCATCAGCCTTGGGACCGCTCGAAGCGCCAGGGACGTGGATGAGCCGGGCACCCGTCCGAGTGTGTGTCACTCGGAGGGTCCCCGCCACGTCGAGGGCCCTCATATCGATGAGGCCCCTCGCCTGCTTCACTAGAGCAGTGTACTGCACGCCCCTCTCCGCAGCCTCCGGTGTCATCGTTAAGACGACAGCGGTGGTGCGGGGGACGCGCAGCGCTCCTGGCGCTCCCTTTGCAGCAGCCTGGGCCTTCTTGGCCCTTTTGGCTGCCTTCTTTTTGGCGTTCCGCCTTTTCCTGGCCTCGCCGGCCACCTCCCAGCCCCCCGCCGGTGCGGAGCTGGTGGAGGCAGCTGGGGCCGGAATTGGTTTCGGTGCCGGGGCCGGAATAATAATTACGGTATCGAGTCTCTATAATCGGTTAAGTTTATTTGTGCCTAAATTAAAAATTTACAACGTAAACAATTATGAACATAGGTTGTACTTACTAATCTTCTAAAGCCTGTCACATGTTTTATGATGTAATAATTCAATCAATCAATCAGCCCACTGGACACACTGGACATAGGACTCTCTCAATGCAAGTAGGTACTTTTTGGAACGAAATTTTAACAAAAGAATGGCGAGAATCTTTGAAATTAATAGCGATGAAATAATAAAATCACAGGGACGGGACGTCCCAGGACTTGTTGTTCAGAACCGGGACGAAGTAAACGGTCAATTATCCCGGGATTTCGAGAACCAGGTGCAATCCCTAGTCGTGTGCCTGTCTGCCACGTAAGCAGTATATAAAATTTTTAGGCCATAACACATACATTAAATTCACGTCTAAACAAAAATACAAACACTGCTAGCTGACACGCTAGTCTGTTTTTTCCATTAATATTTTTTACTCAAGAACTTATTTCACTCCGGACGCTGCCGGTCCAAGTTTTTAACTACATCCTCTCGAGTTGTGCTGAAGTGCCCGTGCCTGCACTCGAGTGACTCGACGCTTCGAAGATTACTCGTTGTACACTTACCGAAGTAGTGCTTCTAATTTGTTAAAGAAAGCGTGAAACGGTCGACATAACTGAGTAGATCCCTTCATTTGAGATCGTTTTGGACTACATGGTCAGCTCTCTGGGTTCATATTAATATGTTTTGGTGTATATTAGTTTATTTTGGTTTTTATGGAAACGTGGCAGTCGTTGACTTTTCAAACTCGAGACAAAAGCCTGCAATATAGCAATTGTAAAACAAAAAAAATTAAATGTAACTTGTTATATTAGCAACTGAAATTATCGAAAGTGCTAATTAATATTCCCTTTATCCCGCCTCGGTTATAACGGACTTATATTTATTCAAATTCAAATTAAATTTTAAGTTTACCTAGAAGCGTTACAATTATTCATAACAAAGTAAAAATTTGATTATCCATAACATTTATCCAATAAAACTGTTATTAGACCGTCGGCAACACGCCTTCGGTGTTGCACATGTCCATAAGCCATGGTAACCACTTTCCATCAGGTGGGCCAGGAGCTTGTTTGCCATTCCTTAGTGGTGAAAAAAAAAGATCTAATTTATACACTTTGCGTAATGTATATGAAATACAACAAAGAAAATTAAAGAGTAATTGTCAAATTCCGTAACACTTAAAAGTCATACACAAACCGTGTTTACTATGGTGCGAATATGCAACAACTAAATCTAGAGAGTGCATTAAGTTGCATATTAGCTCAATTACCACGCAAATGTCTTTAATGTAATATGCAGTACACGTGCATACAAGCATCTCGACTCGTCGGTCTGCTAAGGATTTGTTCACAAGGAGCTTTAGACTGTAGATAAAATTACTCTTGTCGAGTTGCGATATTTATGAATACGAAAGTCGAAGATAGGTTCACAAAGAATAAAGTTATTGTACTAGAAAGAGAAATGTGAGTCTTCGGGTATATCTTACTAGTCGGTATATCTGCAGAGTCACAATCCTAGTTGCAACTAAAACTTACGCTTTATCGTCTTTAGATCGGTCATTCTGGAAGTCTATGGGAGAGGCCTATGTTCAGCATTGGACTGTATATGGCTGATATGATGATGATGATTAGGTAACGAAAACCGGTGAAGTTTCTCAGATGAGGTGGACCCACAATATGAATGTGGAGCTACACCACAGACTGTGATCCACCTGCTACCGTGTGCTATTTTTGCTCACCCATGTACACCGGAGAAACTCTGTACCTCTGAGAACGCTATCGGGGTGGCTAAACTAAGCAAACAGAATATGACATGATATGCCGTTAACTCAACAGAAAAAGAACCAGTATTAAAAAAAAGAATGCTTCTATCATCACACTTTGAAATTCCTCTGCTCTCATTCAATCTCTCACAGAGCGCCACGTCTGCACCCGTCTCATTTTTGCGGATTAAGATACAGGGTGGAGGTTTGTCTTTGAAATACGGTTTGAAAATGGGTCGCCTTTCGTCTGAGCCTTTGTATATTCCTTCTTTTGTTTCTGTCTACCTTCTAAACGCTTCATATTTTTGAGTAAATGTTTTCTTAATACCGTTACAGTATTCTGACAATCCCTTCTCAAGTAAGGGGATTAATCTGCATAATTTATTCTATTTTTGACAGTTTTCACGGCCAGAACAATATTTCATTGTGTTTTTGGGTGTCCAAAGCAGGTGCTTTATTATTTATAGAGGGTGGTTTTTGCTTACATATTTATGATGCTATTTTACTACATTGAAAGCTAATTTGCCTCTTTATAGAATGAAAAAGTGTCTGAGAAATCTTTTGCGAAATCTTGTGATAAAAATGTGGAATTAGCATTCAGTTTTAAGTTAATCGGTCTAAAATAATACTAATAGAAAAATGTGGAAGACAATGTCTGGATAGGAATTTAAAAAGTTAGGTTTGATATTCATCGGTTGAGTAGAATGGGATATATCACCAACAGTTGCGATAGCCGACATCCACACGGGCGGAAGACAAAAATTCTACATTTCTAATCTGTATTTGTGCTAGATGATGATGATAGCGCAAATGATAGATTGAGGGTACAAATTTGTTACAGATAGAGGAGGATGGAGGGTTTAAAACCCTACCCTACCCTAATCCAATCTCGGTTGGATTGCGTTCAGGGGTCAGTAAGTGCATAGCCGGGCAGGGGAATTGTGGTCGCAGCACTAGTGGGACCGGTGGTGTCACGCGGTACTGCGACGACAATCCTCTTTTGATGATTCCGTCAAGCTGAGTGCCACCATTGTTAACATGGTACGTGTATGTAATGGTGACCCTCTTTCCTAAGACTTTACCTTCAGCTTACCATCAGGCGAGGTGAAGTCAAATTGACTACAGTCCGTCAAATCTAAGAAGTACCGTTTGACAGTTCTGACAATTGAATTATAGGGATGGGATGAAAAAATCGATTACTATAATATCCGAACTTTAAGAGATCGATTACTATAATATCCGAATTTTAAGAAATCAATTGTTATAATTAAATAAAAGAAATGTTTAGGATATTTTTTTATTCACTACTAGTACTAGTATCGTCGTCTTCGTCATCATCGTCATTTAAATTAATGACCAGTTGATTGTCCATTACATTATCAAAGTGTACGTCTCTTTCGAAGTCGTCCATTATTATTTTCTTTGTTTTTTGTACTACTTTACTCCAATCTTCCTGTGTAACTTGGGCACATGCTTCCTTTAATAAACCTTCCATTTTCTTGACACTGAAGGGTGGTTTTGTGTTGTGTCTTGCTGCATAACCTGTAAAACAATAATGTAACTATTTGATAGCAGACGAAAACCATTGTTTAAATTATAAATGTTAGAAGTACTCGTGTTATTATTATAATATTATAAAATATTACCTTTAACTTGGGCCCAAATCAGTTCAATGGCATTATATTGGCAATGGTACGGAGGAAGTCGTATGACTTTGTGCCCGTGCTCTTCGGCCAATTGGTCAATTACATATGTCGGTTTTGGTGGTTTATGCAATTTCACTAACTGTAATAATTCAGCTTTTAATAGTGACATGTCGGCATCCACTCCTTTTCTTTGCAGCCATGCCACCAAATCTGCTTTCTTATTGGCTGACGTAGGTGCTTTATCAATTTGCACAGAGTGGTATGGGGCATTATCCATTATAATTGTGCTGTTAGGAGGGATATTCTGTAATAAATTTAAGAACCACTCTCGGAACCTTACTGCGTCCATTTCTTCATGATACTCTTTAGTGCTTTTGGATTGGAAAGCTAATAAAGAGTTTTCCACGAAGCCTGTAGACGCTGACCCAGCATGGCATATTATGAGGCGTCCACCTTTTCCTATCGGCACCTTCGAGCACGAAGCTTCAGAATCATCAGTCCATGTTTTCGGCACAGAATGGTTGGAATTTAGCCAAGTTTCGTCCAAAAATATTACATTATCCCAGTTTATAATTTGTTTAACTTCGCGCAGGAATGTTAGTCGCTGCATAATTATGTCATGTCGCTCCATAACAATTTTTCGTTTGTCAACTTTTTTGTATCTGAAGCCAATTCCTGTTATTACCGTTCTCAACGACTCTATGCTTCCCTTATACAGCCCGGCATCTTTTAAAGTTGCACATAACTTTGCCAATGTTGGAAATTCGCCTCTTGTAAAATACCCGTATATATGGTTTCTAATAGCATGACTATCGAATTCATCGATGCCTGTCACAGGTTTATTTCTTTTTCGTTTTTTCGGTGTGTGAAGTACGTTACTGTCACTCCCCGAAGGCCCATATTTTTCACTTAATATTTTGCCAACGGTGCGGCTACCAATACCGAGAGCTTCACCGACGCGATCCCGAACTTGTGTAACTGGCAGTAGAAGTCCACCATTTTGAGATTCACGCTCAAAATACTCGTGTAATTTCACCACCAATTCACGAGCCTGGCTGTTCAAAGTACGTCCTCTTTTCGACATTATTAATAAACACTTGCTTAGTTCGGAGTCCAGTATAAATATTGCCAAGGTAAACGGATAAAGAATGATCAGTCCAGAAAAGTAATAGCCAAGTCACAAATTGTAAAACACAAACGAGAAAGCAAGTACGCGCACAGTCAGCTTCCAAGATGGCGAGAGACTGCTGACGCCGAACCGACCGAGCGGACCGCGTGCGCTTGTAGTTGGCAGTGTTGCCAGAAAAAAAAAATTGTAGAGACTTGGACACCTGCGATTTTGCCTATTGACCTAAAAATAATTAAATTAATTTATTTTAGGGTATCTGTGTATTCAGTGCATTATGCGGTCGCGCAGTAACGTCGTTAATTTATAACATCAGGCAACAACATTTTTGTGAATGGGTTCTACATACCTTATTTTTATTAGTTTTAGACGTAGAAATAAGACTTAGAAGAAAAAATTGTAATTGTAAAATCAATGGATGTGCTTGTTAAAAATTTGTTTATTTCTCTGTAATATGCAAACCCATACTATCATACACAAAAATAAATGTAAAAAACACTATCCCTGACTCCATTTACTATTTCGACAGCGTTAGCGCGAGAAACCCCGACTTATTTGGGCGCGAAAATCAAAAATCGACAAATCGCTTTCGACAACTTTTTAAAGAAGCAAATATATTTGATTTATAAATACGTATTTTTGGTGAATGGGTTTTATCTCATATTTTACGATTACATAACTATTTAGTTATGTAATCGTAATATGTGAGATAAATCCCATTCACATGAAAAAATATTTGTTTGGTTGTCAAGTGTAATTTGTAAATAATACATTCGATTTTTCGTATATGTAAACGATTTTTTTGCATACAAGTGTATCCGAAGAGTCGCAACACTACGTGCAGTGACCTAACTACGTAACTTTGTAATGCGGTCAAGAATATAACTATTAGAAATTATTTACTGTGTGAATATGTGTTATTTTGCTTTGTTTGAAAGTTTTCAATTACATTTAGATATTAAGAATTGTACATTTTTAGATACAATAATGAAATCTTTCTAAATTCATGGTTTTATGAAAAAGGTTATCGAAACTGAATAATGTACGTATGAACAAAGTTGTTTCGGTTTGAAAAATATGAAACGTCAAACGGTACCTCTTAGATTTGATGGACTTTAGTCCTATATATAAAAAAAAGAAAGAAGATCTACAAAGCGTACTTCCTCTTTCAATTAAGGTACACTACACGTCCCTTGCATTATCTGGACGTGCCTTCAGATCAACAAGGTCTGCCCATTACGGAAAATTGTCCATAACAGCACTTCTGGCCAAATTGGAATGACCAGTCGCCGTGCGATTGGATTAGATATAGAAGTCCAAGCTCTCCATATCGGACTTAGGTTGTGGCCTTTGAAAGTGCGGGTAATTTTCAAGTGATTTCGGAATACATCTTAGGAGATGTTGGTTTATTTCAAAACCAGTTTCATTTTTTTTTTTAATAAGTATCGTAACGAAAGGGTAATGCTGTATTGTTAATCAATAATGGTAAATAATTTACTCTGGCATGTGCGGAACACTGTCAAGATTATTGGTATCTTGCAAACCGGGATACCTTCTGCGCAGGCGTTTTTCTAGGGGGTTGGATTAAATGTTAGTGGCTTATATGAAAACCAACATAAAAAAGCAAATAATGTAAAGATGGAAAGGATAAAAAATATTAGGACTTAGAAAAATTACATGTCATTTTAAAAGTTTACAATGTATACAAATAATATACACATTTACTCTATACTAATTAAATAGCCCGTCCCGTATCGTACCTGGTGGAAAAGTGGCCATCACACTCGCTGCGTTTCCACGCTGGATTTGAACCAACCTTTGCACCAGGAACGAGCCGGATCGATAGTCCCCTGTGGTCTCATTGAGTCTTTGTCCTAGATTAGGATAGCGAAACCCAGGGTTCAAAATGCAACATTTGGATGTAACCGAAATTGCCGTGGGGTACATGACGATTGTGGTGGTTATTTAAAAATAATTCTAGGTTAGTTGCATAGCGCCATCTTTACACAAAAATTAAGCATAGTTTGTACTATAGTTTCAATAATGCGAGTACACAGATTATTTTATTATATTTAGAACCAGACCAAGGAACATGAAGACATTTTATACATATAAATATTTACACTCAGCGGGAATAGTACTCGCTACCTCGGACATTCGCGCTAACGCACTCGCCACGCTCCAAATAACCAAACACCTACCATATTTCAAAATACTATCTATAGTTTACGATGTGACCTTTAGTTTTTGGCAACTATTCAGCATGATACGTTGCCAACCGCGGTTTTCGTGGCCGAACATGTGCTGACTTGAGTTATTGAATAATGTATGCTGTACATCGGCTGGGGAACTGCCTTTATTGCTTCGTTTTGATCTAATTTCATCTGGTCCGGTTTTAATAGCTGTTTTATTTCGGTATTTTTGGATGGAATTACAATATCCGTTGTAATATTTAGAATTAACTATGGCCATGATTTCGTGAGCGTGAATTTGGATTTGGGGTGCACGCAATCCTAATACCTTTTGGTTTTTTTTTAACCTTTTTATTTAAAGAAAAATATCATTCCTGATTTCTAATTGCTTATACTGTTGATTGATGGCACTTGGTGGAACTTGCTACACATCTTCAATGAAAACACTTGTACTATTCCACATTTTTTATTAAATTCCTGACCGGTTTCGCCTTACGGCATTATCAAAGGTTGATACATGTTTTTTGAAAAGGTTGATACATGTTTTTTGAAATAACATGTATCAACATTTGGAATAGTACAAGTGTTTTCATTGAAGACCTAATTACTAATATTCTCTCTAACCCCTCCAACTAAACTAAATTGCTTAGGAGTTTAAATTGCTATAGGATTCGAACCCGGGAACTCTCGATCGTATAAGGCCGACTTCTCAACCACCAAGCTACCGATGCTTCTGATAGCTGTGAATCAAAACTTTGTAACCTCGGCTAGCTGATGTAAAAATCAGCCTAGCCACTTCGTAAAAAGAAGGAGTGGTTGGGTAGTTTTGTACGGTTTTTTTACCTGAATATAACCTTGCTGTTATAATCCTAGTTAGGGTTCTTTTATTTTAAAGAAAGTCAGATCCAGTACTAACTCCGCGCGGGTAAAGTCACGGGTACAGCTAATCGATATAAAAACAACACGTACAGCCCCCTTAGACAATTTAATTCTTTGGTCGGCATATTATAGAATAGAATGATAAATTTATGAGATTGACACATATTTTGACGTTTACGGTTTAGACCGGCCATGTGAGCGGGAAAAGCGTGGTAACTTTTTAGTCAATTCCTGACCTATGAGACAGGAACGTTCGAACGCTTACTCGGTATTGTTAAGACTAGCTTGTAATAACATCGTTAAGAATACCGTAAATACGTGCCATGTAATAATAAAAATTGAGAAGTGAATTTGAAAAATATAGGTATTTCTTATCTCTTGTGAGTATTTACTATAGCTATTTATGCAACTGTCACGTTATAGAGGGTCTTTTGATACGAGTGCCATTTTAGTGAAATAGATGGGCACGAGTATTAAAAGTTCAATAACGTGCAGTTGCATACAAGATTTTGTCTACGAGGTTGCAAATAAAACACAGATAAAGATAATAAAGTGTATTCTTAAAAAATATTAAAATTATCGAGCCCCGCACTGCCAAGCACTGACAAAATCTTTACATTGTCTTTATATCGCAAAGGTATTCAAGCAGAAACAGCCATACATATAGCATTCGATTATATTATTTTAGAATTTAAAACGATTCGTATATTGCTACCTTGTTTCAATATGGATTCATATTGATACAGTATTGCAGTAAGGATTTCTATTAAAGCAGGATAGCAATATGCATACTATATTCAAACCGCTGTCAAGTTGAAAATCTGAATATAACGAAACCGAAGTAAATAAACAATGTAAAGTCGCCACGCTAGAGGTGCAGGTGAACATTACGTATGGCCGTTCTATCCTAATATACCTATTTCTGTGTGACATACATTGACGACTGTCAATCGTAATAAACCATAAAGTGAATATCAATCCTATACATTCATCAATCTGTTCTAGAATACGCCGGCCAACGAATTGTTACTTGTCTAGGGTACGTATAACACCAATTCTAGTACGTTACGTACACAAATTTTCAATTTCCTAGTACCTGTATGTATCTTGTACACCAGACAAATAATGGCATTACTACACGAGCTCGGCAAATCTCCCCGCCGATGGTATCTTTTGCAAAGATCCTCATTGTGAATTTGCCTGAATGCTGGTAAATTGAAAATGTCCCCTAGTACGACGTAGAATGAGTTCAGAACGTTTTCCGGTAGCTGTTGTTTTTATTTGACAAAGTAAAACTTAGTTTAGATGAACTTGGTTCTACCTTTTTTACTGTCTTATCCTAAAGTTTGTAAACCATTAGAAACTTTAGGATAAGACAGTAAAATGTTGGTCATTAATCAGGGAACTACGGCGGGGTCCATAGTTACAGTCAGTATTAAATCGATCGTGACTAGCAAAGTACTCAAAATGATCTTAATGATTTAAGTTTAAGACCATTTTGAGTAATTTGTATCCTTGCATCGATTTGATGATGACTGTATATGTAATGACGATGGTGATGTTGATGAGTGAGAAAAAGTGCCCAAAATGATTAAGATAATTTTGAGTAGGAGGATAGGGAGGGCTATGTCGTTAACAACCTCACCGTCGGCCTAGCACAACGGCCTACAGACGCCGTACGGTTTAGTCGGTTCGAGTCCGACATAACCTCCCCCTCCGGCTGCGGATGGAGGGGGGGGGGGGGGGGGGAAGTATCCGTGGAGATTTTCTCGCACGTAAAAAAAAGAACTTGCTAGTCGAAATCGATCCGATGCCGACTGTGCTGGGTTCATCTGTCGGTAAAGACATTTATCAAGGGTACTAATAAAACATGGTAAAAAAAAATTCATCATCATTATCGAATACGAACCGTGGTTGCATCCGAAGCTTGTTTCCCATTCCTTCTTTTTATATGGATTGGTTTACCTTGGCCTTAACGGGGACGGCTGTTATTTGAACTCATACACAGAGAGGTAACAATCAGAAACTGTTTTGGTTTCTTTTATGCACGAAATCCCACGCATCCGCGCTGCGAACCATCACTGTGAGCAAAGTGGCGAGTGTGAGAATACTCACTCCCAGAGCCGCCACCAGCTCTCGTCTCGGCATTCAGACGATGGCTCTTACTTCTACTGTCACAGATACGCCAGATCCGGTCCCACACTCTGAAGAGGTGCTCGACGAGGCGACCGGTAGCTGGTCATCTTAGGAACGTGGCCCCGCTACAGACATGCGCTGAGGAACCCTTTTAGTCGGGGTTCGAGACCTTCTTCCCCTAGAGCTAGGACCCACGCACAGCCTAGAACGTCGTCGGGTCCCGGGGGGGTGTTCCTTGACTCTAAGCCTTCGCACCGCCAGCTCCTGTTCTACGCAAGTGACCTCGGGCACGTCGTCGTCAACCACGACGCTTGGCGCCATAGGCGACCAAGGTGGCGGAGTCATCTGCGGTGGAACGTGTTCCGCCCGCGCCGGAAACAGGGATTTGCGCGCAACTTTCCCCTTTCTTATCTAGAAAGGGGAAGGGCCGCCCCAGCAATTTTATTGGCTTGCAGATGAGCTTGGCTCTCAGATAAAGTAATTTTAATGTATGTCTTTCCTCGTTTATATTGAGTGATTTACTCAATATAAACGAAGAAAGACATACATTAAAGTGGTACAATGCATTATGGATTGTATCATACAACGCATTATTTTATGGATTTTAGAAGTTTTTACTGTCACATGCAGACCTACACACATATATCTTCAGACTTAATTAATAATATTCGTGGCGATTCAAAGCTTATATAACTTCACTTTGAAAATATATTTTGCTTTATCGATACTGCAAGTAGAGTTACCATAAGTACAATTTAAATATTGGGATGAATATTTGATAATTATTACTTCGTGTCGATGTTGTTTAGCAGTATGCGGCATACAGCGTAGTATCTCTTTGTCTTTTTAATTTTCATTCCTCCTCTTCTCTATTCTCCATTGTCTGTACTAATACCTATTTATTATGTGTCTCTTCTCTAAAAGCACTCTCGTTGTAAATTCAGAAAAGAACAAATAAATGTTCAGTATTTTGTCAGACGAGCAGGTAGGTAGTACAATACGCTTCACCAGGCTTTCAAAGTGAGCTATTCCATAACGTCAGAGCTTGTACCCTCTGTAAATCAATATTGATGTGCTGTAATAATTTGCCTAATGTATTGCGCTAATGTATTGAGCTTGTTTAATCGCAAATCACCAATACTGGAATCTGCAACCAGCGAGGTTGTTTTCAATTATTCAGGCAGTGTTCGTCGCTAATTGACTGAATAAAATCTTACCGTCATAAAGGCTGATAGGTATTACTTACATTTTTGAATTTGGAGGTACTTCGTCTCTCGTCCTCAGTCAAGTTAGTCTGCTGAAATTGAGAATATTGGTAGCAATGAGTGATCCAGATGCTCTTTCATATAATATGAATGTGGGATTCATTTTGCCGGAATACTAATGTAATTAATCACCATTTTCCGAAACTTACGGGAATGCTACTAATACTACACTCATAGGCATGAAACTAATTTTTAACGGATTCTATTGCGATTTTATTATGAACTATTATAATATATAATAATAAATGATATCGCGATCATCATCATCATCATCATTTCAGCCGAAAGACGTCCACTGCTGGACAAAGGCCTCCCCCAAGGATTTCCACAATGACCGGTCCTGCGCCTTCCGCATCCATGCCCTTCCCGCGACCTTCACCAGGTCGTCGGTCCACCGTGTGGGAGGCCTGCCTACACTGCGTCTTCCGGCGCGTGGTCGCCACTCGAGAACTCTCTTGCCCCAACGGCCATCTGTTCTACGAGCTATGTGCCCCGCCCACTTCCACTTAAATTTGGCGATTCTGTGTGCTATGTCGGTTACTTTAGTTCTCCTGCGGATCTCCTCATTTCTGATTCGATCACGCAGGGAAACCCCGAGCATAGCACGCTCCATCGCCCTTCGGGTGACCTTGAGCCTTCTTATGAGGCCCATAGTAAGGGACCAAGTCTCAGTTTCGTAGGTCATCGCTGGCAACACACACTGGGACTTTAGTCTTGAGACACTGCGGTATTTTGGACGAGAAGATATTACGAAGCTTCCCGAACGCTGCCCAGCCGAGCTGGATTCGACGATTGACCTCTTAAGGCACCCACTCACTAACAGTCCGCCTGCAGTTCCTGATCTGTCCGGCGGCCTGCAGTCCTTAGCCGATAGCGCCCACACACTAAAGCGATTTTGGCCCGCCGGCAATTCCCTGTTGTCAGTTTTGCGACCACACACTAGCAGTTTGAGTTGTCAGTTTTAGGTCGTACGATCGCCTGCCGGTAATGGTCTAATATCAGTTACTTACAGTCCATCAAATCTAAGAGGTACCGTTTGACGTTTCATATTTTTCAAACCGAAACAACTTTGTTCATACGTACATTATTCAGTTTCGATAACCTTTTTCATAAAACCATGAATTTAGAAAGATTTCATTATTGTATCTAAAAATGTACAATTCTTAATATCTAAATGTAATTGAAAACTTTCAAACAAAGCAAAATAACACATATTTACACAGTAAATAATTTCTAATAGTTATATTCTTGACCGCATTACAAAGTTACGTAGTTAGGTCACTGCACGTAGTGTTGCGACTCTTCGGATACACTTGTATGCAAAAAAATCGTTTACATATACGAAAAATCGAATGTATTATTTACAAATTACACTTGACAACCAAACAAATATTTTTTCATGTGAATGGGATTTATCTCACATATTACGATTACATAACTAAATAGTTATGTAATCGTAAAATATGAGATAAAACCCATTCACCAAAAATACGTATTTATAAATCAAATATATTTGCTTCTTTAAAAAGTTGTCGAAAGCGATTTGTCGATTTTTGATTTTCGCGCCCAAATAAGTCGGGGTTTCTCGCGCTAACGCTGTCGAAATAGTAAATGGAGTCAGGGATAGTGTTTTTTACATTTATTTTTGTGTATGATAGTATGGGTTTGCATATTACAGAGAAATAAACAAATTTTTAACAAGCACATCCATTGATTTTACAATTACAATTTTTTCTTCTAAGTCTTATTTCTACGTCTAAAACTAATAAAAATAAGGTATGTAGAACCCATTCACAAAAATGTTGTTGCCTGATGTTATAAATTAACGACGTTACTGCGCGACCGCATAATGCACTGAATACACAGATACCCTAAAATAAATTAATTTAATTATTTTTAGGTCAATAGGCAAAATCGCAGGTGTCCAAGTCTCTACAATTTTTTTTTTCTGGCAACACTGCCAACTACAAGCGCACGCGGTCCGCTCGGTCGGTTCGGCGTCAGCAGTCTCTCGCCATCTTGGAAGCTGACTGTGCGCGTACTTGCTTTCTCGTTTGTGTTTTACAATTTGTGACTTGGCTATTACTTTTCTGGACTGATCATTCTTTATCCGTTTACCTTGGCAATATTTATACTGGACTCCGAACTAAGCAAGTGTTTATTAATAATGTCGAAAAGAGGACGTACTTTGAACAGCCAGGCTCGTGAATTGGTGGTGAAATTACACGAGTATTTTGAGCGTGAATCTCAAAATGGTGGACTTCTACTGCCAGTTACACAAGTTCGGGATCGCGTCGGTGAAGCTCTCGGTATTGGTAGCCGCACCGTTGGCAAAATATTAAGTGAAAAATATGGGCCTTCGGGGAGTGACAGTAACGTACTTCACACACCGAAAAAACGAAAAAGAAATAAACCTGTGACAGGCATCGATGAATTCGATAGTCATGCTATTAGAAACCATATATACGGGTATTTTACAAGAGGCGAATTTCCAACATTGGCAAAGTTATGTGCAACTTTAAAAGATGCCGGGCTGTATAAGGGAAGCATAGAGTCGTTGAGAACGGTAATAACAGGAATTGGCTTCAGATACAAAAAAGTTGACAAACGAAAAATTGTTATGGAGCGACATGACATAATTATGCAGCGACTAACATTCCTGCGCGAAGTTAAACAAATTATAAACTGGGATAATGTAATATTTTTGGACGAAACTTGGCTAAATTCCAACCATTCTGTGCCGAAAACATGGACTGATGATTCTGAAGCTTCGTGCTCGAAGGTGCCGATAGGAAAAGGTGGACGCCTCATAATATGCCATGCTGGGTCAGCGTCTACAGGCTTCGTGGAAAACTCTTTATTAGCTTTCCAATCCAAAAGCACTAAAGAGTATCATGAAGAAATGGACGCAGTAAGGTTCCGAGAGTGGTTCTTAAATTTATTACAGAATATCCCTCCTAACAGCACAATTATAATGGATAATGCCCCATACCACTCTGTGCAAATTGATAAAGCACCTACGTCAGCCAATAAGAAAGCAGATTTGGTGGCATGGCTGCAAAGAAAAGGAGTGGATGCCGACATGTCACTATTAAAAGCTGAATTATTACAGTTAGTGAAATTGCATAAACCACCAAAACCGACATATGTAATTGACCAATTGGCCGAAGAGCACGGGCACAAAGTCATACGACTTCCTCCGTACCATTGCCAATATAATGCCATTGAACTGATTTGGGCCCAAGTTAAAGGTAATATTTTATAATATTATAATAATAACACGAGTACTTCTAACATTTATAATTTAAACAATGGTTTTCGTCTGCTATCAAATAGTTACATTATTGTTTTACAGGTTATGCAGCAAGACACAACACAAAACCACCCTTCAGTGTCAAGAAAATGGAAGGTTTATTAAAGGAAGCATGTGCCCAAGTTACACAGGAAGATTGGAGTAAAGTAGTACAAAAAACAAAGAAAATAATAATGGACGACTTCGAAAGAGACGTACACTTTGATAATGTAATGGACAATCAACTGGTCATTAATTTAAATGACGATGATGACGAAGACGACGATACTAGTACTAGTAGTGAATAAAAAAATATCCTAAACATTTCTTTTATTTAATTATATACAATTGATTTCTTAAAATTCGGATATTATAGTAATCGATCTCTTAAAGTTCGGATATTATAGTAATCGATTTTTTCATCCCATCCCTATAATTCAATTGTCAGAACTGTCAAACGGTACTTCTTAGATTTGACGGACTGTAGAGAGTACGAAACAGTGCAAGCGATTTTCGACCTTATTGACATTTTCTTAATTACATGTTTTTTCGCATAAATAATTGCTGCTGATCACGAATATAAGAAAAAAAACTAGTTTTGTTGTGATGTCAATAAGGTTGAAAATAGCTTGCACTACGTTATTCTTATATAAGTACGTGCTAATCATTGTGGGAAATAGGTGTTAGCTATTTGAACCTTATGGACTATGTGCATAAGAAATGAAGACGAGTATGTACAAAAAATGAATAAAATCTTAGTAAAAACTGACACGAAACGTCGATCGACAGTTGACAGGCCCGTTGTGCTCGTTCGCCCTGACGGCCTAGGACTGTCCGGCTTAGAACTGTCCGAAATCGTTCGGCGGCCACACACTATCGGATCGTATTAGTCGTCAGTCCAAAATCGTTAACGAAACTGTTAGTGTGTGGGACTGACAGATTTATATCGTCCGGCCGTCGTCCGGTAAACTGTTAGTGAGTGGGCGCCTTTACTCAAAGTTGGACCTGCCTAACTGGACTGTCTGTCCCAGGTAAATAAAATATTCGTCGACAACTTCGAGTGTAGAGTCTCCAACCTTTAAAGAAGAAGTGGGTGCGACATGGACATTTGCCATAATTTTCGTCTTGTCCATGTTCATTTTGAGGCCCACTTGTTGGGAGGCTCTACTGAGGCCATCGAGCATTGTGCCTAGGTCTTCCAAGGTCTCAGCCATGACTACGATATCGTCAGCGAATCGAAGGTGAGTGATGTACTCGCCGTTGATATTGATGCCGAGTCTTCTCCAGTCCAGGAGCTTGAAAACATCTTCCAGGCCGGCAGTGAGCAGATTCGGAGATATAACGTCTCCCTGTCTCACCCCTCGCTGCAACTGGATAGGTTTTGAGCTTTGGTCCTGGAGGCGGACTGACATGGTGGCGTTTTCGTACTAACACTTCAGCGCTTCGATATATCGATAGTCAATTTGGCACCGTTGGAGAGACTGTAGCACAGCCCAGGTCTCGATTGAATCGAAGGCTTTCTCATAGTCCACAAACGCCAAGCAGAGTGGCTGATTATACTCCTCAGTCTTCTGTATAATCTGTTGCAGCGTATGTATATGGTCTATGGTGCTAAAGCCTTTTTGGAAACCGGCAGCGAGACGATTCGTAATGACTCTCGAAAACAACTTGTAGACATGGCTCAGAAGCGAGATGGGTCTATAATTCTTCAACAAGGTTTTATCACCTTTTTTGAAGAAGAGTACCACCACACTGCTGTGCCATGCCTTAGGCGTTCGTCCCTCGAGTATGACGGAATCAAATAGCTTCTGAAGAGCTTTAAGTACCGGTGTTCCACCAACTTTCAGAAGCTCAGCCGTGATCATCATCACCCGGTGCCTTATTGTTCTTTAGCTGTTTAAGAGCCATTCTAATCTCGTACAGGCTGACGTCCGGGATATCCTCGGTATAGTGTCGGGTCAATCTCGCTCTTGGGTCTTTAGCCAGATTATTAACAGATTGCCGTACACTCGTGTATAATTGTCCGAACTTTTCGACCTCTTCCAACAGCTCCGGCTTTGACGAAATAATTCTGCCATCCTCTGCCTTCAGCTTAGTCAGTTGGCTTTGACTAACAGACAGATCCCTTGCGAAAACCTTTGAGCCTTTGTTGCTCTCAATCGCCACCTTAATACGAGTCGTATTAAATTGGCGTAGGTCGCGAGTCAAGGACTTGGAGATCTGTCTGTTTAAACGCCGATACTGAGCAGCATCTTCAGAGGACTGCAGAACCAAATTTCGCCTTTGTTCCATGAGTTTGTTGGTGAGGTCCGAGATCTTATTGGTTCCTTTTGAACGACGGGCTTTGAAGATCTTAGACCCAGTCGTTTGGACAATTTCCACAAATCTGTCATTGTTATCATCCACATTTTCGCAATCTCCCAGGCATTCGAAGCGATTCTGCAACTCGAGCTGAAAGTGCTCAGGGTTCTGGAACTGGATAGGTGCTAAGCGTAGACTTCATCAGTCGACATCTTTCGAGCTTTGTTCTAAGATTCAATGTGCCTCTTACCATCCGGTGATCGCTTCCTGTTTTTACTGAATTGATCACGGAGACATCATTGAATATGTGCCTCTTCCGTGTGCCTTCTCCGTCAGGTAAGCCCCGACTATGCGGCGGTGGTAGAGAGGCACACCGTGGTACACGAGTGCCTCCCTGATGCAACTCCAGGGCAAGGTGTTGAAGGCGTTGGAGATGTCCAAGGACACCGCCAACATCACCTCGCCCCAGGCAACCGCATCCTCCGCCAGAGTCCTCACACGCATGATGGCATCCACAGTGGAACGCCACCGGCGGAACCCAAACTGGGTATTCGCCAGGTCCGGCCCCACTCTAGAGAGATGCTCGACGAGGCGCTTGGCAATTACTCTTTCGAAGAGTTTGCCCACCTCGTCGAGCAGCACTATGGGCCGGTACCCGGACGGCTCGTCCGCCGGGCGTCCCTTCTTGCGGATGAGGACCAGTTTCCCCGTCCTCCACATCTTCGGAAACTGGCCCCGCTCCAAACATGCGCTGAGGAACCCTCTCAGTCGGGGTTCGAGACCGTCTTCCCCTAGAGCTAGGACCCACGCGCGGCCTGGAATGCCGTCGGGTCCCGGGGCGGTGTTTTTCTTGGCTCTCAGCCTTCGCACCGCCAGCTCTAGTTCTACCCAAGTGACCTCGGGCACGTCGTCGTCAATCACCGCACTGGGCGCCGTAGGCGACCGAGGCGGCGGAGCCATCTGCGGCGGAACATGTTCCGCTCGCGCCGGGAACAGGGATAAGTTTGTACGTAAGTAAAAGGTTAAAACGAGAAGGCGTTGTTGCAATTGGATTTAAGAAATTACAATGTAGAAGATTTGTATACTTTTTTTTACGTGCGGGAAATCCCCGCGGATACCTCTCCCCTCCGGAGCCGGGGAGGGGGGGGGGGGAGTCGGACTCGAACCGACTAAACCGCACGCCGTCTGTGCATCGATGTGCTAGGCCGAAGGTGAGGTTGTCTCGCGACATATCCCTCGCACCCCGGCTGATCCAGGGCCATTCCTCTCGGTCTGGCCCTCCTAGGGAGGGGGACCGTACCGTATACTTCTATACTAATATTATAAAGAGGAAAGATCTGTCAGTTTGTTTGTTATGTGGCTTAGAAACTACTGGGCCGATATTAAAAATTCTTTGACTATTAGAAAGCTACATTCTTCGTCTTATATTGGATTTTCAAAAGTTTAGGGAATTCGAACCGTACGAAATTCCCGGAAACTCCACCCGTGCGAAGGCTGAGCGGGTCGCTAGTAGTCTAGATCTACACTACTATTATTAAAAGAAAAGATTTGGACTGTTTGTACTGGAGATTGATGGCACTTGGTGGAATCTACTAGAGATTTGTATATTCTTTAATTATGTTTACAATGAATAAATTCAAAAACTACTGTGCCGATTTAAAAAAATTTTTCACCATTGGAAAGCTGCATTCACCCTGAGTAACACAGCTTATTTTTAATTTCCACGGAAACGTTTTTACAAGCCGTGAGAAGCCGGGGCGGATCGCTAGTACGATTATTAATAGGTATAAATATAGTTGTGTGTTCAATGGAGATATTTAAAAAAAATCTTGTCTGTTAATCTGTCTGTTGGTCATACCTAAAATGTTGCGATTTTAATCGCAATTCGTTTTGTAGAACCGTAGATAGGATAATAACTATATTTACAAATAAAATATGCTTACGAATGACCGGGACGGTATAGCAAGCAATTTCATTGAGCTCATTTTGAAAGACGATTTTAGTCATAGGAACGAAGAATGCGGAATTTTATTTTAATTTAAGTACTTACCTTATGGTAAGTACTTACATAAAAACTTATGTCAACGTTTTTGTTTTATGTAGAATATACTGCTTCCGGGCTGTTTGGCCGTGGTCCATGTGAAACTTGCGTTTTTTTTTGCGCAACTCAGCCGCCGGCGAGGCTATGTCTCCGAAGTCGTCGTCGCCCGGCCCTGCGCCACTGAAGATGTCGACCGCAGTGATCGACGAAACGTCTGGAACACAAGTTTCACATGGACCACGGCTAAACAGCTCGGAAGCAGTATATTCTACATGCAACGCCGGCCGTGAAAGCCTGAAGACTTATATGTTTTTGTTTTAATTACACGACTATCCAGAAAACATAACCTTCTGAGGCTCAGGAAAATTCGTAGTGAGAAATTCAAATAAAAACTATTCCAAATTATTAAATAAGGTACAAAATGACTGAAAATTTTTACTTGGTAAATTTAGATTTTCTCAATGCCATAAAAATTACATGAGTTCTCTGTGTGTACGTATTTTGTGTCATATATTTACGATATTGGATATTTACTATTATTTTATGTTTATATTATAATTAAATGCTACTTAAATATTATGTTGGCAATATATAAAGAAAATAATACTAGTAATACTAGTGATGAATAATATTTTAATATTCACTATTTAATAAAATTCTACATTGAAAAATAAGTAATAAATAGCAAATACTGCTTATGATATTATCAATAACAATGCTTTATTAATAATTTGGTCAGTGGGAACTTGTAAAGCGATTGAAAATCGGCAGATTCGCTTATTTTTTCATATAAGTACTCTAATTCGGTAATTATGGCACGATTATACATCATTATACTCCTTTCATTAGTTCTGGTTGCAACTGAGGCCTTCATATTGGGAGTCTGGGCTCCGGGAGCTATCCAGTCTAACTGCGACGAGGCTGAACTTAGATATTTTCCTTGAAGTGACTGCCACCTGACCTCCAGAACCCATCGGCGATATCAAAGTATTGCAGTTAGACCTATTATCGGACTTTTCCGAGCTCCAACTACCCCTAACTACTGCCATACATGTTCGTTTGACAACCCGCACCGACGGCTTATCGTGTTGGCAGGTACAGAAATGCCCAGACTTATGAAAGTAGACGTTTTCGTGCCAAGTTTAGTGCTTTCATGACCACTGGAGACAGTGGTAGTTGATGAGGCCAAAGATATCTACCAACCCGAACGATGTTCTACTTTCACGGCTAAAGAACTTAGAGACCTGCAGTTAGAATCAGTAATGTGATTACATTGAAGCACTGGTTTAGTTTTCGATTGTATTTATCAGTGAAGTCGTGTTCTAACTCACCTAAATAAATCGGACTATCGTTATAAAGGATATTTAGTGAAAAAATAACATAATAAAATGCAGGTTTACTTTGAAATATCTCAATGTCTAACAGGTATTACACTCATGAATGAATGAATGAATGAATTTATTTATATTCAAGCAACAAAGGCTCATTATTTGTTGGTATTACTTATTCTATGTTAGTAAAATAAAAGTAGGTACAAATATTTACGACGGCCATTCCTGCACCATCCCCCCCGCTATGGCACAGCAATGGTTTACGTAGCGACTGTCCGACTCATGTCGTACCTGTATGTCATTAAGATTTCACCTATGATTTCATAATTTGCGAGCATTTGGCGATTAATAATGATGCATATTCGATGAAAGGGTACAAAAACAAGAAGAAAAACACAAAACTTATCAAAATTGACAATATTGTATGAAATAATTCAAAAATATTAACCACGTGTTTCTGACCCCAACGCCATTGTTCACTTCATTTTAAATATGAAAGTATTAAATGTTATATTGACAGGCAATTATAGTTTGAAACAAAGGTTAGCAAGATAGTCCATCGAACGCAACTAAGATTTGCAACTGAATTTAATAGATGGCGATGTTATATTTTTTTGCATTCGACGTATTATATATATGACGGCGTTTTGTAAGTGCCGTTTAAATGGTCTATACAGAATAAATGATTTTTGAATTTGACTTTGACGCTAGGCCTCAGAAGGATAAAATGATAATATAAAATATCTCATACAAAATACCCTAATTTTTTGTTTGAAAATATAAATCAATAGAAAATAGTATGCAAAATGGTGGCAGTACGGTTTCATTTTCAAATGAGTTTTTTTATAATTTACATTTCGATTGTTACATTTTTTTATCAAGCTAAACTCTTGCTTTTCGTTTTCTTTATTGTAACTGTACTATTTTCAAAATGGCTGGATTGACATTGAATCGAATATTGTTCTGTTTCTGTCACCTCACTGAATTTTTTTTAATAGTATTAATGTAGAGCCAATAACTTTCCATTTTTTCCTTCCCTTAGTTATATTTTACAGTAATTCGCTGGCAGGCGACTTAATTAGTGTAGACAGTGCGACTGACTAATTGGAACGGCGTCGGGCAACGGCTCTGATTCGATTTGCGAGTACCGTGAGGTAACTGTCACACTGCCAACGAGCTTAAGCATTTCTAGTGTTTTTGAATCAGGTTTTTCTTTAATTACTATTTATACACTTATAGAAAACTAGATAATATCTTTAATTTAATTATATACTAAACGAAAAACTTAGAGAATTTTATTGATCGATTGATTAACATATTCAAATTGCCGACGGCTTCACATGCTTGTAATATAGCCTATCCACAGAAAGCTGTTCCAAGAAAAAAAATATTCCGACGAATTGAGAACCTCCTCCTTTTTTGAAGTCGGTTAATAACAGAAGCTTATAATATGTAATATTTTCCACATATTGCAGAAAACTCTATCACTGTACCGAATTTCCTCTAGATCTGTTCAGCTGCTTTTGTGTAAAACAGTAATACCTATTAGATGTAACTATATTCAAAATCATAATATTAATATATTTTTCAACACCCTTGCTCATAAATTGGTCTTTATCACATTGCTTTTACACTCAAAAACCATGGTATTACCACTTGTGCTTTTTTTTTCTTGATCGCACAAGTGTTTTATTTTATATTCCATAATATTAAGTTTGTACCTCGCTGAAAGATATTATTTATGCATTCTATTTGCTCTTAACTGGGTTATAGTTTTATTTTCAAATTTCGGAAGAAAGTTATGACTTAGATACGTTTTGTTTCAACACAAGACTAAAAATAACAGTACTTTTGTAAAAAAAAAGAAGTGTACCATCTTGAATATGATACATTTTCAACAACTTATTTACTTAAAATAATATTTTAACCTAAAGTAATTTATAAATACATAATAATTAGATTTTTTACATTTTGCGTTTTGGTTATTTAGCGTAATTGTTCGTGCCATGACCAACATACCAAACTTGTATCATAAATAACTATTTTTCTACATTTTTTAGTTTAAAGCTTATAAGTTTTTCGTTCATAAAATTTGTTGAACTAAATAAAAGTGCATTCATCACATTCTCGTCAACAGCAGATGCGATGCACAAGAAAATAAAAGGTTGTCATTTCCACCGATCTAAAAATATCTAAACTAAATATCGCAAACAGTCCGTCCCGAGCGTTTCATCTAAATACTGCAGTGTACTTGTGATTAAAATATTTTTTTATTCACTTGCTTATAAAACGGCTCTAATCTAACTGCACTGCACATAATGATACCTATATTCAAATTGTGGAGGGTGGTTTCTTTTTAAATTTGATTAGTACATATTTAAAAAAAAAAATGACACAAAAAGACCGTGTTCAATAGAACTTCGTATTTAAATAGAAAATTTCATCTAACTGTCACTTAAATGTAACCTGTGTTTCTCTCTGTTAAAACATTAAATTTACCATTTTGTACACGTGCTAAACAACAAAAAAGACACCTCATTCTTTTAGTCTATGGCGTGCCCACAAAAAAACGATTTAATTGTTCCTGCCAGTCCGCCAGTAACAAAAAGTTTCGTAATTCGTTTTTAATGTTGAAATTATAAATATTTATTAATTAAAATATCTACAAGTACTAGTTATTAAGATGGCGCCTCAGCGGTAATCACTAACTTTACACACTTGTACCATAATGTACTAATGTTTATAGTGAGCATTGTTCAATGGGTTCTAAATGGTTTGTGTCACGTCATCGCTGGTGATAAACAGATGCATTTATTTATTTATTTTTATTTATTTAATAAAATTAAGACATAATGAAATTAAAATTATTCACTCGAAGTAAGATAACTGCATTCATATTCAAATCACATACTTACTGTACGAGCTTCGTACATTGCTTTACTTTGTATATTTTGTTAACACAGCATTATTTATATTTCATTATTCATGCCATTTACTTTAAGTTCAGTTCGTGATCGACAACAGTCGACGAACCCCGCGTACAGCAACAGTTGTCGTGTATCATATCTTTTCTATCAATATAGTCAGTTAAAGTTACTTCTGTGCTTTACTGAAATATTTATAGAACACAAGGTGTTCGGACCGTACACTTACTCAATTTCTCTTATCGACATACAAAATCCTTCACTGGTTTATTATAATATTTGACAGTATTAATTGAATATTATTTATTGAATATTAATAGCCGCGTGGTTCCCGGCAGAGTAGAATAACCCTTCTCTTCGCATGTGGTGTCGTACAAGGCGACTAAGGGATAGGGCTGATTAACTTTAACATCAGACAGATATGCACAGTCCAGACTCAGCCTCAGATGCATGGCTTGAGTCAACAATAGTGCCCGGAATACGGCAATGGGCTCACCCCCTATTACGTGGGACCGAATACAGATTGGGGAAATGTGGGTGTTAATTCACCTCTACCTAACTCTCTGGAAAAAGACGTCATTATAATTATGTATGTATGTATCTATTAATTGAATACCCAAATGTTTCTCACAAGCGTGGATTTTTTTTGACGTGACTTATAAGTCATCTCAATATAACTTCACCTCACCTAATGGCAAGCTAAAGTCGAGGACTGTGACCATCACCAATAATGCTACAATAGCCTAAGTACTTATCTACTGTAAATCTGTGTCGGTACACACGATTGTGTTTTCCAACAAACTCATAAGTCTATCTTTCCCGAGCAAGTCATGTTCGAGAAAAAGACAGCAGAGCGGGCGCGGCGCTATGAGCGGGACAGACTCGCGGACATCACTGCCCGCGTGCGCAGGCGGCTCAAGCGTCTGAGGGCACAGAACGACCTCCGCCCCCCATCAGCGCGGGCCTGAGGGTGACGGGTGGAGCAGCGCGTCACCCTAGCAGAAGCGATGCGCGCCTCCCCATACCGAGGGCAAGTCGGGTCCCCCTTCCCGAGGAGGGCCAGTCCGAGAGGGATGGCCCTGGGTCAGCCGGAGTGTGAGGGATATGTCGTTCGACAACCTCACCTTCAGCACATCGACCCACAGACGGCGTGCGGTTTAGTCGGTTTTTATCCGAAAGAACCTCCCCTCCGGCTTCCGTTTGGGGAAGGTAGCCGTGGGAATTTTCCGCACGTAAAAAAGTCTATCTTTACATCAAAAATTCGTATCGTTGATATTTGTTGAGTTACACAGTGTTTCATTCTGTTGTAAGATAAAGTATAATAACATTGAGCAGCCGAGTGTCTGGACAGGATAACCAAGATAATTTGTTTTATCGCCGGTTTTATTTGATTAATGTTCTGATAAAAGTGTTTTGCGTATTTAAATTGCGTTTTATATTGATAAATAACTTAAACGAGTCGTCGTTAGGGAGTTCTATTGTTTCCATTCGTAGTCATCATGGAGAAGGAAATGATCATATTCTGTCCTTCGTGGAAGTCATAGTCTAGTTCACCATATCCTAATTTATAGTTCTGTATCTGTACCTACCTGAAAAGGTAGCCAGAGCTCGCTGGAGAGTTTTTGTGCTGTCAGTGGGACGACCAAAGGCTTGTCATGCTTTCTCTTCTACACTGACGGCACAGATACTCTCCGTGCTTACAGGGTCAGCAGCATGTGTGTTACTCCCTTGGTGTTGCACACGTCCATAGGCATCGGTAAGCACTTACCATCAGGTGTTCCGTGAGCTTGTCTGCCACCTCAGTGGTACAAAAAAACCTTGATATAGGATGGGCGTTACCTTAACAATACCTTTCTATTTGATTTGAAGAATTCCCTTACAATTCCTCTCAAAGGGCCAAAAACCAAACCCAAAGGAGAAAGTGGACCCTGGACTTCGCGTTGCAAGCCTCGGATGCAACCAGGACTAGTGCTAAGATAATGATGATGATGACGAAAGAGGAGGTAGGTAGGTATGACCTTTGTTAGTACTAGCGTGATACTTTAGATTTGAAGAAAAAAATTCTTGAGGATTTCCTTCATTAAAAGATATTATTCAACGTTTTATTCGATCATTATGTAAGGCCACTGACAGCCTCCGTGTCGTAGCGGTAGAGAACGCGGCCGCTGCGCAGAAGGCGCGGGTTCGATCCCCGCTCAATGTAAATATTTTTATGCATGAATATAGGTATTGTATGCATTGGTCTGGTCGTGCCTCAGAGAGCACGTTAAGCCGTCCCGGTTGCCATACTAACATCTATGGCAGTCGTTACGGGTAGTTGGAGCCCTCAAAAATCCAACAACTGGTCTAACTACAATGCTTCGATATCGCTTTTGGGTCCTGGAGGTCATATGGCAGTCGCTTCACTTTAGCCAAATCCGCAGTTAGACTGGTAAAAGCGGACCCCAGACTCAAAGTCGATAGCTTCGGATGCGACTGGGATTAACGCTAGGATGAAGATTAGGTAAGGCTACTAAAAGTATAATTTAGGTATAAGTGCTTATAGAGTGAGAGATCTGAGAGATTCAAAGGAGGGTAATTTTTTTTTTTTATATTTTTATTTAAGCAGTAATAGGTATCTTCGAAATTTTCTTTTACATAAAGAATAATTTACTCGGTATACTTCCTGATTAATGGACTGACTTTCACGATTTATGTCAGGAATGGCTTTTTTAATTGAGTATGCAATGACATCAGGATACATACAGTGACCAAAATTGGTAAAGTATTGAAAAAAAGGACAGGTCAGAAGTAGTAATCGGCTAGCTAACATGTAAGGATTAATGACAGTAGAAAACACTTGTGAAGTATGTAAAGGGAGGAGCAAGTGTCGGACTATTGTCTCTGTCTACCCCAGAGAGAAATAAGTGCACATATTGCATGTGCAACTGTCCTATTGACACATAATAAATAGGTTATACCGGCCCGGCCGTGGTCAAAGGCTGAAGGTATAATCCCAAAGAAGAGCGCATACGACAACTGCAGATGCATGCAGCAGATACAGTACACGTCTGTCGTCGTACGTAGCTGTCTGTCGACCAATTTTCTGCCTAGGCAGCTAACTAAACGCCGCCATTCAATTAACGGCCTGAATGACATTCCGCCGTCTTGTTTATCACATCATTTAACAACCTGGCTGGCTAAAGCTTAGGCCAACGGTAAGATGGGGCACTACCACGAAATAAGGTAGAAAATTACATACATATACTTACATCTGTAAATCCCCGAGGGGGTAGACAGAGGTGTATTTACAGGAAATTAGTGATAGCTGCACAATCCGACTTGGTTAGGTGAGGTTAGAAGGCTAATGCGGGCGCGGAGCGGAGCGTAGTTCCCGCATTAAGCCTTCGTGGTAATTCGTGGCCTTTTATATACATGCAGAAATAAGTCATTTTTCTTACTGTTTAATTAAATGGCTAAGCAAGTAGTTAAACGTCATTGATCCAAGCTATTTGCCTAGCCGTAAAATTAAATGGCTGAACACCATTCAGGCCGTTAATTGATTGGCGGCGTTTAGTTAACTGCCTAGGCAGTTAATTGAATGGCTGATTATGCTAATTGGCGGCGACACATACATAACTTTGTTAAATTTCGACACGAATAAAAGTGACCATTGAAAAGCCGCAATGAATTACGCCTATCTGCTGCGTGTCTGCAGTTGTCGTATGCGGTCAGCTTCGGAATCATACCTTGACTCGTGACATGTGGTCAGGCAAATTAAATATATGTATGCACCTATACGATGATCGCGTCATTACCCCACTGCCCAGAAGGGTAATGTTTTTTTTCGCTAGTATCTTGTATGATGTTTGTAATACCACCGTACGGATTTCAATAATTCATATATTATCTCAAATGGAAGGTATTTATTGCCCAAGTGTTCTTGGGTACATGAAATATGAACAGCTAAATGTTGGCTTTTTGGGTCCAAAAAAATTCAATCAGATTTATCAAATGGGGTATCAAAATGAAGGAAATTAGAAGACAATTACAATAATCTTAATATATACGAGTATAAATCTCGTGTCACAATGTTTGTCCTCAATGGACTCCTAAACCACTTAACCGATTATAATAAAATTCGCACACCATGTGCAGTTCGATCCAACTTGAGAGATAGGATAGTTTAAATCTCAAATTATAGTCCGATTCGCGATAACTGACATCCACGCGGGCGGAGCCGCGGGCGACAGCTAGTCTTATTATATGTCATATCTTATTATATGTCATAACTAAAGCATAAATTAAAATAAATTATTAAAAATAAAAGAAAATATCGAAACAAGCTTTATAGCAGGCGGTACCCATTTGCTATAACTATCTATAATTTTTTAAAGTACCCAAGTATAAATCATGAAATCATGATATTCGACAGACCTATTGCAGTTATATATTGCTACTAAATTTTTGGCCAGGAGAAGTGTCCTTGCCAAAAATATAGTATAGTATAGTATGTGGATACAAAGAGATACCAGATACCATTCATCTAGCCGACGTTTCATTCGGCTTTATTTTTGAGCAGAAAGGGTAATCAATTCCAAGCTTATACATATACCCAATTCTGTACGATTTTGTTTCGTATAAAGATTGGATGAATTACTTGCTGATTTTGTATCTTTGCAATGGAGATGACGAAGCAAAACTAATTGTAGATCGCAGCAGCATTTATGACCAAACAACAGTAACCATCTGTTCTGTGACAATAACAAACTCATAGCTGTCAGATTTCAAGAGACAAACAATGAAATCTACGTAGATGACAGCTAACATTGGCCATTACGAGGCGCCCTCTGTAGGGATAAAAGGGCAGTCGGCATCCCCATTAGGGTTTTGGTCTTATGAAGGTAATAGGGAATTATATTTTGACTTCGTATAAAGAAACCTCTCACAAAAATATCTGCGCTGTTTGACCCTAAAATCTTGGAACTACCGAGGTCATCAATCAGTTAGTATACCCCAGTCCACTGCTGGTCCATTGGGAGAGCCCAATGTTGATGGGCTTTGGCCAGACGGGTCCATGCTGGCCAGACGGGTTGGTACTGGGTTCTATTTCGAGTTCTCCTTCTCTCGCAGTGATATCGTCTGCGTATTTTTCCGTTAGTCGCCTCATACGACACCCTTTGGATGTGATGGGGTGGAGAACCTTGTATTCTTTCTCCGTTACAACACGGATGAGACCTACTAATTTAATCAATCATTCAATTAGCCCACTGTAGTCCACTGCTGGACAAAGGCCTCTCCCAATGCGCGCCATTTCGTACGGTCCTCCGCCTTCCGCATCCAGTCCGTCCCAGCCACCTTTTTCAGGTCATCGGTCCGACTGGCCAGGGGGCGTCCATCCCTTCGTTGGCCTTCTCGCATGTATTTATAATAAATAAATATATATTAAGTACTAAAACTTAACAACATAAATACACAGTTATAGCGCAGTCTAATTAACTCTTTAATTACTGTAGTTTATAGTTTCAAGTTTCGCCAACAATGTTGTATTGCAACTATGTTTTTAGCCGTTTCAAGAAGGGTAACCTATTCCAAAGGCATTTCCCAAAGTTTACGCAAATATCACTCATTAAAATAAAACCAATTTTTAACGGATTCTATCCATTTATTTGTTAATATTTACTTTCAGCAGCCATGTTCGCGGTTTGACTAAGGATTTAAAACATAGCCTATTGTCATCCACAGGTACTACTACATGTATATGAAGGAGGATACGAAGAAGATGACGGCAACTCATTTATTTTTACTGATGTAATTAATAAATAAATTGATTAGAACAAATATTATAAAACTAGATATGATAATCATTAATATTTATAGCTTATTAGCAAAATAGCAAATTTTAGAGGAGTGTCAGATTTATAGGTAAAATACACAGCAATAAATACCACAGCGCTCCACCAAAACGCTATTATGCCGAGGAGAAGCATTGTCGAGCAGTGTGAGGAAGAGGCATTTCTTGAGCAGTTACTGTGTCACTAGAATATATTTTATACTTATGCTCCATAAAAAAAATATCGTGGGCCATATAATATTAATGTCGAAAGACCGTCGGCGAGCCGGATTAAATGCTTTCAGTAGCTGGAGCTGGCTCGCAGGTCGTACTTTGCCCATCACTTGCTTAAACTGTGGAATGAACTCCTAACCGTAGTTTTTCCAAGCGACTTCAATACCAGGTGTAGTGGGAACGCTTCCGAAGCCGAAGGCACCTCGTAGTATGCCAATATGTATTTTTATGCCTATATGTAATGTTCCAGGTGCCTTTGGCTTCGGGAGCGTTTCCCTTACACCCGGTATAGGGTTCTTCAAGAAGGGCATTAACAGGTACTTACTTACTTACTTCCAGCTGGGGACGCCGCAGTTCGGACGGGTGATCTACCCTTTTGTGGGGGGCCATTTTACCCAATTCCCTTATTCCTCCTATTTGGAGGCTAAAGAGTGTCCGGCAATCGCGGCGTTCCGTCGAACCTACCTTCTTCTTCTTCTTTCGCGGGCTCTTTTTCCGCATGTGGTCCCTTTTAGTTGGGCCTTTTTGCGTGATTTGTGGTTTTTAGTTTCCACTGCCCTACTCCAACCATCCAAGCTCCTTCCAAAAAGCGGCCAGGCTGCCGGGTCTGCTGCAGGCCTCTCGAAGTGTGCTTGGTGTTCCCAGGTGTTGCGCCCGTTGTTCCGCGACCTCGCTGCAGTTCATGACTACGTGGGCCGGTGTTTCGTCAGTCCTCATGCACGCTCGGCATAATGGACTGTCCGTTAGACCTAAAACATACAGATGTTTGTTAAGATTATTGTGCCCTGTTATGGTCCCTACTACAAACCGTAGGTCCGCCCTATTTAGGCGCAGCAGTTTTTTAGAGAGCCGTCTGTCTAGAGATGGCATTGCCTCTCTCGATTGACGACATTCCTTCGTCTTCGCCCACACTTCAGCGTGTAGTTTCCTTGTTCTATGTCTCAACCAGAATCTTTGCTGGTATGCCGATATTGGTATTACGGGTTCCACCCTGTAGGTCTCTATTTCGGCTCCCCTTCTGGCCAGTTCATCGGCCGCGTCGTTGCCTAGGGAACCACTATGTCCTTTGATCCATTGGAGTGTAATCTCATTTGTCTCGCATATTCCCTCCAATTTCTTGTGGCACTCCAGGACTAGTCCTGATTTTATTGTGTTGCTGCGTAGAGCGTGTAGTACTGCAGTGCTGTCCGTTAGGATTCGAATGCCTTGATTCTCTATCTTTCTTGCAGCCACCGCGTCTGCGGCCTGGATTATACCAACACATTCCGCTTGGAAAATTGTGTTGTGCATGCCCAGCGCTGTTGATATGTTAATATTTAAGTCAGCGGAGTAGGTGCCGGCACCTGTCCCTGTTTTCATTTTAGATCCATCCGTGTATATCCTCACCTCCTTTGTGCCGGATGAATCTGTTCTCTTTTCCTTAAGCTCTATTCTGTACCGTTTATCAAAGACGTATTGTTTTGGTATAGTGTCGCAGGGGGCCATTATCAGTGGTTGGTCGTTTTTGGCCTCTTCCACCGCGTTGGTGTGTGGCACCCTCGTGTCGTGTGTCCATAGGGAGAGTTTATTCAATCTAATGGCTGTAATGGCTGCCTCTTGTTGAATAAATAGATGGAGTGGTGGGAGGTCCAGCATCGTTTCAAGGGCGGCTGTAGGCGTTGTGGACATGCAGCCTGTGGTGGCTAAGCATGCCATTCTTTGTAGGCATTATAATTGGTTTTGTGCGGTAATCAACTTTGTTCTTTGCCACCATGCTATGCAACCATATGATATTGTTGGTCTGATTACCGTTTTATAAAGCCAGAGCATAATTCTAGGTTGTATGCCCCATCTTTTCCCCAGCATGCGTTTGCATTGCCACAGGGTAATGCAGGCTTTGTTTGTCTTTTGTTCCATGTGACTGTTCCAGTTTAGTTTGCTGTCTAGTATCAGTCCTAGATACTTGACCTCCGTTGCGAACTGTAGTGTTGTGCCAAATAATTTTGGTGGTCTCAGGTTTGTTAGTTTCCTTTTGTTCGTGAACAGTACCATTTCAGTTTTCTTAGGGTTCACAGACAGCTGGTGTTCTGTGCACCACGCTTCCACTATGGTTAGGGCGTTTTGCATTAGAAGGCATAGGGTGTTCTCAAACTTCCCACTAACCAGAATGGTTAGGTCGTCCGCATACCCTATCGTTGGGTAGAATCTGTCGTTCAGCCGTCTTATCAGGTCGTCCACTACCACGTTCCAGAGGAGAGGTGACAGCACCCCTCCTTGTGGACAGCCTTTGGCTACTCTAGCACGTGTCGTAGTGTTCACTGTGAATCGTATGGCCCTTTGTTTGAGCATGTTGTGTATCCATTCGCATAGCGTTGGTTCCACCCCATATTTGGTCAAAGCATTGCTTATGCTCCTGAAGCCCGTCTTGTCGAAAGCGCCTTCTATGTCAATGAACACCCCTAGGGTCTGTTCCTTCGTGGACAAGGATCTTTCGATCGTGGTGACTACGCTGTGTAGTGCGGAATCTGTAGACTTACCCGTACTAAAGGCATGTTGATTCCGGTGTAGTGGTTTGCTTCGCAGGTGGGAGTCTCTTATATGTCTATCACACATCCTCTCCAGCGTTTTCTGCATGAAGGATGTCAGACTAATGGGTCTGTACGCTTTTGGATCTGTGTAGTCTGCTCTCCCCGGTTTCGGCAGGAAGATCACTTTTACCTCTCTCCATTGTTTGGGCATGTATCTGTGTGCTATGCATGCAGTGAATACTTCTGTTAATTGGGAGTTTATTTGCTTCCCTCCCCATTGTAGCTGTGCGGGGAATATTCCATCAAGGCCAGCTGCTTTATAAGGTAAAAAACTGGCTATGGCCCATCTAGTCTTATCATTTGATATGATTTTGTGGGCTGTGTTCCAGTCTTGTTCTGTTGTGGTCTCGCCTGTGTTGTCTTCCCAGGCGGTGTCATCTGTCAGGGTGCACCCTGGAAAGTGGGCTTCCAGTAGGACTTCACAGGTTTCTTTATCTGTGTTGGTATAGGTGTTGTCACTCCTCTTCAGTGATCCTATTGTTCTAGTCACGCTGTTCGTGATAATTTTCCGCACTCTGTTTGCTGCACTACAGGTTTCTATGTTGGAGCAGAATCTTTGCCAGGACTCGCTCTTGCGGAATCTTATTCGTTTTTTGTATACTTTCTGGGCTTGCTTGTATTCCACCCAGTCAAGTTCGCACCTAGTGTTCATGGCCCTGTTGAAGAGTTTCCTCATCCTATGTTTCAGCCTGTCTAGCTCCGGGCCCCACCAGGACCCCTTGCGGTCACGGTTCGGGTGAGGCGTGATAGGCTCGCATGCCTTCTCGTAGCTTGTGATTATACTTTTTGTTAATAGGTCAACGTTGTCGTCAATGTTTGCCCTGTGTTGACGCATATCTTTAATAGTTATATTAGACAGAAGTACTCCCAGCTCGGTCGTGTATCTCTCTATGTTGGTTTTCCTTGGGTTTCTATACGGAATGATCTGTTTCGCAGTTGCTGTTATGTTGTAGCATATTCGCCGATGGTCAGCGAAGGATGGTTCATCGGAGACTCGCCAGTCGGTGATCGTCTCCATTGCCCCCGTCGTTGCTAGCGTTATGTCTATTAAGGTTTGGTAACATGAGGTCACAAAGGTTGGCTTCGTTCCCCTGTTTAGAATATTTAGATTAGTGGTAAAAAGATATGATACAAGGTCCTTACCTCTATTGTTACATGATTCGCTGCCCCACAGGGTGTGGTGCGCGTTTGCATCTGCTGACACGATGAGTTCTAAACCAGCTGTCTCGCAGTGTTATACCAGGTCGGCCAGCTCCTTTGGAGGGATGGGTTCCTCGCCTGGGAAATACGCCGATGCTAGTACTGTGGTTATGGTCGTCTCAGAGTCCCTGGTGGTTTGTGGATCCAGTCTTATAGCTGTCAAGTCTCTTGTGCTAAACTGATCAAGTAAGGTAGCATTTAAATTACATGGTAAGTATATGCATGTTCGAGGGTTACGGACAGTGTTATTGAAAAATATATTAACTCCGATGTTGTTGAGACCACATATAGTGTGTCGCCTAATCCACGGCTCCTGGATTATGGTCTCCTGGTTAACCTCCAGCACTCTTCGAAGGGTAGCCGTTGCGATTTGTTTGTGCTGGAGGTTAGTTTGTATGGCTCTATAGGCTATCGGACTTTGGTGAGAGAAGATGCTCGATACTGCTCACCAAGTCCTCGTCCGAGCTAGCTACCTCAGGGGCAGGGTCCCTCATGTGATAGCCCTGGTCCATGTTGGAGCTCGGTGTTGTTTTCGAGGCAGTTATGTTGGGGTCTGCCTCGGTTTCACCCGTGTCCATACCACCTCCTGGAGTGGCTTCTTGGTCATTGCCAGACCCGACCTGGCTTTGCTCCTCCGTTGGCGGCCGTGGGTTTTCTTTCTCGAGGCAATCCCGTAGTGTAGTGCCCGACCTTTCTCCTTGAGCTGGTCAAGTTGCGGCTTTGGGACCCCTAGCGTTAGGAATGTGCCCCTAGCCTGACGATCCAGATCATATAAGATTCAGTCCTCAGTGCTAAGGCCACGATTCTGCGCCATGAGTCTAGCCTGGACCAGTCGGACATCGGTCGGGAACTCGTTTTCGAGAAGAATCCCGCATTTGGTCCTGGTTACCAGGTCACATGCCCTCACTGCTTCCAGTGTGGTGCCTGGTAAAGGGGATTCTAGTAATCCCGCTGCTTCCCTTAGCCACGCCACGGATTCTTTGTCCTCGCACCAGAGTTTGAGGACTCCGTCCCCGTAGAGTGGCCTGCCTTTAAAGGCAGGGAGGAAGGGGATTACTGTCTTCTGGTCGAGAGCCTGTACCAGTATGTTGTCCATACGGTCCAGGATTTGCCTCTCGACCACCCTAGCCTGGTCCGGGGTTAAAGACCCCGCAGGTGTCAGTCGGATCGCCATACGCAGCTCCGCTTTGGTTGCATCTGCGTACGACGTTCCTGGTCCGCTGACTTGTGAGGGTACAACCTTGACGCGCTTGGTGCCACCTCTCGGGGATACGGTGTCGTCTAGACGATTCCGTTTCGTCCTTCTGGACCTCCCCTGCGGCCTTTTGGAATGGCCCTCTTGTTAGGTAGGGCTGGTGTTCGGGAAGCGATCGGAAGTGGGGTTAGAATCAAGAGAGTTTGTTGAGAAATACAAATTTGTTTATTGTTGGATCTTCACTAGAAATTACACTGTTTACTTGTTAAGTTTATAAATTAAATGTTAAATGCAATTAAATGTAAATTATGAGATGTTAATGTTAGGATGTCACTGTTCAAATGTTATTGATGGGAATGTTAGAGGAATGCACCCGGTCGCGACGGTAACCGAAAGTACACTACTTAATTTTACTAAAATGTATAATTAAGTCGCGTCGCCAGCGGGCTCACATCACGTGTTCGGTGTCAGCATTAAACCGAACATCTTGCACAGGGCTAAGATGAACGATAGGGGAATATGACTCATCAACAATTTTTGTTAATAACTACGAAAATGAAAAGTGGATACAAGATGATATACAATTTTTTTACTAATCTAAATGTTAGTTGGTAATCCCCTTAAACCTAATGCTTAATTCTAGGCACTCAAGTGTTTACATGCACCAGTTTTTTATTACACTCATCACTTGTTCACACCGAATCACTAAACGCTATTTTCTTTAAAATTGGTGATGTTCCTTTATCTTTATACTTAAATTCGTTTTTCACACTTTCACTAGTATGCACTCGCGCACTACTGGATGGTTCTTTGTTCAAACTGCAGGTAGTTGGTTGAGGCCGCGTGACCTCCATTTCCGTCATTTCCAAAACTACGGGATTAGCCAGCGTCGGCGCTGATGCTACTGCAGCGTGCCACCGCCAGCGCACACGGCGACACAAGCACACTGCCGCCACGATGATTGCTACACCCCATGACGCGTAAATCAAAACATAATGATGAACGTCATGGATTGATATGTCTTCTGGGAGCATAGGCTGATTTTTCAAGTTGTTAATCTGGTCTTCCACGTCTTTGAACAATAGTTCATTTTCCGTTTGATTGATGTTTCCTTCTACTAATTTTGGTATGGTTAAATTTATGATATTGTTTATTGGAGCTATTCGAAATGTTTCTATGTTCGCTGATATTTTCATTTTGCTTTCTCGCAATTTGTGGCCGTAAATTGTAAGATTTTCTGTCTTTATCATACAATCGTTAGGGAGATGGATAATGTTGGCTCCTGTCAGTATCTCCGCTGTTATTTGGTTTTGACAAATTGTTCTTATCGGACATTGACCACAGCAAAGGTGCAGGTATTGGTTTATCGTATTTAAGGCAATCCATTGATCTTGACAAGTTGACATGATTGTTTTGCACTGGTTGTTGTTGTCTTTGACACAAAGATCCATATCTGATTTTAGTTTGAAGATTGGAGTTTTCAGTTGACATAAATAAGTTGTTATATCCCGTACTAAGCAATGATCCCAGTCGCCTGGAGCTATGGGGATGTAAGAATCCTTTTCCAGATTAATGGCTATGTGGCTTTCTATCGGTAAAATAGTCACCATTTTTGTTCCCATGTGTCGGGGTATCGGTATAGCATTATATAGTTCATAAGAATCTTTATCAATTAACGGAACTCCGATTTCAAAAATCAAATATTGTGTTGATGCTTTTGCTTTGACCTTTAACAAATGGTAAATATTCTGCATGTTGGTCTGTAAATTCTCAATCGGAAGAGTGAGATCTTTGTCTAATTGTCCTGAAATGATGCCCAATTCTTTCTGAAGCTGTTGCGGATCGATTAAATGTACGTTCAGGTTTCCATTGTATATGTTGGTTAAAGTATCCAACAAACTGTTTTGGATGTCTTTTAAGTGAGTCAGTAAATTGTTAGCGGCTATGGCGCAAAGAGAAAATTGTACAAGAAATTCAGTCTCGTTTATCTTTTCTACTAAACTTTTAGTAACATTGTCTAGGGAAATCAAATATTTGTTAATGATTTTGTGTTGAACTTGTATAGTTGCTTCTGTTCTTTTTAATAAATTAAATTCCGCTTCCATGACTGATGTCTGGTTTTTCCATAATAACGCTAAATGTTTTTGATTGTTCCGTACGAGCGTAATGTCTTTAGTATACTGCTCTGCGAAACGGTCATCGAGTACTCCGAATAGGGAGTTTGCCAGATACCCGACACCGTTGATAAGACCGCGCCGACGACGTCGCGTGCGCTCGTTCGTATACTGTTGTTGTAATAAGACTCTGTTATTATGTTCCAGTTCACTTAGTGAATGACTTAATTGTATCTTTATTATGTCACAGTGTGTCTGCCGTTTTAGGTAGTCACAAACCCTTTCTAGGTGATGATAATATTTTTGTAAAGCGGTGTTCCCTTCCCAGTAAGGTTGCAGATCGTAGTAAGCAATTATTTTCCACTCATCCCTTACAAGCTGTATGTTTGATAATTTATCGAAATAAATGCCTTGTTGCTTATTCAGTGTATTTATGTTGATGCACATAGCGGTCGTTACCATTGATATAATATATAGGAAGGTCAATGCCGTTGTAATGAAACTCGATCGTTTGTTTAGGTGTAACTGACCATTCCTACTAGGTGTACTTGACACTCCTTTGTCGGGTTGTGATTTATGTTTGGTTTCTTGTTCTAATGGCAATCTAGATAATTTTGTCACCGGTCTTTTTATCAGATTATTTTTTGTTTTTAACGTTACAACTCTTACGTAATCATCACTACCAGGGTGGACATCGACCACTCTGCCCAGGGCCCATTTTCCTGATGGAATGTTATCGTCATGGATGACTACCATATCACCGATTTTCATATTTTGTTGAGGATTCCGCCACTTTCCTCTTGATGTTAGTTGGCTTAAATATTCAGACTTCCATCTCTTCCAAATGTCTCTGAATATATTCTGAGTCAAATGCCAACGTGTTCTAGCATCTTCACCTGTTTCTATCATCGTAACTCCTGATCTTCCGGTCAAGAAGTGAGCAGGCGATAGATAGTCAAGATCCTCTGTATTTTCTGTTAGGGCACACAGTGGTCGGGAGGTTAGGCAAGCTTCTATTTGTGCTAATAATGTAGAATACTCCTCAAAAGTTAATTTTTGTTGACCCACCACGCGTTTGAGGTGATGTTTCAAGCTTCTAACTGCACGTTCCCATAAACCTCCGGCGCTGGGCCACGCCGATGCGTTAAAGTGCCATTCAATTTCCATTTCAGTCACTTCTGTAAGAAAACTGTCATTAAAAATATGTTTTAGTTGTTCCCACTCTTCTTGTAGGATTTTGTTCGCCCTGACAAAGTTCGTGCCATTATCACTGTAGATATGACGGGGGGCTCCTCTTCTGGCCGCCATTCTTCGTAAAGCAGCCAAGAACGCGGAACTGGTTAGTTCTGATACTATCTCTAAATGTACGGCTTTGGTCACCATACATACGAAAATAGCGATGTAACCTTTCAATGTAAGTCCACTTCGTCCTTTGTTTCTTTTCACCTCGACAAATCCCGTGTAGTCTACCCCTGTATGATAGAATGGACTGGCTGGGTTTATACGAGGTGCCGGTAGATCTCCCATGAGTTGTTGTTGTTTTTGTCCTTCATTTTTTCGACAAGTAATGCATTTGCGAAGCTCTTTCTTGACGGTATTGTTGCCACTGGTAATCCAATACTCCCGTCTCAAAGTAGCTAGTGTAAGGCGGGGACCACCGTGGAATGTTAATTTATGAGCTAAGTTTATGACTAAGGTAGCGAGCCGTGAGTTGCTCGGTATGATTTTGGGATGTTTCATCTCCATGTTTATCATTGCATTCCGAAGTCGACCTCCTACCCGTAGAATGTTGTCTTTGTCAATAAATGGATTCAACGGTAAAAGTTTACTTTTTGAATCCACCTTTCCATGTTTAGTTAAGTGGTCTATTTCTGTTCCATACTCGCTTAATTGAACGTGACGCATAATTTTCAACTTCGCCATACGTAATTCTTGTAACGTGAGATATCCAGGTCGTTGCTGTTTACTATTGAAGGTTCTGAGTCGTAATATGTAGGCCAAGACGCGTATGATTTTATTTAATGAACTGTGTTTTGTTAACAGCTGATCAATGATACTTTCTTCTCTGTTATTTAAGACCACATTAGTTTGTTTTGCAGACTTCTCTTCCTGCTCTGTTGTGAATGTTTGTTTCTCCCATAACTTTGTATCAAATGTTGTGAGCCAGCCGGGCCCATTTTTCCATAAAGATTGATTTTTCAGTAATTGACTTGGATATAGGCCTCGACTCGCGGCGTCAGCGGGATTTTCGCTAGTGTTGACGTATCGCCACTGTTCTGAGGGGATCGTCTCTGTTATTTGGCGTACTCTGTTGGCTACAAAGGGTCGCCATTTGTTTGGGTCTCCATTCAACCATCCTAAAATGACTTTGGAATCTGTCCACCCATGTATTTCCAGGTTGTGTTCGCACCATGACTGTTTTATTTGCTTAATGAGCTTAGATAATAAGTAAGCTCCGCTTAATTCTAAGCGCGGTAAAGTTAGCTGTTTGTTAAGTGGTACAAGTTTCGTCTTTGCCGCGACTATAATAGGTCTTTTTTATTTTTTGATTCGGGCGTAAACAACACATGCGTACGCTTCAATCGAGGCATCACAGAACCCATGTAATTCAATGATGTCTTTTTGGCCACTCGATACCCACCTTGGAGTCTCATAGTTGTTTATGTATTTTAAATCTGCTTGTAATTTAGACCATTCGTTGTATATCTCAGTCGACACTTCCTGGTCCCACTGAGTATTCTTTTTCCAAACCTTTTGGAACAATAATTTCATTTTTACGACTACCGGAGCTAGCCATCCCAAGGGGTCGAATATTTTTGAAATTTCAGATAGCAGACTTCTTTTTGTTAATTTGGCAGGATTGGATACTTGACACGTGAAGGTGAACGTATCATTCGTTGGATTCCAGCCCAATCCCAGGATTTTTGAGGTGTTTTCTGTTTTGAAATGAAATGTTGTTTCTCGATTGTCGTGAACCTCGGGTATATTTTGCAATACCTTTTGATGATTAGAGGACCATTTACGTAAGTTAAATCCTCCCGATCTCAACAGTCGGGTGAGGTCTTCAATTAACTTCTGGCCCTGTTCTATGTTGTGTGCACCGTGAACTAAGTCATCCATGTAAAAAGCCTCCTGTAAGACCTTGGAAGCCTCCGGGAACGAATCGCGTTCATCCCTTGCTAGCCGCTTAAGGGTCATCATCGCTATAAACGGCGCCGCCTTGGTTTCGTAAGTTACCGTCGATAGTTGGAATGACTGTAGAGGTTGCTTAGGAGAACCTCTCCAAATTATCTTCTGTAAAGGGATGTCTAATTTGTTTACCAGTATCTGTCGATACATCTTCTCGATATCAGCTGTAAATGCATATTGGTATAGTCTCCACTTCAATAACAAGCTCTGTAGATTTTGTTGTAAATTGGGCCCCTTATACATTAGATCGTTGAGCGAGCAACCGGTAGATGTTTTAGCCGATGCATTAAATACCACTCTGTACTTGGTAGTCGTTGATTCGGCACCCTCTACGCCGTGGTGAGGTAGGTAACATTCGGGCGTCTCACTACTAGTACTATGTTCCATATGACCGAGTTCAATATACTCTGACATAAAGTCTTTATAAGCCTTAGCAAAATGTTGTTGTTTTACTAATTTTTTCTCTAGATTTTTGAACTGAGCGACGGCAATCTGTTTAGAGGAACCAAGTTTGGATACCACGTCACTCTTCATCGGTAACCTTACGACATATCGGCCTTCCTTGTTTCTTGTTGTGGTTTGTTCGTAATGTTCTACGCACTGGATCTCTTCTAATGACATCTGATTCTCTTCTGAGATCTCCTCGACTTCCCAAAACTGTTTTATGTCTTCAATATTCGTTACTATGACGTTACAATGAAGTGTTTGTGCATTGCCGCATAAAATCCAGCCTAGTTCTGTTTGTTGCGCGACAGGTTGTGTTCCTTCATCTCCCTTTATAATGCCGCTCAATATAATGTTTGAATAAACATCGGCCCCGAGCAATAAATCAATTGGTCGGCTTATATTAAACTCAGGATCGGCTAAGTCGATGTTTTTAATTGTAGACCAATTCGGGATGTTGAATGTTTTGTTTGGTAAGCGTTTGACCAGGCTCGCCATAATGACTACTTCCGCATGGCAAGTATAATCATTATATAGTGATGCACATTTTATTTTTATTTTTCCTTTGCAGTTATTTTCCCGTTGCCCGACGCCGAAAATAACTCCTTTGTAATGTTCTCTTTTAATACCTAACATCTTAGCTGCCTGTTCTGTTATTAGGGATATCTGGGACCCTTGGTCAACTAATGCTCTCATATTGCGGTATGTCCCGTCAGCTCCTTGGACCTTTAGTTGTGCTGTTGCTAATAATATTTCCGGACAGTTGTCTTGAGAAATACGTGCGGTACCAATCACGTTTGTCTCGGATGTGGCCACAGTTGGACATGACGTTGATGCTGATGCTGAATTAACAAATGCGTCATGCAATATTGTACTATGATGACCCTTGCAATTTCGACATTTATGATTGGAAGTGCAAGGTTTGCCATTATGCGAAAATAGGCAATTAATGCAAAGTCCAAGTTTTTCACCGTTTCTAATTTTTTGTCATTTTGCAATTGTAAAAATGTTTTGCAATTGTACAGACCATGCTGATGTTTGCAAAGTGGACATTTAAAGCCAGATCCGGTCACGTTGTAAGATTTCGCAATTTGACCATTATTTGCATTTTTGGACATACTGTTTGACGCGGGTTTGCCAGACGAATTAAACTTTTTGAAACTTCCAAAATTTTGGGGATGTTTTTGTGACTCCTTTTCCTGACTTCGGCGGGATGATGTTTCTAAGGTCGTAAACTTGCTTTCTAAGAAGTCCAACAGTTCTTGTAATACTGGTAATTCGCGTGGCTCTTTCACCGTTTCCAGGTAATCATCTTGTGTTTCTAGATCCATTTTTTGGATAAGTAGATGTTCTAAGATCGGGCCCCATGATTTCGTGTCCGCTCCTAAATTATTTAGAGCGTTTATTGTCTGCAATGTTATGTCGTGCATTCTTTTTATATGAGTTATTGAGTTATGATGTATGTTTGGTAAGTTTAATAATATATCCATATGAGACCTGAAAATTCGTTTTTTGTTGTTATAGCGTTTGTTTAGAATTTCCCAACATGATTTATAGTTATCGGAGCTTATGTATAGATATTGAATTAATTTATCGGCTTCTCCACTGACTTTCGTTTTCAATATTTGCATTTTTTGTGAATCCGGCATCATAGTGTTGTTGTGAACGGCGTCAATAAATAAATCTTTAAATGACATCCACTGTGTACAGTTGCCGCTAAATATAGGAATGTCTAATTTTGGTGTAGATTTTTCCTTATAAGATACTGACCACATTTTTTTGTTAATTTCCCTTTTCAGGGTATTAAATTGTTTTTCATGTTTGGCGAAATTGGACTCATATACCCAATTATCTCCGTTCAGTTCACTATCGATCTGCAAGTGCAATTTATCTATGGTAGACCAACGATTTTCTAGTGTTTTCAAAGCATCCTCAAACTCCCATTTCACTGTTAAGCTGTCTAGCTCCATGTTAAATACTGTTCTCGTGAAAGCTCTAAAATTGGCTTCTTGTTGTCGTAGCATGTCATCCATTCTGCTGTAGCTACCCTGTTGTTTTGGTATTGTTGGTGCTGTACGGCGTGCAGGTTCCTCGTTGTCTCCCTCAGGAATTTTCTGCCTATGGTCAGTTTCACCCGACCTTTCTCCTGTTGCCAACACGCCACTGGACGGTTTTGCTAATTGTTCCAGGTTCCCCTTATGGATCGAAGACACATATAGTTGGTATGTTTCTTTGGCTTTTTCAAAGCATCGCTCCGTGAAGTAAGGATCCGCCGGGTCTACCTCCTGCGAAAGATGATCCTGAAGCTGTTGTATCGACGTCCATAACTCGTCTAACTTGTTCCACTGCCCTTTGTAATAGTCAGGTTTGCTCTTCCTCTCCTTACTATCCTTTCTGAAATTCGTCCACTGCTTCTCCAGTTCTACTAAAAGTCGACGTTGTTCTTCAATCAAAGACATTTCGAAATAGGGTTAGAAATGGATAGATCTTACTTGAATGTCTCCTGGCGTAATGTTGCTGGTTGCCTTACGGGTGTTGTGTAACTGCTGTTACTCCTGATCCCGTGGACACCTCCCACCTTTCCCTGATGTTGTGCTAGTTCACACTTCACACGTTTTACACTCGATCCGAACACGAAACGCGCGAAGTCCTTAAGGATCGAAGGACCAATGTTCGGGAAGCGATCGGAAGTGGGGTTAGAATCAAGAGAGTTTGTTGAGAAATACAAATTTGTTTATTGTTGGATCTTCACTAGAAATTACACTGTTTACTTGTTAAGTTTATAAATTAAATGTTAAATGCAATTAAATGTAAATTATGAGATGTTAATGTTAGGATGTCACTGTTCAAATGTTATTGATGGGAATGTTAGAGGAATGCACCCGGTCGCGACGGTAACCGAAAGTACACTACTTAATTTTACTAAAATGTATAATTAAGTCGCGTCGCCAGCGGGCTCACATCACGTGTTCGGTGTCAGCATTAAACCGAACAGCTGGGCTTGCGGGACCCCCACCCCTGCCGTCCCCGCCCCCAGGCGCCTCATGTGTCCTGGGGGCGGTGGCGCCAGCGGCATGTACCGCACGCTCTGCCCTGGTTATTTTGCCTTCCCTCTTGGCTGCCTCCGCCGGTTGACGTCTTTCCTCAGCTTTCGCCTTGGATGTCAGTCCGCCGGGTTCGGTTTGCCTCGAGGTACCAGCTTTGGGCTCAGCTTCCGTCATGGCGGCGACTACTCCCCCCTCCTTGGCTACGCTTTCCACACTCACGGATGTTGGTCCCACCCCCGTGTTGGGAGCCAGAACCTCACCGCTTGTCGCGTCCAGTTTCGCCTTGGGTGGGGGGGCAGCGTCGTCACTCCTTGCGCTGGCCCTTTTTTGGTTTTGGCGAAATTTTCGAGCCTGCCTCTTCCGCTCGATCTTCGCCCTCTTACGCTCTTCAGGAGTGAGGCTGCTCGCTTCCTGTAGAGCGCTGTTTATTTTGATGTTTCTTGCGAGTCACCAGCTGCCAGGAGGTTGTTAACAACCTTCCGGGTGCCGGTGTCGCGGGTGTCAGGCCACTAGGTACTAGTTGATCCTGACCCGTGTGCTGTCTGTGTGTTTGTGTGTGTGATGTGTAGTGAATGTGGGCTTGATGTGTGTTGTGTTTGTGGTGTGTCGGTCTTGTCCCTATGTTCCATGATTTTTTTGTGGATGTGTGTACTCTACCCCAGCGGCGTCCCACCCTCCAGGGAGCCCGCAACGGTGGGGACGTCCTCGGTGATATGAAAAGAATGGCCGAGGAACGCCAGGGCCTACCGCCAGGGTGTAGGGCTCCGACTGGCTCCTGTCCGGATGGACTGTCCGGGGACCTACAGGTGCCAGCTGCTACGCAAGCAGGGAGCAAGACGCGACGGTGAGGCACAAAGAGGGGCGGGTGCCATCCCCGGTTCGGGAAAACCGGGTCGCTTTCCCGTCCTCCGTGCGCCGCCCTCTGCTTACCCGTCTGCCCAGAGCCCTCGCCCGCTATCAGCCTATGACGGCCGATGCGTTTTCCGTATTACCCGAAGCTGGCTAGGCCGCGGGCACCGTTTGTGGTACAACACCGGGCCAAAGAGGGCGTGTTGCCTCCTGCGACCATCTGACCCGGGTGCATTTGGCTCAACCCCCCAGGACTCCTTAGTAATACCTACGGCGTTCGACTACGCACGGAATTTTAGAAGCCGTACCCTCGCTGCGCGGACGGCGCAGCGGGGACACGGCCTCGCGTAGGAGTCGGCTGTTGGGCTTGTCGTGTTGTGTGTGGTCCTACACTTGATTGTTGTGAACTGCTGGTCAGCTTATGTGTTTAGTAGTGCTCGGTGTGATTTTAGTGTTTATTGGTTAGTGTTTATGTTGTTGTGTAACTGCGCCCTTCAGCCGCCACACCACCAGGTTGACTCACTTCCTGGTGGTAATCCCGGACTTATGACCCAAGATGGAAAGTGGTCGAGTCCCGGACCCCCGATCTCCCGTCTGTTGGTGCAGGGCTCACCGACGTGCAGGTGGGAGTGGAGTTGGTGGGGCTAGGCTAAGTGACATTTGGTTAAATGTCATGTATTGCGCATCACCCACCCTACCTGTCTCTGTACAGAATCTTACGATCTGTTCCACCTTCAGATACTCGAGGTCTTGTTCTTCTAGGGTGTTCGCCCCCATGTTTTTCCTTCTTATCATTGAGTACATGGGGCCTTTGGCCAGCAGGTGGAGACTGGTTTCCTCCTCCTCCATGCACTCTAAGCATATGTGGTCAGTTTTCACCCCTATAAGTGTCAGGTGCCTATTTAGTCGGCAGTGTCCCGTTATCACTTCTATTAACAGGTACTTACATGGTCGGCAGCTCCTGGTGTTGCAGACCACGGTAACCACTTTTGCATCGGTTGTGTACTTGTCTGCCATCTAAGTGGTATAAAAAGCTAAAGCAAGACATACGTCCAATAACGAATCAACTCAGTTATAAGTGTGGAAATATCGATCCCAGGACATTTCCGTTGCAAATAAATAGTTTATATCGACTTTATCATGACACTGAATAACTGTCCCTGTTTCAGCAGCACTTAATGGTACAATCGATATCGCGTGCATAAGTTATATCAGAATATCTATTTTAGAAACGGGTTTCAATATCATTCCCCCAAGACGAGTAGCAATCTGTATTGTCTAATAGAAAGATGAATGTATTAGCTTTTGCCCGCGGCTCCGCCCGCGTGGATGTCGGTTATAACTATAATATCGGTTATTGTTATAAATTGTAGCCTATGTGTTATTCTGATGTATAAGCTATATTATTGTAAAGTTTCGTTAAAATCCATTCAGTAGTTTTTACGTGAAAGAGTAACAAATATCCATTCATCCATCCATTCATACTTACAAACTTTCGCGTTTATAATAGGTGGTAGGATTTAGTAGTAGTAGGTATGTAGGATGGGATGGGATGGGATGGGAGTAGGATGGGGTTTGATGTTTATGACATTCGCTGACGACCTCCAATACGCCGGTCAACGAATTGCCACTTGTCGTCTTCTTGTCAGGCGCAAGTTCATTAAACAATCCAGCTCTGGATCGTCAGTTTTTTTTAAGGCGGTGCTAAACTAAGAATTGCCTCAACTTCCACAGAATACCTACATCCCTCCGGTGGCATGCTCCGAGCCTCATGGAAGAACTGAGTCTCAGTTTTATTTAGAGTCACCTAGAGACACTAAGCCACCAGATCCGCTCCACTGTTTGGGCAACCACGGTCGTGGTGTGGTCTTCAGGGTTGCTTCGTGGTACTAGCACCGCACGTCACGCCGTCACAAGCAAATCATAGACATAACACGTAACGGCGGCTCTGTCTGAGCTTTTTGCGAAGCACCCAGTCGTATCCGCTGTGCCATTGAAGTCATCGTAAGTCCGATTCCTGATGAATACCGCATGACATTTCACGGTGTCCAGCCTCTGTACAAACATTCGTTAAGAAACTCGCAAGGCACTAGCGTACTTCTCCTAGACCTAGGACCCACTCTCGTACTTTCGTCTTGGAATGCCGTGCCGGTATTTTTGGCCTTAAGCCTTCGCACCCCCAGCTCTAGTTCCACCCAAGTGACTTCATGCATGTCATCGTTATCTACGCTGGGCGCTATGAGCATTGAGCAACCGAAGTGGAGTCATCTGCGGTGGAATGTGTACCACTACGCGCCCTGGGTACTGGGAGCCAATAACTCATCCGAGCAGCTCTGGTAGACACACCGTGAGGTTGTCATCAATTACTTAGATCTTATTGGGGCTTCCTTGCTGAGGAAGCCCCCTTGGTCTACATCATGAAGATTGTTTCAAACTATGTAAAAAGTAACTGAATACGGAACCTCTACATAGTAATCAGCTGCCCTTTGTACCATCAAGACAGTGCACTCAACCCTTTATCAAAATTTCTTCTTCAACATTAATTTTTGATTAAGCCTTTCATCACGTAGCTTATAATATAATGGCTGCAATAGACATACAGTGAGTAAAGTTCCTCATACATGTTTCTCAATCTAAACTTTCAGTAGGCCACACGAGTTCCTTATTAACAAAACCTCCGCGTTATGCATGTCTTGCGGATTTGTACCTCGTACCCCAAAATGTTGAAGACGTGACTCACAAACTAATGTCGTGTTCACTTCGGCACTTTTATTCCTCAATTCAGAGAGGTATTAAGGTTAGAAAACACACACTACTCTTACACATACTTGCTAAAAACACCAAAAATTCTCTTGGATTTCAGACTGGGTGCCAGGTATACTTGAAGAATCATCTTTTCTTCAAAAAAATTGGTTGCCTGTAAAGTCGGTATACGGGCGAAAGTTTTACGTGACAACGACTTTGAGTGGTAAAATAATTTTAATGTGAATATTCATTCGTATAGTAGGAAGAAGGATGAAATAATAGTAACAATTTAAAAATGTCTGTCTCTCTCGCTCTTAGGCGGGCTAACCATGCCCGAGTGGAAGGGACGCGTGCCTCTCACTCGCTCTCATTGTGAGCGCATAACGTGAGCGGAGCGTAACTCAGTTTCTTGAAGTGTCACCCGGCAAACCAATTTATAAGACGTTGTCACGTCAAAAGACAATGGGACAACCACCGATCTCTCTCTCTCAATTATAAATCTTATTACATTTGACCTCTTCTATTTATTAAAGTATTGATCCTACAATATTAATATTTGACATAATTTAGGAAATCTTATGTAGATAAATAATGTAGAAGTAACTTTAGTGATATTATTAATAGTTTTCAATATACAAGCAAAAGACTGAAATAAAGGAACTTCCCCACGAAACGCTGTCTCGTGTTCTATCCTCGGGGACTTTTCTATAGTATGTTCATCTGAGCACCGTAGATGAACTGTACCAAATTTCCAAACTACATGAATTAGTTGGTCTGATATTTTTAATCGTCTTGTGCTATTAACGTGCTCTCCGAGGCACAATACATTTGCACTGAGCGGTAATCGAAGCACTAGCGTTCACCACCAACTAAAAATTTCATTCATTCATATTCTCACGCCTGTAAATCCTCGTAGGGGTAGGCAGAGGGGTACTAACACCCACATTTCGTCAACTATGATTTGCCGTCAGTGAGCCTATTTTTCTCGAAAGTCCTAGTGAGAAACTGTTTTCGGATTCGCTGTATGATCACAAATACTTATTCTACACACACATACACAATTTGTGTGCCAGGTTGATAGATCACAGATACGCAAAGGTCAGGGCTTCAGTTCTCGCTCAGAACTATACAGGTTTTCTTGTAGTCAGCTAAAAATAATTGCTAAGAAACAAACTGTAAGTGAGGAAGCATCCATGCGTGAAGAACACCGGCCATTTATCACACGTGCATTCTCTTGGGTTGACAATATAATATGAAACACAACGACGTGGATAAATTGATTGCTAGCACTCACACTGACATTTCATTAACAATGGACTCTCTATTCCTCTAGCATCATGATATGTGAGAATAGTTTTTTGAAGAACAAATTTGGTAGTAGCCGAAATTACCTACCCACCCAGCTAGACGGCATTTTCGGGGGGAATCGTTAAAAGGGGGAATCGGGGCTAAAAAACCCTTCATAGTAATGCAATTTCGGTTAGATTGCGTTCAGGGGTCAGCAAGTGCATAGCCGGGCAGGGGAGATTGTGATCGCAACACTAGTGGGGCCGGTGGTGTCACGCGGTGCTGCGACGACAATCCTCTTTTGATGGGGCCGTCAAGCTGAGTGTCACCTTTATTAACATGGTACGTGTATGTATAGGTGACCCTCTTTCATGAAACTTTGATTTCGGCTCACCATCAGGCGAGGTGACGTCAAATTGACGTGTCCTATATCCACTGCTATGGCGCGGGTTCGATTTCAGCTCAGTGCAAATATTTGTACACATGAATATGTCTATTTGCATTGGTTTGGATGATACTGTGCCCCAGAGAGCACGTTAAACCGTCGGCCCCGGTTGTCATACGAACATCTATGGTAGTCGTTATATAGGGGATATGGGTGCCACACAGAAGGGCTGGTCCCTGGTCCAGTGGTCCGGTCACTAGTGTCCCCTTCTGGTAGTAGTTTTTACGTCCAGCTTAACTAAATTGCTTATGCTAGGAGCGGATTCATGTCAGTAGATATTGGCTAAGAAGGGAAGACCTAAAAGGAGGTTAAGAAGGGAGTAAATGTTGAGATGGTTGCAAGTAAAGAGGAATAAATAAATAATAAAAAAATAAAAAAATATTGGTTCTAAAGTATACATGCCAAGTACAGATAATGACGCTTAACATCTACAAATTGGCGGTTTAAAACATTTTGTTATCTATTGAAAAAGGACTTAAATGTTAAATATAAATTACACAATTTAAATGTTTAACCCTGTCTCTTAAAGTAGAAGATCCTGTATTATTAGAGACAGTAATGGAAGAAACACACATGTTCCGCCGACCCCAAAAAACTTGGGATGTGGGCAGGAGGATGATGATGACATAGTGGCTAGTACCAAAGAAACGCCCGTACTGCCCTTAGGTATCATAGAAAGAGCCTGAGGATTGGATCTGTTAACCATGCGGTAGAAAATATACAACCCATCACCAAAAAATCATCATAAAAAAAACATCCCATCATAAAAAAGTGCCCACTTAACGGCAATCGCTCCCAATTACATTGGAATGAAAATCGTAATTGACGAAATGTGGGTGTTTACATGTGCATCTGGATTGAGTGATCTTTTCTTATATTTCAACGAAACCAAAGCGTACATTTAGTCAAAAATTGTCAAAACTTATAACCGATATCCAAAAATTTGTCACTCACAAGATAATGAAGATATCGACCAATATGTCGATCACTCAATACAGACATTTTGCAAAATGGCTTCAAGCTGAATCTTAGCCAATACTTACTCCGTGGACAAAATTTTCGTATCAAAAATTTGTATCTAATTTGTCACATTGTTTTACAAAAAATTTAGAAACTAAAAGGTAAATCCAGGAATCTATGACAGTTTCATTGGATCACTCAATTCAGACAAATTTAGATTGAGTGATTCTAGAAATAGGGTATTATGTAGACATAATAAGTATTTTTTATTTTCGCCATAAATTTAAGACTCGAACACATTTTTACAAATTGCAATCACAACGCCAATATTTATAGTTAAATAGTCATGAGAAATTAAACCTTTTTGAATTTGCTGAACTGAGTGATCGTTAGAAACGCATGCAGGTAACTATCCCTTTTGTTTAAATGTACACTAACTGCGTTGAAAATTTGTACTACTTTGTGACTAAAATTTGGCATAAAATTTATTTGTTTATGTCATTTCATTTACGAGATCTTCGTTTCACAATTAATTTTCAGAGAAAAGTGCAGTAGGGTGACCATAATAATATGAGATCATAAGAAAATTAAAGACTACATAAAATGTTTGTCAATTTTTATTTAGAAAGCAAACTACGCTTTTAAATCGACAGCCTCCGTGGCGTAGCGGTAGTGAACGCGGCCGCTACGCAGGAGGCGCGGCTTCGATCCCTGCTCAGTGCAAATATTTGTATGCATGAATATGTATATTTGCATTGGTCTGGGTGTTTCTATTTATAACATGTATGTATTTACAAAAAAAAACGTATCTAAGTATGTATATACGCATTCTAGATTCCATAACACAAGCTAGCTAAGCTATGCTTACCATGGGTCTAGATAGCGTTGTGTGAAATGTTGTGGAGTTGTGGAAATCGCAAATTACGTAAGTGAGTACATGCAAAAAATAAGTGATTCATTTTTACTATCATACATTTTTTGCATATTATCATCATAGCAAACCATGCGTCCATTTATATACCCGTGTGCTCTATAATGACCCATTCCACCAGGATGCATAGAAGCGATGAATTCTATACCTCCCAGTAATCTGTAGGTCTTCTTTTTTATTAACATCATTTCGGGCACATCATGTAAATTGACTTTTTCTGTTCCATTTAACTCCATCGAAATAACATTTGAAAGTTCGTAATTATAGGCAGCAGTACCATTACAAAAAGAACAAGTTCCCTTTTCGTCGCTAAAAGAAATTGCATCTTCTAGAGCGTGAATACCAAATACGGTTATTATATTTAGATTCAATGGCAGGAATACAATAGATAGTAGATGATAAAATAGTCCATCAACAGTAAAAATTTATATCTACCCTACAACACTCTATTCTTTAATAAAAATAAAAAAATTAAATCTCGTAAATGAAATGACATAGACAAATGAATTTTATGCCAAATTTTAGTCACAAAGTAGTACAAATTTTCAACGCAGTTAGTGTACATTTAAACAAAAGGGATAGTTACCTGCATGCGTTTCTAACGATCACTCAGTTCAGCAAATTCAAAATGGTTTAATTTCTCATAACTATTTAACTATAAATATTGGCGCTGTGATTGCAATTTGTAAAAATGTTTTCGAGTCTTAAATTTATGGCAAAAATAAAAAATACTTATTATGTCTACATAATACCCTATTTCTAGAATCACTCAATCTAAATTTGTCTGAATTGAGTGATCCAATGAAACTGTCATAGATTCCTGGATTTACCTTTTAGTTCCTAGATTTTTTGTAAAACAATGTGACGAATTAGGTACAAATTTTTGATACGAAAATTTTGTCCACAGAGTAAGTATTGGCTAAGATTCAGCTTGAAGCCATTTTGCAAAATGTCTGTATTGAGTGATCGACATATTGGTCAATATCTTTATTATCTTGTGAGTGACAAATTTTTGGATATCGGTTATAAGTTTTGACAATTTTTGACTAAATGTACGCTTTGGTTTCGTTGAAATATAAGAAAAGATCACTCAATCCAGATGCACATGGTGTTTACACACTTCTGCCTACCGCTATGGGGATTTACAGGCTAGAATATGCGTGTATGAACTCTGAAACTCATATTGCTATTTTATTAAACTGTCACAAAATTTTCCAAACAATCCCCTTCCCTAAGTCTTAACTCACTCAAAAGAGGTTATCATTTCCATAGCACGCATGGATATTTATATGCAAAAACCCCTCGATTTACATGAATATCAATAGAAAAATGAATTATGCAACAATCTCATGAATTCACCAACTTTCCCGCGTATTTATCCTATCTAGTTTATGTTTTACGTTGTTCATAAAATTTGATTTGTGTTACCGTCTTTTGATTTATGGACCATACCATTTTAAGAGCCACTTATACTTTGGGTAATGCACTGCTTGGTATATGAAATCTAGTATTTTCGATCGGTGTATTCTCTACTTTTTATTATTTTACACCTGCCTGCTGGAACTCGGTAACTTTGGTAAGTCCGTTAGACTGAGGTCCACCTATTGTTTTTGTTTGAAACATCAGGTTTACTGAGAGTGACTGCAGTCTAACATCTCAACCCTGAGAGTAAATATTGCACAAGAGTATCGTACTTTGGTTTTTTTAAATTAAAATTTTATACTTCTTAGGTGGCAGAAAAGCACACGGCCCATCTGATGGAAAGTGGTTACATTCGTGCTGCCGAACCTAGTAGGTAGTTATGGGATATGATTTTACTTTAATGGTATTAGTAAAATCGACTACGCCATCAGAGTCCTTACACTGTGTCTTCGTATCTTGTTGCAAAAAATAGAACCCGTAAGAAAATTAGATATGATTGACAAAAGAATATTAAATATATAGCTCCATGAATTAACTAAGTGATAAGGAGTATCCCTCCTGACTAATATTTTATTAGTATAAAAGAGTATCATTTTCTCTAGGAAAACATTCCTAGTTTCGTCGTCTTAGGATCTTGTTGCATCTTAATGAACATTTTGAAGAAGTCTTCAGTCGTTTCTCTCCTACAGGCAACACCGTCGCATCGTCACCAGGACTCGTACTGCATTACCAAAATCAAGAGAATTTACTCTATTGTGACGCACAATTCGTTGCATCGTGGTTGATTTGGGTTGCAAGGCTGTTCGTAGGACCCGATTTCCCTAGTAGAAAAACAAAATATATTATAATAGATTAAGAAAACATATTTTACCCGACCCAGGATTTGAACGAAAAAGCTTTGTAGGTATGCAATACGGAAGGCAAAGCTGGGGACACCTTTCGGTAACCGCTTCGTGACCTTCACTCTAGGATTCGCTTGCTCCAACGGCCATCCGTTCTGAGGCAGGTTAACATTATCTGTGCGTCACCCCATACCCGGGAGCTAGATGGGGCTACGTGGTCCCCACACTCGCAGAGGGCCAGCTCGCGAGAGATATGGCTGAATACCCACTGACAGCGCGCGTTTTAGTCACTTCGAGTCAGACACAACCACCCCCACCGGCTAAAGCGGCAGGGGCACGGTAATACTCAGGGGTATTATCCGTGGGTATTTTGCGTACAATAATAAAAAAGTATACATTATCTAGGTAATAAATTGAAAAGTCTAGTATTAGGTACACAAAATTCAGACTCATGTAACCTAGATATCGAGAGAATTATTCAACAAAATATTTATTGTATTTCGCAGACACGTAATGAGGTCGCTTCAGAGAGCACTGCTGGAAGAATTCCAATTTCAAATAAAATAACATTTTTAAAATCACATTTGTAAATCAAAATTATATTTTGTTTTATTTTCACTTTACAGACCTGGAATTTGTATTTTGTGTACTTATTTGTGAAATGAAATAGCCATTAGTATTTAAGTAGGGTGGACTACCCGGGTTATTAAATAATGCATAAATGATTGTTCATCACATCACTCACACTCACTTCTATTTATCGTCTAAAGGGTAGCTAGAAGTATATTATATACCCAGATTCCATTCCATAGCAACAATATTATTTGGTTCCATTTGAAAGGATGGCAGCTTTAGATCTTTTGCTAAGCCACATCATTAAGACCTGGAACTTCTTACCAACTCACGTGTTTCCTTCTTCCTACAATCCCGGGTCCTTTAAGTGGGGCGTGAAAAAGCATCTGATGAAGCCATTAAGCTGAGTGCCACCATTGTGAACATGGTACGCGTTTGTAATGGTGCTCTTTCTGCGACTTTGCCTTTAGCTTACCATCAAGCGAGGTGAAGTCAAATGATGTGTTCTATATACATATAAACATAAAATGCTGTACAAGCATATTAGAATACGTAAATACTTTACTTTGCGCGGTTAACCATATTTCACTGTACGTAGGTCTAGGAATATTTCTTGGTGTACAAAAAAGACTTATCTATCTAAATAAAACTACGACGAATGTATGGAATTTGACGTTTTTGACATGCGATAAAGACTGACAAACACATTATAATAGTCATTCTATTCCATTAAACGTCTAGAGGGGCTGTAAAATGTATCCATCATATACGACAAATTATCATCACGTCTCAATTTACAGATAGTTTAACTAAGCCCCGGAGTATCTATTGCTATTTCAGGATAGTCATTGTTTAACTAAGCTATCTTGGTGGCTAATTAGTATTTACCTTGGTTCAATATAATTCAACAGTGTTCGTAAATGTTCATTATAATTCAACAGTGTTCGTAATTGCGTAGCTCAACAAGAGATTATGAAGACTAATAAAGTCTAGTCGCACTCACACAAAACAATAATTGGTGTTCTTTGTTTTGTTTAATATTGAATTTTGATTCTATTCAGAAAAGTAACTCATTTCATTCATTCATTCATTCATTCATTCATTCATTCACCTATATAAGTTATAATTATAAGTTAAGCCAGTACTAAACTGAGGATTCAAAATTGGATCTGGGGATGAATATTTCGAATTGAGTGGAGAAATACCACATTCATTTCGTTACATCTCGTACTTACAGTAGTTCTTTACTTGCGAGTTTGTGTACCGCAGTGTTTTGATGAAATAACTTTCTTAATTATTATGCTATCATCGGTCCTTTTTTCGAGCGGATACCAAATGGCACAGAATAGTTATCTAATTTGTAATGTGTTGATGTGTGTACTATGCCTATGGGTTTCCCTCAGAGCTTCTTGCTAGTTACGAGACGAGTATGTTAGACTCGAACCAAATAAAGCCACACGGTATTACGTGCTTTCAGACTGTGTGGCTAGGAAATTAATCACTTTTACATACATCCATATAATCACGCCTTTATCCCCGGAGGGTTAGGCAGAGGTGAATTAACACCCACATTTCACCAATCTGTATTCGGTCCCACGTAATAGGGGGTAAGCATATTGACGTATTCCGGGCACTATTGTTTACTCGAGCCATGCATCTGAGGCTGAGTCTGGGCTGTACATATCTGTCTGACGTTAAAGTTAATCAGCCCTTTCTCTTAGTCGCCTTGTACGACACCACATGGGAAGAGAAGTGGTGGCCCAAATTCTACTCTGCCGGGATCCACACTCTTACAAATTACATAAAGAAGAAAAACCACACACAAATCCATGAAAAGTCAGAATCGAATTAAAAATCTTCAACCACCATCGCTTCAGATGCGAAGATAAAACTTTTTAATTACAATTCCATCTTTATGGGTGGTTGTATGATTTAAACATTTGTTCAAACGAATCCTGAGATTCTTCCTCCTTTGGTCGAGTCAGCAAATTGCTTTTCAAATTGCTTCAAAGTATTTGCAGGTGCTTTAATTCCGTACATTTTTTCTATCAACTGACTTTTTTATTTTCATCATCTTATAGAAATTTCACAGAGTTTACAGTTTGCGCTTTGGGGCCCGGGGTCCGCTTTTTTTAATACCACTAAGGTGGCAGACAAGCACACGGTCCACCTGATGGATAGTGGTTACCTTGGCCTATGGTCGTGTGAAACATCAGGCGAGTCACACTCGTGTTGCCGACCCTGTAAATACAGAGTTTCTGTGGTGTCAGTGTAGAAGACAAAGCAGGAATAGTCTTTGGTTTTCCCACTGACAGCACAAAAACTCTCCAGTGAGCTCTGGCTATCCTATTTTTTATATGATGACCTCATCCGTAGATTAGAAGGTGCACAGTACTATCAGGTAGGGTTGGCTTCATCCCAAAGGTTTTATTTGTCATTTGTCATTAGTACCTACATTTCCAGGGTCCGATCAGGATCCTGATTCTGCTATTATTTTTTTCATGGCAAAATCACTGCGGTAAAACAGACATTGTAACCAATTGCATTTAACTTTAGACTTTACTGCTATACTGTTTAATTCTAAAATTATATGACAATCTTGTGGAGTGAGTGAAAAATGTTATAAACTCTTTATCTTTTCATTTTAAAATTTAAGAATCAGCCATAAAGTCTTAAATTTAATGATCTTTTGAGCAATGTCAGTGGCATGACAGTGGTCTTGTTATGTCATAAAAATAGCAGAATCGGGGGCATGTATACGTGTTTTAGTGTACTTTTTATTACTCATTTCATATTCATATTCTCACACCTGTAAATCCTCACTTCTTTTTCTCCCCTTGGATCCCCACCGGAGCCGGAGGGGGAGGTTTTGTCGGACTCGAACCGACTGAACCGCACGCCGTCTGTGGGTCGTTGTGCTAGGCCGAAGATGAGGTTGTCTCGCGACATATCCCTCGCACCGCGGCTGACCCAGGGCCATTCCTCTCGTTCTGGCCCTCCTCGGGAGGGGGGACCATGCGATCCCCGACTTGCCCCCTTTGGGTCGCACACCGTCCTACGATGCGCGCCGCCGCCGTCGCCTGCTTCTGCTAGGGTGACGAGCGGCTCCACCCGTTACCCTCAGGTCCGCGCTCATTTGGGGCGGAGGTCGGTCTGCGCCCTCCGACGCCCGAGCGGTCTACGAACGCAGGCAGCTATGTCAGCGAGTTTGTCCTGTGGAACACAGCACGATATCCAACCATTACTATTAAGATAAAAAAAAAATTAATTAAAATCTGGTTTTACCAGGCCAACTAAGATGCCAACTCAGCCGAATCTCAATTTATTTGGAAAAAGAGTGTATAGACATTGTTGACAAATTTGGCAGCTTGTCTTGCAGATTGTCTTAGATCTTAGACCATAAACCATTGAGTACCGAGTGAACAGTTCTGCTGATGTGAGCTTTCTCTTCCAAAAGTTTTATCATTTATTTGCACTAGCTAGGCCATGTGCTGTGTCAGATATGTCGCGAAGAAAGATATAATACCAACTCCCGTCCCGAGTCATATTTCAAAGATATATGGAAGCAATGGAAGTCTTTTATTGCTTTTTCGGTGTATTAGTTTGTATAAATATAACATTTTTAGAATGTAGTCCCTATAACCCGATTCCTGCCGGCTTACTCAGTAAAGATAAGCCGTTATGGGGGTGATAGAGATGTTTAACAACAACATAAACTCACGCCTTTATCCCCGAAGGGGTAGGCAGAGGTGCTAACACCCACATTTCGCCGGTTTATGTTTAGGTCCCAATGTAATATGTGGCGAGCCTATTGCCATAGAGATGTTTATAATCTAATAAAATAAAAAATACATCAGAAGTAATTAGAATGCCCAAAATTTAAAAACATAATTCGTAAAATTAGATTAATGAACTGAATATTTGAAAAGAATATTGATACAGTTTTATTTAGCAATCGATTTCCGTTTCTCTGATTCAATAAATTAATTTAAAACAAACCCATGACCCATTTTTTCAATACCTACTTTTGTAATCCTTATAACATTCAACAGGAAGGTATTACAGGTAGGTTGTGTCCCCTGAGTAAAATTGTCATAAACTACTATCCGTGGGAGGTCCGTCCAAATGAAAACATAATGTACCAACCCTAATACATTACGTTCAACACAACCCCTACTAGAAATCGAATCGATACGTGCGATTTCTTTGCAGAGGCTTGCGAATAGAAATGTAAACTTTTTTTACGTGCGGGAAATCCCCACGGATATCCGCAGCCGGAGGGGGAGATTATGTCAGACTCGAACCGACTAAGCAGCACGCCGTCTGTGGGTCGTTGTGCTAGGCCGAAGGTGAGGTCGTCTCGCGACATATCCCTCGCACCCCGGCTGACCCAGGAGGGACCACGTAGTGCCCGACTCGCCCCCGGTATGGGGCCCCGTCCTACGATGCACGCCGACGCCGTGGCCTGCTTCTGCTAGGATGACGAGCGGATCTACCCGTCACCCTCAGGCCCGCGCTCGTGGGGAGCGGAGGTCAGTCTGCGCCCTCCGACACCCGAGCCGCCTTCGAACGCGCTCTCTCGCTTATCGCGCCGCGCCCGCTCTGCTGTCTCCTTCATGAGCATGACTTACTTGCAGAAGGAGGCGCTGGCCGCCCACGCATTCGCGCAGCGGACCATCGCCGCGAGCAGGGTAGAGAGTGTGAGCACTCTCACCCCCAGAGCCGTCACAAGCTCTCGCTTCGGCGTCTCGAACGCCGGACACTCGGTGAGCGTATGCAGACCCGGGTCCACGCTCGCGTCGCAGTGATGGCACTCGGGCGTTGGCTCTATGCCCATCAGAAGCAGGTACCGCCCGAAATTACCGTGTCTGGTAATGACCTGCGTCTGACGGTACGAGAGGCCACCGTGTGGCCTCTCTAGCCACTCCCCCATGATGGGTTTTACCGCCGCAATCACGGTGTGCTCTGATAGAAATTTAGACTTGCGATTTTGTAGAACGGAGATTTTTTTGTGAATCCTGCTACTGTTTTGGATGTCTCTTGCTGTGTTTATTTATAACTTAGTGAATTTGGACGCATTTTAGTCCACATCAGTCGATTTATTGATGTCACAAATGAACTTGAACAAATATCCTCACTACTCGTTGAAATTTGATCACTCACCTCGATAAAAAACGTGAAAGAATATATTAACCTCAGAGACTAATTTATTGCATTTTCTACATTTTATTTTTTTATATATTTTCTTATACCACTTAGGCGGCAAACAAGCCCACGGCCTACCTGATAGATCGTGGTTACCGCGGTCTATGAACGTGTGCTATTTTATAATAATACTAGCTGTTGCCCGCGGCTCCGCCCGCGTGGATCTCGGTTATCGCTTAGTGTTGATCCGACGCTATTGAGCATTAAATTCGCCTCTCTACTCACCTTTGTCCTCAACTATGTACTCACCTCTGTTCTTAACTTTCTACTCGCCTTTATCCTTGAATTTATACTCGACACTCTACTGACTTCTCTGTTCCCGTCTCTACTCGACTTTGTACTCTTCTCTATACTCGCCTTTCCATTGGCCTCTCTACTTGCCCATCCATTCGATTCTCTTTTCGCCTCTTTACTTGACTCTCCCCACTCGCCTATCTACGCGCACCTCTACTCAACTCTCTATTCAATCTCTACTCGCCACTACATTCATCTTTCTACTCGCCTCCCTATTCGCCTCTCTACTCAACCCTTTACTGCATTCTATTTGATTCTATACTCACCTCTCCACTGGCTCTCTAGTCGCATATCTACTCGCTCCTGTAGTCGACTCTACTCGACTTTCGATCTTTACACGCCTATCCACTCGTCCTTATAATAATCTCTACTCGCCTCTCCACTCGCTTCTATATTTGGTTCGCTATTCGACTATGTCCGTTCTGAAGCTCTAATTCACCTTTGTACCAAAGTTCATGAGGACATCTTAAAATAAATTCTTACTATTTATGCCATATTCACCCCCTTTTTTGTGTCATTGAAAAATGAGAAATTTTAATCCCATAGCCCTATTCCACTTCCCCCCTCCCCCTTCTACCCCTTTTTGGGATAAAAGGTAGCCTATATCGGTTCCCAAGCTCTAAACTATCTCTGTACTAAATTTCATCAGGAAATCTTCAAAAATGACAATCTTTTATCCAAAGGCCCTCCCGTTCTTCCCCCCTTTTCGCGATAAAAGGCAGCCTATGTCCGTTCCCAAGCTCTAAACTACCTCTGTACCAAATTTCATCAGGAAATCTTCTAAAACGATAAACTATTATCCCAAGGCCCTGGTCCCGCCCTTTTCCCCCCTTTTTGTGATAAAAGGTAGCCTATGTCCGTTCCCAAGCTCTAAACTATCTCTGTACCAAATTTCATCAGGAAATCTTCAAAAATGACAATCTTTCATCCCAAGGTCCTAGTCTCCCCCCCTTCTATCCCCCCTTTTACGATAAAGGGTAGTCTATGTTCGTTCCCAAGCTCTAAACTATCTCTGTACCAAATTTCATCAGGAAATCTTCTAAAACGATGAACTTTTATCCCAAGGCCCTGGTACCCCCTTCTTCCCCCTTTTTGTGATAATAGATAGCGTATATCCGTTCCCAAGCTCTAAACTATCTCTGTACCAAATTTCATCAGGAAATCTTCTAAAACGATAAACTTTTATCCCAAGGCCCTGGTCCCCCCCCCCTTCTTCCCTCCATTTCGCGATAAAAGGTAGCCTTTGTCCGTCCCCAAGCTCTAATCTACCTCTGTACCAAATTTTATTAAGATATCTTCAAAAAAGACAAACTTTCATCCCATAGCCATATCCCCCCCTCCTTCTACCCCTTTTTGCGATAAAAGGTAACCTATGTCCGTTCCCAAGCTCTAAACTATCTCTGTACCAAATTTCATTAAGAAATCTTCAAAAAAGACAAACTTTCATACCAAGGCCCTAGTCCGCCCCCCTTCTAACCCCCTTTTTCGCGATAAAAGGTAGCCTATATTCGTTCCCAAGCTTTAAACTATCTCTATACTAAATTTCATCAGGAAATCTTCAAAAATGACAAACTTTCATCCCAAGGCTCTAGTCCCCCCCTTCTACCCCCCTTTTCGAGATCAAAGGTAGCCTATGTCCGTTCCCAAGTTCTAATCTACCTCTGCACCAAATTTCATTAAGATATCTTCAGAAATGACAAACTTTCATACAAACTTTCATCCCCTATTTACCCCCCTTAAACCCCCTTTCTCGTGATAAAAGTTAGCCTATGTCCGTTCTCAAGCTCTAATATACCACTGTACCAAATTTCATCAAGATCGGTTCAGTGGTTTAGGCGTGAAAGCGTAACATACAGACAGACAGACAGACAGACAGACAGACAGACAGACAGAGTTACTTTCGCATTTATAATATTAGTATGGATGTCCTCACTAGCTGACCCGGCGAACTTCTTACCGCCAATATTTTTCCGCCCACACGGCGTTAGATCCCATTCCCGCTGCACCCTCTACTATATTAAACATGTATTACACATATAAACCTTCCTCTAGAATCACAATATTTTAAAAAAAAAACTGCATCAAAATCCGTTCCGTAGTTTTAAAGATTTAAGCATACAAAGGGATAAGGACAGAGAAAGCGACTTTGTTTTATACTATGTAGTGATGTTGGGTTCAATTCCTACATGGTATGGTATTGATAGATATATTTATTTAGGATCAGGGTGCTATTTCATCTGATATTAGTATACTCTTACGTACATTTTGTTCAATAGTAGAATCCTCCATTTATAATGAGGAAAATGAATTGAAAAACTGACTGAAAGCAGTTCCTTTTTTCACCTCGCCTGATGGTAAACTGAAGGCAAAGTCTCAGGAAAGTAGGTCACCATTACATACACGTACCATGTTAACAATGGTCAAATCTGTTGATATATAATTCTAATCTAATTCTGTCGATTGTGTCTAATAAATAAATTAGGCAACGGTAACTGAAACAGTAGTAGGGGAGTAGCGCGAGGCCTAAAACTATAATGCGAACTATTATAAACACCAAGTGGAAACTCATAAAAAAGCCCACAGATGGCGCCACTTTATTCGCTATAACTTTGGACCATAATTTATCCGTTATCGGGTATATTCATGTTCGGATTTTACTAGCACATTTTGTTCCCTATTTAGTAGGTACGCAGTAAACACGATGTTGTTGCTTGGCTTCTGTCGACGTGGGATTCTGATGCCGTTCTTGGAACCCATGGGTAGGTTCTTGGAGATTCAATCAATCAGTTAGCCTTTTGTAGTTTACTGCTGGACATAGACGTCTGTCAAATATTAAATAGTGCGACGCCCGGCGCTTGGCCACTTCAATTTATCGCCAAATTCCCATAGGAGTGAGCGAGACGTCACTATAGAAAGAGACAGCATGCCTTGACGTCACTGTTCTAGAAGGAATCGAATGAATAGAACGAGACGTCAGGCTAGAAAGAGACACAAGACCCAATAGAACCTTCCAGAAGGTTCCTGTCTTTTTCAGAACGTTCCTGTCTTTTCCAGATCTTTCGCTACTCGGCCGCGCCCGATATAAAAGGCGAGCTAACAGCCTCCGCTCAAGTTAGTCTACGACTAGTATTCGAAGCGATCACAGCGATAAAGGTGCGAAGCGATATAGTGCGATTATACAAGTGACTGTGTATTGTGTAAGGAAGAGTTTTTAAATTTCTACGCGCTTTGCTGTTATTTACGTGCAGCTGAATAAATCTGTTTTAAACGGTTGTAATCGCATTTTCTATTTAAACCGACCCCCACGCTCGTAACAATAGTATTATTCTAGCTGAACTATAAATCACCCCTGTGGCTGCCAGCCTACTGTGAACCAATCGTAAAGCTCCGTTCCCTCGATGCGTTTACGTTACGAATTCGAATGTTTTTCGTTTTCGGGGCACTGATCCGTCATCTGGTAGAGTGTAATTGAGTATCAAACATTCAAATATATTCACAAAATTGACTTTTTTATAATCTGATTCTTTCTTGAATGATAAATGGTTAATCTATATCGTACTCCAATTTCGTGGTAGGCTCACTAGTATCGTTAAGGTGCGAGTGACTGCTCACGTAATTTGTAGTATTAATACCATTTTATATTTAAACTGAAATATTTTATTTATTCAGTTGTCAGGGTTCATTTTACGTGTGCGAAATCCCCACTGGAGCTGGAGAGGAGGATGATTAAAAGCACGCTGTCTGTGGGCCGCAGTGCAAGGCCAAAGGTGAGGTTGTTGGTGGATATTCCTCGTACCCCGGCTGATCCAGGGCCATCTCTTTTGATCTGGCTATCTACGGGTGAGGGGACCACGGAGTATCCAACTGGTCTCCAGTATAGGAGGGCGCGCAACAGGCGGCTCCACCCGCTACCCGCAGGCCCGCGTTGATGGGGGACGGAGGTCATTCATCGACCTCCAACGCTCGAGTTACACTCTCAGTGTAACACTTATGAAAATGAGAAACTATAATATTTCTAGCTGCTTTACGCTATATTTAGATCATAATACATATTACCACCAATATCCATACCTAAACGAGACTCCCTCCATCATTCTCAAGATCACAATAAAAAGGTACGAATCATATTAAAGTACGTAAGAAGGTTTATATTAAAGGGTGGACCTACACGACAATACGGGTTGAAATCACATCCTATATCACTCCGTCCCATACCTCTTCCATAATCGTGTTCGTCCCGTAAGGAACTCGAAGTTCAAAAGGCCTTCAATGGAAGACGGGAGATTTGGTTAACTGATAAGACGAGTTTGAAATTAGGATATTAAAATCACGTGTGTTGTGTGAAACTTGATTTAATGTGAGGGTTGTAATGGATTTCGGAATGGTAATTTCAACTGCTGTTAAATTTAGAGTGGTGTAAGAAGTGATGGGTCTTGCGGTTGTGAGGTGACGGTTTTGTTCACACTGGGGCGTTAGGAGCAAATTAAACGTAAATCTTATGATCACACTAGGGCATTAGGAGCAAATTAGGCATGAGTCTGGTGTTTATACTGGGGGCTAGATTGGGACACTGTGGTTCTCACACCAAATCTATGAGTGTTCGACCGCCGTCCTTTTAATGTAGTCAAATCGTGCTAAAGTCAAATTGACTTATGTGTAATAAAAGAGAATGCACCTGACTGTGACCACCAAAGTTTCGACCACCATAGTTTTTCAATCTATATTTGCAAGCGTCGGTAGCTTAGTGGTTAAGGGGTCAGCCTTGCGATCGAGAGGTTCCGGGTTCAAATCCTGGCCATTACACTACTGACGTGAACCCACTCCTAGCACAAGCGATCTAGCTTAGTTGGAGGGGTTAAAGGGAATATTAGTAATTTCGATACTTTCGGTTGCTAATATTCTTTAAAAAAAATACTTGTCTATACGTTATCGTATAACCTCAAAACAAGTTCGAAGTTTTATTTCGTTTGTCTAACTAAAAGTTCTCTGCGCCATATATTTTACACACTAGAACATTCTAGACATGTGGCTAGACCATTATCTTGCTGATTTACATAAGTGCTGTACGAGTATGGTTTGTTACGCGAAGGTACTTGAGTCTAACTGCTTTATTTTTACGAGTACTCGGCATAAGAGTGAAATATGTTATATTATACAATTCATGTACTGAAGTTGGAATTGTATTGTATCGCACATAGGCATATTCTATTTTAAGTGGTACATTTGGGTTGAGCTTTTCATTGTATGTGTTCTAATATGATTCAGTAATCTTTTTAATCCTAGCGTTAATCCCAGTGGCATCGGAAGCTATCAACTTGGAGTCTGGGGTCCGCTTTTACTAGTCCAACTGCGGATTTGACTGAACTTCGACATTTCCGTGAAGCGACTGCCATCTGACCTCCACAACCCAAAGGCGATATCGAAGCATAGCAGTTAGACCAGTTGTTGGACTTTTGAGGGCTCCAACTACCTGTAACGACAGCCATAGATGTTTGTATGGCAACCGGGACGGACGGCTTAACGTGCTCTTCGAGGCACGACCAAACCAATGCAAATACCCATATTCATGCATACAAATATTTGCACTGAGCGGGAATCGAACTCGCGCCTCCTGCGCAGCGGCCGCGTTCACTACCGCTACGCCACGGAGGCTGTCTAATATGATTCTGTAATAAATAAAAGGAAATGTAGTTTAACTGCGATAAGGTACCTAATGCGTGTACACATATTAAGAACACATGTAGTTTTTTTTCCCACAGTATTTATTATTGAACCTTTGTTCTCAATATGTGTAACAATAAATTCCACCAAGTGAATGCTATGACCAACAACTTCTTTGTTGGCCTGAGTGTGTATGTCAGTGGCGAGGGGTCATAGCCGCTTGCCTGCTTGACTTTGACCCGTCTTTATCCTACACTAGCTGACCCGGCAAACTTCGTACCGCCTCAGAATCAATAAAAAAAGTTGCAATTTCCCATATTTTCTCACCGTTTAAACATTTCCTGGCCATTCACAAATATTTCAAGACTAAAATTAGCCAAATCGGTTCAGCCGTTCTCGAGTTTAAGCGAGACTAACAGAATTGCAATTCATTTCTATATATAAGAAGATGTAAGACATTGAGCTATACAACGTGAATGCTTATAAGTATCTAAGAGAAGGTGGCAAAAGCAGCACCTTCGCTAGCCACGAACTAGGTACAAGCCAATAGACAGCACAACGGCTTCCCTTTTAAAAAAATCACTACGCCACTGGTGTATGACTGTTTTGTTTAAATGTATGAAATCATGCATGCCATGGTTACCAGTACGATTTGTAAGTTTACAATAACAAATCAATGAAATTACAAATAAAATGCGAAACTAAACAATAGTCTTCAGATATTATACATATGGTTAGTTTTTTTATATGGAAAAATAAAATAAATAAATAATTATATGGGATACGTCCTCAAGGAAGTACTTACGTAGAAATTATCATATGTACTTATACCGTATATACGTCGCCGCCAACTAGTTTAATCTGCCATCCAATTAACGGCCTAGGCAGTTAATTGGAAGGCGCCATTCAACTAACGGCGTGAATGGTGTTCAGTCATTTCATTAAACGGTTAGGCAAATAGCTTGGATCGATGACGTTTAACTACTTACCTAGCCATTTAGTTAAATAGTTAGAAAATTTAGAAAATTAAGCTAGTTGGTGGCGACATATATGTTAGAATTCGTTTTCCCTAGTTAAAACTAGTTTTTACTTAATGCCTTTGTTAACACTAGAAATACTCATTTAAAACTAGAATTTACCACTGATATATTTGATTTAATTTAATTTAAAATTACACTGCCTCGCTTTGGAAAAAACGCGTTTTGTCTAGAAAGAACTAGTTTTAACTGATATTCGATTTGAGTATTAGTTAATTCTAGTATTAACAAAAGCATACATTGAAACTAGTCCTAACTAGGAATTACGCGTTCTATCTAAAAACTAGTTTTTACTGTAACATACATAACCCTATATTAGATAGAATTATTTCCAACTATGATCCCATGTGAACTTTTCGTACAAAAGTAATTTCGCCACTACCGCAGGCACTCGGCTGGAGCGTGTTGGCCAAAGTTGGGTAAACTTGTAATGACAACGCTAAGCTCATTGCGTCCGCAGACGTTTCTATTATCAGCTGTTTCACTAACTCCATAAATTTAAAGCATAAAAAGACCGAATAAATGTATATTTAGCGCGATAATCTTCCGGTCATTAAACAAAAAAGTGCACTATTGCGAACCCCCCCCCCCCATAATAATTTAATCTCGATTGGATTGCGTTCAGGAGTCAGCAAGTGCATAGCCGGCCTTGGGGGGACTGTGGTGCGAAGACAATCTTATTTTTATGAGGCCGTCAAGCTGAGTGCCGCCTTTGTTAACATGGTACGTGTTTGTAATGGTGATCCTCTTTACTGAGACTTTGCCTTCAGCTTACCATCACGCGAGGTGAAGACAAATTTATGTGGCCTACATATATAAAAAAATCTAGGTGACAAAAATATCCATCGACAAAAGTATCTATCAAGGCCGTCAAGTTCGGGATCACCATTTTAAGGACAATAGCGTCAGGAATGGTGCTCTATATCTTGTCGACTGCACCTCAACTTTTTAACATTTAGCGTGGTGACGGCACGGACCAAATATTTAAAAAAAAACCGGCCAAGTGCAAGTCGGACTCGCGCGCGAAGGGTTCCGTACCAGAAAAAAGGCTAAAAGCCATGAAAAAGGGCTAAAATGGTGTCGATTCGGGTTGGCAAAATTCCGACTAAACTAAACTATAATTAGTTTAGTCACGTCAAATTGCGGTTTCTTATTCGGGAAAACACCAACTAACTTAATTTGACAGGACTAAACTATTTTTAGTTTAGTCGAATTCAATTTAGTGAAATCCTCCATTTTGCTATTCGGTAAGGCAAAATTTTATTCCTGTCAAACTAAAATCCGACTTATTTTAGTGGCCATATTTTTGGTCGCGATTAAACTCAACTAAACCTTGTTCTGCTGATTGTTTGTGCTGGTTGAAATTTTTAAATTACAGAAAAATGAACGTATTCGTTGTGGCTGCTTTTTTCGAGGAGCAAGAAAGGTGAATAAGAAAATTTATCAACTAAATATGTGTTTATTTGTTCAAAACTGACCTAGCATTAAAAAATTACGCATCAATGTCATTGTGGAGAAGCAGTTGACCGACTCGGACACCATGGCCTGTCATGCTGCAGGATAGCGGGGCGAATTCCACGGCACGCCAGCCTCAACGACATAATCCGCCGTGCTCTTGTCATTGCTGGTATGCCAGCTGTGCTTGAACCAAACGGTTTGACGCGCGACGATGGCAAGAGACTGGATGGTATGCCAATAATGCCTTGGAAAATGGGTAGGACTCTGGTGTGGGACGCAACATGCGTCGACACCATTGCCCCTACCCATATAACTGGCACTGCTAGCTGTGCCGATGCCGCTGCAGCTTCTGCAGCGGCTGTTAAGCGGCGCAAATACTCCAATCTTATTGGAGATTATGAATGTGTGCCGTTTGGAGTCGAAACGTTTGGGCCTTGGGGTCCGAGCGCCCGCAATCTCTTCAGGGAGATTGCGAAATGTATGGCTGACGCTTCTCGTGACCAGAAGGCTGGCCTCATTTCAGGTCAGAGATTAAGTATTGCCATACAACGTGGCAATGCTGCTAGTCTTCTGGGAACGCTACCAAAAGAGGCATGCGATGCGGATGAATTCCACGACGCATTTTAACTTTTAGTTTTAGTTTTTTTATTATATTTAGTATTGTGTATATATAGTAACTTTATTAATTTAATTTAATATTGGTTGCTTCGGTCGAAGGATGCATCAAATCCGTTTGAGATGGCCGACCGTAAATTTAGAAAATTCTTTAGGATCATCAGCGGCCAAATTCCTGTTGGAGATACTTGAAAATCACCTTAAATTAAGCGAAGAGGATTTTTTTGTGATTGTGACATACACACATATACACATACATTGTTTATTTTTCCTCTTTTCACGTAATATTCCCATTACCATGCCGCCAAGTTTGTTGTTTTGGTTTGTTTATTTTTTCAGAGGTTTAATTTACGGTCACGTTTGAATTTGAACACGTTTTTTGACAAGAAGTTAAGTTGTCTCTCTCACACTTCAACAACAAGGGACGTTGTCATTCGTTCATTGAATTCACAGATTAAAGAGGGTTTATTCAATTTAGTCGTGTGACCTTGACTAAAAATGCATGCACTATTTTTAGTTCGGTGGCCAAACCGAATAGACAAAGCGTTGAACTAAACTAAAATAAGAGAATTTTTAGTTTAGTTTAGTTTAATCGGGTGGACATGCCGAATTAACACCAATATCACGTTTTTTAGTATTATAGCGGCAACAGAATAAAATACACAATCTGTGAAAATTTCACCTGTCTAGCTATAACGGTTCATGAGATACAGCCTGGTGACAAACGGATGGACGAACGGACAGCGAAGTCTTAGTAACAGTGTCCCGTTTTTACCCTTTGTTCAAAAATGTTTTAAACATAAAGTTAGTATAGATTTATTTATCTACTCTGTACTGGCAACAGTGTGTGTTAAGAATGTCAGTTTTCTCTTAATGGATTGCGTGTGGCAACTCTCCCTTCTGTCTTCCTATTTTGTCATGGACGACACGTCCCAGTTTATTTAAATTAATAAATACTGTCCACTTTGCTAAAACCATATTCGCATTTTATGTCATTTTATGTGAAAAGTGGTCCTTCGAGCCGGAATGAACAGGATATGAAGCAACATATGGATACGGAATCCTAAAAATTACTATGACCATTTAACCTTTTTAGTGTTCGAGAATTTTATTACTAAAATGCAGAACTGAGAAAATGTACCTACTTAACACTATGGGACGGTGATTGGGTCTATTTATGCTGGGTAAAAGAAGATCCTAGCATACATCATTATCTGTTCAGTGTTATGGGTCGCAGCCATCTGGGTTAGTCAGCCGTTCAATTAACTGCCTAGGCTGTTAACTAAACGGCGACATTCAATCATCATCATCATCATCATGCTATATTAGTCCACTGCAGCCATATTCAGCGGTAACATTTATTACAACATTTAATAAACTGGCTGGCTAATGTTTAGGCCATTTGTAAGATGGGGCACCACCCCGAAAAAAACTACATACATACATACATATACTCACGCCTGTAAATCCCCGAGGGGGTGTAGGCAGAGGTATATTCACAGAAAATTTGTGATAAGTTTATTGGGAAAGCTGCAATGCATAATCGGACTTGGATAGGTTAGGTTAGAAGGCTAATGCGGAAGCCTTCGTGGTATTTTTTATGACCTTGTAGAAAATATTCATTTTCATAGATACTTGATTAAATGGCTAAGCAAGCAAGTAAACGTCATCAATCCAAGCCATTTGGCTAGCCGCTTAATCAAATGGCGCCGCTTAGTAAAGAGCCTAGGCAGTTAATTGGACGGCTAATTAAGCTAATTGGCTGCGATATATTTATAAATGTTAATTCTAGGGCATTCTGGTTAACGTTATCTAGATCCGAAGTAGCTTAACTAACTTGTATTATGGGTTCTAGAATGAAGATAAACAGTTTTTTGTAAATATTATACATGTAAAGACATACAGATCATTGCATATAGGCAACCCACGTGACAAAGGTCCACTGCTGGACGTAAGCCTCTTCCAATGTGCACCAGTTTTACTGATCCTCCGCCTTCCGCATCCAGTCTGCCCCAGCCACGTTTTTCACGGGAGTATCCTACCTTCCATTTACCTTCTCACGGTCTCCACTCTAGGGCTCGTTTGCTCCAACGGCCATCAGCCCTATCACAGATGTGGCCAGCCCACTGCCACTTCATCTTGTTTATTCTGCACGTTGTATACCTGTAGCTAAATAGAAAGACTTTAATTTACTAATACGGCAATAGGCTCACCCCTATTGCGTGGGACCAAATACAGATTGGTGAAATGTGGGTGTTAATTCACCTCTGATTATATGTATGTATGTATGTAGGTTACTAATTTTGAAGTACATAGATCTCCAGGGAACAACGACGTAACTTCTCAATAAGAGTATTTCGAAAAGAGTGAACTTTGCTAATTATTACGTTTCCAACTTTATTCTTCGGTAACAACTCAAAAGTTATTAAATTCCAATGGGTATCCAGGTTGAATAATAAATTAAAGAAGTACCTTACTTTTGAGTGAGATTTTCTTTTCGTATTTTTATTTTATTTTTGAATCGCCATTACAGATGTGTGTGTATTTGTGGGTTTTATAGTTGGACATACGAAGCCTAGTCCCTGTACAGATCTCGGCGAACATTATGAACTTAAATCAGATAGTTCGCGCTTGTGCTCTATATGGACCGACCACGAAACTGATTATCCAATGACGAGAGCTCTTTTATACCGAGATTCGTTTTTGAAGTGAAAACTTCTTTAGCGGCGTTGGATGGGTTAAAAATGTTAAGCGCGCGTCAGGATTAGTTGACCTTTGAACCGTAACCGACGACTGACGTCATACAACATTACAACAGCTACAAATTGTTCATTTTGTTAAGTGTGTCAAGAAGCTTCTCGGCCGAGCGGTTAACGCTTCGACTGTAAGTCCATATGGTTTCAGGTAGTACCGGGTTCGGAACTAGGCTTCCGAATTTTTTTGTGATTATTTTTTTCTTTTTGTAATTTATTACGTTTTGTTCTTTTTTGTAATTTATTACTTTTTGTGGTTATTTTTTCTTTTGTAATTTATTGCTTTTTGTGATTATTTTTTCTTTTTGTAATTCATTAATTTCTTCTGACAGAAAATTAGTGATAGGTTCTATGATTGGCGCTTTATTATAGGTATGGTATGGCATGGTGTGTTCTTTTTGTCTTTTTCTCTGTATATAACGAAGAAAGAAAGAAAGAAAAAGTTTTCACTTCTGCCGGCACTCCCGGAGTGCAACCCGTCTTTTTTTTTTACTGAGTTGATACTGCAGCCCAGTCAGACCCCGCACAATCGCCAAAGAGACCTAAAATGCTGCGCAACAAGAGAACCTACATTGTTAAATTGTTTACCAGTCATTACAATTATTAGGCAGACTTCCTTCGGGGATTTACAGGCTTATGGATAATAAATACACTAGCGGTTTAAACTCCTAGGAGCAGTTCCTGTTGTTTCTATAGTATCTTTTTTTATACCACTTAGGTGGCAGACAAGCACACGGCCCACCAGATGGTAAGTGGTTACCATGGCCTATGGACGTGTGCAACACTAGGGACGTCACATTCGCGCTGCTGACCCTGTTAGAACAGAAAGATTTTGTGCCGTAATTGTATAAGATAAAGCAGGACAAGCCTTTGGTCTTCCCACTGACGGCACAAAAACTCTTCAGTGAACTCTGGCTGCTCTACTCACCGCCGGGAACACAACACGAGGTTATTATGGCCGCGGTGTCCTGTAGGGCGGAGGTACTTCCCTAGTCGGACTGCTCAATTGGACGGAAATACTGTCGTGTTCTACCTCCTACAAAATATCTGTAAATTATCTGCCCCTCTAGACAAGTTGCAATTCGCTAGCTGGCGTTTGGTGGAATAGAATGACGAATATATGGGATTTGACGTATATGACAGTCGTTAACGCATGTCAAATACGTCAAATCCTATACATTCGTCATTCTATTCCATCAAACGCCGGTTAGCGAATTGCCACTTGTCTAGAGGGGCTGTACCTTCTATCCTTAAATACACCAACCAATACAACTACACTACACTACACGTTATAAGTTTGATACTACAGCTATGGTTAACAGCTCCAGGTAAAAAATTGGCTGTGTTACAATATTTTTTTCCTCTCATAGCCCACTTGGAATTCTGATGTCGTTCCCGCAACTTATGGAAACCTATTCCATGGGTGTTCTTTATTCAGGGATAAAAGTATATCATATTTATTACTAGTTGTTGCCCGCTGCTCCGACCGCGTGAATATCAGTTATCGCGACCAATCAACCTATATGCTGTTCAAAGCTACCAAATTTCACCCAGATCTTCAACTGAAGAAGGGTTATGTTTTTCGCGCGTATCTTGTTTGTATGTATGCTTGTAATATTCTTTATTACCTCATATCTTCTGTGATTTTATTGATTGATATCTCAAATGAAAGGTATTGTTATTCCAATGTTTCTTGGGTAACTACTTAAAATGTGAACAAAAGTTATATGTTAGATTTAAGGGGCCAAAATGTATGGTGTCAAAAATATATATAAATGTTATAACTAAAAATATTTAATAAAACTAACTATTTAAAATAAAAAATCCGACCGATGCTGAAAATATCGAAACAAGTTAGATAGCAGGCGGTACCCATTTTTAAATCATAAACTGGACTATCAAACTTGCTTCGATCTTTTCAACATCGGTCGGGTTTTTTTTAATTTTTAAGCCAATGGTGAAGCGAGCAAGGAATCCAATAGAGTGCAGTAGAGAGTTGAGTAGAGAGCCGAATAGTGAGGCGAGTGGCGAAACGAATGTAGAAGCGAGTAGAGATCATATAGAGCGTTGAGTAGAAATTCGAGTAGAGAGGCGAGTAGATAAGCGAGTGGGAAGAATCAAGTAGAGAGGCGAAAAGAGATTCGAGTGAATAGGTGAGTAGAGATGCGAGTAGAGAGTATTATTCTAAAGCACAAGTATTTATACTACTTGTGCTTTGGAATATACTCCATTTGCCATTCGTATGTACAGTGCTACTTTACTTATCTGGTCGAGTTAACGGTTAGTGCGGTGTACAACTTGTGTTCGTGGCTGTTTACTCTGAGCTGCAAAGTTCGGGATTCGGAGTTCGTACTCTCTGCAGCCGTTACTGATGGTTGTTGTACTTTAAATGCGAATTATGTCTAGTGGTTGAAGTGATTCTACAATTTCTGAAAGCGAGTATACATATACACACATACGTTTACATCTCGAAATCTCCAAAAAGGTAAGCAGAGGTGTATGAATACATTTTACCAAATAAAATATTTGGTCTCACGTAATAGGGGGTGAATCTATTGACAAGCTAGCGAATAACACATTGAAATGAAATTGTGTGGATTGGATATATTCATTTTATTCATCATCATTCAGTGGAATACCAATTTACATTCCAAGTTTGGGCTTTGGAGCCGGGATCTGCTTTTTGTTTTTGATTGGTATGTCAATACTTCTGGGGACCGTTGAGTAAGCCTTTTTTGTTATAACTTAGGCGTACCGATTAGCAAGTTGGTTGAATTAGACTCCAAGATACGTAAGTAGTATTAAGTAATGCTAATAGAATTAATTTAAAAATGATTTAATTAAATGTTATAGTACGTTAGGTACTGCCACGGCCGCTAAGTGTAGTGTTGCCGGACGATCGTGAAGTATGCGGGCCGGCACGCATTACGGAGTCCGGCAACGCTCAGTTGTGGCCAAGGCTTATATAGTGCTTTTCGCAAACAATGCACGGAAATTAAAACTAATATAGGCAGAATTTTTTAGTTACCTACTTTTCAAAATCAATGACGAACAACGAAGAACAGTAACTTTTCACATAGCGAAATGTTCATTTGTTCTTTATTTTTCTTAATAATCAGTAAACGGCTTTCTATTTGCAAGCCAGTTCTATAAATAAATAATGCCTTGGATAAGTTACCTACCTCCTTGGTTGCCATGGCTCGGAGTAAAAGATGATTCCATTTTTAAATTACACGACAGATATGAGTTTATATGCTAATTTATTTGGCCGCTAAAACACGACAGATATGGATTTTCATACAACTTTTGCCGGCCGCTGCTCGCATGTACAGCAGTTTCGATTTATCTCGAAGAAGGTTGTCAAAATAATGTTCAAATTTCCAAGCATGTTTGAGAAAAGAATGTTTTTTTTTGTATTTGTTAATGTGTTGTTACGTATTTAAATAATTATTAAATAACACAAAATGTTAATCGTGATAACATCTAATAATAAATCTGTAAAAAATTCGCGTAAATTAGTTGTCTAGTTTCTCATACACTAAAAATAACTTGGGCTTTTAAAATTAGAACATAACAATGTCTCTTTTTCTCTTTAAATACTGTCAATGAAAACTTTAAGTTCCTGCCCGCTTGTTTTCAACTTTGCCCAAGTTGGGTAAAAGCAAATCAGAACTTAATCTTCATCGACTACGTTCATTTGTGGTACCAAAAAATGTTTCTCCCAACTTTAATTAAATTCCAAACCTGGACTTTGTTACAGTAGTTTTTTAATTTTATACTTATTTTTCTATTTACTGCAGAAAGATAGGTGAAATTGTAACATTGGTATCTCTACCAGGTTAATATCACATCAGATGTTATCATTGTTTTAAATCCAAATTTTTAATGAGGTATATCTACTAATTAAACTAACAACTAGTTATCTTGAAAGTAGTTTAGGTATAGACGTTAGTTTAATTAAAGTTGCTAAGTTCTCTTGATGATAATGGACCAAATTCGATTTCCGATAGTCGTTAAAATAATAGTTCTAGGCTAGAAAAATGTCTGGAGTCTGCAGTAATTTCTAAAATAAAGGACTGCTTAAGGACAGGTTAGTTCAGTTGGTAAGTTCTTTGTGATGGGATGGGATGGGATTTACAGATTGCGTACATAGGAGTGAGAGAGGGCAAAAAGTATGCCATAAACTTATAATAGCTGATAACAATTGAATGAACAATGAAGAACAATGATTACTAACTCACACACTCCTTTTAATTTTACACTTTTCTTTGCCTATTCTCACTTCTAAAAATCGTTCAATAATTGTCATATTTCGATGAACCAATAAGATATCTTGATAAAAGTTTTCACCATTTTTGTCCATAATTTAGGCCTTCCCGTTAATGTTAATACTTTAAATTAGATAGGTATAACATAAAAATGTGTAGCGAATTCCTATAGATAGTCACCAATAAAAAAGCACTAATAAAAATTCGTTCAGAGTGTCTTGTGCAAGTTTTTGCTCACATTCACCGGTGACTAGTAAATACTCCAACAAATAGAATAGACACGGGAATTAAAAAAATAATATTTCGGGAATCATAATTCCACATGAACAGAGTCACGGGCAAATTTACTTCAATATGTTTATACTGAAGATTAATGGCACGTAGTGGAATCTATTATACATGTTGAATAATAATTTCCCGAATAATAACCCGACCGGCTTTTACCTAAACCTTTGATAATGCCGCGAGGTGAAACCGGTCAGGTTAAAAATTAAAATAAACTGTGGAAAAGTAATGTGAAGTTGTTATTCAATATATTTCTACAAACATAAATATATTAAGTATACAATTACCGTTATTCTAACTACAAAACTTATTTAATTTTGTTTATTATCTAGGAGTATATTCAGACGTCGTAAATTTTCATAACACTTAAACTTCTTTGTGTTTTGTTTCCAGTGTTGTTCGTAACAGCGAAAGGGTTTTAAGAGTATTGTTGAACATTTTAAAAAGATTTTAATTACAGTGGGTATTATATACATAGGTAGCGGTACACTGCATAGACAAAATTTTATACGCCTACAATGTGAAAGAAAATGAATAATAAAAAAAAATCAGGACATTCTAAACGGCGCTATCTAAGCACAAAGAACGCATGGTTTAACAAGCTTTTGTTAAGGATATAGAATGCTGACAAACATACATAGAACTTAAAGTAAATACATAGAAACACAAAGATCCGAGTTAGTACGTACAATGGGTACATTTCAAGGAAGCCTTCATTAGCAACTAATCCGACCTTTACTTATCGTACTTTTTTATTCCGATGCAAAAAGAAGACTCGCTGGTATTGTCAGAGGTACTTCAACGGTGCTCGTTGTAGATCCAGAATGATTCGGTTTGGAATTAGCTCAATCAGAAATAATTTAATTATAGATTTGTTCGGATTCTCGAACGGTTGAACTAGTTTTCGAATTTTATATTGCCAAGCTTTGTTCTTTCTTTTTAATTGACTTAATTTTAAAATGCAGTGTTCAGCTTGTACAAGTATAGCTACTATACGTACACTGCCGGATTTAGGGGAGGACTACCGGGGCGGGAGCCCCGGAGCCTCCACAAAAGAGAGGCCCCACAATAGAGACGTCGAATTTTTTTTTAAATTCCGTCTAATAAACACTAGTAAAAACAGGGTATTTTTACCCTTTTTTGCCTTTACCTACAGTATTTTGTACAAACATGATTATATTATTCTTGGATATTAACAGTAGTATCATTGTTTTATCTTTGTTCATGTGTATGTTCAATGAAAATTATATAAAATTGACTTCGAACCACGATGAGACAAAACCGTTTATCAAACCTTTCTCTCCTGAATATTGAAAGCGATTTACTTCGGGAACTAGATTTTAGTGAAATCATCAACGATTTTTCGGCGAAAAAAGCTCGGAAGGTTCCGTTCGTTAACACAAATTTAACATCAAATACTTTTTGTTTCCAATTATATTTATATAAGTTTGTTAAATACTAGAAGAATCTACCTGCGTTTAACAATAAAATATTTTTGAAAAACTCAACTTTTAAAAAATATTCAGGATATTCGGCAAATAATTTGGGGCTAGGGGGCCTCCACTCCTTTGTTGACCCGGGCCCTCCAGACCTCTAAATCCGGCTCTGTACACGTATATTCAAGCGTTTTTTCCTTAGGGATTGGCAGACTCAACAGCCTAACATTTCCTTATTTATCTTTACGTACTGCACGAACTTCTTTACTGTCATTAAACCTTTCTTATTGTATTTCTTTGAAATGAAACGACGTTTTAGCAGATTTGAGGTTAGTGTTTTAGATTTTCCACAACCGGATAGATTCTATGCGGGGACACAGTCTGTGAAAAAATAAACAAAGAGCTTATAAAATCTGTACAATAGACTTGTATTATCTAGATAAAATGTCAGTTGAGCATGTTGTAGCATATTGCATTTCGTTCGGAGCTCAGCTCCGTAAATAAGCTAGGATGCATTCAGAATTTCATTTATCACGAGTAACACTTTTTTGTATTTTTGATCTTTTCTCAAATTGCATTCCAGCTTCTTGTGAATTTCGCATCAATAATATATAATTCCCTTCATACAGTCTAAAAAAATTTATTATACCACTTACATAGCAGACAAGCACACAGCTAGCTTACCAAAGGACGTTACACTCGCGTTGCCAACCCAGAAAAGAAGAAGATCTTCTTGAACAACCCCATAATTATAGCCTCTTGAAAAAACCATAGCCAGAGAGTACCTTTACCGTTTACTTTCAAAGTGAGATAATTTTTCTCCATTGAACGCTCAAGAATATTCAAACTTCACCTTATAACATCCTTTGTTTGTTGTACGATAACTCACTGGTTTTGCACAAAGGAAGTACTAAAAAATGAATATTTATCGTTTGGATGTAACGTCTGAAGGCTTTATTTTACGGATACTTACAGCCCGCCGGCACGCACTCAACAAAAGCTACAATGTTCCGTTATTCTCGGTTTCGTGAAATTACCAAATTACTTGTGTCTTCACGGTATTCTGTCTTCTCTCTATCCTTTGTTCTTGTAGTAAACTGACAGCTCTCAATTTATCCTATCGTTTTATTTATTTAAGTACCTACGTGTATTTTTTTTTCGAGGTATCTAAGCATTTTTAAACAAATAGTAATTTACATATGTCTATTAGAGAAGCTGTTCAGAATAAATAGGTAATTATAATAGGTAGTTCGTTAAGAACCTCGTCCTTCTTAACCCCGACGCAAAAAGAAGTGTGTTATAAGTTTGACGTATCTGTCTGTCTTTAGCATCGTAGCTCCCGAACGGATGAAGCGATTTCAATTTAGTTCTTTTTTCATTAAAGGTGACTTATGTACGAGTGTTCTTGGAGATGTTTGATGAAAATCGGATGAGCCGTTTAAAAGTTGTGGAGTTTAAAAGTCGGGTCAAACCGAATGTCTGCAAATATCTTCACGTGCACATTACAAAATTAATATTATGTTAAATAAATGACTAGTAGTTAATAAAAGTCAATTAAAAAAACAATAGGTGACGAGGGTTTTTAAATTTTAAAATCGATAATAATGTAATCATAGGCATTATTTATTTGCGACTATATGTAGGATGTACACCAGTTATAGTTTTAAATGTTTTATTTGTGTATGTATGTATTTTAGAATTTCAGTAATAGAATGTATTAATATGTCCCCTACCAGTTAAGCTAAATTGTTTGTTTTAACAGTGGGTTCACGTCGGGGGTATAATAGCCAGGATTTGAACCTGAGACTTCTCGATAGAGTTACCGATAAATGTTAAATATTTCCAATTTAAAATTCGAAAATAATGTCGACTATTGCAGTTTATATAGGGGAGGAACACACCATTAAATAAATTGGTAACCAGGTTAGTGCCTTTAAACTGCTGCAAAGTGCAGTTTTGGTGCAGATCGGTTCGTTAACACAATTTGAGAGCACAAACATTGCTACAAACTTCAATAAAGTGCCAAGTTGGGTAATTCTCCTCTTATTCGAATTGGGCACTTTCTTAAAATGAATTGTTCTTTAACTCAGCTTAAATAAAGATGAGATTTATAATAGTGAATTCTTATTTCAATCGTTTTTATTCATTTTCACTACATAGTATAAAACAAAGTCGCTTTCTCTGTCCCTATATCACTTTGTATGCTTAAATCTTTAAAACTACGGAACGGATTTTGATGCGGTTTTTTAATAGATAGAGTGATTCAAGAGGAAGGTTTATATGTATAATACATGTTCAATATAGTAGAGAGTGCAGCGGGAACGGGATCTGACGCCACGCGGGCGGAAAAATATTGGCGGTACGAAGTTCGCCGGGTCAGCTAGTTAATATATAATATAATAACCTAAGCTTTAGAAAGTATTATTATCAATAGTTCAATCAAATACGTGTTTGACAGAGATCTCCAAATCTTTAGATCCAACCTGTGCTTGATGTTATCTTTTGTTATAGTTATATGTTGTCTTTTACGGGAGCTTACCGTCTAACCCATTAACGCCGAGAGTCAAGCCTGCTCCAGAACATCATCCAGGTTGTGTTCCGGTTTGTAAATAAGAAGACCATCGAAGATCTTTGTGCCATACATCTTACTCATATCATCATTCTTTTAGCCTTTTTTCCAACTCAGCTGGAGTCAGTTTTCTAGTCTTACTGTGATACGGCTGAACTTCGATATTTTCCGCGAAGCGACGGCCATCTGACCTCCATAACTAATTGGCGATGCTGTGATTTTCCCAGGCATCTGCTGTTCTTCTAGAAGGGCATTAGAAGGTTTCTTCAGGGTTGGCAGCGCGAGTGTAACCTTCCTAGCGTTGCATACGTCCATAGGCCACGGTAACTACTTTCCATTAGGTGGGCCGTGTGCTTGTCTGCCACTTAATGGGTATAAAAAAATCGAAGTTGGCTTCAACTACCCGTAACGACTGCCATAGATGTTCGAATGACAATCAAGGTAACGAAACGGACTCACGGATTTACCTTACTCATAGTCAATAGTAAAAAAATTGAAGTGCAAAATTAACTTCAGTATCGGGGCTTAAAGATCGAACCCCTCGTAGCATAGAAAATAAAAGAATATGGCTCCCAGCTCTCAAGTCAACTAGATACTCTTATTCGTCCAGATTTAAGCTCTTTACTATCTGTGAATGAGATACATACTACACAAGGGACTTCGCTGGAAAATCCTACACCGTTTCCAAGCCAATACATTTGTCGGTATTGATTCGTGTGAGACATTATCTACTTGTGAATAGAGTTTTTGTTATTCATTCATGCTGACATGGCAGTAAGTATAATAATACTATTTTTAACAGATTCAGTCGCGATTTGTTTACCACGATATTGTTATTTCTACTGATCCTGATATATGATCGGTTGCTTTTCAGTACTACTCGTGGTCTCAGGTAGACTGGAGAATCCTGAGAAAGTCCCCGACATGGTCATACATTTTTTACACCTACAATGACTATGAAGATAGTCATTGTTGACACAATTATTACAGGACCTGAATTAATAGACACCTGTAATAATAAATCTTCACGCAGGATCTCAACGGAACGGCAGAGTGTTTGCTCGTTTGATGAAGTTTTTAACATTAAGGAATAATACGCTAAAAGAAACTTGTTTAAATTTATTTAAACAGACTGTAGCCTATTTTAGGCGAAATGAAAATTTTTGAAACAGTTTTTTCTCATTCTGAATTCCACACAGATTTCTTTTTATTTTCCTTCAGAATAATCCGACCGTTTTTTCGTTTTAAAAATCAGAGCTGCAAACACAGTGGAATTATTCTTAGCACGTTGACTTAGATTTCACACCGTCTTTAAAGAGTTCAGAAACTTTAGCTCAACTATGAAACTAGACGGAGCTTGAAGTATAAACTAACTTCGTTTGAAAGAAAAATTCGAAGCTGTTGTTTTACAAAATTGATTATAATTTGTAGGTTTAACTTCTTCCAGATGTTCCTATCAGCCGGAATTCGAGAGAATTGCCTAATTGACCCGCCTTAGACCCGGATTCGAGATATAGTGCGGTTTTAATAGCTCCAAATTACCAACATCCTCGCTAACCGGCGGGTGAGGCATCCGGATATCCACAAGAAAATTTCACAAATTTAATTTTTTTTTGGAACTTAGACATTTTGGTTGTGAAATATGGGAACTGAGATTTCCTAAACCAAAAGTATAAAAAAATACCAACAAAAAAAAATATACTGTAAAGTTATATAAATCCAGAATACCTACCCAAAGTGCGCAAAGATGACAAATATTAGCAAATACGCCATGACCCCGAACTTGGTCATATTTCATCGTGTCTAAATAAGGGCTATATTTATAATGTTTGTACACATCAAAGTGTGTGATCGTGTACGTAATAAATTATAATGACGTCACACTCTGAAATGCTGAAAAGTAATGGCCAACCGCTCCTTGTGTCAGTCGTCCACTACAAGCTATTAATATGAGCTATAAATAATATACGGGTGTAAAGGGTCCTTGAGGCCCCAGCCAACCTCACATGCAAATCAGTGGTACACCCACAGAAATATATTAGGATAGAACGGCCATACGCAGTGTTTTTAACATAACATAACATAAACTCACGCCTTTATCCCCGAAGGGGTAGGCAGAGGTGCTAGCACCCACATTTCGCCAGTTTATGTTTAGGTCCCAATGTAATAGGTGGCGAGCCTATTTTCATTAACCGGGCACTTATAAACCTGCGATAAATACACACATAACTTCGAAAAGCATAGAAAAGTCATTGGTGTGTGCCATAGAAAACCTAGGATCGAACCCGAGACCTCGTCTCAGCAGTCCATTACCCATACCACTAGGCTAACGCGGTTTGTTTCTGTTTTTACTGTAAATTAATACACACGAGAGATAAGAAATTCATTTATTATTAAAATTTACTTCTCTATTTTATTCTACAGTTGGAAATAGTAGATACAATATGGTATATTCCCGGTATTTTTAATGATGTTATTACAAGCTAGTCTTAACAGCACCGAGTAAGCGTTCGAAAGTTGTCTGTCTCATAGGACAGGCATTGACTAAAAAGTTGCCACGCGTTAACCGCTCACATAGCCGTTCTATCCTAATATATTTCTGTGGGTGTTATCACCTGTTAAATAACGGACAAGACTCTGGTGCAGGTTTACCTCTCATGATTGGGAGTACTCGACATGCCAATCTAAAATTATGAGCAGATCTCGGGCTCTAAAGTGCAAGCTTTGAACGAAACTGGGAAATCTCTATGAGGATGATGATCAGTGTTAATAATACTTAAAAAATACTTATCTTATCTCATCTCATCTTATCTTATATTATCGTATCTTAATTCCCTGGGAAAAATAGAGGTTAGCGATTTACTGTTGCATTTGCAAACAGTTTTTGCACCTAGTTCTCTTGGTTGCAAAGTTTTAATTCCAGGAGGTAATATAAAAAGGTTCACCCTTGTTTGGTATGCCAACGTTTAGTCGAAAATAACTTCGACTAATTTCACATAATTATTCATTTGACCGAATATTTAATTGGTAGAATTTTATTTAGCATAATTATTTATTTGGAATAATGTAACTTCACCGAATTTTCATTTGCATTAATTTTATTTAAACTAATGCTTCATTAGACTATCGAATATTCGGTTTAGTAATAATTTGTTTCCTTTCATTGACAATAAACTAACGGTAGTTTCATTGTTTTTTTTGTTATTACACTGAGAGATTTTTTATTTTACATGTATTGTTTTTCATGAAACATACTCTTAGTGATTTTCATACATCTCTGAAATCGTCAGGGTTAGGTTAGATTAGAACTGTGACCACAACGTGCCAGATAAATAACACAAATAACATGAAAAAAATAATGAAAATCACATATTATATATACACTACATTACATTATACCAATGGGGATGCCGACCCAAAACTAATTGTAGATGGCAGCAGCATATGACCAAACAACAATGACCATCTGGCCCCCGATTCCAAAACCACTGTCACAATGCTGACATTGCACAAAATGTTGTTCAATTTTAGACTTTATAGCTGAGCTTTAAAGTTAAAAAAATAAAAAAGAATTTATAACATTTTTCATTCACTCTACAAGATTGTCATTTAATTTTAGGCTTTAATAGTATTTGAGTAAAGTCTAGAGTCAGATGGCATTTGTTATAGTGTCTGTGGTTCCGCAGTGGTATTGGCATCAAAAAATAATGACAATAACAAACTCATAGCTGTCAGATTTAAAGAGACAAACAATGAAATCAATGTAGATGACAGCTAAAAGCACAGGCGGCATCCCTATTGAATATTCGATGAAATACAAATGTTATACCAACTGAACATTACAACATGAAATGAGCATTATACTTTTTGATCAATAGCGCAAATGTTGTCATAGGAAATAAATATGAGAAATGAAAATTATGTCAATCGAAATTATGCAAAGCAATTATTTTATCGAACTTTGTTCGAATTAGTAACATTCGATCAAACGTTGTTATACTAAACAAGGGTGAACCATATAAAAATGGTGTTTGAAATAATGGATTGTTACACTTTCACACAACACTTTTGAACTGATAAAATTTTGGTTCAGAGATATATCATAGTCTTATATCTACCTAGGTAGTTTTTAGTTATCTAACATTTTATCATGGAAATAGGTTCCTGTTGGCCAGTTAATCTCTTTCCCCTCAAATTGTCAATTATTGTTTGTCTGGTAGCTTCTGACGAACGTAAATGTTATATTTAAGTTTGTCAGTTTTCAATAATAATTAATTTATGGAATTTTAAGTAATGACCAAACATTTAAGTGTACAAATATAACCATTTAAAAGCTTAGCTTATTGTGGAAAACACAGACTATGTTTCGCAAGAGAGATTTGGGTTCACTATATATAATATTTATACTTAGCCCCTATATTAGGCCTGCTATTTACGTTGCTGGCCTTTCGGGCATATTTTGAGAATGAAGGATGCTGTAAAGTGTAGAATTGGGGCTTAATATTTGCTAGAGCAACAAGTTTAAAATAGTAGTAAGGGGTAGGTATTTTTATTGGAGTGTATTTCCCAAAAACGGCACAGAAGCGACAACTAAAGAAGAGGCTAGGCTTCATCTTCGAAAATATGATAGATTCTTATATTTTCCTAATCGAGGAAGTAGGCGTAGTACTGCACTCAATGCTAATTCAACACAACCCAATGAAGGCGATTTTGCCTTTTATTACACTCGACAGATTAAACCATAAAAACCATTTGAACCCATTTTTCCAAGATAGCGCGACAAAAGTTGTACAAACTTGGATTTAACTTAAAACAACAGGGGAGCCCCTCTTTGATATCCTAAAAATAAAATGGCCTCCTCTTATGTGCCCCAAATGTGACTTTTCAATGGACTATGCATGTATTGATGTGAGTCACATTCACGCACATGTATGCACACACACATAAGTAATAATAACCCTTATGCTTATCCCCAACGACTTACCGTCTTCACAAGGTACCACATCTTTGTCCACATACCCATTTAACCTATAAATATCAATTTCGAGGTTTCCACCACACGCAATTCGACTTTGATAGATTAGGGCCTCAGCCTAAGTGGTTATTTTTTTCATAACCATCCAAACAAAACCACAAAAAATGTAGTTTTCAGCATTCTGAAATTCGGAGTTTAGTACATCGAGATTTTGTGCGTCGAAATTTTGTACTTCCGATATTTTCTTTGAACGACTGTTCAAAATACCGAAAGTATTTTGAACATTCGGTCAAACAAACATTCGGGATTTTGAATTTCGGTCTTTCGTACATCAGTATTATGAATTTCAGTACTATGAGCTTCGGGATTTTGATATGTAACCTATATGTGTCTTTGTATGTGATTTTACGCCATTTTTAAAACAACCTCCCCTTAAATAGGCACGTACAGCACCCGCACTCCACTCTCAGTAGCCCCGATATCGAACCGAACATTTATTTGCCGTCTGCGGTCTAATCAAGTAATGAAACCCTTTTCAATTTGAAATATTTCAAACTAAACTTGAAAACGGATGCAATCTGTATTGAAAGCACTTTCAAGTTACATACTGACGTTTTATGTTACGTTTTTACAGTTACTTTTATTTATGTGTATTCGTTAGTTTACGTGAATGTACTTGAAACATACGTGTTCTTGTAAGCTAACCTATTCCAAGTAGAAGAGCTATGTACTTTTTTTTAATATATTGAAGTCAGCCCGGGGACGGGGCTTGGTGCTTATCTTTGGTATAATATAAATGGAAATAATAAGCATGAAATAAAAATAGCATACAACAATTTCTTTCAAATCGAAATGACTCGTATGGACTGCTACTAGAAATATCTCTAGAATTATAAAATGGACTAGCTGTTGCCCGCAGCTCCGCCCGCAAGGATGTCGGTTATCGCTTACCGTTGAGTCAACATAGTAGCTTTATGCATGCAAAATCTCAGCCCGATCGGTTTAAAATTGACAAAGTTTCATACAAACTTTCAACCCCCATTTTATCCCCTTGGGGGTAGAATTAATCAAAATCCTTTCCTAGACGTTGCCTACGTCATAATATCTACCTGCATGACAAATTACAGCCCGATCCGTCCAGTGGCTTGGGCTGTGCGTTGATAGATCACTATGTCAGTCAGTCAGTCACCTTTGAGTTACATATATTTAGATGTATCTTACAAATTTTCAAAAAACACTTAATACTATTCTCGAGTCTCCTATCCTGTAATATAATTTAACATTGAAGTTATATGTTTAAAGGTTAATAACAATAGTCCAAAGGCAATAAATTTTGAATAGGGATGTCCGGAATCGTGGGCCCGAATACATTACATTATGTTCACTATATGTGGTGAACCCAATCCTATCCAAATAATAATTCAGACGTACATAACATTGAATTAAAGCTATATTAGTTTGTGTGGTGTGAAGGTTCATTTTAACTTTGGGATATTAATATTTGAAGGTAATGAAGTAAAGATATAGTCAGGGTTTTATTATTAAAATAATAGTTAATGTTTTGATCAATTAGAGACAGAGACAGGCACATGTGCACTTGTGTAGCCTACTAATATTATCAGCTAGTTTTACCCGCGGCTCCGACCGCGTGGATGTCGGTTATCGCGATGTAGCCTATGTCCTTTCTCTAGGTCTAATCTATCCTTAAGCCAAATTTAATCAAAATCGGTTCAGTGGTTTGGGCGTGAAAGACGGACAAATAGTCACACACACACACACTTTCACATTTATGATATTAGTATGGATGTAAAAGTTGTGAATATGTTTGGATGTTTGTTACTCAATCATACACATTATAATGTGTAGTTTTCAAGAAGGGCATTAAAAGGTTTCTTCAGTGTCGGCAACATGAGTGTAACGCGCCTGCCCCTCTAGACAAGTGGCAAAGAACGCCAGTTGGCGAATTGCCACTTGTCTAGAGGGGCTGGTGTTGCATACGTCCACAGGCCACGGTTACGTGGGCCGTGTACTTGTCTGCCATCTAAGTGGTATAAATATATCATGCTCTAACGGTTGAACAAATCTGGCTGAAATCTTGTACAGGGATAGATTATGGTCTGGAATAACATATACAGTGGTTTTTATTTATTTTATTTATTTATTTATTTATTTATCTAAACTTACAACTATCGTTACAGGCTTACACCCAATGCAATAGTGTAGCAATTTTAACTTTAAAAATAATAGCAATTGGTACACCAAATATAAATAAACACTTTCTCTTAATCTATAGGAAAAGTTATCACACCAAAAGACAAACAAAAATTATTATAACTACCTTATTTAAGGACCATAGCTAATATGGTATAATGCCACCCTTGTGAATTCACTCAGTGTACATGAAAATATGTCCACGTCCTCGGCTACTAGGTTTAAAGTGTGAATCGCTCGCGACATAGGCGCCTTACTAAGCAGGTTGGTGCGCGCACTCGGCACCTTGAGCAGGCGTGGTCGGCGGCGCCGCCACGCGTATCTATCTGGCACACATAATCCTATCAGTCCTAATATATGTGCATTATGCATTTTACCCCTAATTATTTTAAATAAATAAGATACCAGTGAGAAATCTCTGCGTACTGCCAACTTATTATATCCAACCATGCCTAAAACAAACAGAGTTGGATACATAAGTGGGTAAAAAGGGTACACCCCGTACAAGCGTAGGTATAAAAATCTTACAAATTTATTTTGTACCCGTTCCAGCATGAGAATATATTTATCTTCATGTGGAGCCCAGATGACTGCGTTGCATTCTAATTGGCTCCTCACCAGAGCGTTATACAACGCGATTATCGCTTTAATGTTAGTAAAGTTGCGAGCAGTACGTAACATAAAACCCAAATTTCTAAATGCTTTTTTACAGCACTTTACTATGTGACTACTAAACGTCAGCTCAGTGTTAAAACTAACCCCCAAGTCTCGGACTTCTGTGACCCTGGCCATGTTCCTACCATCCACGTCGTAATTGTTTACAATTGGACGATGTGCGCGTGAAAAAGTGATAGTAACACATTTTTGAGCATTAAATTGTAAACAATTCTCATGGCTCCATGCAACCACGCTGTCTATGTCCCTCTGCAGACGCTCACAGTCAACTCCATCCCTTACGGGTAGTGCTAATTTAAGATCGTCCGCAAATAGCCAACAATTTGCATGTTTGACCGCTTCTGGGAGATCGTTTATCATGAGTATAAACTGAAGAGGTCCAAGATTACTACCCTGGCTTACACCAGACCAGGTATAATATGGTGCCGATACATGTCCCGCGTATTCTACATACTGTTGCCTATCCCTCATATAACTAGCAAAGAACCGGAGTAAGTGGGGGGTGAAGCCGATTCCTGCTAACTTTTTGAGCAACCTGTCATTATCGACCAGATCAAAGGCTTTTTTGAAGTCGAAGTAAGCAGCATCAACCTGCCCCCCGCCATCCACCACGGGCCACGTAACTGAGGAGATTGCTGGTGGTGCTCTTCCCTGGTCTAAACCCATGCTGAGCGTCAGATAGCTGTGCTTCCACCTGTGCAAACAGGCTTTTGTGTATAGCTGACTCTAAGATTTTAGCAGGTGATGACAGCACTGCCACTGGCCTATATCCATCAATGTTGCCCCCCATCTCCCCTTTCGGTATTGGTACGACTCGAGTTGTCTTCCATCGGTCGGGAAATACCGCTGCTTTTAGGCACAGATTGTAGGTATGTAGCAGGGGTTCAGCTAAAACCGATCTACAATCCCTAAATATAAAAGGTGGGATGCCGTCTGGCCCTGCGGACCTCTTCGGTTTAAGTCGTTGTAACGCACATAGTACCTCATTCAACTGCAAACCATCGAGGTGAATGCGAGCCGCCCCGTTCTCACCACCCGCATCCGCTATCGCCGCGTCAACGTTCAACACGGCCCGTGTATTTTTATAAACGGAATGAAAATAATGAGCAAACTCCGTAGCGCACTGCTCGTCTGATAGTGGCTGCCCATCCTTTAAAATCCTCTGTGGAACTCTGCTACCTCTTTTTGATTTAATATAGTTCCAAAACGAATTAGGTTCCTTCAACAGCTGATTTTGAACGCGTTCACTGTATAGTTTTTGTGCGTTTTGAATATTTTTTTTTACGTTAGTTCTGCACTGAGCAAACGCCTCGTAGTCAGACCTTGATCTACTCGTTTTATAACGCTTGTGAAGAATAGCTTTAAATCTTATGTTGCGAATTATTTCAACAGTGTAAAACTCGGGGTAAATGTACTTCGAGCTTACATGACTTCGCTGTTTTCTGGGCACACAGTCATCCATTATTGCATTAATAGTATTATAAAAATACTCTAAACTAGCCTCTAAATCCAACTTGTGAATATCAGTCCAGTCTATACTCGCTATAGAAGAGTACAATTTAAAATAGTTAGCCTTATTAAAATTCCAACCTTGATAAGGTGATCCCTGGAAGCTCGTACCCGCGTCAGACGCTAGTGGTACGGACGCTAGTGGTGGTGTATATGTATATGTCGCCGCCAGCTTAATCAGTCGTTTAATTAACTGGCTAGGCTGGTAACTAAACGGCACCATTCTATTAACGGCCTAAATGATATTCAGCCGTAACATTTTACAACATTTAATAACCTTGGCTAATGCTTAGGCCATTCGTAAGATGAGACCCCAAAATAAGATAGAAAATTACATACATACATAATATACTCATGCCTGTAAATCCCCGCGGAGGTAACTAGAGGTGTATTTACAGAAAGATAGTGATAGGTTTATTGAGATAGCTGCGCAATCCGACTTGGTTAGGTTAGGTTAGAAGCATTAAGCCTTCGTGGTTATTTTTTTTATAACCATGCAGAAATAAATCATTCTCTTAGCAGTTTGATTATATAAACTAGGCAAGTAATTAAACGTCATCGATCCAGGCCATTTACCTAGCCGTTTAATCAACGAGCTGAACATCATTCAGCCCACTAATTGAACCTCGTTGTTTAGTAAAGAGCCTAGGCATCTAATTGAACGGTTGATTAAGCCAGTTGGCTGCGACATATACACCCTTTTTCTTTTATACAGGGAATAGGTACCCATGTACCCACTCGCGGCGATGGTCCGCTGCGCGGATGCGTGGGCGGCCAGCGCCTCCTTCTGCGAGCAGGTCATGCTCGCGAAGGAGACAGCTGCACGCGCTCGAAGGCGGCTCGGGCGTCGGAGAGCGAAGACCGACCTCCGCCCCCCCTGAGCGCGGGCCTGAGGGTGACAGGTGGAGCCGCCCGTCACCCTAGCAGAAGCAGTCCACGGCGGCGGCGCGCATCGTAGCACGATGCGCGCCTCCCCACACCGGGGTTGAATCGGGGACCGCGTGGTCCCGCCCTCCCGAGGAGGGCCAGAGCGAGAGTGATGGCCCTGAGTCAGCCGGGGTGCGAGGGATATGTCGCATGACAACCTCACCTTCGGCCTAGCACTACGACCCTGAGACTGCGTGCGGTTTAGTCGGTTCGAGTCCGACATAACCTCTCCCTCCGGCTCCGGAAGGGTGGGCATCCGTGGGGATTTCCTACACGTAAAAAAAAGCGTTCAGTTCGCGATAGACCATGATGAGCTATGGCGACCCATCGCCATTGTGTATGCACAATTGGCCATCTTGGGCCACAGTCGGCATGTTCACACTTTAAAGAAATCGTGGCGTAGCAATGAGCTAGGCACCATTGTGAGAACGCCTACGATATGATGGCATAATAGCATGAGCCATCACTGGCCACTGCATATTAGAGACTTTAGGTGTAAAGAAATACAATGTATTTCTTGTTGTACCTTTATCCCAAGTAACGTTCTAATTAACCTTTCAAACTACATTGTTTATGTTGGAAGTGGGTTAATGTGTTACCACGATAGTATATCTGGTGCCTTAAGTGACGTGCTACTTCAAAGTAATAGTGTGAATATCATGTAACTTGGCAATAAAGATATTTTAGTCTTGTGATCGATTGTACGATGAATGAGAACATCTATTTTGATAGCAGTATGATTGCGGATTCTTACGAGTAAAGTTGGTTCAAAGATATTAGCGTAAATTAGTGTCACTAGGAATGACGTTTCTTTGTGCCGTAATAAAAGGGCGATACCACTATACCATCTAGCCCTTCCCCAATACAATTACCATCTAATTTTCTAAAGGCGGGTCTCTTAGCTGAATAGTACCGAGTTCTTACAATCAGGATTATTACTATATTTATATATAATACCCGGAGAGCTGAGTTCAAATTATAACAAACCCTAAGGTCCTATTACGAGAAACTAGCCGCAAGTAATTAGATACCGTTAGCAATGAAAGTCGGTTCATACATCTGAATAAACAGAATGCTAGCTCTAATACAGTTGACATAGTTCAATTGGCTTAGGTATTGCAGAATATTGCTGGACAAAGGTGTCAAGAACTTGGACGTAGGACGTTTCCGTCCCAATAAAAATTGAGCAGACCGACTGGAGTAGTACCTCCGCCCTTCAGAAAACCGTGTCCATAATAACCTCGTGTTGTGCTGAGTACGGTAACCAGAGCTTACTGGAGGCTTTTTGTGCTGTCAGTGGGACGACCAAAGGTTTGTCTTGCTTTGTCTTCTGCACCGACGGCACAAAAACTGTCTGTTTTTACCGGGTCGGCAGCACGAGTGTGACTCTCCTGGTGTTGCGCACGTCCATAAGCCACGACAACCACTTTCCATCAGTTGGGCCGGGTGCTTGTCTGCCATCTAAGTGGTATAAATAAACATTTATAAGCGCTAAGGGTCGTAATGTAGATTTTATCAAACAAGGCACATGACCATGACCGTTACTTACTTTCCATTGTATAATTTCAAAGGGGCGGATCCTCTGCATTGCTACATACTTATCCTTATCCGCGTTTTCGCAGACGCCGACATGGGTGTTTATGGGAATCTCTCTGCGTAGCTGCAATATACATACCTCTAACGGATAGAGATAGAGTTTGTTGCGCCGCGCGCCGTTTCTTCTCCACCAGCGCATTGGAAGCGGTGCAAAACTTAGGTTAATCAGAATTTATTATTGACGTCAATAAAAAACAACCATGTTGTTGTGAACCGTGTTTTCGTAATTATCTATAAGTCCTATCAAGAATATCCTATGATAATTCGATTTAAAGTGAGAGGGTGGTATGTCGCAGATCGATTCATCCCATCCGTGTTGCGGAAACTTTGTAGACTTTTAATCTAGTTTTGCTGCTGATTGTACTCATTATTATTGCATTTGGTTCTACCTTCGTTTTTATTTTATTATACCAAATGGAATTAATAGTATTAAAAGTAACAAAAGTCAATAGTACGTATGTGCGTGTGTTTGTAAGTTTGTGAGGATTTAGAAGGTACGCTCTAGATCTTCGAAACCGATTTAGAAATTCCTTTTACCAATAGAAAGCTACATTATTTAAGAGTTTCAAAGCTATATTATATTAACCCGAAAACCTGGAACGGGATCAGAATTCCACTTAGTCAGAGCGGCGGGCAACAGCTACCTTTTAATACGGAGAGAATTTATCAGTTATTGAAGTGAAAACTTCTTTAGCGGCGTTGGATGGGTAAAAAGTGTTACGCGTCAGGACCACTTGACCTTTGAATCATATACGACGACTGACGTCATACAACATTAGCTACAGATTGTTTATTTTGTTAGGTGCGCTAAGAAACATCGTAGCTTAGCGGTAAGCGCTTCGACTGTAAGTTTTTATGGTTTCAAATAGTACCGAGTTAAAACCTGGGCTTTGACACTTTTTGTGATTTTTTTTTGTAATTTATTGCTTTTTGTGATTTTTTTTCCATTTTGTAATTCATTAACTTCTTTTGACAGAAAATTAGTAATAGGTTTTATGATTGGCGCTACATTATAGATACGGTATGGTATGTTCTTTTTATCTTTTTCTCTGTATATAACCAAGAAAGAAAGAAAAAGTTATCACTTCTGCCGCCACTCCCGGAGTGCAACCCGTCTTTTTTTTTTTAAATATATTACACCGTGCGACGTTGTTCTTCTACAATGAAAAATGGATTGCCGTTTAGTATGATTAATCTGTAGTGTCTCGTAACAAATGAGTTTTAAATAGACAAGGCAGTTCCGTACCAGGGGGTGGGCCTAACACCATTTGTCAAGCGAACATTACTCAGCACGAGTCAGGTGTGAGAAATAATCAAATTTTCAAATGTAAGTAATTGGGCTACAGAACATTTTGGAAGAAATGGATGATTTCTTATAGCTGAAATATAATGAGAAAATACTAAAAACGTGGTTAGAAATATGTTCGTTTTTTTCTTTTTACCCGACTGTCAAGAATGGTTATGTTTTGCGCGCGTATCTTGTATGTTGGTAATATTCTTCATTACCTAATATCTTTTGGACCACCATACGGATTTCAACGATTCATATCTCAACTGGCAGGTATTTATTGCGCAAGTGTTCTTGGGTACATAAAATATGAACAAATCCTACATATTGGTTTTAAAGCCTAAAATAAAATAAAGTATTAAAAATAAAAACTCAACTGACGCTGAAAAGATCGAAACAAGCTTTATAGCAGGCGGTACCCATTTGCAAATCTCAAACTAGATGAAATTTAATGGGTACCGCCTGCTATAAAGCTTGTTTCGTTCTTTTCAGCATAAGTCGGGTTTATTTTTTTATTTTTAAGCTATTGCATAGCTTCTATCGAGGGCCTTGAGCGCGGGGACCGAATCCAGAAATTCCGTAACGAAAATACCTCACGCTCGTTTCTTTTCGGCAGTCTTCGACACCGTGTTCGTGTGCGTGCAATTAGCCGTATTGTACGACACTACGAAGCTCGCACGAATCGAGACGAGCTGCTCCGAAATCGGACGAATACATAAGCAGCTGTTTATGAGAAAGGGTGTATAGGTATTTATGTACAACAGTGAATAGCTGTACTTGTAAAATTTGTCGATAACCACTTCTTAATATCGTTATTTTTTTTAAATGAATAATTTTGTTTTGGTGTGTCATTACACTATTTATACCTAATTATTTATACCTATTATTTATACCTAGATATTTTCGTTTTATAGAGAAGAAAAGCGTAAAGAGCTAAAAAGAAAAAATAAACTAATGCACGTCATAATTGCATAAGTTGATACAAAATGCTATGCAATAGCTTTACCGCGGCAGTCCCCGAGTGCCACACGTCTTTTTTATTTTTAATAATTTATTTTAGTTTTATTGTTTTTTTTTTTACACTTAATCGTCGGCCACGTTCTCGATCGACTTCCAAGTTTGAACCCATGGCCGCCATCCAACCAATCTATGTATGACGTTATTCTCTGTTAGTGTCAAAATATTTACTATTAGTGGTCCAGTAATAGTAAATATTAGGGGTTAAAGTATGAAATTGCCGATTTGTACTGACAAATTGAAATTCGTTTTTTTTTTTAATTTAACGTATTTATTTAATCAAAATAATTACCATTATTATCTATACATTGCTGCCATCTAGTAGGAAGGTCATTTATGCCTTTGCGATAGAACTCTGGTGATCTAGATTCGACAAACTGTGTGAAAGCATTTTGTACTGCCTCCTGAGGAGAAAACTTTTTATCACATAGAAAATTGTCCAAATCACGAAAAAAATGGTAGTCTGTTGGAGCAAGGTCTGGCGAATACAGAGGGTGACGGATAGTTTCTAATTGCAGTTCCTGTAGAGTTAAAACGGTTTCTCGTGCTGTATGAGGTCTCGCGTTATCATGGAGCAATAATGGTGAAGATCGATACATGAGTCGGGGCTGTTTCACTGCTAGTTTTAATATCATTGTTCGGAGTTCGGCACAGTAGACATCTGCCGTTATTGCTTGACCAGATCGTAGAAAGCTATAGTGAATAACACCATGCTGAGACCACCAAACAGTTACCATTACCTTTTTATTGGTAAACTTTGCTTTAGGACACTGTTGTGGCGTTTCACCTGGGGTCAGCCATTGCATTTTTCGCTTACGGTTATCGTAAAGAATCCACTTTTCATCACATGTCACAATTCGATCCAATATTCCTTCATTTCTGTATCGATTCAACAAGGCAACACAAGTTTCAACACGCATTTCTTTCTGCAGATCAGTCAAATCATGAGGTACCCATTTTTCACATTTTTTTATTTTATTGATTTGACGCAAATGAGTCAATATTGTTGGTAAGGTAACGTTAAACCATGCCGCTAATTCCTGGGTAGTTTGGCTCGGATCGGCTTCCACCATGTCTTTCAATTCATTGTTATTCACCTGTGTGGACGGCCTTCCTCGTGGTTCGTTCTTCAAATCAAAGTTTCCATCACGAAAGCGTTTAAACCAAAATCGCACGGTGCATTCATTAGCAGTCCCCTCTCCAAACGCAACATTGATATTGCGAGCTGTTTCTGCCGCGTTAGTTCCGCGTCGGAACTCGTATTCAAAAAATCACTCGAATTTTCGAAGTATCCATCTTTCTTGTCTAAGCTGAATAAAAAAAACAACTGAAAGTCGATAATCGAATGTTGCACATTTTTAAATGAAGAACTACATAGGTACCATGTGGAAAAAGTGTCACTCAAAAATTTCAAACCATGAAGGTTCTATGTCAATTCGAAGTACCTATTACAATGAAACGGCAATTTCATACTTTAACCCCTATTATTTTAAACAACAAAGTATGACGTCATAAATTGCAATCGTATACAATTTTTGTTTGGACATGACTGTCATCCATTTATTAACGCAAAGACTAAATTTAAAACTAAAATACGTACTTAAAACAAAACTATTTTTTGTGCGTCAATCTGTTTGTTACGGGTAATCTCCGAAGAGGCAGGACCGATTATAGTTGATGTTCTAAAAAGTTACTAGGCCCACTTTCATTTTAAAGAAAGAATTAGGGAGCCACATCATAATATCAGCCGCATATTAGTCCACTGTTGAACATAGACCTCTCCTATGGATTTCCATAACGATCGATCTAAAGCAGCTCACATCCCGCGCTTCCTGGTAAACCTTGATGAGGTGGTCCTTCCACCTGGCCGTTGGGCGTCCTACACCACGAACTCCTACACCAAGAACTCTTTTAAAGCCGCATAGAAAACCCGATCTAAGTTACCGCAGACGTAATCACACGCACAGCTAGTGGGTATTAAGATTCGAAAAATATATATATTTACAGTAACTGATGTGCTTTCGTGAGGATTAATAGCTTAGTACGCATCTACAGAATTTGTTGCTGTATAAATTCTGTTCTCTAGGGCGCATATTGAAAATAAAATATATTGTTTTGCAAAGTAAATGAAAAAAACGTGCGACTATTGGGGAATGAAAACAGTGGATAAACTGGGGAACACGAACAATTATGAAACGAAAACTGTCTAACTTCGTTGTTGCTGACAGGCTCATTTATTCACTGAAGGGTTTTTTTTCTAAAACGTTTTAACGTTATTGTTACGTTTTGACGCTTATTTTCGGTATTTCTGTAAAAAATAAATAAATGTTGTTCTTCCCTAAAGACGGTGAATATAACTTAGGTACACATGATTAAATTAATACGGTAACTTTTCCTGTAAATAAAAGCGACTAAGACACCATCCAGCACCCCCCTAGACAAGTGGCAGTTCGTTAGTACAATACAATAGAATAATCAATCTGTGAGATTGCCTTCACGACTATCATGAATGACATAAGGGAGAGTCGGTTATATTGGAGCACTTTTCACTTGGACGCGAATATTTAGTTTACAAAAAGATTTATAAAGATAAACAGGCCTGTAAAACAAAGTTTAATATCATGACTATCACCAATCAAGCGTCGGTAGCTTAGTGGTTAAGGAGTCGGCCTTACAATCGCGAGGTCCCGGGTTCGAATTCTGCCCATTACACTACCGACGTGAACCCACTCCTGGCACAAGCAATTTAGCTTAGTCGGAGGGGTTAGAGAGAATATTAGTAATTTCGATAATCACGGTTGCTAATATTCTTTAAAAAAAAAATATAACAAAAGAACAATTTCTTGCATCTATGTTAAGTTAGTAGAAACGTAGTTTGGCGGAGATCTACCACCGGTACAATTTAGCCGGCTAGTCGTTTTTTTTAAATCTTTATTTTCTTTATAGAGGGCTTGGTACACAAAAGAAAGCGACTATGTCGCCCTCGTAATACAACTTATATATTATAACATCTTACAATCTAGCTCTTATTCCGAACTTAACTAATTTGTACAGTTCTTTGGCTTCCCAGGAATCTGGTTGGCTTAACACTGTATTACGCCAACCTACATCAATTCGGCAATCAATGATATTGTTTACAATGGTACTTCTTATTGCTTCCTTCCGCACACACTCCATCAGAATATGATACACATCTTCGATCATATCGCACTCAGTGCAATTTGGTGACTCAGACTTTTTAATTAAATATGCAAACATATTTAGTTGAATGTGCCCAGAGCGAACTCTGAAGGAGTTCCTGTCTAACCTACTTGATTCAAACCAGGGATAGTGAAAAGGCATAGAGCAGATTGTCCTATACCATATTCCTTTGCTCAGTGAAATGTTTATATAATAGTCGGACCATAGTTTGAAAATGTCCTTTTTCAGGGTTGGGAGTGCATCTGTATAAAGTGGCTTTACGTAGGTGGAAAGCCCATCTGTTACGGCCTAAATGAAGAGGGTGTAAACATAGCTCCGTTTGCATTACGTGAATTGGAGTGCTCTTAATAAACCCTCCAATAACACGCATGCATTGGTTTTGAACTTTTTCAAGTTTATACAAATTAGTTTTTACACTCGAGTCGTACAGAAAACTACCATAGTCCAAGCGGCTCCGTATAATAGAAATGTACAATCTTCTTAGGTGTTTCGGATGAAGGCCCCAATCTGATCCAGCCAATACTTTAAGTACATTCATGAATTTTAGTGTCTTTGCTGCAACTTCTTTTATATGTTTACCCCATCTCAATGAGCGATCAAGCCACATACCCAAATATTTAACACGATCTACTACCGCTAGTTGTTGCCCATAGAGACTAATATTAACCTGCTTTCTATTAACGCCCTTCTTGAACACACATATTTTGCTTTTAGTTTTACACATATCCAAACCAAGGTTCCCGAGCAATTCGACCATACTATCTAGGGCTAATTGAATGTTGAGGCAGCCTTCTTCCACTGTTTTGTACGAACCAAACAACACAAAGTCATCAGCATATTGAGATATACACACATTAACAAAATCATGGCATATATGCATTGTAGCTACATTGAATAATATGGGGGTAAGCGGGTCACCCTATGCGAGGCCTCGCCCCGTAGTTCGCGATATAGTCAGATTTTCAGAATGATTTATACTAAGCTCCCTAGATTTTAGAAAATTCCATAAGTAATTGCATATATTAGATCCAGCCCCCAGTCTATCCAATGTTGCCAATAATACAGATATATTCACATTATTGTAAGCACCTTCAGTCTTTTCACCAGTCTTCTATATCTAAAAAACAACCCAAGGTTACGGTGTTGTTACAAAATCCTAATTGTATTTGAGAAACTAATCGATTAAGGCTGTCCAAACTGGATCGAGATTTTCTAAATCCAACCATAAATTTTGAGAAGTATTCTTTGCTTTCTAGGTACCATTGCAGCCTATGTTTTAGAATTGTATGAAATACCTTGCAAGGACAAGACATGAGAGCTATTGGTCGCGCGTCTGACCCTGGTTGTGAATTGTTGCTAGACTTTGGTATGGCACTAATTCTTGTTGTCCTCCATTGTACAGGGATGACACCTTTCACAATTAAATTATTGTATATAGCAATTAAGAATTCTAGGCCCACATCAGGCAGGTGCTTCAGCATAGAGAAAGAAATGTCATCGTCTCCCGGGGCAGTATCTTTTGGTTTAATGGCACGGTTTAACTCTTGTCTAGATATAGGTCTATCTAGAGCTTGATTAATAGATGTAAATACTGGATTCGGTGATATCACAAAGTCAGGTGCCAGACTGTGTAAAAGATTACTAGCCGTTACTTCATTGATTACATTTCTATTAGGTCGGTGTCCTTTCAGCCATTTCATCCGTCGCCACATGTCGCTAGCTGATGTCGTTTCGTTTATACTGCTGCAAAATTCTCTCCAGGCTTTCTTTTTTGCTGATCGAATCATACGTTGTGCCGATGCAACTTTTGTCTGGAGTAATGTTAAATTTTGGGGAGTGGGGTTCCTTCTGAAAGTGGCCAAAGCAAGTCTGCGCTCGGCCACGGCACGTGAAATATCCGTATTCCAACAAGGCTTTGGGGAGAATTTTTCAATCTGTAACGGATTTTGACATACTTTTACCATGGGGATATGCTTATTTGCTGCAAAGTTTATTGTATTTATGAACTGGTTATACGCTTCTTAGGCTCATTGGACATTTGTATTTTTGGAAAAGTGGTGCTGAGGATAGTTGTGTATTCTGACCAGTTTGCTTTCTTAAAATTACGCTTTTTGCCATTAAATAAGCATGGCGCAGACAACGTAGATAATTTGATAATTCGATGGTCACTTCCAAGGTTTTCATTAGTAACTTTCCATTCAAAGTTTAATGCAATATCAGCGGTGACCATAGACACGCCAGGGGACGTTTTTTGTAGTCCACCGTTCACTAATTTCACTCTAGTTGGGTTACCATCATTCAAAGTAACATAGTTTTTATCAAGTATGGTATCAAAGATTTGAATTCCTCGGGTATCAGTCTTACATGACCAACTGCAAAGGTGACCATTAAAGTCACCTGCTACTAAGGTGTGCCTTTGGCCTAATCCTAAAATGATTTCCCAGTCGTGAATTGAGGTTTGAATAGATGAAGGGCAGTATAATGAGATTATATTTTCAAGACTAGAGCAGTTTAGTATTTTAGCATGAATTAGCTGAATGCCGGGATTGTTATTGTGGACAAAGTTGATACCTAATGGATGAGTGGAAAATAATTGCGGTACTACCATATCCATCATCTCGGTCCTGACGTAGTATAGAGTAGTTGGAAAGTCTGACTGTATCTTCTAAATCGAGCCAGGTTTAACTCAATAGGGCAATATGTATTTTTCCTGCGATAATATTTGGTCCAATTCAGGCAATTTCGGGCCTAAATTTTGACAATTCCACTGTAATATATTAACCTTGTGATAGGTTTGTCCATCCATTTTAAATAAATGATCCACTCCAAGAAACAATCAATTAGGATGTTTATAATCCAATTCATCAGAACCCACCCGCATGACTTTAACTTTTCGCCTAGTTGGATATTCTATCCATTCTTCCTAAGTATAATATCACGTAATCTCTTTATTAATACCTGAAAGTCAGACCTCTCCCCCTCCTTATTCCGCGTATAATCATCAGTGTCTTGTACCTTCTCGTCTTCTCCAGAACTTCCTTCCTGTCCTCCTTGCCTTTCTACGTTCTTCACAACTCTTTTTGTTTTTGTAGTCTTCGTTTGAGTCATACCCGGCTTAATGCTTTTTTTACCTACATCAACTACAGCATTTGTAAGTACTTCTACGAATGTAGGACAAAAATCGGATTGAGATGGTATTACTTGCACAGTCTCCGCAGCGTCATATGTGTTTGAAATCTTTTCAATTGGTGGGGAGGGTGGGACGTAAAGCATTAGTGCCCGTTTATAGGTGCAGTTGAATTCAGCCATTAGCTCACGCATCTTTTTCTCCTTGAGATATATTGGGCATTGCTTAGATAAAGCCATATGCTTACCCTGAGAGTTCACACATCGAAAGCTTGTTGTCTCACAATTAGGGTGGCGTTTACCACATTTAGGGCCGATGTGATCATTTAATGAGCATGTTTTATAGTTATAGTAGTAATAGTTATAGTAACACTTTATAAGCATTGACATATTTAATTTTAGTCACATTTAGTATTTTTTCAGTTTCAAGTATACGTGCCAACCCTAACTGTTTAGGTAATTTTTCACTTTTTGAGGTTATACTAATTTCTATTATTTCTTCCGCAATTCGCCCTATATCATTCTGTTTATTACTACGCGCCATAAGTTTTACTCTTCTACCCATCTCGTTCCATATTTCGTTTTCATCCACGGCCCGCATTCTTTTTTCCTCCCGCTTATTTCTCAAATCTTCATCTATTTGATTCATACTCAGTTCTCGTTCCAAAGAAGGTTCAATATTCATGTCAGTCTCCTCTTGCAAACAAATATCCGCTATACTATCATGGTCCAACTCACTTAAATGTATATCACTATCCATAGCCAGTAGGGATATAGTGCATAGCTTTTAATCTAACAATAATAAGCCGCGCGATAAGAAAAACCGGTTTCGAACATCCTGCCGCTGCAAGCGAACGATAACCACGTAGTCGTTTAAATACCATAGATATTTAAATCGTACCAGATAATAAAACATAAAAAATAACACATAAAAAAGCTTATTTTGGATCACTTTTGCGTGCGTTTAGTTTTCTTTATCTTTTCCGGAGTGAAACAAAAATATAGCACACATATTCATATACTCACGCCTGTAAATCTCCAAAGGGGTAGGTAGTGGTGTATTAACACCCACATTTCATTAACTATGATTTTCGGTCCTATGTAATAGGGGGCTAGCCAATTGCCGTCACGTCACAAAAATATAGCTTATTATTTATATATAGTAATTAATTTGTATGTCTTTGTATGGAAATAATTGAGTTACTATGGATACACGACTTAACAAACCAGGTAAATTTTGAATTAAACAAACGCAACGACATAATTTCAAAACATAACGCAAATGCACAAAAACCTAGTTTAAATTTGTAGTTATTTAACGTAGAATGCTTAGTTTTAGTTTACCGATACCATTTGTTACAAACACACAGACCTTACAAACCAGAAATCAGAAAATTGACATCAAATTCCACCAAAAACAATTTTTTGCTCTTATACACAACTCTCTTTAGATGTCAACTTAAATTAGTGGGTAGTTGGAGGCGACACTAAAGCTTAATTTGGTGTAACCAGTGTACTTTAATGAGAAATCTGAGGTGGTATGATTTAAAGGCGGTACAATTTACTCGACTCTCCTTTGACACAGTGTACAATCTGATTTAGAGATGGGTTATTTACCCCTCTGGGTCAGCCGGAGTGCGAGGGATATGTCGCATGACAACCTCACCTTCGGCCTAGCACTACGACCCAGAGACGGCGTGCGGTTTAGTCAGTTCGAGTCCGACATAACCTCCCCGGAGGGGTGGTCATCCGTGGGGATTTCCCGCACGTAAAAAAAAAGTTATTTATACAAAATATTGCCTTCTCTGGATAAGAGGCACAATCGTTAGTAGAACTATATTATATTATCTGTGGTAGAATAGAATTGAGAGAATGCTGACTTTGGTCGGTAAATGTCAGTAAATGACTTCTGCGTCGTCCGAAGAAGATAGATGAGAATCTCAGCTGTTCGGGACGGGTATCAATGGCTCAGTTGGTGATAGAATTTCCATTAGAAAGGGATTATCCTGTGCTTATGTTTAATTTCGATGGGATTATAAAGTTTATAAGTTTGCTTGTTAGTTTTTTGTGTAGTTCAACATAAATAAATATCCAATGATATTCTACATAGCCTTATCTAGACCTAATGCATTCACTCAAATAGTAAGCAAAGCAGCGACTTTTTTTTTGCGTTCTGGGATCTAGGGATAATGTGGGTACAATACTTAGATACATTTTTTTACAAAGACATGCATATTATACATAGAAACACCCAGACCAATACAAATAGATAAATTGATATATACAAATATTAGCACTGACCGGGAATCAAACCCACGACCTCTTACGCTGCAGTCCAATGTTTAACCGCTACCCCAGAGAGATTGCCGTCGATAAATAAAACCTTTTAAGAACCAAATTTTTTACTTCAAAAGTAAACTTAAAACGGGTTTACCGAAAAGAATGAAGACGTATATTATACTAGCTGGACACAGGAGAAATATTACGTGAACTCTCTAGAAGCTTTCAGTCTTTGAAAGAAAAGGTCCCTGATCGCAGATAAGATGGAACTTGAGAAAATTCGCCAGTGTTCGTAAAAATTTCATTCTTCTTCCTGAGCCGAGTTTGATAGAGGTCATAAATTTTCTTAGTGAGTATAAAACACACAGCGAGTTATTCATTGGAAGGTCATTAATTTTACACAATATATATAGATTAACTTTACGCATAAGAAAGTCAGGCAATTTTGTGATTTATTTATAGAAAAATATATGAGAGATCGCGTTGTCAGCTCAAAGAGGCGATCTTCAATTTCTTCCACTTTATTTATTAAAAGCCTGAAATGTGTAGCAAGTTCCACCAAATGCTATCAATCAACAGTATAAGCAAAGAGGCGATATTTGTAATCTTGCAAAATGATGATTTTTCCTTTTTTATTTTTATTTTATAGTAATTAGTAAGTTATCTATTCAAATCGATTCATACTGGCAAAAGTGAACGCTGATATGGCGTATTTCTTTTAAACCAACTTCAAAAAGGAGAAGGTTCTCGATTTATTGTTTTTTTTTTACTAATTTAGTTAATTGCCCTGCTTTTTTTTTACTACATGCGGGAAGTCCCCACGGATACCCACCCCTCCGGAGCCGGGGAGGTTATGTCGGACTCGAACCGACTAAACCGCACGCCGTCTCTGGGTCGTAGTGCTAGGCCGAAGGTAAGGTTGTCTTGCGACATATCCCTCGCACCCCGGCTGACCCAGGGCCATCCCTCTTGGTCTGGCCCTCCTCGGGGGTTGATTTCCCTGCGTCAAAGTTTATTATTATCTGTACAGTGGTTTAGGCATGAAAGCGTAACAGATAGGCAGAGTTATTTTCTCAAAAACCAGGTGTAAGGGGACCGCTCACAAAGCCGAAGGCCCCTGGTATTAATAATAAATATTAGCATAACTTTTTTCGATATGGTGACTTTTTTCAGTTTTTCCCGTTTCTTTAGCATTATTTATTCTCCGTCGTATTAGTAAAGCGTAATGAAACGACAATTTCATAAAAAAACATCACTAAAAAAAAAACACGCCCCATTTGTTTTTTTTTCAGTTGTGATGTTTTTTCTTGAAATTGTCGTTTCATTGAACTTTCCTAATACGATGAATGCTAATTAAACGGATTTTTTATTAAGAAAATAAAAATGTTTTTTTATCACCAAACCGTAAAAAAATTATGTTAATGTGGAGTGTACCCGGAGTACTACCCTGGACGCCGTGCTAGCTAAAGGGACAAAAACGGAGGGAAAGACAAATTTTTCTCCACTCCCCGGGGACTTTTTGTCTTCATGCCATGCTAGCCCTGCAGGGGTGGGAGCGTTCCCCTTACACCTGGTATAATATTAGTATAGATTGCCAGAAAGCTTGAACCTATTTTTAAAGCCAATGGCGTAAAGCTAGCGCTTATATTCAACCTGTACCATTATCATGGTCGCTTATCACGAAACTATACAGCAAGCCATAGCCATATTCCACAATAATTACAGACGGTAACACCATAACGGTACAGAATGACGTTGTTTTTGAAAGTTTACCCATTACACAGGTTAATGGTGGTCGATTATGGAATAGATTTAATCAATTCCTTTGTTGAATAGCTGTATACAGCTTGGTAAAATCTTTGGACAGAAAATACTTCAAGAGAAGTGAAATGGGTAACATAAATGAACCCTGAAATAAATCATTCATCGTTTTATCTATCAATCTGATTGATTACACAGGATCGACTATAGGATGGAAGATTTTAACAGTACATTATACATATAAACCATCCTCTTGAATCACTCTATCTATTAAAAAAAACCGCATCAAAATCTGTTGCGTAGTTTTATAGATTTAAGCATACAAAGGGATATAGGGACAGAGAAAGCGACTTTGTTTTATACTATGTAGTGAAGAAACAATACTGCTTTCATAGATTTTCGAAAATTCTCTTTCGCGACTAAAATTCGAAAAAATAGCATTCTGTATTTTTATGATATAAATCACAAGGCTTCAATCTCTCTAACAAACATGGTAAATTAAATGTTACTCATCCTGTATCTTTATGACATCAATCAATAGTGTCAATCATAAGGCTCAAATCTCTCTAACAAACATGGTAAATTAAATGTTACTCATCCTGTATCTTTATGACATCAATCAATAGTGTCAATCATAAGGCTCAAATCTCTCTAACAAACATGGTAAATTAAATGTTACTCATCCTGTATCTTTATGACATCAATCAATAGTGTCAATCATAAGGCTCAAATCTCTCTAACAAACATGGTAAATTAAATGTTACTCATCCTGTATCTTTATGACATCAATCAATAGTGTCAATCATAAGGCTCAAATCTCTCTAACAAACATGGTAAATTAAATGTTACTCATCCTGTATCTTTATGACATCAATCAATAGTGTCAATCATAAGGCTCAAATCTCTCTAACAAACATGGTAAATTAAATGTTACTCATCCTGTATCTTTATGACATCAATCAATAGTGTCAATCATAAGGCTCAAATCTCTCTAACAAACATGGTAAATTAAATGTTACTCATCCTGTATCTTTATGACATCAATCAATAGTGTCAATCATAAGGCTCAAATCTCTCTAACAAACATGGTAAATTAAATGTTACTCATCCTGTATCTTTATGACATCAATCAATAGTGTCAATCATAAGGCTCAAATCTCTCTAACAAACATGGTAAATTAAATGTTACTCATCCTTTTTTTTATGACATCAATCAATAGTGTCAATCATAAGGCTCAAATCTCTGTAACAAACAAGTTAAATCATATGTTACTTCAATTCTCTACCTCATATTTACTAAATTCGAATGTTATGAAACTTATAGAAACAACAGTTAATTGTGTTGTTAAATTCCAAATTTTGTTAGTCCCCCATTTCAACATTTCTATTTGTTTATGAAGGTCCGTACTTTGAAAGAGGTACTTTAAATTTATGACCCGAGAAGGAATCCGGGGCTTTGAATTACGTACTTGTACGAATCGAAACTAATTTTGAGACAATCTTGTTAAGAGGAGCTTCAATTTTGTTTGTTCTACTAGCTGATGCCTGCGGCACTGCGAACGTGAAATTTTGGTCCTGTTCCTACCCATGGCAACATATTCCCGGGATAAAAAGGAGCCTATGTTATATTATTATAGATTATAGTCTAGTTTATATCAAATTTAGCAAACATAGGCACAAACTTTCATATTTATAATATTAGTATAATAAGTATGATGCATATAAATAAATAAGCTGTTGCCAGAATAAAGACAGTAACGATTTCTGGGTGAAGTGGGAACAAATTTAGAATTTCCAGTTGGAAATAGAACTACGACTTTTTTATACTACTGATGTGGCAGACTAGTATACGGTCCACCTGTTGAAATGTGGTTACTGTGGCCTATGGACGTGTGCAACACCAGGAGAGTCGCACTCGCCCTGCCGATCCTGTAAACACAGAGAGTTTTAGTGCCGTCAGTGTAAAAGACAAAGCAGGAATAGCCTTTAGTCTACCCACTGACAGCACAAAAACTCTCCAGTGAACTCTGGCTACCCACTCACCGCCGGGAACACAACACGAGGTTATTATGGCCGCGTTCCATCGCGGGCCGTATTCTGTAGGGTGAAGGTACTATACATAATTTTGTGACGGAAATACCGTCGTGTCCTACCTCCTATCAAAATCTACTTTGACTAGATCAGTACTTAGTAGCTGATTGAGACTGAGCGAGCTTTGATAGCCTCAAAACAAATGCGATCGTCGTTCTAGCAGAGTACGCGTACTCACATGGGTTATACATGTATGCCCCTATTCCAGACAACTACTGTCATCTAGGATACTATCTGTTCTCAGATCTAGTTAGAAATCAAGATTCAGGACTGAGAATCTTTCTGGAATACTGAGTTATGTGTGTAAGAATCCCACAATCCATCGCAACGAGCTATTATGCGGTCTGTGACCTCTGACAAAATAAAAAGTCACAACTAATTTTCACAAGTGTTATTGATTTCATAAGAAAATGTGACAAACAATATCACAATTTGAGTAAGTTATAACAAAAAGTCAGGAACATGAAATATCAAGCATCAAGTCATAACATATCAAAACTTGAGGAGGGTACTCTCAACGGTGGGTGGAAATAAAATATGAACAAAGTTATTTTATGTTAAAAAGTTATTTTCGACCGCTATATATAGTACCTATATATAGTGCATAGGTATACAATAATGTTAACATTATTGTCAATCATGGAACGAGATAGTTTAAAAGTTTCAATTTCAAAAACATAACAAATAGGAAAATAATTTATCCACTATCTATAGGTACTAAATCAATGAGTGGGACAACACCACAAAGAGATAACCCATAGGTAATTTTGGGTCTATTAAGCCGTTGTCTGTGTTTTCACCCGCCCTCGGCCCTCGTGTGTTGCCATGTATGTTGCCTCGTTATACTAATTTTGAGTGAATGTTTTTTTAGGATATTTTTTTCACTTTTTTCCAAAAACATAACTTGTTTGAACACAACATGCTACAATGGGTATTATTCTACACGACTGATACTACGGAAGTTGTCCAAACATCAACAAAATATAAAATTGTCAAATGAAATTTAGTTTAGGTATACAATAAGGGTCACGAGGAGGTAGAACCAAAAGTATGTATAGTACCTTCGCCCTACAGAATACCGCGGCTATAAGAACCTCGCGTTGTGTTCCCGGCGGCGAGTAGGGTAGCCAGAGCTCACTGGATAGTTTTTGTGCTATCAGTGGGAAGAATATAGGCTTTTCCAGCTTCGCCTTCTGCACTAACGGCACAAGTGTGACTCCCCTAGTGTCGCACACGTCCAGGTAACCACGTTAACCACTTTCCATCAGATGGGCCGTGTGATTATCTGTCACCTAAGTGGTATAAAAAATAGGTTACAGAACCAGAAGTTATCCAAACGAGACGTAGCCAAAATACATCACATTTCTGACACAGGTCACGTTACATTTAAGCTTTGCTTAATTAAATTATTTCGATATAATGTTGACATATGTGTCAAGCCTCGTTCAGAAAGTTCTTTGGAACTTTGAGTCGAGACTTAGACTTCTTGTTTGGGTTTGTTGAAGAAGTTTTCTTTTTCAGATATCAAGGCTTTATTATGAACTATATGCTCCCTATGTCAAAGATGCTTTTAGCTTGAAGATTTTGTTAATTAGATTATGTGGAGTTTTGCTAGCTTTGTCACAACATAGTACCTAGCAAATGTCCCCGGTTCCGCCCATGTGGATATCGGTTATATGTTCTTAGGTTAGGTTAGGTTATATGACATACGGCAGTTTTGAAGTCTAATCTTTGCTATAAGAAACCGTATCAAATGATTTCAGTAGCTTTTATCTTCATAGCGAACAAACAGACATTTTGAATGATATTTTTAAGCATTCTGCATGCTAAATGTTCAAATCTATTAAGACAGGAAAGCCGGTCTTGGTCTTATGTAAAAAAAAATTCTTTGGTTCATTATCTTTAATTTAACTTCATCCTTACATTATTCCCGGCATTCACATTGGTTTCTGGGGCATTCTCCATTTCAACTGTGATGTGGCTGAACATCAATAATTTTCCGTGAAGTGACTGCGATCTAACTTTCACAAGCCTTTGTGTGATATCGAAGTTTTATAGTTAGACCAGTTACAACAGTGGATAAATTAAAATAGGAAAAGTTTGAATCGTTGCAGGCGAGGTTTGAACCCGCGGTCTTTGCCTTACAGAGGCAATGCTTTGACCACTATGCAAACTAAAAAAAAAAAAAATTATATACCTATATCGGGTATACATATAAACACTATTAGATACGGGTACAGCGTCTTCAGTATTATTTAAGATACCATCAAACTAATCGGCCCTCAATTCGTCGACCTAACTTCAGTTTTATGATTCATATATGAATTTAATCAACGAACACTTCGACTTAATATGTATTCAGTGAACCTATGTCGGTTAGTGGTGAAAATTAATATAGATTGGGATCTGAGCAACAAGAGTTAATTTGATTCAAGGGTTTGGCCTCTAGTAGGTACTTACTGTTGTTAATTGAAGGAAATCTTCAATATCCTGTACCTGTATTATACGTGCACGCTATTAATAATTAATATAGTCTCTGAGAGTACACTTAGGTTATTTTGCGTGAACTTTGAAGCTATTGGTGGAAATTACCGCAAGCGAAAATAATCTGTCTGAAAATATAGATTTCGTTTTACCTATTTAAATACTTAAAACTAAGAGTAAGCCTTGGATGAAGTGGGTAGCTTAGTGTTTAAGGGATCAGACTTAGTATTAAGAGGTCCTAAGTTTATATATTAGCCTTTGCTCCCTACGGAAGCAATTTCGATTAACTTAATTGGAGTTGGTTTACAAAAAAGCTTGTCTAAACAATTTCCAAAATAAGGTTTATTTATATTTGACATCGTAGAAAGAAAATACAATGACAGACTTTTGTGCCATGAGGAAATCTGCAGCTCTATCCGACCCATATTCACAAAATTCAAATCAAAATGATCCTCTAACGTGTTTTTCTGTAAGAAAATCCTATCGGAAAGCATTACCTCCCACGAATTTACATTTTTAGTATAAAATTGGTATTTTTATTCTTAAATTATGATAACGTGAAAGCGAATTCTCGAAATCGTTCTAATATCGAATTAATTTTTACACGGAAAGCTTTTGGAAAATATACCACGCCTAGAAAATTCACTCAATGAATTATGTATAAAGTGTATTTCTGGTACATTACCTCGCTTTTCTGCTCACTGAGGCTTCAAGTTCTTTTACGGCAGTATTCCTGAGCTAGAAGCATCTGCGATTAAAAGTTTCCGAAACTACGTTGGTAAATACTAAAAATATTTGTACTAAAAATAACCGAATCGTATTTATCAAGGGGCTGTGAGGTGGGTTTTCATTAATGTGGAGTTTGTTTTTGAAACATTCAATATTTCCCGTAGAAACTTGTTAAGAATAACTATAATTTAATAACTACTTTATGTCCTAGTTCGTCGTAATGGTAATGGTCTATTCGCAAGCCAAGTGCAGCTAATATTGCAGCTATATCTGTTCTTATAAACAGAAAGAAAATAAATGGATCCCATCTACCATCTGCTTCTGAAAATAATTCAAAACTATCTTGTAAATTGTTGTCACAGATGCTAACCTAAGAACAGAAATACGAAATTATCATCCATTTACAGCAAAACAAGAAATGTCTGCTCTCCGTTTTATCATTTAACTTGATTTATTACAGGAATAAACTTCTAGCATAAATATGACAAGTTCTAGAACTACATAAACCTCATTTGAGCGTCAGAATGTCTAAGGAACGTAGAGTTGGTAGACTTAATCATTTATTCAAAGAAAATCTTGTAAAGTTCTCGCATTTCCTAGTTTCACAACGACTTTCTGAACCTGTTTTCAAACGAAGACACTAATGGACGTTTACAGAATCGGACAACTTGTAACAAGAAACTTATGTGGTTAAAATAGGTAGTAACGGAAGAACTCATTTTGCTTTTGCTCCTTGTTAGGAGGTGACGCTACATTTGCCTAAATGTTTCTCATAGAAGCAGACAACAAGTCTACATGCCTTCCATACTTCGTGCTAAATATATGTATACTACTGATGTCTAAATACTGGTCGTTTATTTGTGAAAAAAAAAGATAGTTTATAGCATGTGAAAGCTAATAATTGGCCATCACATAAACCTGTCGTGTGTACTATTCTTTTGCTAGCTGTGAGCTTTTGTAATTGTAAAATAAAATAAAATATGTGTTAAAAAACAAATGAAGCGGTGGACATATGCGCTATGTGTACGAATAAAGCAAATATAGACGAATAATTCCTATATACTTCTACGTATTCTAAATTCAGAATTTTAAACAAAGGTTGAATTTTCAATGAGTTTTCCGTTCCATTAACAAATATTTTAGTGCCGGGGCAGTGAATCGGATAATTTAATTATTTGAAACATAGATAAACATACAATAAACTACAACAGATACAAAGTTTCGACAACAATATTCATTGAGCTGGAAACTTAAGTAGCCATTTGTAAAGCATCATTTAGATATACGTGTCCCAAAATTCAACGATAAGCGGGTACCAGAGCGTAGAACTGCTCATGGCTACTCGGAGAAAACCTCTATCCACCATCTGGTGCCCTTGTAATTTAGTATTTATCATTGAATTCAGGGAGCTGGTTGAGGTATGAAAAAATAAGGAAGTAAATTCCCGATATCATCGTAATGATTTAAAAATAAAGATTTAAATATAACAGATTAAATTTGTTTTATTAACAAAAATTAACAATAAGGAGACATTATCAAAGTTCAGAATAGTTAAACTTAAAATTATAACATTAATAGCAAACATAATATATTAGTTGATATGATGACTTTATTATTATAAACATCTGAAGACCAATTCCCCTAATAAAACCTACTCTAAATTCGGTCTCGGTTTATCCTCAATCTCTTAAATGACAAAAAGAAACGATCACGATATTAAAGTTTGATCTTAAAAATTGTTTCACGAGAAAATCGTTTTTGACGTTCGGGAGATTGAGATTTGATTGAGATTGAATTTTGAACAGATTTTCATTTCGAGTATTAGACCTCTTGTAAAGTAATATTACATTACACGTTACATGCAGTCAAACATATCAAAATTAACAAATTGAAACTTTTTGTTTTTATGTCTACTTCAAAGTTGGTATCTCACCTCTGCCTACTTTCACCCAGGCTTTAACGAAGCCTTCACAAGCTCTTGTACCATTAACTGGACCAGATTCACCAAACTCTTCCATTGCGCTCTCAATGTCACTCATCAGCGGATCTGAGGGTACTCTTGAGAAGATCACAATATCTCCAGTGTTACAATCCCTCATGAGTAAGAGATTCTTTACGACCAACCATTGATCAGGGCTTTCTTCGTGAAGAACAGCGGTTGTGTTACCTGAAGAAAATAAATTCAAAGAAACTATTAAAGTAATATTTTAGTCTGCCATTATAATAATAAATTTGCTTGCCTAAGTGGATTGAACGAGTAAGACTAAGTAAGATAAATGACTATAAATTCGTGGATATTAATGACAGCACTGATAAAAGTAGATACGGCGATTTAAGAAATTTTGGAACCCCCTTCCAACTTCAAGGAACAAAAAATTTATATAGTAGTTACTATTTGAGTTCAGCAAGGCTGTGTGCAGTTTATTGCAGTTTGTCGAATTGTTTTCCGAAAACATCTAAAAGGGCCGGAATTTACCGTACTTATACAAACTCGCGAAAAGCAAACGGAAGGTGTTACGTCCCCTAGCCAGATGGACTGGTGTGACCTGAAAAATGTGGCTGGGATAAACTGGATATGGAAGGTCGAAGATCCGGAGCAATGGCGTACAGTGGACTGCAATAAGCTAATTGACTGATTTAAACAACACTTACGCGTGATACTCTATCAGATTTACCAATCTCTGATACTTTTAATTTTATATTCTCACCTGCACGCTCTTGATCAATAATAATATTATCTAAAACACCGTAATGTGATTCGTTTTTCTGCAGATAATGTTTCCTTTGAACACCAATACGATTGTGATCACTCGAACTAATTTCTAAGATGCAGTTATTCCATTTAACTTTGTAGTTAAAGTCACCATATTTAGCCTCCCACTGCCTCTGGTCCTGTAATTCGAATTCATTACTACATTTTTCTACTTTCTTTTAATTAAATTTTCTTTAATTTTATTTTGAATATTATTGTTATATTGCTTTAAATCGACATCAAAGGTCTTAAATGAATCATTAAACAAATCACAATTCTTATAATGTTCATGATATCAACTAGTTTTTTATTTTGTTCAGAAAAATACACTTACCTCGTATGTTAATGATTTTATGTGGAGTCTGAAACATTTTAGTGTAGTTGGAATAGTATAGAACGTGATCTTCCAAACATCAGCCATCTTATTAAAGTCGAAGTCTTTTGTTTTCCTGTATTTAGGACAATATGCTGCTGTTTGATCTATCTTTTTAGTAGTAGTAGTAGTAGTTTCTTCTGTAGTAGTAGTCATAATTGTATTCATAGTAAGCTCTGTAGTAATTATATTTTCTGTAGTTGTTGTATAGGCAGGTGTAGTTGCTGCTTGAATTGGATTTTTTGCAGGTATGGTCATATCATTTATTTCTATACTTGTAATGTTTTCGTCTCTATCTATATTATTTAATTCTGTTGAAGTAACGTTAGTTACAATGTATGTTTGATTCGTATTTCTCTTTGTATCCATATCTGTTGGTTCTGGATCGATTAAAAATTCAAATGAACCGTATTCTTCAAGATGTAGTTGCCTTTTCTCCTTTATATCTCCTGTTTCTCCTTTTAAGCGACCGGCGGTATGGGTATCGTTATTATAACTGCATATACAACTTGAAGAGTATTGTAAAATTATAACAAAATAAAAGTTAAGTATTGTATAACACCACATTTTATAGAGCAAACAGCGACTAAACCTGTCGCCTAAACTGACTATGGACAAGTGATTAACGGTAGTGTCGATATTCGTTTAAATATATCATTTCTATCTGCTATGAACTAAGCTAGATTAAAACATGTTTACGTTATATTAGAAAGGAAAGTAAATACGAATCTTTCGCGTAAACATCGCTATTGTTTCATGGATCTATTAATCGTCCTTATGGCATTGTTTAAGTGCGAGAATATATTGGTTATGTCATCTATCATCGTTTTGTGGTTCTGGTGCCGTTAATATCAGTTAACGAAGACATGTAAACCTGAATTTACAAAAATGCCTTTCATGTGGTTCATATAAGAAATTTTGGAGATTGCTGTAATGACTCATTTTGGGTTGTAAGTAATATTTAATTCTTATTATTTTATATATTTCTCCATCTCTTTGTTAGTATTTTATTTATTATAAATTTCATGCCCATGATACAGGATAGATAAATTTGTTTCATATCATTTTATTCCAAAGAATTATCTATCTATCTATCTATCTATCTATTTCTGTGACTAGTTTATATAAGTATGGAGTTTATTTTTATTCATTTTATTAGGTTTTGTTCGAAAACAGAATTTTTTTTTCAATAATTTAATTATTTGAACAACAATATATTCATATCACAATTCAATCAAACATATATATTATAACTAATAGAAGTAATACAACTAGGCACAAAACATATATAAAAAAGCGTGAACAAATCCAAGTTTCTAAGTAAGTTAAAGTTAAGTTAAAGTTAAAGTTCAGATATAGGTAATTTTTTTTATTACTATTCTAGCTCCAAATGGTAATAAAATGATTGACTGAACTAATCAGTAATAGTATCAACTATATTAATGTACGATTGTGTTACTTGTTTTTAATAAACACTCATCTTGGCTACGTAACTTTGCTAACGATACCAAAAGTTACCAAATGGTACCAAAGATGGAACAACTTAATATTGGTAGAACTCTGCCGAAGTAACAGCGTATAACTTTGTGCAAACTACTAAACTACTGCATTGCTACATAACATAGTAGCTCTGTAAATGTACATACATACATATACTCACGGCTGTAAGTCCCCGAAGGGGTAGGCAGAGGTGTATGAACACCCACATTTCGCCAAGAACGATTTTCGGTCCCACGTTTAGGGTGAGCCTATTACCGCCAAGCAAGCACTTAGTCATGGGTGGTACTCGTATGTTTACTGTCGGATGAAAAATGCCCTATTCCTTAGTCACCTTCTAAGACACCTACAGACAGAGATGGGATAGCCAGAAAGAGGTGGTATTCTAGGTCCAACCAAAACAGCAAGACTGTAAAATATCTTAGTGAAAAAAATATTAAAAATTTCAGTCAAATATGTACACAGCTGTTTGTTTTTATCCCAGCAATATATTCTCATAGGTTGTGGTCGTTCTGGAAACGGCACCAGGATCCCCGGTAGGTGGAACCACGGGCATCAGCTATCTGGAATTACATACAGGCTACTTTTTACCCCGGGCATAGGTTCCCATGGGTAATGGGAACGATATTGAAATGTTCGGATCCGCGGAATCGGCTAGTTGTTAATAAATCTTGATGGGATAAACTAACGCGAAATATTTTTCACCTCCTCACTCCCATCTACCTAAAAGATCGCTTTGAATTCCTACGCGACTCGCATTTTAAGTTCTTGAGATCGTCAGTGAATCTGAGGCTGAAGATGCCAGCGCACTCCACAAGATTCATGGACAAATTTTATATAGTCCACGCTATCCGATTGTGGAATGCCTTACCGCGTCCATGGCCCTATATGGGTGCCCCGTATGGGCGGACACCCTGGGGGCCAGATTCCTGCCTCTGCTCCACGCGGCGCAGAGGACGACGGCCTCCAGGACCATCAGGGGGTACCGCACGATATCCTTTGAAGCGGCGAGTCTCCTGGCCGGATCGCCACCGTGGATCCTGGAAGCGAGGACCCTTTCGGCACTCTATCGGTTCCGAAAGGAGGCGCGGGGGCGGGGACTCGATCCCGAGCCCGAAGAAATTCGGGCCGAGAAGTCCCGGCTCCACAGGGCCATGGTGACCGAGTGGGAGCTACGACTTGAGCAACCACGCGCAGGGCACGCCATGATTGCGGCGGTAAGACCCATCATGGGGGAGTGGCTAGAGAGGCCACACGGTGGCCTCTCGTACCGTCAGACGCAGGTCATTACCGGACACGGTAACTTCGGGCGGTACCTGCATCTGATGGGCATAGAGCCAACGCCCGAGTGCCATCACTGCGACGCGAGCGTGGACTCGGGGCTGCACACGCTCACCGAGTGTCCGGCGTTTGAAGCGCCGAGGCGGGAGCTTGTGACGGCCCTGGGGGTGAGAGTGCTCACGCTCTCCACCCTGCTCGCGGCGATGGTCCGCTGCGCGGATGCGCGGGCGGCCAGCGCCTCCTTCTGCGAGCAGGTCATGCTCGTGAAGGAGACAGCAGAGCGGGCGCGGCGCAGCGAGCGAGAAAGACTCGCGGATATCGCTGGCCGCGTTCGAAGGCGGCTCGGGCGTCGGAGGGCGCAAACCGACCTCCACCCCCCATGAGCGCAAACCGACCTCCGCCCCCCATGAGCGCGGGCCTGAGGGTGACGGGTGGAGCCGCCCGTCACCCTAGCAGAAGCAGGACCGAGAGGAATGGCCCTGGGTCAGCCGGGGTGCGAGGGATATGTTAAAGACAACCTCACCTCCGGCCTAGCACATCGACCCACAGACGGCGTGCGGTTTAGTCGGTTCGAGTCCGACATAACCTGCCCCTTCGGCTCCGGAGGGGTGGGTATCCGTGGGGATTTCCCGCATGTAAAAAAAAAAAAAAAACCCCCGTTACCATTAGACGTGTAAAATCTCTGCCTGTCTTCAAAAAAATGGTTTCGGCCAACTATTTGCAAGAGCGATAGTCAATATCTTACATCTTCTATCTCTATATTTACCTTATTTATTTATGTCTTTGCAGTTTTCAGTGTTTTATCTAGGTATATGTATATCATGTACCTGATGATAGGTATTGTTTCACTATAATTTATCTATGTATTATATATAGTGAGTCATGTTTTTATAGTATTATAATATCTATTACCTATATATAATAATATATCTAGTATGGACCACAATACAAAATAATTATTAGGAAACTGCCCCCTTCTTTTTGTCTCTAGTTTGACTCAAAATGTAATGGTTATTTAATCCCATGGTTGCCTGGAAAAGATTGCCTTGCGCGATAAGGCCGCCAATTATATGCTACAAAACTGTACCTACTACTTTATTTTAATGTGTTCTCTGTTTCTTTGTGCATCATACCATTCAGATTCATTCTTTATTAATAAGAAAGTTTTTAAATTTGTAAGGAAATCTCTTAAAATGATTGAATAGTTATGGTTCAAATTTTACAATCATAATTACTTTGAGAATAGATATAAAAAGCTTTTTTTCTAATAAATGTGAAATCTATGCAAATGAAGTAGCGGATGACCCAATATTTCATGATATATGGGGCTCAGCAGAGGCGGTAGGCAATCAAGTAGCCGTCCTTATTACGTTACGTAGAGAACTGAAAGATAAAACTCGTCTGTCAAAATATGAGTTACAGGTTTGCTCACCTCAGGATTAAGTATTAAGTTTATTACTTATAATAATTACGTGACAAATTCAAAACACCCGCCTATTATTGCGGTTTCTGTACAGTAATCCCTTAGATTATATACAAACTCTATACGTAGACGCAGCTAGTGTCATATCAACACGGCGTAAAAAATGGGTACTACTTCGGTATAAGCTGACATAATACATACGTCCCATGACATGCACACATTGACAGTTTGAAGAACAATATTCACATCAGTACCCCGAGCACGAATAACTTTCGAATTCGTAATGTAAGCGTATCCAGAGAACGGAGCAATGCGATTGGCCGCCTCCCTGCTGAACCAATCACCATGTTCCATTCTATCGATACTTTTACGTTACTTACTTATACAAAACATGACCTTTGTTCGCAGCTGTGTCTATATAGTATAATTGGTCTAAGAATAAACATTTGCCAGTGTTCGTATTAAAAATCTGTTCAAGATTTAGTCTCGTGTCGACCTTATTTCAATCTGTTAAATGTCAAAAACGGTCACGATTTCAATGTTCTGTAAAAATAAAAATAAAATATTCTACAATATTCAATAGATACTTATACTTTTCAATTTCATTCTCTTCTTTTTTTCTTTTCATATATTTGTTTCTATCAGTCTCTCACTCTCTCACACGACAAAACTCTCTAAAATATATTTGTATCGTTATATCGACTGATAACTTTTCGAATATTTACAATTTGAAATGCACAACCTACTACAAATAAACTGTTTGAGACGCCGAGGCGGGAGCTTGTGCAGGCCCTGGGGGTGAGAGTGCTCACGCTCTCCACCCTGCTCGCGGCGATGGTCCGCTGCGCGGATGCGTGGGCGGCCAGCGCCTCTTTCTGCGAGCAGGTCATGCTCGCGAAGGAGACAGCAGAGCGGGCGCGGCGCGGTGAGCGAGAAAGACTCGCTGACATCGCTGCTCGCGCCCGAAGGCGGCTCGGGCGTCGGAGGGCGCTGACAGACCTCCGCCCCCCATGAGCGCGGGCCTGAGGGTGACGGGTGGAGCCGCCCGTCACCCTAGCAGAAGCAGGCCACGGCGGCGGCGCGCATCGTAGGACGATGCGCGCCTCCCCACACCGGGGTTGAGTCGGGGATCGCGTGGTCCCCCACCTCCCGAGGAGGGCCAGACCGAAAGGGATGGCCCTGGGTCAGCCGGGGTGCGAGGGATATGTCGCAAGACAACCTCACCTTCGGCCTAGCACCACGACCCACAGACGGCGTGCGGTTTAGTCGGTTCGAGTCCGATATAACCTACCCCTCCGGCTCCGGAGGGGCGGGTATCCGTGGGGATTTCCCGCACGTAAAAAAAAAAAAAAAAAAAGGGTGACGGGCGGTTCCACCCATCATAATTAGGCCCGCGCTCATGGGGGGCGGAGGTCGGTCTGCGCCCTCCGACGCCCGAGCCGCCTACGAGCGCGTGCAGCGATGTCAGCGAGTCTCGCTCATCGCGCCGCGCCCGCTCTGCTGTCTCCTTCACGAGCATGACCTGCTCGCAGAAGGAGGCGCTGGCCGCCCACGCATCCGCGCAGCGAACCATCGCCGCGAGCAGGGTGGAGAGCGTGAGCACTCTCACCCCCAAGGTCGCCACAAGCTCCCGCCTCGGCGTCTCAAACGCCGGGCACTCGGTGAGCGTGTGCAGCCCCGAGTCCACGCTCGCGTCGCAGTGATGGCACCCGGGCGTTGGCTCTATGCCCATCAGATGCAGATACCGCCCGAAGCTACCGTGTCCGGTGATCTGTTCAGCCAAATCTGTTCAGCCGTTAGAGCGTGATTGAATAAGAAACATCTAAACATCTAGGATTCTTTAAGCATTTGCAGTCGCAGTTCCTATTGTTAATCACTAAAGTTCTACACATCAAACGCATTCAATATGCATTAACCGTTCAAACAAATTAAAAACACAGCACCGTCCAATTACATTTAGGTGGGTTTGGGTCGTTTTTGCAAGGCAATTGCCTGGAACTTGCAATTTTCCTGCAAAACCGATCAATATCAAATTATGTGGCAGTGAAGTTTTATAAAGGCAATTACACACGATGCATGGAGTGTCGTAAAAAGTAACGTTGAATTTGTAATATGCATGCAAGTGTTACGGTGGGAAGTAAAAATGTAACACGTTTTTATAGGTTATGCTCAGTTCGTATTGTAATTAGATTATATTTTTATTTCTGTGTACTTATGTATTTTATTTTATACACTGAGCTCGTTGTTACGGTTGCTTTTCAGCAAACATGGTGGTGGGGAGACTAAAGATGGTAATTGTCAAACAGCATTGAATTGTTGGTGTTATTTCGTGGCCATGCCCACTGCAATCTGCAATCGATACGTTGGGCTCAGTGTGAATAATAAAAAATAGCAAATAAATCGCTATATAATCCATTAAAAATGGTTTAATTCAAAATAAAATATATAATTATACCTTAACCTATATGTAAAAGGATTTCGAACAGAAAATACGTTCAAAATACATAAAATAATAAAAATAAATAATAAGATATTCTTTATTGTACACCATAACAGTATAATACGATAACAATTTAAAGTTTATATATAATGTACAATGGGCGGCCTTATCGCTAACAGCGATTTCTTCCAGGCAACCTTTGGATGGATAGAAGCAGAAGAGATGACAGGGTAGCGTACAATTATTATAAGAGAAGTGAAAATGACAAAATAATAGATTAGATGTATAAACGAGATAAATATCAGTCATATTTAAAATACATACATAATACAATACATATACACATATATCCATATTATACTACACAACATTATAAATACACAAAATAACAATGTACTCAAGCCAGGGAAGATAAATAATGCTCTTTTAACATTTGTTTAAAAGACTCCAGTGACTGTGCTCTTTTTATTTGTAGTGGCAGAAGATTCCACAGACGAACCGCCTGTATAGTGAACGATTTGTCATAGAAACTCGTACAGTGCAGTGGCATTGCTAGTCTCAAATTCTCCGATGATCTCAGAAATCTTGTATGTGTGTCACCAAGGAACCTAAATCGTTCTTTGAGATACTGGGGAGTACAAGGATTAAACAGTACGCTGTACAATAAAGAAAGTATATGAGTATTCCGACGAAGACGAATTGGGAGCCACTTGAGTTTGTTACGGAATTCGGACACGTGATCATATTTGCGTAAGCCAAATATAAATCTAATACAAAAATTCTGAAGACGCTCAAGCTTGTCGAGTTTCTCCTCAGTGAGATCTAGATTAGAGTTTATGTTATGTTATAAAATAGAATGTTACGCACTCAAATAACAAACCGAAATTTAAAAACGAAAATAGTTGCGAAATAAAAACGTTAAATTTAAGAACGAGTAAGAGCGTTTTCATACTCATCCAATATCCGATATCCGATATCGAAGGAAGTCAAATTTTCTGTCTTTCACATTGTCCGGCCCGATATCGGGTATCGGAGCCAACAGCACTGTGTTGCCCCTATATCGGATCACAATAAGACTAAAACAGCGACTGCGAGCAATTTTCGACCTTAATGACATTTTCTTAGTTACGACGTGTCTTTTCGAGTTAATTGATGACGCTGATTACGAATATAAAAAAAAAATCGATAGCATGTATATAATAAGGTCGAAAATTGCCTGCACTATTTTTTCTTTTTTTATCCTTAGCATACTAAATAGCCTACGCTTTTAATTGTATCGGATACATGTGAAAACAGCACAAGGTGTCGGCTATCGGATGTCAGCTATCGGCGTCTGACACCGATATCGGATATCGGATGAGTGTGAAAACGCTCTAACACTGAACAAATATTGCAATGGATGCTGAAATAACATGGGTACAATCTGACAGCAGCGTCCATTTCGATTGAAAAGTAAAATTGGCCCGAGACTAGGTATTTTATTGACCCTGTGCCAGAGGTTCTCATGCCAGCTTTTACTTTTTAACACAGAATATTGTGAAGATGTTTAAACAATTTTATAAATTTAAACAAGCCCTGTTAGGTTCTACAAAACTTTGGGCTTCAGTCATGACCAATGACCCGTCTATCCATATTGAATCAAAAATTCATCGATTGCCGTCTGATAGCACTCTCTAGCGGATGTTATACCTATCAAAAACATAAGGCAGATCTCGGGCTCCAAAGTGTAAACTTGGGACGTAACTGGGAAATCTCTATAAGGATGATAATGATATTAAACAATTCACATTCAATCCATTACACTAGCAGTCACTACATCCGATTTGAAAATAACGAGATACGTAAATAAAAAACATAAACATGTAAAATAAACAAAATGACAGCTCCTTAACGCAAGTTATCTATCTATTTATACTTTTATATTACTGGATTTTGCCCGCGGCTCCATCTGCCTGGATGTTGGTTATCGCGACCAAACATAGCCTATTGTCAAGGTCTAATCTAACCCTATACCAAATTTCATCAAAATCGGGTCAAAAAAACACACATACACTTTTCTATTTATGATATTAGTATGGATATAATTGTAAGTAGCCGTGCCTGTTAATTAGAGATATTTAAATGAACACTTGAGTTATAATATGTCGGTTATCGCGACCAAACATACCGTATGTCATTTCTCAAGGTCTATGTTAACCCTATACCAAATTTCTTTAAAATCGGTTCAATGGTTTAGGCGTGAAAGACGGATAAACAAACAGACACACACACCTTCCCGTTTATAATATTTTACGACACTGAACACTTTTTTTTTTAATTCTAGTCTGTGTATCTGTTTTTATGTGATTTTTTAATTGGAATATATTTGGTGAAACATAAAATTTTACGTTTCTTTATAGCAATTGGTTGAGTAAAACCATAGACATTCCCAAAAAATGCGAAAACCAACATCACGCAGGCGTATCCGCTGGCATCAGTTAGTATAAAATAACGAGATATGTAAATAAAAAACATAAACAGGAAAGATAAACAAAAGAACAGCCCATTAATGCAAATCATAGCGTATAATATTTTCACCATATTTTCCCAAATATGCAAAACGGAACTCCGTTCTTTTCTATGCAATTTAAGCATTAATAATGTATTCGCTTTGTGCATTTTCAAAGCCTTTTGTACCGTATCAACGTGCTTTTATTACAACACCCTGTGAAGAGGGCCTTGCAGACATCCGACAAATTTGAGTAATAAATGAGGATTATGGCAGGAAATATTCTTTCTTAGACCTTGTAAGCCCGGAAATTGGGTTTCAAAGTATGTTTTTGCTCATTGTTTTTGGAATAGAAAGCTCAAACACTAAGCTTTTAGCTAATTCTCTACAGTTTTACTTAGGGATGACTTTAAAGAGCATGCGTTCGACTTCAATCAAAATTAAAGCCAACGTTTTAACCTTACTTCTTCTAAATATCTAAAAAATTTTTTTTTTACCTTCCTATAAAGTTCAATCTCTCCGTGGCGTACCGGTAGTGAACGCGGCCAGTACGCAGGAGGCGTGGGTTCGATCCCCTCTCAGTGCAAATATTTGTAAGCATGAATATGGGTATTTGCATTGGTCTGGTTGTACCTCGGAGAACACGTTTAGCCGATGGTCCCTGTTGACATATGAACATCTTTGGCAGTCGTTACGGCTAGTTGAAGCCCTCAAAAGCCTCCAACAACTGGTCTTACTGCAATGCTTCGATATCGCCTTTGGGTTGTGGAGGTCAGACGGCAGTCGCTGCACGGAAAATGACGAAGTTCAGCCAAATCCGCAGTTAGATTGGTAAAAGCGGACCCCAGACTCCAAGTTGAAAGCTTCGGATGCGACTGGGATTAACGCTAAGATGAAGAGGAAAGTTTAATCATTCATCATCATTTTAGTTACTCTGTATGCATATTGATGCTGTCAAATGAAGCCAAACAACATCCATACTTATATTATAAAGGCGAAAGTAACTCTGTCTGTCTGTCCGTCTGTATGTTACGACTGTATTAAAATGAGGTAGATTCGAATTTGAATGCCGACAGAGCCGCGGCCAAAATATAGTAATTCATACCTTTACAAGTCGACGTGACAAACGAATAACACGGTTCGAGGATAGCATCTATGGCAACTCCAAATAATAAATTCAAAATGTAAATTATGTTATGTTTTTAGACACTGAATCTAATAGTATTATTAAACACTATTGTATGAATTTTTGTCACCTTTTATGTACGGTATCCGGTTATAGCCATAGTGGGAATAGAATTGCTTGAACACCGAACAGTCATAACAAATACAGGATACGCAGATGGGAAAATCGTTGAGCTCTTAGTACAGCGGACGAAACTAATTTCATTGTCGATTACAGTTTGCATATTATTATAATGTTGCAGTGGTGGTAGGTATCACGACTGCTATGCAGGGGTTACGGGATCGATTACTGGTCAGTGGAAATATTTGTTAATATGTCTATTCGCGGAATTCTTCGACGCTTAAACTCTTAGGCCTCTTTTATATTCTATATTTTGTTTTATTCTTGAAAATAGTTAGTTTATATGTCTATTTGTGTTGATCTGGGTGTTTGAATGCCTCGGAGAACTAATCATTTACACTTTTTGCCCATGGCAAAGGTTCTTGCATAAATCGTTTAATGACAGTGAGAAAGATTAAGCTTGTGAAATGTGATAGGACGTGGTCTCTAACTACTGCAAAAAGAAAAAGGCATGGGTATTTCGATGGTTTTATGAATTCAAAGAGAATCAAAGTTATTAACAATTATTCGAAAAAACGTGTGCATTCTCGTTGCTAGACACCAAAAATTACAATTTATGATTATTATTTTCTTAAACTGAAATTATTAAAAAAACTTACCTACAGTATTCAACTGTAAGTGTAAGAACCAAGACTAATTCCACATTACCATTTTTCTTTGGTTGGTTCCATTCATCTAACTTGCTGATGCAATTTGTGAACAGTCCCTGTAATTAAGTACGTGCTGGCGATTGGAAAAGAGTAATCGTGACTATTTATTGAAAGGTTCCTTTCTTGCAAACTTCACTGATTGCATTCCAAATTAACTGCGAATGTAGAAGGAGTTAATCTTGACTAGACGGAGTTGAAATTGAGATATTAACACCACCAAAATCGAAATCTATAGTCATCGGTATTGTGCGATTGTTTCCATTTGCATTCGAGGCTTTCACTCCTCGGTTCTGAACCGAGGGTCCAGCTTATACGTCTTTTATGAAAAAGAATGCCGCTTGACCTCGTCCAGTCAAAGAAAAAACCCGCCTCGTCCAGAAAAAACCGCCTCGTCCAGTCATTCGTTAATATGATACTGCCAACGCGAAAGTAACGATAAAAGATGGTAGAACGATGGAAACACGTTACTGAAGAATTCTAAGTTTTACAATGCGGTAACGAAACACATCTGTTCTAAAATGTTCTGTCTGTGATAAAGTAAGTTATGTAAAGTGTGTTTTGAATCCGTAACACTGCATACTACCTACATACACATTTGCAAAGTACGTGGCCGATTTTCTATGCACCAAAGTACAGGCCAGCGAAATTAGGTTTCGAAAAATTTAAATATTTTTCTCTTGGTTGCTTGCATTAACATATGAGAATAAACTGGAATATTTTATAGTCAAAAGTGAGTCTAGCCGTATATTGGTAAGGAAGTAAAAGAGTAATGTGAAGTTTATGGAAAAGCTGAGTGAATTTTTTTAAGAAACCATTAAAAATAGCGAACGGTGGTTCAATTACACCAATAAATTACACCGTTTAAACTGCACCAATAAATTAATATGTGTGAAACACCTACAAAACTGTACAGTGTTAACACACACATGCATCGATTTATCAGTGCAGTTTGAACGATACAGAGCGATCGTTACATAGTATTTCAACGTGTAACTTCACACATAAATTTACAAGTACATTAAAACTACCGCCAGCTATAAGCCTACGCTACTGCACTGTGCATGTTGGGAAGTCTCCACTGAAATTCGAAGCCTCCATTAAAATTGTAAGTCTTTGAAACACTCGATATTAGGCGTTCACAACTTGCAGCAGACAAAGGTCTAGGCTCCCAGGTAATTATTAAGTGCTTATAGAGAGCGGGTAGACACTTTGGGAAGTTTGGCAACGGTTTCGGAATTTAATTTCAATTTAACTGTGGCTTTACTGCTGGCCGGTTTAAACACTGGTCTCAGATTTGCTATTGTTCTAACTAAAAGAAACCTTCCTTCAGTGAAAGTTATCATGGACGTTCTGCGGATAAGCAGTCTGATATCGCGGATAAAAGGCAGCTTCTTGTCACTGAGCTTGACCGGATCCTGAACAACATTTCCCAATGGGGCTCTGAGAACCTGGTCGAGTTCAATGCTAAGAAGACACAGGCATGTGCATTCACAGCAAAGATATGTTCTTTCCACTGCCACTGCAGGGCAACCTCACTATCCTCGGTATGGATGTTCGCTGCAAACTGAATAACAAAAACTACATCGAGAGTATCATCAAAACAGCCTCGCGTAAACTCGGAGTCTTGAACAGAGTGAGAACCTGGAACTCCTTGCCAGCTCAGGTTTTTCCTTCTTCCTACAGTCCCGGGTCCTTTAAGCGGGGCGTGAAAAAGCGTCTGATGAGGCCGTCACGCTGAGTGCCACCATTGTTAACATGGTACGTGTATGTAATGGTGACCCTCTTTCCTGAGACTTTGCCTTCAGCTTACCATCAGGCGGGGTGAAGTCAAATTGACGTCTCCTATATTTAAAAAAATATTTGTAGAACTCAGTAAAGTAATTCAAGTTTATGTTTTGTTTTAGTGCGGTATTACTTTTTTATTTGTATAAACAGGCATATGTTTGAACCGTTGAACCCATCTGAAAATAGGTACATTATGAAAATGCAAACTGACTAACCAACACCCTTGATTATGAATTATGAAATTTGGTACAGGAGATACATTAGATAGGACAAAGCGGGTGGAGCCGCGGGCAACAGCTAGTTTTACAAATCGCAACTTTTCCATACACGCACGCTCAAATTGTGGAATGAACTCCCTGCTGTGGTTTTCCCAAGCGACTACAATATGGCTTTCTTCTGTGTCGGCAGCACGAGTGTGGCGCCCCTGGTGTTAAATGGTGTTGCATATGTAAATTATATACTCAAAATTATAATACAGAATCAATTGATACGTTAAGCTATGCTAAGTGCGGGGAACAGCGTTGACCGTTTTCTTTAGTTATCAACCAATAGCAATGTATGAAGCTTAACCTCCTTATCGCTGCATCAAATAAAACACACATACTCACGTACGGTATGTAAGACCGAGTATGGTGCCATATCGTGAACCCATTTCTGTACACGCAATTTTGCTTTGCTGGAGGGATAACACAATAAAACAAGTAATTACGGTTATAAGTGACCTTAAAATTACCCACACCGCACTGTGCTACTACCAAAAGTCCTGTATTGTCCGTTCTGTGTTATTCACACATAACACCCCAAGACGTCGGCGTCTTCCATTAAAATAAAACAAGGATTCCATAGGTCTGACAGACCAATGGGTGCGTATGTGTAATAATGTAGTAACAGCTCATTTACTTAACTGTATGAAGTCCTCAAGGCCCCTAGCTATATTATGCTGATGATCGGGTTGCATGTTGGAACACATTACTACGACTGAACGCAGAAAGAAGAAAAATGAACAGATTCAAACCCCCTGACATTATTCATAGAGATAACTTCAAATAGTATTAAAGCCTTTGACTTAAATTTAGTAATGCTGTTTCAGGGTAGTGCAACTCGGACATAGAAAGCGTTGTGTAATATCTTAGAATATTTATCTCATCCTATTCTTAGGATAAAACCTTGTAAACCTTAAATCAAACTTAATGGTGGCTCGGAAGTTCGTACAAGTTCGCCTGTGCCGATGGCGATGAGAAAAGAGAGAGAGAGTCAAACGTGGATTGGCCTGAATCCGTACTCGCAAGTACGGGAATTGAATTTAGTTCACGTTATATTACCTATTTCACATTCTGAAATAGTAGAAAGATCAACTGGCGTGATTGAGGAAAATAATTCCTACCTATTATTTATAATATAGACACGGCATGCAGGAATCATGGCTTTCCAAAATGATGCAATGACTACTTATAAAAAAATGTGTAGCTGCTTATTTGCACGAAGAATAGCTACGTCATTATCGTTGATTTATATAAATCATGTTATGAATTATATTATTATTCGTGCGAATAATATTATTATTACAAAGTTATTATTAATAACGTGTGTGTTTACGTAGCGCACTTTTTTGAGTTGTGTGTAAAATCAGAACAATTGTCTTAATTTTTTGTTGCCATTTTAAAATGCAGACAACGCATATATCGTTAGATTCTACCCTTTCATGTAAAATCTCGTACCATTAAATAGTAGTAAGATTATTCATGTTGTAGTAATTATTATCAGTAAAGATAAACACAATACGAAGTTACGATACAATTTGGACCACAAATCCAGTGACACGGTTTATCAAACCAAACAGATGATAAGTCTGTTGTCCCTTGACAGTTAAACTGTTCCAGCAAAATCAGATTAAATTCGCTTTGTTTTGCTGAACAACCTACATTATATTCCATTGTTGTCCGCGACTCTACACATGTGGAATGATAGTATAATTATTCCAGACTACAATCTTTCCCTGTACAAAATATCAGCCAGTTCTAAATAGCTTCTCAAACTTTCAAGTTTATGTGTAGGATTACGCAAGTAGCAAAAAATATACTTGATAGCTTGTCACGTCGAGACAGCCTCTGGGGCGTGGCGCTAGTGAACGCGAGTGGCGGGCGCCGGTTCGATTCTCGCTCAGTGCAAATATTTGTATGCTTTAACATTTGCATTGGTCTAGTCGTGCCTCAGAGAGCACGTTAAGTCGTTCGTCCCAGTTGTCATACGAACATCTATGGCCGTCGTTACGGGTAGTTGTACCCCTAAAAATTCCAACAACTGGTCTAATTGCAATACTTCCATATCTTCAATAGATTTTGGAGGTCATATGGCAGTCGAAATATCGAACATCAGCCAAGCCCGTAGTTAGACCGGGAATAGCGGACCCCGGACTCTGAGGTGAAAGCTACAGATGGGACTGGGATTAACGCTAGGCTGAAGGAGAACTGTTTACTGTGTGGAATAACGGGGTGTGATGTTCTTCCAATATAAAGGTAGGATCCTCCGACCAGGCAAGGTGATCACGCCTGACGGGCCGCGGCCCAACAATTGTTGTTGGGATGTTGTATATGTATTGTACCAGCGCGGGAACTTCACTTTCGCGATGCAGGATTTGTAGTGTCGTAGTAGTTCGGCTTGATGGCGCTGGGTACATGTGGTATCGCCACAACTAGAACAAGCGCTGGCTAATGTACCAGTCAGCATCAGATCGATATTGTCAAACAAAGTACACGAAGGGAACTTAATGCCTCGGATTGCCTCCCTTCCTGCCCCCTAGACAAGTGGCAATTTGTTTGGTGGAATATAATGACGAATGTATGGGATTTGACGTATACGACAGTCGTTAACGCATGTGAAATACGTCAAATCTATTCGTCATTCTATTCCATCAAATGCTGGCCAACGAATAGCCACTTGTCTAGAGGGGCTGTTGGCTGATTGTCGCAATAAAAATATTTTATTTTTTTTCATAAAAAGCATAATACTATGTGTCCATCTCTAAGTAAAAATTAAAATGCTAATTTACCGTAACTATTTAATAATTTAACGTAAATATTTTTAGAGACAGAGTGAACGTTAGTGTCTGAGCTAGAAGTAAAATGTGTTACAGACACTGGTGCCTTTACCTTACAGATTAGAGCTAATTAGGGTAGGTACTACCACTAGTACTTTTTTTTAGACAATATTAGCAACCGAAATTATCGAAATTACTATTATTCCCTCCAACCCCTCCAACTCAGCTAAATTGCTTGTGCTAGGGGTGGGTTTACGTCGGTAGTGTAATGGCCAGGATTCGAACCCGGGACCTCTCGATCGTAAGACCGACTCCTTAACCACTAAGCTACCGACGCTTCAATTTGTATTAAACAGTTCTTTTTGGTAAGCAATGTCATTTTTGACAATGTTTTGTATTTAAATTGTACATTGTTTGAATAAAAAGGAAATACAATGTAGTTTGACCGGGAGATTAGAGTACCTTGTAATTATACATTTGACGCTAAAGTAAGTTGCGTCTTTGTTTTTGGATGTGTATCTGGTACACGTAATTCAATTTAAATCAATAAAACAGTTTGACTTCATCTTATAACCTTGGTTAAGGTAATTTTGAGAATCTGTATCTCCATGCCATGATCGATCTGTTGCTGACAGTACCTACCAGTAGTTACTGAGGCGATAACAGTGCTCTATACCGAAATTGCCGTTAAAAACTTTTATCTATGAAGGTCAATAATAAGTAATAAATGGTTTGATATCGGAATTTTTCTCACTATACTTGTTGTTGACAGATCACAGGAATTACGGGTAGATATGTAAGTGTGTTATGGACTAAGAGCCCGTCAACGCCAGACCTACGTCATTTTATAAAGCTGCAATTTTGCTAGCGCATGCTCCCAACACATGTAAGAAAGATGGCTCATTTAGATGGGGTCATAGTCGCTTCGGCAAGTAAACGCTACTTGTCTAGGGGTATGGATTTTGAAGACAGCAGATACAGTACACAAGTTCCTCAGTTATATTATATTCCATGCGATCTGTTGTTTTTTTTAACGTGTGGGAAATCCTCTTGGATACCCCCCCCTCCCCTCCGGAGCCGGAGGGGGAGGCTATGTCGGACTCGAACCGCACGCCGTCTGTGGGTCGATATGCTAGGCCGAAGGTGAGGTTGTCTCGCGACATATCCCTCGCACCCCGGCTGACCCAGGGCCATTTCTCTCGGTTTGGCCATCCTCGGGAGGGGGGACCACGCGTTCCCCGACTCGCCCCCAGTATTTAGATGCGATGTGTTGTACCTATTTCACAAATTATTTTTTAATTTATATTTTTAGTTAAACAATTCCTATAATCCGATTATAACGTATCTTGTTACAGTAAAGCATTTCGGGCTAGCCAGGTCGCCAGCAATGATGGTGGAAATTTGCTGGAGGCTGGGAAGTATTAGGGTAGAAAGATTACGGTAGTCAGTGATTTGATTGAAGGTTCTGTTTACAGACTACAAGCTGTATCCGAAGTAGCAAACTTGTCTAATGCTTACTGTGATTGCACTACAGAAGGGGCATACCTAGCTGTCATCAATGATAGTAATGAAGCAAATGTTGTCGCTGACATAATACGAGACTCGTCTCCCGTCACTAAGAACTGGATGGGACACAGAATCACAGAAGATGAAGATTTTATTGCTATCAACGGTTAGCTTATTGCAATTAGTATTATTGAAATATCTAAAATTACCCTTTGCTATACATACATATATACATATAATCACACCTTAGGGTTAGGCAGAGGTGAATTAACACCCATATTTCACCAATCTGTATTCGGTCCCACGTAATAGGAGGTGAGCCTATTGCCGTATTCCAGGCACTATTGTTGTCTCGAGTCATGCATCTGAGGCTGAGTCTGGGCTGTACATATCTGCCTTGTTAAAGTTAATCAGCCCCATCCCTAAGTCGCCTTGTACGACACCACATGGGAAGAGAAGGAGTGGCCCAAATTCTACTCTGCCGGGAACCACGCGGCTGTGGTACTCTTTGGTATACTAACAAATAATTCATCAATTATCGCCTATCGCAGTCTACTGCTGGGCTTGTCCACTTTGGCCTACTGTCTACGCTGGCCAGACGGGTTGGCTCAGGGTTTAGTTATGGGTCTTCTTTCTCTCGCAGTGATATTATCAGCGCATTTCCCGTTAATTGCGACACCCTTTGGATGAGAAGGGGTGTTGATACTTATATTCTTTCTTCGCCACCAAACGGATCATAATTATCATAAGTTTACATAATACCTAGATCTAAAAGTAATTGCAAAGCATGTTAAAATGACATACACAAGGAATAGATTCTTATGATGCACGGGAACGGCATCAATATTTCAGGCGTGCATTGCTATACGTGCAATAGCTAATGCATTGAAATGGAGCCAACGGATTTTATCGCAATTTATATGCTATTATTTACATCTAGCCCGACGTTTCGGATACTTTTCAGCACTGCCGTATCATGATGAATTGTTGGTGTTACTATTTATGCAAAATAAGCTCATTTTGTAGTTAAGTCTCGCTATATTTTGCTTTTGCCTAGGTTTAATTAAATAAATGACTGTTTGCCAGGCTGATGCTACGATCCAACCAATTCAGACAATATCAAACAGCTAATGTAATTTGTATCATTTCAGGGGAACCGTAAAATGAGGTGTATAATGTCTAGATTAAAAATTACACTGGTTAACCGAGTGCCTTATTGAAGATCTCTGGAGCACTGGACGACTTTCGGTGTCATTCTGAGTTTCCCTACGTCTGTGAAAAATAACTAGCTTTAAAACATTTGTAAATGATGTAAATACATTAAAACATCATTTACTCCCATGTTCCCTCACTATGGGTCTCTTAAACAACCTCAAAGTAGCTCAACGAGCTATGGAAAGGGCTATGCTCGGTATTTCCCTACGCGATTGCGTCAGAAATGATGATATCCGTAGGAGAACAAAAGTAACCATTTAGCCCAGCGGATTAGCTCGTTGAAGTGGCAGTGGGCGGGACACATAGCGCGCAGAACAGATGGCCGATGGAGCAAAAGAGTTCTGAAATAGCGACCGCGTACGGGCAAACGTAGTGTTAGGACGCCCAACGGCCAGGTGGAAGGACGACCTCATCAAGGTCGCCGGGAAGCGCTGGATGCGGGCTGCTTTAGATCGGTCATTCTGGAAGTCTATGGGAAAGACCTATGTTCAGCAGTGGACTGTGTGTGACTGATATGATGATGATGATGATGATGATGACATTAAAACATGAAATACCTTAGACCCATATTCTACAATGTCATTTAGCTGAATCTAGATTTATCTGAGGAAAAATTGTATGGACAATCTTCCAGACAACTTGTCAAATTTGTCAGCATGTGTAAACAATCTTTTCCCAGGTAAATCGAGGTTCAGCTGAGTGGCATTCTAGAATACGGGCCTTAATGTTTTATTTCTCAATTATGAGAAGCGAAATTCATAGAGTGCTTTTACTAGTGAAAATTAGTTGCCGCGGTTTTTCCAAGAGACTACAATATGAGTTGGCAGGGCAAGCGTGACGAATTTGGTGTTACACACGTCCATAGGCCACGGTAACCACTTTCCATCGGGTAGGCCGAATGCTTGTCTGCTACCTAGGTAGTATAAAAAGGTACTTTCGGGTAGTTCAAATAATTTAACTTCACTCATTATATATTGAGAATAGGAAAGAGTTGAGCGTTTTCTTATTTAATTGCTTTTATTTATTTTCAAACGACTTCCAAGATGTTCTTTATTCGTCAGATTTATTTTTTGAAGTGAAACCTTGCGGCGTTGGATGGGTAAAAAGTGTTAAACTCGCGTCAGGATTAGTTGACCTTTGAACCGTAACCGACGACTGACGTCATAAAACATTAAAACAGCTACACATTGATTGTTTTGTTAGGTGCATTGATAAGCTTCGCGGATTAGCGGTAACCGCTTCGACTGTAAGTCCTTATGGTTTCAGATAGTACCGGGTTTGAACCTGGGCTTCTGGCACATTTTGTGACTATTTTTTCTTTTTGTAATTTATTACATTTTGTGATTATTTTTTCCTATTGTAATTTTTTACTTTGTGTGATTATTTTTTCTTTTTGTAATTCATTATCCAAATTTGTAATTCAATTGTAATGTAATTCATTAATTTCTTCTAACAGAAATTAGTAATAGGTTCTATGATTGGCGCTATATTATAGGTATGGTATGGTATAGTATGGTATGGTGTGGTATGGTGTGTTCCTTTTATCTTTTTCTCTGTATATAACGAAGAAAGAAAGAAAGAAAAACTTTTCACTTCTGCCGGCACTCCCGGAGTGCAAACCGTCTTTTTATAAATTATTAATCACCCACCCAAACTGTAATAGAAAATTATTTGACATTTTTAAAAATTATGACATCACACTTTACCGTCTACAAAACAAAAACATATTCTATTTGTTTAAATTATCTCCAATATTATTACTACTGGCACTATACCAGGATATTGGCCATACCGCGACGTCCTGTTGTTGTGTATGAAAGCTTATCGTAGGCAGCTGAATAAATACAGATGTCATAATATTTAGGCACTATTCACAATGCTATGCAAATGACGCATTTAGGAAGTTTTGACTGACATGATTTTTTTTTGACGACGTGTACAATCCCAGGAGGGTCACACTCGTGCTGCCGACTCTATAAGAGAGTTTGTGTGTTGTCAGTGCAGAAGACAAAACAGTATAAGCCTTTAGTCTTCCACTGACAGCATAAATCCTTTCCAGTGACCTCTGGCTACTCTACTTATAGTAGGGACGTAACACGAGGTTATTATGGCTGCGGTGTTCTGTAGGGTGTGGTACTTCCCCAGTCGGACTGCTCAATTAGGAGGGAAACTCCTCAAATTATCGCGTCATACTCTGTAACAAAGCTACTATATAAATACTGATCAATTACATCTTGTAAGGATGTTCGTAAAATGCACAAGTTGTTTAAATACAACTTGTACATTTTACGAACATCCTCTCCGACGTCGGCAGTCGTTATTGGAGTACGTACACTAGGTATAATATTCATTGAAACAGACTCTGCTGGGGAGTATATTCCCTAGTAGAGCTACTTAGACCACATAGGTACTCAGGACAGATAAATGCGACTGTTCTTTTCTAAAATCCGATGTACGAACACTGACTATAGCTTACGTGCTTTAAAATATTATAATTATTTTTCGAGTGTTATTGCTACATATAACTATTATTTCAAATATTATTAGTTCACAGATCCGACAATCCTCATTGGCAAGATTTTTTAAATCCTTTTTGAAACAAAAATTACATGTCTTCTATAAGCCATGTAATTTTGTATTTACACATGGTATTTAAAAAAATAAAAAATAATGAGGTAAGCGTATCGCCATTCTGAATACATCCTTGTGGAAGAAGGGCCTTCTATTACGATAACACATTTAAGCTCTTATCAAAGCTACTGACCAGTAGGGCAGTATTAATAGCCGTACCACTGGGTTATCAGACCAGTACTGCAGGGTAGCGAACAGCGCGAACACTGAACACCATGTTATCCTTAAAGTCATCCATGTTACTGAGTTGTGTGATACTGCTGATTGCCACAGCTGGTAAGTTTTGTTTGTTATGTATGCCATATAATATGTTTTGCCTAGCGTACTGGGTCAACTGGGTAACTAGGTACACTAAAAAAAGTAAAGCTAACTAAACTAAACGATACGACTAATTTCATAGTCGCTCTTAAGCGAAATAATCTTGGCACAGTTTCGGTAGCAAAATTACCTGGAAGTATCAATTTGGAGAGAGAAACTTGTAATAAAATTATAAATATTTTGATTGATTCATGCAGATTTTGTTTACAGATATGGTGCAAAGCAAGTACGTACAACTTCCCAAATCGCAATGGCAAGTAAGTCAATATAAGGAGGTAGCGACGTGGGAGGAGGCGAAAAAGCATTGTGAGAGTGAAGGTAGGATGGATTGATTACTGATCATGGTTCAACTATCCAAATAGTTTATTTCTTTGGGCTACGTTAACTTCGTAGTTTCCAAGCGCTTCCATTTTTATAAACCGTAACTTCTGTACCGCGTCTTGGGTATGTGCGCAGCTAGATTTGGTCACAGTTAGATTTGGTCAGTCCACCGCCGATGCCCACGGTGTCTCGGCAAGGTGCAGTATTGCGGTGACCGTCTGTCTATAATAAAATTATTTCAGGACATACTACAGGGCGATACTAAGTCTGATTGTTCATATAGGTCTATTATAAGTTTTAAAACATAGATAAATATGATACTGTTTTTTTATTGAGAGAATTGATTTTGTGAGCACGCTAAAGTTGACAAAAATTGGAAGAAATTTTTAGACAGCCGAACTGTTATGGATTATAATTTAAATTATTATGATCACCACAGCGTTAATTGTTTTTAATATCTGATTTTCCATCATAGGTGCCACGCTGGCGTCCCCAATAAATGAGGAGCTGCTCGAGTACATGAAGGCCATCATCGCTGTTAACAATCACACCACCCCATATTTTATCGGCTTCAAGGCGAGACACAACACGGAATTTAGGTCTGAAGAAGGTAAGTAAAATTAAAAATAATTTTGTCATAGTAGCTGCTTATACTGTTGATTGATGGCACTTCGATGAATAATGTGGAATAGTACAAGTGTTTTCATTGAAGATAGTAGCTGCCTGATAATTACAAGACAGCCTCTCTGCTACGCAGAGGCCTCCCCATTCAGTGTAAATGCCTATTTATATATATGAACATTGAACGTGGCTATTTGCATTGGTCTAGTCGTGCCTCGGAGATCATGTTAAGTCATTCGGTCCCGGTTGTCATATGTACACATTTGGCAGTCGTCAACTAGTCTAACTGCAATATTTCGGTAAAGCCAACGGGTGATCGAGTGGATATCAGATGGCAGTCGCTTCACGAAAAATATTGAAGATCAGCGAGACCCGTAGTTTCGACCGTAAAAATGTGGTCCCTAGATTTCGAGGTGAAAACTTCGGGTGCGACTGGGATTTTCGCTAGGATCAAAAAACTAATAATCGTGCATTTTTGTAAACATTAGGTACTTTACTAGAAGACGTGCCTGAAGCGTTTGACATGGTGGAGCACATAGATCCTCGGGAGGGGGACTGTTTGTGTATGGATGGGCACAGCATACGTGTCGAACCGTGCTGGTCTCGACTGCCGTTCATATGCTATACCAACGGAAAGACCGACGCCACAACAACAGAAGTACCAACTACCACAACTGAAGATAATACACCTACTTGTGGCCCGGGTAAGCCAAATTTTACGAGACACTAGCATTCCGCTTGCGGCTCCGCCAGCGTGAATATCGGTTTTCCCGTTTATTGGCCATATCTCTGGTTCAACTGGACTGATTTTAGTCTGACTCATTGAAATAAAATCGCTTTCAATGAGTCAAAATACGTGTCAATTACATACATTCCTCGTTCTATTCTAAGAAATGCTACTTGTCTAGGGGGTAGGGGTCTTGACGTCAATAGATACAGTTCACAAGTTGCTCAGTTTTATTAAAATTCTATATGACTAGTAGTTAGTACCTATTTCACAAATTATGACAAATCTCATGTGACACTTCTTTGAAGCCGAGGACTGTGTTTGTGAACTTGTGTACTTTTAAATTTTTATACAGACTTTTGTCACTTCTGTTCACATTTTTTGGTATTTATCATAACTATACTAGATCTATCTCCATATTTTTCTATCTTACAGGATATCTTCTCTATAGAACGGGAATTTTTTACAAGATTCACGAAAGAGAAGTAACATGGGATGAAGCTAATAGTACATGTACTGCAGAAGGGGGGTACTTAGCCATTATGAATGATTACTTCGAAAAAAATGTCGTGAAGTACACAGTATATTCTAAGATTATCGGGCCTCTCGTTTGGGTAGGACTCCGAGATGTAAAGGGGAATAGCGACTGGCGCAGTGTGAAAGGTAATCTTCCTAATATCACTTACGGTTTTCTTTGAGCGCGCTAAGGAACAATAGTTCCTGAGATTAGTGTCTTCAGCCAACCAAATAAACAAAATCTTTAGCTTCATTATATTAGTACTGAACTAGTACAGTCTAACGAACACTTTGATATGTTAAGTTATGATAACTTTGGGTAGTGATGATGTTGCTTTTTTCTTCAATCATGTATTACTTCTTATGCAATAATCTCAGTGATTCAATTTAAAAAATACAATTGTCATATGTTTTCAGGTGATCCTCTACTTGAGTTGTACCACGGCGTTGAGCCATCCCGTTCCAAAGGCAACTGCATGGGTCTGAGATTCGATGGGAAGCTGTCTGACCGGAGTTGCCATGATTATCTGCCCTTCATCTGCGAGAAAGACGGCTCGTGTTGATATCCTCTTGCAGAGTTTCATAAAGAGATGGCATACTTGTTATATCTTTAGATTAGTAAGTAGGGTTTCAGCACATACTCAGTGAACCGGGACAGCACTGGGCTTGCTTCCATTTTATAAGATACTAATGCCTCGATGACTCTGGGCTAGTTTACAAACTACAAGCCACCGAGTTCAGAAGCAGCTTGTAAACTTGCTCCGTGTCATTCAGCTTCTTGTAAATCTGCTTTTAAGTGTCTGATTGTAAAAAGATTGGATAATTAAAAATTATGACATCACAATTATTGTTTATTTAGTACAAGTTCTCTTAGAACTTACTCCTTAGACGTTTAGTGAAAAGTAACTAATTTTACCAGATAGTTATGTACCCAAATTCGTGGTTTCATTCTACTATAATGATGGACCTCAGTCGAAGGGAGTCAGACGCGAATGCTGCTGCTGATGCGGATGCTATTTTTATATAGAATACGACGATACGTCAATATTACTTCACCTTGCTTGATGGTAAGTTGACGGTAAAGTTTTAGGAAAGAGGTTCACTATTACAGATGCCAATTATGTTATAGAAAATGTATATCCCACTCTAGAACCCATAACACAAGCTAGGTAAGCTATGTCTACTTGAGTCTACCATACAAGAAACTTATTCTATTTGTGCTTTAGAATTGCGGACGATGTCGCGGTTAGGAGCTAGTAAAAACTATAAATTAAGCCCAATATTATTACTCCTGGTATTATACCATGATATTGGCCATCAAACGTACTGTAGTTTTGTATGTAAGCTTATCTTAGGTAGCTAATACTAATGCAGATGTCATAACATTTAGAAACATTTAGCAATGCTACGCAAATCGCGCTTTTTAACAAAAACATTGGATTATGCCCAAATATTCCACATAAATTAATATCATCAAATATCATGAAATTTTGTATCTTAACATCTTTGAATATTTGTTATTCAATCAAATATGGCTGATATTTTGTACAGGGGTAGTTTACAGTCTAGACTAACACATGGTGTAGTCCACTTAGAGCACCCAGCAGAATAGCACCTGAGCGAATAGCACCTAGCCTTGTCCATGAACAGCACCTATCAAAATTTTTGGCAGGTGCTATTCGGGGATACTAATTTCTTCCTTTTTTCCCGGGAATAGGTTCCCATGAGTTGCAGGAAAGTGATCAAAATTCCACGCGCGGCGTTTTTTTGTCACACATATTTATTATTTTAACCATGATTCGCGAAAAACCCGTTGTAGTGATGTTTGACCTTGAATAAAAAAAACCAGGCAGGAGTTTATGAGGGTGTTTACGCCGGGTGGAAACTATTGTACCATCTCACTCTTATCATTTGGTTTATCTTGACCGGAATACCTATTTGGAACAATATGTAACATGTTCTACACATACATCAGCTTAAAAAAATAAATAATGAGGTGAGTATATCGCCATTGTGAATGCGTCCTTATAGAAGAAGGCCTTTGAGATATCAGCCGTATAAATCCTGTGTAATTTTTATTAGTAAAGGGCTTGGCTCTTATCAAAGCTACTGGACAGTATTAATAGCCATACTCAGTAGTTATCAGACCAGTGCTGCAGGGTAGCGAACAACGCGAACACTGAATACCATGCTGTCCTTGAAGTCATTTCCGTTATTAGGCTTTGCCATCCTGCTGGCTATCACATTTGGTAAGTTTTATATACCATATAATATTTTTGCATAGGGACATACATAGTCACTTTGTTAAAATAACTGCATTTTCAAAAGCAAGAGCCTATAAATATAATTATAAATATTTGCTTAATTCATGCAGATAATGTTTTACAGTTAAGGTGCAAAGCAAATATGTACGTCTTCCCAAGTCGCAATGGCAAATAAGCCAATATAAGGAGGTAGCGACGTGGGAGGAGGCGAAAAAACATTGTGAGAGTGAAGGTAGGATGGATTGATCATGGTTCACGGACTATCGTAATAGAATATCGCTTCTTTCAGCTACGCTAAGTTCTTAGTTTCCAAACGCTTGCATTTTTTTAAAGAAATGACAAATTAATTGTTCTATGTTATAGTTTGACCGTAACCGCTGTACTGCGACCTGGGTAGGTAGGTGCGTGGCGGGACAAGGCGACTATGGACGTCAGATTTGCGGCCGGTCTTAATATGCTATTCCGAAACCAGAATTTCGATCGATTCGTTACTCAAAACGCCCAGATCGATAGTGAAAAAGGATTGTCAAAGCGATTCATCGATTGAATATATGGATGTTATGAGCAACGAATCGATCGAAATTCTTACTTCGTCTGTCTGTAATAAAATTATTTTAGGACATAATACAGGGCGATAATAAGCATAGCTTCTTTTATAAGTTTAAGGACATAGATAAACATAAGACTGACTTTTTTGTGAGCACGCTACCAGTTGACAAAAATAATTTTCCGACACCAAAATCTGTTAAGGATTGTAATTTAAACCATTATAATCACCATAGATAGCGTTACTTGTTTTTAATGTCTGATAAGTGATTGTTCATTATAGGTGCCAAGCTGGCGTCTCCAATAAGTGAAGAGCTGCTCCATTCAATGAAGGCCGTCATCGCTATTAACAATCACACCACTCCATATTTTATCGGCTTCAAGGCGAGACACAATACGGAATTCAGATCTGAAGAAGGTAAGTAAAAGTAAAGGTATTTTTTCTTTTAGTAGCTGCCTAATAATCACAAGGCAGCCTCTGTGGCGTAGTGGTAGCGAGTACAACTACTACGCAGGGGGATTTCAGCTTAGCGGAAATATCAATTTGTTTGCATGAACATGGTTATTTGCATTGGTCTGGTCGTACCTCGGAGAGCACGTTAAGCCGTAACTGATAGTTGAAGCTTACAAGAATTCCAATAACAAGTCTAACTGCAATACTTCGATATGGCTTATGGGTTGTGGATACTAGAGGGCATCATTCGCGTCACGGAAAATATCGAAGAACAGCCAAACCTACAGTTACCTTGGAAAAAGCGGATCCTAGACTCCGAGTTGAAAGCTTCAGATGCGTCTGGGATTAAGGCTAAGAAGAATATGCCTAATAATCATAGTATTTTTGGTAACATTCAGGTATTTTACTAGAAGATGTGCCTGAAGCGTTTGACATGGTTGAGCAAATTGATCCTCGGGAGGGGGACTGTTTGTGTATGGATGGACACAGCATACGTGTCGAACCGTGCTGGTCTCGACTGCCGTTTATATGCTATACCAACGGAACGTCCGATGCCACAACGACAGAAGTACCAACTACCACAACAGAAGATAGTACAACTACTTGTGGTCCGGGTAAGCCTAATTTTATAAATATTAGGTACTAGCAATCCGCCGTCAAATTAAAAATATTTTGGTTTTTTTTCAATAAGTCAAAATACATGTTAATTCTTTATATAGTCCATTGAAAAGTTAAATTTGGGGTTGCATTTCATTATATTTTTACTTCTGTTTATTCTTTGTTTACACTTCTGCCGGACCCCTACATTGCCTTATTTCTGAAGTGAAAACTTCTTTAGCGGCGTTGGATGACTAAAAAGTGTTAAACTCGCGTCAGGATCACTTGACCTTTGAACCGTAACCGACGATTGACGTCATACAACATTAGCTATTAGATTGTTTATTTTGTTAGGTACGCTAAGAAGCTTAAAACTGTCAGTCCTTATGGTTTCAGATAGTACCGGGTTCAAACCTGGGCTTCTGACACTTTTTGTGATTATTTTTTTTTCTTTGTGTAATTTAATCATTTTTGTGTTTATTTTTTCTTTTGTAATTCATTAATTTCTTCTGACAGAAAATTAGTGATAGGTTCTATGATTGGCGCTATATTATAGGTATGGTATGGTATGATATGGTATGTTCTTTTTATCTTTTCCTCTGTATGTAACAAAGAAAGAAAGAAAGAAAAAGTTTTCATTTCTGCCGTCACTCCCGGAGTGCAACCCGTCTTTTTTTTGTAAACATTATTATATATACCTCGCTATTCCTTATTTTACAGGGTACTTTATCTCTAGTACGGGGAGCTTTTACAAGATTCACGAAGAAGAAGTAACATGGGACGAAGCTAATAGTACATGTACTGCAGAAGGGGGGTACTTAGCTATTCTGAATAGTTACATAGAAGCGCTAATCATCAAGTTGATTGTGTTTATGCCACCCTCATCCTGGTCTCTCGTTTGGGTAGGACCCCGAGTTCTGAAGGAGAATGGCCACGCGCGCAGTGTGAACGGTAAGCTTCATAATATAACAGTTTTCAACTATTTTCACTTCTCATGCTCTATAAATTTTACTTTAGTCTCTGCATATCGGGACTAAAGTTCCTTATTAATCTCTAGGGACTAAAGTATTTTTTTTTTAATTTACATTAAAAACTCCTAAAGAGCCAGTCACGGTATTTGTGAATGGGAGGATTATCACCTTTTTAGTGATTGTGTATAGAAATAACCTCAAAATGACATTTGAAATAATCTAAAAAGCCCATTTAATCTCGTAAACTTTAAAGGATTAATTCATTTTATTATGCATTTCCAATTAGTTTTAAATTATTTTTCAAGTTTGAATCTGTTGGCTAAATATGCAAGCATTTGAAGCGTACGTCACTTAATAAAAAAAAAACCGCGGAACAAATATCTTTGCAATTTGAATTTTAAATAGAACTTTACTTAGGTTAGATTAACGATTAATACGTAATTTTTACGTTTTTTTTCCTCGCAATCAAAGTGAAAAGTAGAGTGTTTAACGTGGGACTAAACAACCATAATGACACTCGAAGTTGTTGTAGTCCCTTGTTGAACAATCTACTATTATATATGACTAGACGGTACGCCCTGGCTATAACCCGCATCAAACTACATTGAAGTTTCGTACTTCTTCTTCATACCTTTTCAAACCACATAATGCCCACAATTTATTAACTTTCAAAAAATGCAAGCGAATCTGTCGACTTTATTAACATTTCTCTTTCCCTCCTTTGGATAGTAGCGTGATGATACGCCTATAGCCTATATCGTGACTTAATAAACGGACTATTTTATGCAGAAAAACAATTGAGATTGAATTGACACTTTTGTTTTTCAGGCGAACCCTTAATGGCGCTGTACGAAGAGGTTAGTAGTTACGAAAACGGCTGCGTAGCTCTGAAATATGATGGAAAGTTGTCTGACCGGAGTTGCTATGGATATCAGGCCTTCATCTGCGAGAAAGACAGCCCGTGTTGAGATCCTCTTGCAGAGTTCCATAAAGAGTGTCGTATTGTTTAGTATAAGCGTTACAATACTTAGGCAGGCCACACACTTAGGCAGTATTCCCTGCGCACACAGTATTTTTTTAAGGTTGCTTTGATGCCCTACATTACGTAGCAAAAGCTTCTTGACATCTGTTGTCAAGAAGCAATGTTCTTGGCAATTTATTGTGTGCGTGGGGATTGCTTCTTTAGTGTGTGTATCGGCCCCCTTAAGGTTCGAATTCGTAACCTACCAAAGACCGCATCATATGCGACCGCATCATAGATATACCGTATACCGTAATATGGTATGGACTTGATAATATTGTTTATTGTTTTAACTCATTATGCTTCTTATTTGTGCTGTTTACCATATCGAAGTTTACCAAGTAATTAAACCTTCTTAAAACATATTTGTCTTTTTTCTCAAATTAAAACTTTACTTTTTTTTTTTTTTTATAAATAGGTCACGTCAATTTGACTTTACCTCGCCTGATGGTAAGCTGAAGGTAAAGTCTCAAGAAAGAGGGCCACCATTATATACACGTGCCATGTTAACAATGGTGGCACTCAGCTTGACGGCCTCATCAGATGCTTTTTCACGCCCCGCTTAAAGGACCCGGGACTGTAGGAAGAGGGAAACACGTGAGCTGGCAAGGAATTCCAGGTCTTAATGGTGCGACAAAGGAAAGAGTCACCGAACCGCTTGGTTCTTGAAGGAATGTTCTGCACCGTATAGGGGTGACATCTAAGTCCTGCACGTGTCGTCCTGTATAGGAAGGGGGAGGGTGGGACTAATTGGAATAGCTCTTCAGAACATTCACCATGGTAGAGACGGTAAAAAACTGCCAAAGAAGCAACATCTCTACGCATCTGCAGAGACTCGAGGGTTCTTTCTTCGAAACAAACTTCATAACATTTCATTCAATAGAAATATCCACAAGTAATTTCTGTACTGTGCTTTATTCACTTAGCTTTAATTCTCTACATTGTATGTCTCATTACCGGACAAGTATTTCAAATGGAACTTTGTTAACTTCTTCGTAAAATACACGCAAAAAAGTGCCTTCAGGTATCAAAATAGAGTTTAATTGAGAATGTGAGAGTGAAGAGGTTAATAGAACACAATTGCGCATAATGCTGCGGTGTACGGATCTCCTTGTGATCCCGTCGTTACGTGGTCGAAGGAAAACTAGATGGTAATGTTATTTTAACCATTTTGAACAAAATTGTTCGATGTTAATCTACTCCTATATCTGTTTATTTTTTTCCCTCAAGGTGGAAGTTTAGTAGCGATTTTTATATTTGATGGAAAGATCGAAAGAGATATTTTTTATTTAACGCAGTTGAGCAACAATTAACAAACGACACCAAAAAAAAAGACAGGTTGCACTCCAGGAGTGCCGGCAGAAGTGAAAACTTTTCTTTCTTTCTTTCTTCGTTATATACAGAGAAAAATATAAAAAGAAAATACCATACCGTACCATACTTATAATATAGCGCCAATTATAGAACCTAGGTATCACTAATTTTCTGTCAGAAGAAATTAATGGATTACAAAAAGAAAAAATAATCACAAAATGTAATAAATTACAAAAAGAAAAAATAATCACAAAAAGTAATAAATTACAAAAAGAAAAAATAATCACAAAAAGTAATAGATTACAAAAAGAAAAAATAATCACAAAAAGTAATAAATTACAAAAAGAAAAAATAATCACAAAGAGTAATAAATTACAAAAAGAAAAAATAATCACAAAAAGTGTCAGAAGCCTTACAGGACTTACAGTGGAAGCGCTTACCGCTACGCTACGAAGCTTCTTAGCGTACCTAACAAAATAAACAATCTGTAGCTAATGTTGTACGACATCAATCGTCGGTTACGGTTCAAAGGTCAAGTGATCGTGACGCGAGTTTAACACTTTTTACCCATCCAACGCCGCTAAAGAAGTTTTCGCTTCAAAAATTGATTTGAAAAAGTTGTAACCTCATTGGAGCGCGTTACCTTAGCGGGTTTCAATGCTATGTCCTTCGTAAGTGAATTTATAAGTTGACAAAGTTTTGAGACAATCCAATGCACGGCACGGCAGTGCATAAAATACGATCAAACAAACAGACAATACAATCATGTCAATATATAAGATATATCATGATATCAAAATAATAATAAATTCTTTAAAACGATCAGAAAATATTATTCTAATCAGTGATGGTCAAAATCCTCTCACGTTCCCCATTAAGTCTATCCAAATTACTATTTTCAGAACCATCTGAAGCCCTAAGTCACTTCACTTTGCTTATTCTAGGAGATGCAAACAGATTGCCATATCTGCTTAAACACCAGTAGCCATTTGGAGTCACTGTCTTTGTTAAAACTTCCTTTCAATATTAATGTCCTTGAATTCTCATCTTCTATAGCTGTCGTTCTCTGGGCTGTTTAATTAAACATGAGATAAAGGTTAACCGCGAAAGCCCATTGTTAATGGCGTTCATTAATTTGTTAGCTTATAAATGGGGATTAGCTATTAATTGTTCATAATGTCTTTAATAATTTACAGGATGTAATGGGACCTGCCCATGTCTTTGAGGCCTTGCGAAGTCAACATCATCTATATTTACTTGTTTTAAAACAGACGAGGCTATGGTGTAGACTTTCTTCAAAAAGGAAAATATGATGTACTGAAATTCAAACTTTGGACATAAATGCCGCAATATATGGGCCTTAAATCCATCAAAAATCAATCAGCCCACACTGCTGGACATGGGCCTCTCCCAATGCACGCCATTTTGTCCGATCCTCCGCCTTCCGCATCCCGTCTATCCCAGCCACATTTTTCCATCTGTGTAGAGGGCGTCCTACCTCCGCCTGCCTTCTCTCGGTCTCCACTCTAGGACTTGTCTGCTCCAGCGGCCATCAGTCCTTCAACAGACGTGGCCAGCCCATTGCCACCTCAGCTTGCTTATTCTAATATGGGGTTAGTGATGATTAATTATAGTTTACCGTTAACACCACAAATGACCAAAATCTGGTGGAGGGCCTGGGAATTTCCTTTTTTAGGGTATACTCAGACTCCTTCCCTCTGCCCCTCTGACCTGATCGGGAGTATTTTCTAGAATTTCCACACGAAAAAAGGTGCGTTCTTACTTAACTACACTGGTACTCAATGAAATTAAAAACCCATTACTCTTATTCCATTCAATTTAACTCACAACCGTTTGTTTCAGTAACATAAACAGCAATAAAACTGAAACTAGCTAGCAATTACGGTGAGCATCGTTACTCCAGTTCACCACGTACTTGACAAGCTCTTGTTGCAACTTGTACATTGTAGTGCACATGTTTCGTATTTTATGTGTATTATACGGTACAAAGTTGTGTACACGTGGCACAGTTGAGTTTTATTCTCTAGGTAAGTTGTTAATGTTACGGATGTCGGAATAGTACTCTTTTTAGAGTAGTACAGTCTGCGTCAGAAATATCATGATACAAAGTCTCAAAATTTTATTGTATTTAGAGCAAATCGAATTGTTTTATTGTTAAAAATTGTATTATCGTTGGAACTAAATGTATGTTCCAAATATCACAACAATCCGTCAACAGCAAGTGGGGAAAATCAAAGAATTAAGATAATTTTGAGCACCTTTTTTAATGAGATTGACTTCTATCAATCTAGTCAATTTTCAAGTTAGCCAGGTTAGAATCCTTTATTTTTTTGGGTTATTTATATTTCTTACAACGCTTTTTTACAAATAAGTTATCTAAGTATTTTTATCCGCATTCTAGAGTCCATAACACAAGCCAGTTAAGCTATACTTATCATGGACCTAGAAAGCGTTGTGTGAAATGTTGTGGAGTATTTATTATTTAATCTGCAAATCACTGAGCGAATTCGATCCCCGATTCGATACTTAGATACCTTTTTTTGTAAATACATACATCTTATACATAGAAACACACGGACCAATGCAAATATACATATTCATGCATACAAATATTTGCACTGAGCGGGGAAAGAACCCGCGCCTCCTGCGTATAGGCCGCGTTCACTACCGCCACGCCACAGAGGCCGTATAAATATATTGTAATGTATGCACTAAGCTACCCATTGTCTCACAGTATTGTACATTCAAAGCTTGGCCAGTCTGTGCTAAGCCCTTCCATTGTAGAATTGTACCATTTACTGTTATACATATCGAATCCATTGTCAGCATCCTATGTTTGGTGTGCAATAAGAGTGCCTATGTATTCACCCATATTAATATTAGAAGGTGCGGAAGGCGGATGATCCGACGAAGTTGGTGCACATTGGGCGAGGTCTATTTCCAGCAATGGATGTGGTGGGCTAATTGACTGATTGGTTGAATATTAAGGTTGTATATGCTTTGAAAACTCAATTATTCCACAACGATTGAATTCAAGTTTTTAAATAATATATATTTGTTTTAGGTACAACTTGCTTCAAAGATAATTTTTAGTTATTTTTTACTTTTGTAGAAGTGCTGCGACCTGTGTTCCGACCACGAATAACATTCGAATTCATAACGTAAATGTATTGAAAGAATGAAGCATTGCGATTGGTTCACAATAGGCAGGCGGCCGATCGCATTGCTGCGTTCTCTGGTAACGTTAATTAATTCAAATTTCTTAGCCACGTGCAGAGGGAAAATAGTAAAACGGGATTGTTGTCAAGTACAACTTCAATATAAATTTTAATTTGTTAAAAGTTATCGTACCAGTTGCTTCAAAATGCCAGTTTCAAATCAAACCATTTATTTTCCGGAAGAGGGAAAGTAAAAAATCAGCTTCTCTGCATATATTAAAGGCAACATACATTTCCACAAAGTATTATTTATTTTCATGATAATATTTATTATTTGTACCAACATAGGTCATTTAGTGCACCTACCATTAATATAACCTAAGGTTGACTGGTAGAAAATGCCCATGGCATTAAGTCCGCTTTTGTACAATTATTTTGTACTTGTGCAAAAAGTTTAAATAAAAAAAAAATCAGAAACCTTGCCCGTGTCTTCGCCCACGTGGAATTTTGAGCTTTTTGGGTTAACCTATGACACTGACAAATTATGTTGCAATTTATTGGTAAGAGAATTTCCAAAATCGGTCCAGTATATCCAGAGATTACTCTCTACAATATGATTTCACATCTTCATGAAATTTCTTCAAATTATTTTCATGGATAAAATTAAATTTTGCTTTCATTTAGAACTGAAAGACAATTCCAGTACATTTCAGAAGCAATTCTGTTAAGCTTTGTACTGTTATCCTCATGATTGGAGACCGGCCGACGCTTTTGTATAAAAATATAACGAGTCTGTACCTACCTCCGGGCCTTTTTTTTTTTATGTAGGACACGTCAATTTGACTTCACCTCGCCTGATGGTAAGCTGAAGGCAAAGTCTCAGAAAAGAGGGTCACCATTACAAACACGTACCATGTTAACAATGGTGGCACTCAGCTTGACGGCCTCAACAGATGCTTTTTCACGCCCCGCTTAAAGGACCCGGGACTGTAGGAAGAAGGAAACACGTGAGCTGGCAAGGAGTTCCAGGTCTTAATGGTGCGACAAAGAAAGGAGTCACCGAACCGCTTGGTTCTTGAAGGAATATTCTGCACCGTATACGGGTGACATCTAAGCCCTGCTCGTGTTGTCCTATGTAGGAAAGGAGAGGGCGGGACCAGTTGGAAGAGCTCATCAAAACATTCACCATGGTAGAGACGGTAAAATACTGCCAAGGATGCAACATCTCTACGCATCTGCAAAGGCTCAAGGGTGCTTGTGACCTCGAGATTCCCAATAATGCGGACCGCACGTCGCTGCAACCTGTCGAGAGCATCTAATAAGTACTTTGCGGAGCCATCCCAGAGATGCGAGCAGTATTCCACGCAGGACCGAATTTGGGTCTTGTATAGAAGACACCGCTGCTTCGGCGTGAAAAACCGTCTCACTCTGTTCAAGACTCCGAGTTTACGCGAGGCTGTTTTAATGATACTCTCGATGTAGTTTTTATTATTAAGTTTGCAGCGAACATCCATACCGAGGATAGTCAGGTTGTCCTGCAGTGGCAGTGGAGTGCTCTGAAGAGTGGGAAGGGGAAGGAAAGAAGATACCTTTGCTGTGAACGCACATGCCTGTGTTTTCTTGGCATTGAACTCGACCAGGTTCTCAGAGCCCCATTGGGAAATGTTGTTCAGGATCCGGTCAAGCTCAGTGACAAGAAGCTGCCTTTTATCTGCGATATCCGACTGCTTATCCGCAGGACGTCCATGATAACTCCCGTGCAAGGTGCTATCATCCGCATAGCAATGAATGCTGCCGGTAGACAGCATGTCATTGATATGCAGAAGAAAGAGAGTAGGGGACAGGACGGACCCCTGCGGCACACCAGCATTTACCTGCAAGAACTCCGAGGCGCGTCCATCACAAAGGACGCGAATACGGCGATCCTGCAAGAAGCTAGCAACCCAGTTGCATAGTCTAGGGGGCAGACCGAAGGCTGGTAGCTTGGAAAGAAGCGATTTGTGCCAGACTCTATCGAAAGCTTTGGCGATGTCAAGACCAATTGCCAGTGACTCGCCGTGCTTGTCCATAGCCTCACCCCAAAGATGGGTAACATACGCCAGAAGATCACCCGTTGACCGTTTCGGCCTGAAACCATATTGCCGGTCATTAATTAGGGAGTGATCTTCAAGGTGACGCATGAGCTGTTTGTTAATTATGTGCTCGAACACCTTGCACAGCACTGAGGTGATGGCTATGGGTCGATAGTTAGTCGGGTCTGAGCGATCCCCTTTCTTGGGGATCGGCTGTACATTCGCCTCCTTCCAAGCCGAAGGCACTGTACCCGAGCTGTAGGACAGCTGGTACAGCCGCGCAAGCATTGGAGACAACTCCGCTGCACATTTTTGTAGAACCACTGAAGGAATACCGTCCGGACCACTGGCTTTCCGGACATCGAGTGACTGCAGCACTGCACGGACATCGCGTTGCCTGATACGAATATCAGGCATTGCATGGTCACTGATCGGTAGTGTCGGTGGCTGCATGCCACAATCATCGATTCGGGAGTTGGCCGCAAAGAGATTAGCCAGCAAATTTGCTTTCTCTTGCGACTCATGGGCCAGGGATCCATCGGGGTTGCGCAGCGGCGGCGGCGAAGGCTGGCAGAAGTTGGCTTGCACGGCTTTGGCCAGTCGCCAGTAGCCACGGCTGCCCGTGGGATGCGCTACCAGTTCCTGACCAAGCCGCGCTACGCGCTGGGCATCCGCTCTGATATAAGCCCTCTTGCAGACCTTTGTGGCTCTATTGTACGCCGCCTTGAAGTGGCCCACGTTAGGATCGCACGTAGCGCGCGCCCTCACCCAAGCGCGGTACGCGGACTGTTTATGATTAACAGCCTCCGCGCACTCGCGCCCGAACCAGGGGCGGGCTCTGCGGGCACCGGCGACATCAGTGTAGGGGATATAATATTCCATGCCCAGACTGATCTCACCGGCGACAGCAGTTGCGCCCTCAGATGAGTTCTTACCTTCAAAGCAGCGTTCAACCCACGGGATGGATGCAAAATAGTCACGCAGTCCATCCCAGTCCGCTGACGAGTAGTGCCAGAGACGCCGTTTCCCCTGTACGGGTCGTGGTGGCGCTTTAATGGTCACCTTGGAACGGACCAAACTATGGTCGGATCCGCCTAAAGCGGCACTCACCGAAACACTGTACTGGTCCGGGCGACTCGTCAGCAGAAGGTCCAGCAGAGAGGGCTCATGGTCCGACCTTTGTGGTATTCTAGTAAATTCGTGTACCAGTTGGGTCAGGCCATGCGCCAGAGCAAATGCATGGGCGGCTCTTCCCGCATGGGTTGTTTTAGAGGAACCCAACCAGATCTCATGGTGGGCGTTAAAATCCCCCAAAAACACCAGCTCAGCGTTCGGAAACCGCTCCTGCGCATCATCTGCCGCCTGACTCAGGTATTCGAAGAGTCGAGTTGTCTCGGCATCTCCTGTATGGGAGCGGTAGAGGCACACATAGATCTGACTCGTAGAACCATGGTCTATGTGTACCCAAAGGGTGGAGAAGGATGGGTCCTCTAGGCAGCGCAAACGGCGACAGCAAACATCCGCCCTAACAAACACGCACACCCCGGCTTTTGCACGGAAATTCTCCTCGAGGACATAGCCGGGGTAGACCAAGTAGGTCGTTTCGTCAGGGCGGCGTATTTGTGTCTCCGTAAGAAATAGCAGTGCTGGTTTTGCCGTCTCCAGGTGTTGGTGGACGGCGTTGAGGTTTGTATGGAGCCCACAGATGTTCGTGGACTCCACCTCAAATAGCGAGCCCGTGGGAGAATGTCTTGCCGCTGTGTAGCCCAGAATTCTATTTTGCGCTGCCATAAGGAGGATGTAAGGGAAGGTGGTACTTTTTTACAGGCTATTAAATGTAAATAATGACACCTTTTGCTTTATAAATGTTGCCAATAATTATTTAGAAATAAAAATTCTCGTTTTTTGGATAAAGTTCAGGTAGTGAATTTGTTATACTTGAGCCAGTAATTTAAGCCTGATTCACTGATATTTTACATAATTATTTGAAGTCACGCATCTTACTCAATGGGGTAGACAGTGATCACATGTTTGCATTTACGATCACTTGCTACGATCCAGGCATACACATTTCGCTTCTTCAATTTTTACCAGACTGCCAAGAATTTAAAGTAAGTAAATATTCAATATTAATATAATATTCTTCCTTACTTTATATCTTCTGAACCAAAAAACAGATTTCAATGATTCAAATGTCAAATGGAAGGTATTTATTGCCCAAGTGTTCTTGAGCGGAAACCGCGACTCGGCAAGCGTAGTGTAGGACGCCCTTCGACCAGGTGGGATGACGATCTAAGAAAGACTGCAGGCAGATGCTGGATGCGGCAAGCTGAAGACAGGGCGCTATGGCGCTCATTGGGGGAGGGCTATGTCCAGCAGTGGACTAATATAGCCTGATGATGATGATGTTCTTGGGTACATAAAATATAAATAAAAGCTATATTTTGGTTTTTTGGCACGAAGATGTATGTGGACAAAAATCACTCAAATTTATCAAGTGGGGTATCAAAATAGAGGAAATTAGAAGACGGTTACAAATATATATATATATATATATATATATATATATATATATATATATATATATATATATATATATATATATCATACTTAACTAAAAACCATAAAGTAAAATATATTATTAAATATAAAAAACTCGACTGATGCTAAAAAGATCGAAACAAACTTTAGAGTAGGCGGTACCCATTTGCAAATCTCAAACCAGATGAAAATTAATGGGTACTGCCTGCTATAAAGTTTGTTTCGATCTTTCCATTATCGGTCGGGTTTTTTATTTTTAATTTATTTTTTATAATATCGTTTTCAAACTGCTTCTCGGTTGCTACAGTCGACAAATGGTATCTCCTTAGTTATAATTTTTTCATATAAAGTTGTCTGTAAATGTGCAACCTTATCTCCTTTGTGAGCTGTACTCTTGACCAGGGCTTTCTAAAAATGTCCGCGATCTGATAGGAACATCGAACCGAACTCCGAACGACACCGTAACCAGATTATGTAGGTACCTGCATTATGTACAATTGGTAATTTCCCATAGCATCGCTTCGGTATATGGTTTAAACTGAAAGCCAATCTAGTACTGAATAGCGAGGCAACGACAAGGGGATAATATGTATAGAATATTGATGAAATCCATTGTTATATTGTTTGGCAGATGTGGCTATGGACACAACGACAAAGGAAACAGATTGAGATGTGCTAGGGTTGGAACACACTTGATTGAAGGAATACTAAACATAATGATGATAAAAAAAGGTAATATTTTTTTGGATGTTTTATAAGGCCGAAGACGTGCACCATTCATTCGCCAATTTGGGTGGAAACAATACTGGATAAAAGGGAAGACGAAAAGTGTTGGGGTAAAACCATACTCATCTGGCTGCCGAGACACCTGTTCATTGATGGACGAGTCACTGGTGCCGAATATCCTCTCAAAGAGGTTAACTCTCCTTAAAGAGGTTAGACTTCGATATCGCCAATTGGGTGTGCAAGTCATATGGCAGTCACTTCACGGAAAATATCAAAATTCTGTCGCATCAAAATAAGACTAGAAAGCTGCGTGTGGAAAATGGTCAGAGAATAATGATTTGAAAGGTTTGACAATAGCCATAAATGCCAAATAAATAGGAGGACAACGAGTAAATAGATTCTTGGCTCCAAGGAGAAAGCCTAGGCTACAACCGGAAACAACGCTAAAATGATGATGATGCCGTACTTATTACGACGGCTAAATAAAAAAAAAACATTATAATTGGGTATTTGACTGACTAGTCAAATTAGTTACTTTCACTAAACGTCGAATCGGTAAGTTATAAGGAAACTTGTATGAAAATTTTATTTGTGTCGTCATAATATTTAATAGTCAAATCTTTTACTACACAGTACATTATAGGTTGAGTGGATTATTAAAAATTAATAAAAACGGTATAAAACAAGAATCGACTCAACTTTTACCACTCTTTTACCATTCTTAATTCAATAAAGTCGGTTAAATTATTTATTATAACTAAACAGACAATACTCTATTATATCATCACACATTACGTATACTCCCTCTCCAGTATTCATTTCAGTTTAGAGCGTTATCCACATTCATTTTAAACGTACCATCAAAACGTTTGCTTTGCAAGACTCTGTTAGAAATTGAAGCAGTCTTGCAGAAAGAAGGTAATCTTTTCTAAGCTTGGGCATTACTCTGAGTGACATCGAGTGTCAAACGCAATCGTAACGAGTGGAAACGGTCAATTACAAATGGTTAACATAGAAGAGAGAACTGCCGTAAAACCAGACCAATTAAATAGTGTAGGTTCTCACGAACGCGTGTCGTTAAGAAACGATTTGTGACATTTTTTATATCGCTTAGGTGACAAACTAACACACCGCCCGCTTGATGGAAAATGGTTACCGTGGCCTTTTTTTTTTTTTTTTTTTTTTTACCTGCGGGAAATCCCCACGGATACCCGCCCCTCCGGAGCCGGAGGGGTGGGTTATGTCGGACTCGAACCGACTAAACCGCACGCCGTCTTGGGTCGTGGTGCTAGGCCGAAGGTGAGGTTGTCTTGCGACATATCCCTCGCACCCCGGCTGACCCAGGTTACCGTGGCCTATGGACATGTAATACACCAGGAGTGCCACCTTCTCGCTGCAGACCCCGTAAGAACCTCCTTGTGTAAAAAAAAAAAAAAAAAAAAAAAATCGTCGCTTGCAAAAATCACGCCAGGCAGTTCATTCTACAGCTGAAGCGTGCAGGGGAGGAAATTCCTTTCATACTTGAATCTGTGTGTCATTCAGAATAAGGGTTCAGTATGACGTTCTACTTTGTGGCACAGAGTAAGTAATATAGTCTTCGTACGACGTTGTTATCGTAAACAGTTGGTGTAAAGATACTTGAAGAAATTGAGGGTCTGTGCTAAATGTTTATGAGTCCTTGGCGAGTTAATTTCCTTATTTAATGAAAAAAAGACGGGTTGCACTCCGGGAGTGCCGACAGAAGCGAAAACTTTTTCTTTCTTTCTTTCTTCGTGATATACAGAGAAAAAGATAAAAAAGAACACGCCATACCATACCATACCATACCATACCCATAAAATAGCACCAATCGCAGAACCTATCACTAATTTTTTGTCAGAAGAAATTAATGAATTACCAAAAGAAAAAATAATCACAAAAGTAATAAATTACAAAAAGAAAAAATAATCACAAAAAGTAATAAATTACAAAAAGAACAAATAATAACAAAAAGTGTCAGAAGCCCTGGTTCGAACCCGGTAATATCTAAAAGCATAAGGACTTATAGTCGAAGCGCTTACCGTTAGGCTACGAAGCTTCTTAACGCACTTAACAAAATAAACAATCTGTAGCTGTTGTAATGTTGTATGACGTCAGTCGTCGGTTACGGTTCAAAGGTCAAGTAATCCTGACGCCAGTTTAACACTTTTTACCCATCCAATGCCGCATTTTTCATGCGAATTTTCAAATCGATTAAGATAGGAGAAACATCGAATTAGTATAGGCGGGGTTTGATATACAAAGATCACGGGTTCAAATCCCGCCAAGACTAATTCAATATTTTTTCTATCTTTATCGATTAGAAATAGAGAGTAGGTACCTGTCCCGTTGCCTGGAAATGACTAGAATTTCGCTTAAGCTGTCCAATTTAGGTAAAATTCCTTATGTTATGAGCAGGTTCACATCGCTAGTGTAATAGCCATGGCTCTAACCCGGGAACTCCGGATCGTAAGGATACCGAAATTAAAACGATACATATCTAGGTATCACATTGCACTTCTCTTCGATGCAGATTGTGTAACCCATGACTAATTCGCTACTCGAGCCAAGTCTAGGAAAAATATTAAACCAGTTTAGAAGTGCCGGGCCCGGAAGGATTGAAATGCATACGCGTAGTGACTGTTTCATGCATGCTGACATTTCTACTTAGACTACTAATATAAGAAGTGTGAACGAATTTGGTACAAAGTCACAGAACATCTTTTCACAGGGGACAGAAACCCACCAAATTGACCCCCCACCAAAACTTCAGGCTGCAACCGAAATGAACCCCCCCTCATCAAACTTCAGGATGTGACCAAAATGACCCCCGAAAACTTCAGGCTGCGACTAAAGTGTCCAAGTGCCCCCCCCCCCCTCCCCCCAACCTTCAGGCTGCACAAAGTGATGCTCTCAAAGTGATCTCAGACTACGACCAAAGACCCCCCCCCCCCCCCATTCAGGCTGAAGTGATCTCCCCCAAAACTTCATATTCCACACGGGTGAAGCTAGTGAGTAATAAATAAATTCAAGATTTCCACACTCACACATTGCTCTGCACCTATTAGGTAAACGTTTTGTCAATTTCTTGAATGTTCATTGTTCAACAGATGTCAGTTAAATGTAAATTATAAAGAACCAACCATTAAAGTTATGTCACCCTTGTGAATATTTATCATTTTGGCATGCAAAAAATATAGCGTAAAATATAATTGGAAGGACTATTCTTGGTACTGCCACAAAATTGATAAGATTATGTAGATTTTGTTTCTTACTCCTTTCAAAGGCCTTGTTACAAAATATTTTCGGTTTAATTTTTTGGCCAAGTAGTTTACTTTACTTTTGTTGTAGTCATAATTTAGTGTACACCGCAAACTACCCTGCTTCTAGCCATACACTGGTTGTCTGAACGAAACCGCGATGAGACCGCGTGAGACCGCGTTAAGACCATCCACTTTTTTCTATCATGCGCAAAATCCCCACGGTTACACGCATTTCATGTGCACATAAAATTGAAAGCCATTTAATTAAAATCACGGGTTAATAATTCCGAAGTGGAAGCAGGTGGCGAGCTGTTATCTCTGCTACCCTGGTAGTATGAATGTAATTGAAGAATTAAACAATTTAGTCAGCAATTTTGCTATGCACCGATTTCGCCGAAATTCTGAACCCATGCTTTAGATGCAGAATAGTAAACTTTTAAAAAGTCAGTAGGTATCTACAAAAAGAAATTTTAATATAAAGTATTCTATTGAAATCGATGAATGTGAAGGCATGTAAAAATATGTTTTGTTACTAGAAAGTTCACTTTAAAGTTGTCAATCAAAAAAATGCTTTATGGTCTTCTAACCATTGAAACTGATGTAGTTTATTCATACCAAAAAAAAATAATTAAAAAAGTAAATGTTCTTTAAAATTTTTTTTAGAGAATTTGATTGACTGTTTAAAACTTTACGACTGTGACTGCTCAGTATCTAAAAATGGATTAAATATAATATTAAGTACCTATTCTAGGGGTGCCGTCTATTTGGCAGAAACTTGATACTCCGAAACATATTTGGGATAACTCACTTCGCAGAAACTTCTTTAATCGATCATTTATTAGGCATAAAAAATATTTGACATAAATATTTTTAGGCATTATGTGCTTATGACCGAATTTAGAATGGCATACATTTAAGATAGTAGAATTTTATTTGGCATAATTACCTTTGGCATAGTTAAAATTTGGTAGATTTTTAGTAGATTCATTCTCTAGACTGTTCTTGACTAGTAGTTTAGAAAAGTCAGTCTAAAGGTCAATTCAGACCACGCGGAAAATACTCAAGTACTTTATAAAAGTGAGGCTGCATACTATTCCTGTAGAATGATAAGAAAAAGCCAGCCTAAAGGTCAATTCAGACCACGCGGAAAATACTCAAGTACTTTATAAAAGTGAGGCTGCATACTATTCCTGTAGAATGATAAGAAAAAGCCAGCCTAAAGGTCAATTCAGACCACGCGGAAAATACTCAAGTACTTTATAAAAGTGAGGCTACATACTATTCCAGTAAAATGATAAGAGAGAATAGATAGTTGTTTACACCCCGACTCGGATAGGTTAGGTTAGGTTAGAACTGTGACCCCAACAGCGCGAGCCGAGCGAGCGAAGCGAGCGTGCCGCGGTAGCGGCCGGCGAAGCGCCAGAATAGATAGTTGTTAACACCCCGACACAGAGTACCCCGACTCGGATATCGGCGAGTGCCAGAAACGAGCATGCTCTATGAGAATACAAGGATATAAAAACCAAATAATTATCATTAAATCAAAAATCTCAGTATCTAAAAATTGATTAAATATAATATTAAGTACCTATTCTAGGGGTGCCGTCTATTTGGCAGAAACTTGATACTCCGAAACCTATTTGGGATAACTCACTTCGCAGAAACTTCTTTAATCGATCATTTATTAGGCATAAAAAATATTTGACATAAATATTTTTAGGCATTATGTGCTTATGACCGAATTTAGAATGGCATACATTTAAGATAGTAGAATTTTATTTGGCATAATTACCTTTGGCATAGTTAAAATTTTGTATAACTTCATTTAGCATAACGTTCATTTAGAGTACAGATTATTTGGCATAATTTGACTAGGCATACTATAAAGAGCATAGAATTTCAATTGGAATAATATAGATTGGGTTACTTTCTTCTTTAAAAATGGGTAGGTTAGGTTAGAACTGTGACCTGTGGCCAGAATAGATAGTTATTTACACCCCGACACAGAGTACCCCGACTCGGATAGGTTAGGTTAGGTTAGAACTGTGACCCCAACAGCGCGAGCCGAGCGAGCGAAGCGAGCGTGCCGCGGCAGCGGCCGGCGAAGCGGCAGAATAGATAGTTGTTTACACCCCGACTCGGATAGGTTAGGTTAGGTTAGAACTGTGACCCCAACAGCGCGAGCCGAGCGAGCGAAGCGAGCGTGCCGCGGCAGCGGCCGGCGAAGCGCCAGAATAGATAGTTGTTAACACCCCGACACAGAGTACCCCGACTCGGATATCGGCGAGTGCCAGAAACGAGCATGCTCTATGAGAATACAAGGATATAAAAACCAAATAATTATCATTAAATCAACTTTTATTTATTACATATTACTAAAAAAAAACAATTAAATTAATCAGAAAACAAAATTAAACTAATCTTATATTAGCTCCTATTGCTTTCAGATACCCAACTTCTGTGTAATCAGACTGATTATTTATAATATTTTGAATACGATTTGTTTTACCAAAAGATGAATCTGGTTTTGAACTTTCTGCGATGTGATGGTTATACATTGTGATTATTATGAATACAAAATTATGCGTACAGATGATTCTGACTTACAAAATTATGGGTTTCAATGTATGCAAAATGAGTTTATGCCAAACGATATTCTGCGAAAAGAGGTTTATGCTATTAGTTGTTATGCAATATAAAATTATAACTTAAAAAGTTCTACTATATGAGGTGTACCCCTATTCTAGGACTAATACTGTAGGTTTACATGACGCTGTATAGTAAGTTCTAGAATATACTCTGTTTAAAAATTGGCCATATTATGTCACAAAGCTCTGACCAAGTCACATCCTTCCATTCGTAGAAATGTCTTGAAGTGCTATTTATAACCTTATTAGAGCTAAGAGGTTCTCTAAAAGGGCTCTGGAGAAAAATTGAGATTAATCCAGTATTACCTTATTTATAATTTTCAATTATATAGTAAAGGAGCTTACAGTGTGCGGCTGGCCTAAAATGGGAAGGATGCTCTAAGTTAAGATTACTTAGAAGAGCCTTTTTGTTTTAAGAGGATAATGGAACGATATTAAATTTAAATGAAATCTGAAAAAGAAATATTAAATTTTAATTAAATGTTTCACTTTATTGCGATACTTTGTTCATTTGTTTTGTCTTTGTCTCTCTTCAGTCTCAATAACTTTGCACGTTCGTATCTGAAGTCTGCAGCTATTTATCTCTATCGGCAAGTTCACCATTAGGGTCGTGTCGTATCAGGGGAAAAAATCCTCAAGCAGATTTTATGTGGTAATTAAATATGAATTAATATATAGCTTAAAACAATATGCAACAACGCGCTTCGTCTTATCATTTTACTGGAATAGTATGTAGCCTCACTTTTATAAAGTACTTGAGTATTTTCCGCGTGGTCTGAATTGACCTTTAGGCTGGCTTTTTCTTATCATTCTACAGGAATAGTATGCAGCCTCACTTTTATAAAGTACTTGAGTATTTTCCGCGTGGTCTGAATTGACCTTTAGGCTGGCTTTTTCTTATCATTCTACAGGAATAGTATGCAGCCTCACTTTTATAAAGTACTTGAGTATTTTCCGCGTGGTCTGAATTGACCTTTAGACTGACTTTTCTAAACTACTAGTCAAGAACAGTCTAGAGAATGAATCTTCTAAAAATCTACCAAATTTAAAATGGAATTATTGTCAAACATAATTCAGGTTCCATAGAAAGCTACTTATTCCTGCATACGGCCATGTTTGCCGTTCCTTTTTAAAAAGCCCGCTCCCTGCTGTGATAACACCATCCCTTGGCACATCTGCGGTCTACATTTGCTAGCTACATTATAATATTTTTTGCAATGTATACAAGCCTTTTTATTCAAACAGAAAGGGTTGTGTAGATTCTTTTTTTGAATTAAATTGTTTTCGACGCGAGAGCCATGAATGTGTACTGTTTTGCAGGATGTGATTTTATGAAGAAACAAGAAACACATACCTGAATTTTCCTGTTCTGTACTGCTTGGACCTTTAAGAGTGATCAGCCAGCGTCAGGAAGATCTTCACCTACAAAGTCTCATAAGGTTCTTAAAACCAAGGAATTAAGAGCAAACCAAACTGTTTAACTGACTTATTATATACTAGCGATCCGCCCCGGCTTCGCACAGGTGGTAAAACCGTTCTTATGGAAATCCAATATAGCCTATGTTACTCAGGGTGAATGTATCTTTCCAATGGTGAAGGATGTTTGAAATAGGCACAGTAGTTGAATGAAATTTTGAAGCATTTACTATGCTAACTTTTAAAATCGATTAAGATAGGAAAAAGTGAATGCCCAGGTAGGACTCGAACCCACGATCTTTCCCTTACAGGGGGAATGCTCTGACCACTGAGCCACCGAGCCACACCTGAAGCTATCCAAATTCTCCTATACTACCGTCTTAGGGACGACGACTCCCCCTGTAAGGGAAAGATCGTGGGTTCGAGTCCCACCTGGGCATTCACTTTTTCCTATCTTAATCGATAGGCACAGTAGTTTTTGAGTTTATTCATTACAAAAATACAAATCTTTCCTCTTTGTAATAGTAGTGTAGAAATAGGGATTCCATCTTTTGTCATAATAGTTTTTGTCCTAATTTAAATTGCCATAACAAATTAGGCATAATTTTCTTTGTCATAATAATAGTGTGCCATAATTGGTTTTTAGCATACAGTGTTTTTAAGCATAAATATTGTATATCCTAATGTTTTTATTCATAACATTGATATGCATAAAGTTGTAAAGCATATAGTGTTTATTTGTCTAAAAGTTATTTGGTATAATGATAAACGCCTGCTAACATGGTGCTTGCAAGCTGGCAAGGATCTGGGTGCAATCTGGACTTTAGGGCACCCCGACTCGGATAGGTTAGGTTAGAAGGCTAATGCGGGAGCGGAGCGTAGCGAAGCTCCCGCATTAGGCCTTCGTGGTTATTTTTTTATAAACCACCCAGAAGTAGGAGCCCCGCGTAGCGGGGCTCCGTCGACCAATTAGGATGAAAGAACATTAGGTTAAATGAACTTTGATGCGCCTACAAGTTTGAGGAGAGCAATTTATAAAATAATGTAATATTGTTAATAAAAATTTTGTAGTGATTTTTTCGGAATAGTCATGGTTATGCGTCGTTATGATTAAGTAAACTTATGCTTTGGGATAATATGCTTATTAAATATTATGCTTATAGTAAATAGGAGTAAAAAAATTATGCTTAAAAAGTTATGGCAAATGAGTATTATGCGTAAATAATGTTATGACTAGTAACATTATGCAATGTTAAATTATGACATAAAATTTTAGGAATAAAAATAGAGAACCTAGAAATATTATTGCTTATTATTGTATTTCGAACTATAGATATTTGCCAAATATAAGAACAATCGGTCGACAGGAACGGAGGAGGAGGGGGGGGGGGGGGGGGGCAAGATATTTAGATCATTTTGAGTACTTCGTTAATCGGATGCTAATTATACGTAAATGCTTTGTTTTGCTAGGAAGTTTATTTTTGGCTTCTTAGTGAAAAATAATCCTCCAGGTACAGAAAGTTGAATTCCTAAAATGTTGAATTTACAAAAAAATTAATTTGCAGAATTTTGAATCCTAAAAAGTTGAATTTGCATAAAGTTGAATTCCTTAAATAATGACTTGGTAAGAACAATGTCACAATAAGGAGGTCTTTAATAACAGATGTAATAGCTATTTTTAAGTAACTCAGGTAGCATAAAAGCGTACGTCCCACCTGATGGGAAGTGGTTACCGTGGCCTATGAACGTCTGCAACACCAGGGGCGTTACACTCGTACTGCCGACCTTGTAAAAAATTCTGATGTCCTTCTTACAGGACCCCATATTGTAGTTGCTTGGGTAACAACAATGCTTCTATCCCTGTAGGAACAGTCAGTAACAGATCGATGTTGATGAACAAAGTGTTCAAAATGATCTCAATTCCTTGGTTTCCCCCGTCCTGCTGATAGATTGTTCGGATTTTTAGTACACACCTTTAATTCGGATAATAATACAATTTAAATCAATAAAACTCCATTTGCTCATAATAACTTGGTTTTAAGATCGGTAGCTTAGTGGTTAGGGAATCGGGCTTACGATCCAGAGGTCCCAGGTTCGAATCCTGGCCATTACACAACCGATGTAAGCCCAATCTTAGCACAATCAATTTAATTTAGTTAGTGGGAATATTAGTTATATTGGTAATACATATTTAAAAAAAAAAAGAAAATGGAGACTTTGTAGTCAAGATACTTCCGACGCTTACTGTACCAATTTCAGCCTATTCAGCAGTTTAAGGGTGATTGGGTAACAAACATCCAAACACCTTGAAAAACTTTCACATTTACAATATTTAATACGATGCCAGCCCTAATGCTATAATCCTGAAACATAAGCAGCCAAAATAAAATTCAGCCTGAGCCTTACTGTACCAAATTATGTTGCTTTTACTTTAAAAATTCACTCGACCCCTCATACCGTAAAGATAAACTTGTAAACTCACCTGAATATACATAAGCCTAACATTAAAATCACGACGGACCCTTATAAAGTCATAACAATGTTATAAAAATAATTTAACAGGAAACTGCTTGAGAAAGTCACGAATCTTGCAAGACTTTTTGTACTTAACATAAAGTCAAATGAATATCACAGCGAGGCAGGGTGAGGCGAGGCGAGGCGTAATTTCGACGTGGATAAATGGACAGGCACCTGCTACTTAAATAGCTTTATCTAAGCCTGACAGTTCAAGAGTTATACTCATTTGTGTTGGCTTACACGATTTGTGTGTAGGGATGTTGAGTAAAATTAAAAGTAAGTTTTAAGAATTCAGATTGAAAAGAACGTGAAGGGTAATATTCATGTGTGTTTAGCTTGCATAACACTTTTTTAGCCAGAATTTTAAAATCTCTGATGCAGTAATGAGGTACTGTAGCGTTCGTCCTTCGTGACAAACCTATTTAGGTGCCTAGCCTTCACTAATCAACGATATAAAAAAAAAATAAAAAATATTTATAAAAATTCAAATAGAGAGCTGAGAAGAAAAACAACTGATGGAACGTAGTTCGCATCAGGGGCTGATAGAGGAATCTGCCAGAGTTCTCCAAGTGGAAGATTGAATATATTATAGTGTATCAGATTCCTGTTAGTTAGGCAGGTCTTACTTTCAAGACCTGTATAATACCTGTATAATACTTTTGGTCCCATAAGGACACATATTAAATCATGTCGTGAAGAGACATCAAACTTTGTCAATTTTGACAAGTGTATTGTGGCAGCTACTTTTTTGGTGATTTTGGGCGACCAGGAACGAAATATTCTACGTAATTGTATTTTTCAGTATTAATTACAGTGTAATTAATTTAATTTGATTATTGATTAATGTTTAATATTTCGTTTCTCCCCTTGTAAGGTATACATATATACACTTTTGTTTTTGTTGTCGCGTGAAGGGCCAAGTGTCATAGCTGATTTAGCATTCGTCCTTCTTGACAAACCTATTTAGTTGCCTAAAAAATAAAACAAATATTTATAAAAATTCAAATAGAGGGCTGAGAAGAAAAGCAATTGATGGAACGTAGTTCCCGTCAGGGACTGATATAGGAATCTGTCAGAGTTCTCCAAGTGGATTTGATTGAATATATATTATTGTAAAGTGTATCAGATCCGCGACCCTCTCTTACGAAATAGTAATATTTAAAAAAAACCTCGCGCAACCTCCATAAAACTCGTATTGGAGTGATATATTTCCAAATAAATATCATAATAGTTGATTCATTTGAAATATTATAGGGAACTGTTGAGTTCGACGCCCCGGCTTTACAGTATGTAGGTATTTTTGTAATTTTAATCTATCATAAGAAAACTAGGTAGATCTCTTAGCAATTTCTCCGTCGCAATCTAAGTTTACTCTTGAGAATTCTGTCGGCTTTTTGAAGTGAAAAGTTGGATGGGTGTAAAATGTTAAGGAAGCGTCAGGATTAGTTGACCTTTGAACCGTAACCGACGACTGACGATGACTGAGATTGCAAGTTACGGTAGATAGCGTCGTAGCTTAAACGGTAAGCACTTCGACTGTAAGTCCTTATAGTTTCAGATAGTATCGGGTTCAAACCACCTGGCCTTCAGGGATTTTTTGTGATTGTTTTTTTCTTATTATAATTTATTACTTTTGGTGATTATTTTTTCTTTTTGTAATTTATTACTTTTTATGATTATTTTTTCTTTCTGTAATTTATTATTATTTGTGATTATTTTTTCTTTTCATAATTTATTAATTTCTTCTGATAGAAAATTAGCAGAAAATAAGTGATAGGTTCTATGATTAGCGCTATATTCTAAGTATATAACGAAGAAAGAAAAAAGAAAACGTTTTCACTTCTGCCGGCACTCGCAGAGTGCAACCCGTCTTTTTTTTTATTTGGTTTGTTGACTTTTACTACATCGACTTTCTAAAACCCTCGTCTGTTATATAGCAGTTGTGCACCATCTGCAGACATGGTTCCGAAGTTGTTGTAGGGCGCTATACAAGTAACAAAAAACACAACGTTGTAAATTACCAAAAAACAAACAAAATACATCATCAATTAGTTTTGAAACTTTGCAAATAAAATAATGTCCATAATACAAACATAACACTTAAACACTGAATATACCGTCGTTGCCAAGATTTTTGCAATCCATTTGAACCGTCGAGTAATAAAATATGTTTCTATACACGCCAGCATCATTTTATTATAGTACTCGTATAAATTGCAAACATTAAATTATTTTACTAATTATATTTTTTATTTTTATATTATTTTATTAAATTAAATTAGTTCAGTCCAGTTTCTGTACATATTCTTTTGAATTAACAGATTTTTCTATTTCTACTATTTCAAATCAACAAAGTTCTGATTAAAATAATTATTTTACTATTAATTTGTAAAGAATAGTCTATAGTTTTTCTATACAACTAACATAAACAGACATGGGCTTTTGTAACGAACGCACCTAAACATTACGAGATCATTTAAAAAACATCCTCCTTCGAAATAAACATCGATAAAAATCGGTTCAATTTTTAGTTTTAATCTAATCTCAATATCCTAAATGTCAAAAACGGTATTCTCGTAACACAGTTTTCCAGATCGTAAATTAATTTCGTGATTGTTTTTTTGACATTTAGGCGATTGAGATTAAGTCGATATTGTATTTTGATCAGATTTTTATTACGAGAAGTGACCCTTTGAATTTGCGCGTACCTCATCACATCGGTTTCAGTATTGGCGGTTGGTTATCTCATACCGTTTCAATTTTTTTTAACTCAGACCTTTTTTTTATATTTATTTATTTTCTGTTCTCAACTCATCACATTTTGTAGGCATAGTCTACTATTCTAAATTCATATTATATAACATTTTTCTTATATAAACACATCGTAGTAATTTAAGACTGATTTTTTTGACCAACAGGTGTAACGAATGGGTATATGAATTATTTCTTGACCACAAGGCTGGTTATTATCTTGCACATGAGGATAAGCATTGCCATTGAACGTGACAATACTGCAAGCCTTCTATGAACGTTCGGTGATGATGCGGAAGAATTTCACAACGCATTGTGTATATAAACATTTCATTTATTTAGTTTAGCTTGTTTTAGTTTCTAGTTTTAAATTTAATTTAGTATCATTTATGTTATATAAATATTGCTAGCAAAGTAATAAAGTGTACCTATGTATTTCTTAATGTTAATACTTAATGAACGTTTTCATAACCACATTACACAGAAATATATAAAACCCCTTTACTTGGTGTAATTCAACTGAGGAACCAATTTATGGTTAACAAGATGATGAAGTTGTAATGCCTCGTCGTAACACAACGGAGACAAATGACTGTCGCACATGGCGTTACGACAGCTCTGTATTATCTCGACTGTTTAGGGCTGAAACACATTTAATATGTCCTCATGTAATCTGTATGCTTCGATGCTTACTGGTCTAGGCGATGGGCTGTCTTGATTATCTTAATTGTATGTCAATACAGATTTTATTTATATATAGGTGAAGTCGTGGTGATGGTGAGTCGGTAACTCTTTCCTTTGTTGCACCGTTAAGCTCACGAGTTGCCTTCTTTCTACAGTCCCGGGTCCTTTAAGCGGGGTGTGAAAAAGCATCTGATGAGGCCGTCAAGCTGGGTGCCAACATTTTTAACATGACACGTGTGTATGATTCTTTTTCTGAGACTTTGCCTTCAGTTAACCAACAGGCAAGGTGAAGTCAAATTGACGTGCCTTTTATAAAAAATGTAGTAATTACATAAATATAATCGCGCTTTTCCACCTCCGAAGTAGTAGAGGCTGCTGCACCATAGGTTAGATAAATAATAGTTACTTTGTAACAGATACGTGATTTGATTGGGTGATTGATTTTGTTTCAATCACTGCGTGTAACTCGTCATTTTTAAACCTACTGACTATTGACATTTAATGTTGGATGTAGACTATTCAGTCTGTAGATTCAGTTAATTTAGTCTAAAGAGCTCAAAATGTGCTCATTTTGGATGTCGTTCGGTGGTCTACGGCGGTAGACTTGCTCAAATTCACCAAGCAAAGAATACTAGGAATAATTCCGCGCGCGTATGGGTCTCGTTTGCCCCACGATTTAGTTCGAATATATGTTCCGAATATGTGTCCCGAGGTATACTATATTGTTGATTGTTTAGTCTACGTTCATACGAAATAGAAAAGCGGAAAGGCGTACAAAGCTTGTACACTGCATCAATTTAGTGATACACTGTAGCAGTAACCTTAATGCAGAAGTAACCATACACTTAACTCTGAAACTCAACATCGAATTCTAGGTTTCAATAAAAGTTTACAAAATATTCTAAAGCATTATTGATACTAGGTTATTCGAATCACGTGCACCATACCCAATGTAACACATCTAGCAGTATTTGCAAAAGATCTTTGTGCAAAATCGAAACTCGATACAGGCGCTTCTACGTGTGAAGTAGCCAACGTTTGGGCAAATATTTGGTGTGATTTCGTTAGATAAATATTGGACGGTGGTAGTGGCGAATTTTATGCAAAAATACATACAATTACATGAAATAGTACGAAAGATGGGTGCCTGTAGGCAGGGGACGCAGTAAGAAGTGCAAATCTTGGTGTGAGTCTGTTTCTGGACTGCTATGAACTTAAGAATTTTCATGTCGACACTGAATAAATTATATTCGAACCAGGCGTATTCTATCAACGACCACACATCATCAGTCATCATCACTTATGCTATGACTAGCTGTTGTCCGCCCGCGTGGATATTAGTTATCGCGACTGAACAGTCGATGTCCTTTCCCAAAGTCAATATCCTTTTACCAATTTTCATCAAAATTAATTCAGTAATTTAGAAGCGTAACAGACGAAGTGATGAAACGCAAGCCCTTCAAATATAGTATATGCTCAAAAGCGCTCCTTTTTTACGTGTGGGAAATCACCACGGATACGTCGGACTCGAACCGACTAAACCGCACGCCGTCTGTAGGTCGTTACACGCCGTCTAATATATACTTTATAATAACTTATGAAGACGCACAATACAGAACACTAAATTTTTTTTCCATTTATAACAAAATATAAGCAATTAAGTACGTAATGAAAGAAACAGACGCAATAAAACCAGCATGACGTGCAATGTTCGCGACTCACAGTTATTAGTTGTTCCAGACTACACGGTTTGCGTTAGGGCTACCACAATAGCGCGTAACAATAGCTTCTTAGTACTGTACTTACGCATTATACAGTTAATTTTACCTGCTGGGCTAATTGGAACGTAATGAGTAGGAGCAAGACAAAGCAGATTAACTAACTATTCAAACATCTGTCGGAAGTTTACGCATATAACAGACATTGAGGTAATACCCGTTTCTAGCGGATGCTATCGCGGCGATTAATTTGTTTTTTTTATGCGTTGTCTGATGTATCGGTTACTTTACTTACACAAATTCGTTCCTGCGTGGAATACTGCTCGCATCTCTGGGATGGATCCTCAAAGTACTTATTAGATGCTCTCGACAGGTTGCAGCGACGTGCGGTCCGCATTATCGGAAATCCTGAGGTCACGATTACCCTTTAACCTCTGCAGATGCGTAGAGATGTTGCTTCCTTGGCAGTATTTTACCGTCTCTACCATGGTGAATGTTCTGAAGAGCTATTCCAATTAGTCCCACCCTTTCCCTTCCTATACTGGACTGTACGGTGTACCCCTATACGGTGCAGAACATTCCTTCAAGAACCAAGCGGTTCGGTGACTATTTTCTTTGTCGCACCATTAAGACCTGGAATTCCTTGCCAGCTCACGTGTTTCCCTCTTCCTACAGTCCCGGGTCCTTTAAGCGGGGCGTGAAAAAGCATCTGATGAGGCCGTCAAGCTGAGTGCCACCATTGTTAACATTGCACGTGTATATAATGGGGGCCCTCTTTCCTGAGACTTTGCCTTTAGCTTACCATCAGGCGAAGTAAAGTCAAATTGACGTGACCTATATAAAAAAAAAAAACTTTTTAGCAGACATGGTTGCAGGGTGAATAAAGATGATAGCCATATAGTTTAAAGTGTAAGTGTTAATACTAACAAATAAATCGCGATCTAATAAAAATGGTGCCATAGACCTTCTTTTACGTGCGCAAAATAAGCCCCCAACGGTGCCAGAGGAGGAAGTTATGTCGGACTCGAACCGATTAAAATGCAGGCTGTCTGTGGGTGCAGGTCGAAGGTGAGGTAGCTAATCCCTCTCGATATAGCCGTCATCGATAGAATCCCCAACTTGTCCCCGGTATTAGGGGGGCGCAACGCGGCCTGCTTATGCTAGGGTGACAGGCGGCTCCATCCGGGAACCTACGAAGGTCAGAGGTCATTAATCGACCTGGTTCCATGGCCCTTAGGACTTGACAGGGGTCATTATACAGTTAATTTTACCTTTTCTATCTTAACTTCAATATAGTGAGAAGGTTTGAGGCAAAAACAGAAAAATAGCTAGCTGTAGTAATTTAAAATGAAAGCTTTAGATATTCAAAGAGAATTAGAATAGATTCTACATGAATAAATAAACTGAAGCTTTGATATAACATCGTGGCTGTTTACTTAATGAGATTAAAAGTTGTGAAGTTCATCACTTTGATGTTATATAAATTTCTTTGTTCATTTAGGTAACAAAGTAAGCCTTAAGAATACCCGGATTATAACTTTTACCTTAGAGCTAGATTTACAAGATAATAATAAACGATCTGCCAAGAAACGTTTACTCTTTTGGCTTAGTGATCGATTCACACAATTTTGTTACCCGACTGCTAATAAGGGTTATTCATACATTTTGTGCGAAACTACTCTTTAAAATTAATATTTTAGTTGTCGATTAGCACATACTGAATTTCTTAGTATGAGATGATGATTTGCCCATTTTAAATTTAAACTTGAAAAAGAATTATTATGTCTTTACGCCTACTTAGTGAATGAAGTCGTTAGCAACAGCCTAGCGCTGGCTGCGCGGTGGAGAATTTACACCAAGGTTCCAGCAGTCCACTTATTCCAGGCGCTCAAGACGACAAAGTGCAGGTTGTTTTAAAAGAAAACAACACTATATACCCGTTGTAGCTTAGATGTGGCCGAGTGTACATTGAAGACATTTAAAAAAAAAGTACTTAGGATACGTTAAATCAACGATATTGAATATAAAAATGTTCTTTTTATGAATTGTATTTTTGTATCACTAATCAGATAAATGTTAATTCCAATTATTGTATATTCATTTGGTTGTTCTCGATGGACGCAGAAGCTACGAAATACGAAATGAATTTTAATCAGACTTAAAATCTTTCGTTTGTTTGATCGCAAGCGATAAAGTAGATTCGGTTATATTGTGGAGGAAGAGGTGAGATGTTCCTCAAATACAAAGGGAGGATTCTCCGACCAGGCAAGGTGATCACGCCTGGCCCCAACGATTGTCGTTGGGATGTTGTATATGTATTGTACCAGCGCGGGAACTTCACTTTCGCTATGCAGGATTTGTAGTATCGTAGTAGTCCGGCTTGATGTCACTAGATGGCGCTGGGTACATGTGGTATCGCCACAATATGACCAAAAGTTGTAGCAACCGACATCCACAAGGACAGAGCTGTGGGAATTCTATATTATACAGTTTTTTACATTTCGCTTCTGTCATTAAATTTTGTCAGCCCTACAAGAGACAACATATAATAAACCTGTCGAAAGGCACAGATGTGCGACAGCTATATGTATCTGCTTTGTATTACGAGCAGGCAATAACGGCTCATCGTCGAATTAATATTAATTACTTCCCTGGTTGACTCATATCCATTAGCAGGTTTCATAAATCTGCTCAAGCGTTAATGGTACGTAAGTTTGAGAATTACGATCACTATCTTAGCATCATTCTTCTTGGGTACATTTGTGGCTTTTATTTCAGAGGTTTTTTATTCCTTATGGTCACGGAGAAAGAATACAAGTCACTGCTCCATCCCATCCGATGAAGGGTGTCGTAAGAGGCGCCTTAACGGTAAAATACGCAGACTGCTCGTATAAGTGCTATCGTTTGCGTATAAATAGAAAAAAAGAAGGAAGGCGTAAATAAAAACCACAGGATATTTTCTAAAGTTTATGAGAATATCACTAATTTAAATAAAACCATTTTTTATCAGATTCTATTGCGATTTATTTGTTATTATGTACTTTTAGACCGACGTTTCGGCTACTTTTCAGTTGTGGCTGACATATATATGGAGGCTTTTTAGGTTTTATTTCAATAATACCACAGGATTTTGTTTGTTTTGTTTTGTCTGTCCAGCGTGGTATCCAGCAGTGACGTTGATTTGGGTAATAGTGCTTGCAGGAGTAGCTTGGGACCTGAAGTTCGAAGTAGGGCCCAGAGAACTTAAGCCAGGTATTTTTTATACCACTTATGTAGTAGATATACACATGGCCCATCTGATGGAAAGTGGTTACTGTGGCCTAGTAGGAGCCCGGAGTTTGGTTTCCTATCCATCCAAATGTACTGACTTGAAGGTGTGTTTGATTTTTATCCCATGGCTTCATACGTCGATACTAATATTATAAACGGGAAAGTGTGTGTGTGTGTGTCTGTTTGTCTGTCTTTCGCGGCTAAACCACTGAACTGATTTTGATGAAATTTGGTATAGGGGTAGATTAGACATTGAGAAAGTACATAGGCTATGTTTAGTCGCAATAACTGACATCCACGCGGGACGTAGCCGCGAGCAAAAGCTACTTCATCATAACTTTTCTACTTATATATAATTGAAAATGTACTACCAATGCTTACATTACTTTCCTTATTAAAGCTTCGTCTTTCGGTACTTATGAAATTCATAATTATTCTGGAATGAATGTTTCAATTTTACATTTATTAATCAAACAGGCAATTACTCAGCTTTACTTTAAGTACGAATTCGTGTTCCCCATCAAGCTCCTGACACACTTCCAGTTTGTGTGTGCAACAAAGTTTCTTGCAGATTTAAATGTATCTCTTTCAAACTTTTTGCAACTTTTTGAGCCATTCACTCACTCAGCCTACTGCTACTGCCTTCATTCAACGGTTCGTGCTTGATTTATTGATTCTTAAATGGCTTTAAAAGTATTCAATCTCGTAATTGAAAACTTTTAAAAACTTTGAAAAGTTTATTGAAGCTTGGTTTATTTTAGATGATTTCAGCGTCTTCCCATCACATATCCTCGTTGGTTACGATATTCCTTCTAGAAAGGGTCTCGTTTAATGTTAAAGATTCGTCCTAGATTTTGCCTTTTTCTATTTCTTAAATTTAGCCACGTGGAGTCCTTACCATAAGGTTTTTAACTGCCAAAAAAATGAGACATGTTTGCAATTTTTGAATTGAAATCTTCTTTAGCGGCGTTGGATGGGTAAACATTGTTAAACTCGCGCGTCAGGATCACTTGACCTTTGACCCGTTACCGACGACTTTGTAGGACAACATGACGTCATACAACATTCCTAGCTACAGAGTGTTTATTTTGCTAGGTACGCTAAGAAGCTTCGTAACTTAGCGGTAAGCGCTTCGACTGTAAGTCTTTATGGTTTCAGATAGTACCGGGTTCGAAGCTGGGCTTCTGACACTTTTTGTGATTATTTTTTCTTTTTATAATTTATTACTTTTTGTGATTATTTTTTCTGTTTGTAATTTATTAAATTCTTCTGACAGAAAAGTAGTGATAGGTTCTATGATTGGCACTAGTTTATAGGTTTGGTATGGTATGGTATGTTCTTTTTTATCTTTTTCTCTGTATATAACGAAGAAAGAAATAAAGAAAAAGTTTTCATTTCAGCCGGCACTCCCGGAGTGCAACCCGTATTTTTTTATAGCTAGTCGTGTGAGTGAAGACTGTATCAGGTTATGGTCTGTAGTCTCACCTCACCGCTGAGGAAATAAGCATAATACGTAAGAAAATAGTTTCCATATATACCTACTTACCTCACCAACCTATAGGTCCCATATCCTTCCAAGTTATAACAAGCTTGTCGGTAGTGCAGTGTTCCAAATTGCTCTGCCTAACTGCAATAGTTCTACTATCACTATGAGCTGGTATAGTTGGTAAGCTGCTATTATCAAGTTCTCAAGTTCCCACATTGACTTGCAAATGCATTGCACATGCGGCTTTTAACACTTATATAGGTGTAAAATATGGCAATCGTTGTGTTATGTTGCACGGTAACGATGGGGATTTATATAACTGTGCGGATTGAGGTAAACTGAGAAAAAAAAATTATACGACTGAAGTGGGAGACAAGCACGTGGTTTGTTCAATGGCGGAATTAATCAGTTTCCATTCCACGGCAATGGAAAGTGGTTACCGTGGCCTATGGACGTGTGCAACACCAGGGGAGTCACATTCGTGCAGCTAATCCTGTAAGCACAGGGAGTTTCTGTGCTGCCAGTGTAGAAGACAAAGCAGGAAACGCCTTTAGTCTTCTCAATGACAGCACAAAAACTCTCCAGTGAACTCATGGTTACCCTATTCACCGTCGGGAATACAACACGAGGTTATTATGGCCGCGGTATTATATAGGGCGGAGTTGCTTCCCTAGTTGGACTGCTAAATTGGCTGGAAATGCCGTCGTGTTCTATATCGATTATCGATGTACCATTTTAAGCGCCTCCGGCTTTGTCTCTCCCATCGAACATTTCTTGGTATCCCCTAGGGGAACTACCTGAGGAGACAAAACTCCGTCGTTAGTTTGACGACTTTGTGACGTAACCGTAGAGCATTAAGTCATGGTCATGGGCTTAATTCTCTCTTAGCGCAAAGATGTACGTTATACATGTATGTAAATATGTAATAAGTATTTGTCTATTTATATTGGTCTGATAAAATCTGTTTCTTGCATAGATTTTAATTATTTTAGGCCTCCCATGATTAGATATATGTAGCGTAGCAGTTATGTGCAATCGATACCATAAAATTTTTTTTACCGCGATGCGTGCCCTACTGGATGCACATTAATTTCTTTGTTTGCTACAATTTTTGATGATATTTTCGCTATCACCCTTTGAACCACAGACATAAACGAATACGCTATTCTAACTAAACCAAAATCAAAACGTATAGGGTATAGGTACGAACGAAGTACTCTTTTGTATTTATTCAAAATCCCATTATATCGTCTTTTGGAAATTCGCAGATATTCAGCTCACTCTGCCAAGTTGCCGAAATGCAAAGTAGAAGGAACTAAATTCAAATTTTCCATTCAAAGTCGAATGTTGGGCGTGATCTGAATAGTTCAGCAGTTGCTTCATAACTTCTTAGTGTAAACGTTTGGTATTATCAGCTTCATATATATTTGTTATACGATAGATATGAAAGGGTGAAAATTTTCGAAAAGGAAGCCTGTAACAACCATTTTTTACTTTGATCTCGTTGGTTACAACACGCCATGCGATCCTTTGGTTTGTACTTTGTACCTACCTACCTACTTACCGATGTTTCTGCTTTTGCATCATCCTCTATGCAATACGTATAAGCATAAATGTTCTCATGTAGAGTATTCATTTAAACATCTGTACCATTTTATCAAAGAAAAGTCGGTTCACAGGACTTATAGGGATCCCTCGGCACTCATATACATAGATACTGTTGCTCATGGATCTCACTTCGTAGTTGCTATTTATGCTAATACCAAATTTTGTCAAAGTCATTCTACACACTGACTCACGTATTCAGGGTGTTGTCCGTATGTTGTATCCTTTTCACCTTTTCATTTATTTTATTTTATATTTTGAATCATTGATTTGATTGCACCCTCGCGGTAATCACTTATTGAGAACAGAAGCCTTTTCACGCTTCACCTTGCGTCCAAAGTGATCAAAGAAACAAGTTATTTTTAAAAAAATGTGCAGAATGGTTATATATATTCAAATATTTGTAATGTAAATGTGCACAGAATTCATGGTAAAAACATGTACATTGTATTTACAAATAAAAACATTTCTCATTGTAATAAAAAGAATTCTTTCAAAACATTTCTTTTGTAAATTTTTCGTTCGAGTTTGGTCGAGTAGTAATCAATCGAGACAGAAAAAGAAAAATCTGATGAAATCCATTCAAGAAGCGTTCTTGTGGACATCGTATTGAGATTTGGTGACATCAAAGAAATAAATACTATACCTACCTATTGTATAATATTTTACGAGTATTCATGTTTGAGGTAGAGACCATTTGGACTTCTACTTAAGTTAGATTAAAAATATATTACATAATTACAAGGTTGGGGACACGTTTGAAACTCTTTTTAATAAATTACGTTCATCGAAATGGCTAGAATTCCTTATCTTTTTTTATGTTTTGGTTTTTAAAATAGCATTTAATCATGCTATCATGCTTTGTATAAAATATAAATGTACATCTAGGTACTAATATGTCTATAGGTACGTACCTATTCTAGCCATCATGAGGGCGTGGCTGGAGAGGCCACACGGTTGCCTCTCATACCATCAGACGCAGGTCATTAACGGACAAGGTAACTTCGGGCGGTACCTGCATCTGATGGGCATAGAGCCAACGCCCGAGTGCCATCACTGCGACGCGAGCGTGGACTCGGGGCTGCACACGCTCACCGAGTGTCCGGCGTTCGAGACGCCGAGGCGGGAGTTTGTGACGGCCCTGGGGGTGAGAGTGCTCACGCTCTCCCCCCTGCTCGCGGTGATGGTCCGTTGCGCGGATGCGTGGGCGGCCAACGCCTCCTTCTGCGAGCAGGTCATACTCGTGAAGGAGACAGCAGAGCGAGCGCGGCGCGATGAGCGAGAGAGACTCACGGACATCGCTGCCCGCGTTCGTAGGCGGCTCGGACGTCGGAGGACCGACCTCCGCCCCCATGAGCGCGGGCCTGAGGGTGACGGGTGGAACCGCTCGTCACCCTAGCAGAAGCAGGCCATGGCCATGGCAAGTCGGGGACCGCGTGGGGACCACGCGAGGAGGACCAGACCTAGAGGAATGGCCCTGGGTTAGCCGGGGTGCGAGGGATATGTCGCGAGACTACCTCACTTTCGGCCTAGCACAACGACCCACAGACGGCGTGCGGTTTAGTCGGCTTGAGTCCGACATAATCCCCCTTTCCGGCTCAGGGTATCTGTGGGGATTTCCCGCACGTAAAAAAAAGGTACGTATTTTAGAACCCGTATGGACACGTTCAATTTATTAAGAGTTTAAATTTCTCATAATCTTGTTATGAATAAAATTATATTGTGAATATTATAATTCTCACATTTATTTTTATTGTAAACATTATTTTAGGCTCCCATAAATATTTGACTTATAATTTAGACTGACAAAATTGAAATTGAATAACTTAACAACGACTCAAATTGGTTATAATTATGGAAGTGCTCTTAAAATAATAACCTTTTGAACGAGGAAATAAGATACGACTGATGAAAATTAATTATATTATTAATTCTGACTGATTCTGGAAGCTTCGTCATGGGCTCGATGGCGGGCCTCTAGTAATATAGTCGATAGCCACAGTTTAATGGTGGCACAAATACTACGAGAAATCGTTACGATTGTACTGTGCCATTCGTTTGTACTGCACCGATAAATAGGAGCGTGTATGCTAATGACTATACAGTTTTTATTCACACATGCATCGATTTATAGGTTCTCTCAAAACTGAAGGAACACAAAAAATGGTTAGGTTACCTTCATGGGTTCAAATGTCTATTGAATTTCAGTTCCTGCATTTCCAAGGCATACAGACTATTTTAGGAATATCTTTGAAGAATTGAATAGACTTGAATGTGCAGAGCTAATTTATGGATTAATTGTTGTAGTCATATAATGTGTAATTTAATTTTTATAAGCCATAAAATGGTAAATATGTTTTACAAAACTATGGTATCACCTGTATAACCGCATTTTGGCAAAAAAAAAAATTGAATTAAAAAAAACGCTATGAACGACGAAGGCTAAGATTTTGCTATCAGATTGAGGAGTTTGTCAGCAGTCACTGTCGTAAAAGCTGCCATCCTCCCATCCCATTACTCTAGAAGTTAGCCAATTAACACCTGTGTCAATAGCACCTAGCACAGTCTACGAAGGGCACCTGTAGCGGACCGTGTAGGGCCAGACGCAACGTCAGTACATTCTATCGTATGCGGCGAACAGACGCCGTGACCCATGTTAGTTAGTTCATACGTGAAGCTTGAGGTAGTCGGTCAGCAGCTGCATAGACTCAACCTTCTAAGCTGGTGACCCCGAACACGCGCCTTACCACTTTAGAAGGCTGAGTCTATGCAGCTGCGTGGGAGTATCCAATTGAAGCCTTGACTTGCACTTTGAGTATTTATTACTGATCACATTGGTTCCTAATACAATAATAATAACTGACTAAATAGAACACATAATATCTAGAATAGGAGAACATTTAGTATCTAGAATTTGAGCGAGTTTATTATATGTGGCCGATTCACTTATGTGTTCCGCCTGGCTTTACACGGCCTGCTACAGCAGCTATTATTATTGTTTCCGGTAATATTCAGTTCCAATTCTTTGTGAAATTTGCAAACTAGCCCTTAGCCCGCGTCTCCACGAGAGTGGATCTCTTATCTCCGGTGCTACTTAACCGATTGCAATCAAACAAAATCAGATTTTAAGTCTAATCAAGACCGTTCTAACAAAAAAACACATCGGAATCAGTTCTGTAGTTTTTGCTTCCATCGCGAACCAACATTTCCAATGTACAATTATGTCAGATTTTTTGTCTAAAATTCTTCGTCTTCTTCATCCTTCATCTTAGCGTTAATCCCAGTCGCATCCGAAGATATCAAATTCGAAGAGTCTGGGGTCCACTTTTACCAGTCCAACCGCAGATTTGGCTAGTTGTTAGTCTTTTGAGCCTTCAAAAGTCTCACAACTATCCAAACTGCCTGTAACGACTGGGATAGGTGTTCGTGACTCGCTGACTTCGCTGCACGCGCTGGAAGGCGGCTCGGGCGTTGGAGGGCGCAGACCGACCTCCGCCCCCCATGAGAGCGGGCCTGAGGGGGACGGGAACCCTAGCAGAAGCAGGCCACGGCGGCGGCGCGCATCCGGGGTTGAGTCGGGAACCGCGTGATCCCCCCCTCCCGAGGAGGGCCAGACCGAGAGGGATGGCCCTGGGTCAGCCGGGGTGCGAGGGATATGTCGCATGACAACCTCACCTTCGGCCTAGCACTACGACCCAGAGACGGCGTGCGGTTTAGTCGGTTCGAGTCCGACATAACCTCCCCCTCCGGCTACGTGGGGATTACCCGCACGTAAAAAAAAGACGGGTTGCACTCTGGGAGTGCCGGCAGAAGTGAAAACATTTTCCTTTTTTTCTTTCTTCGTTATATACATAGAAAAAGATAAAAAAGAACATACCATACCATACCTATAATATAGCGCTAATCATAGAACCTATCACTTATTTTCTGTTAATTTTCTATCAGAAGAAATTAATTAATTATGAAAAGAAAAAATAATCACAAAAAATTATAAATTATCGAAAGAAAAAATAATTATAAAAAAGTAATAAATTACAAAAAGAAAAAATAATCACCAAAAGTAATAAATTATAATAAGAAAAAACAATCACAAAAAATCCCTGAAGGCCAGGTGGTTTGAACCCGATACTATCTGAAACTATGAGGACTTACAGTCGAAGTACTTACCGTATAAGCTACGACGCTATCTACTGTAAATTGCAAAATAGATAGTCTGTACCAATCTTGTTTGACGTCAGTCGTCGGTTACGGTTCAAAGGTCAACTAATCCTGACGCTTCCTTAACATTTTACACCCATCCAACGCCGCTAAAGAAGGTTTCACTTCAAAAAAGGGATAGGTGTTCGGATGACAACTGGGAGCGACAACTTAACGTGCTCTCCAAGAAACGACCAGATCAATGCAAATACCCATATTCATGCAATCAAATATTTGCACAGAGTGGGGATCGAACCCGCGCCTCCTGCGCATAGGTCGCGTTCACTACCGCTACGCCACGAAGGCTGTGTCTAGAATACTTCTATATATAAGTACCTTTGTGTTTCTAACAACTTATTAGAACCTATCACTAATTTTCTGTCAGAAGAAATTAATAAATTACAAAAAAAAAAGTAATCAGAAACAGTAATAAATTAGATACAAAAAGAAAAAATAATCACAAAAAGTGTCAGAAGCCCAGGTTCGAACCCGGTACTATCTGAAACCATAAGGACTTACAGTCAAGGCGCTTACCGCTAAGCTACGAAGCTTCTTAGCGTACCTAGCAAAATAAACACTCTGTAGCTAGGAATGTTTTGTGACGTTATGTCGTCCTACAAAGTCGTCGGTAACGGGTCAAAGGTCAAGTGAACCTGGCGCGCGAGTTTAACAATTTTTACCACGGAGGACAGAATATGAATAAGTAGATTTTTACCCATCCAACGCCGCTAAAAAAGTTTTCACTTCAAAAAACAAAAAGAAAAACACTTCCTGGAAAACTACGAGTTCATTGTTAAGAAGTTTGCCGGTTATTATACTTATGACTATCTCAATGATTTAAATATCTCAATTATTTCACTATCTTAATAATTTACACATCTCGTTCAACTGGCTTCTATATTCGTATTTGCGTCTGCATCAAACAGCATCAGTAATAACGTTTAACTGAAACCTAAATAGTCTTAATGTCCCTAAGTATGTTAGTTTCTGAACTAATTCTCAGCTGTCTGTAGTACCTAAGCAGATTAGGACATAGCATAGTATTTCTAGAATAGGCGTATGTTATTAACTAGCATGTCGAAAGTTTAGACGAATAAATTAACAGTTATATTTTAATATGGCGATTAAACACACTAAACAATAGAAATATTTTTTTTTAATATAAATTATAACTGATTAACTGAAATTAAATAATTATTTGTGAATTAATCAATAGAGGAATTAATTGGCTATAGAAACAATAATAATATGCACATAAATAACAATAAAATTATAAATAAAAGATTTAATAATTGGTGTAAATGAAAATATAAAGGATTAATTTAAACAATGTGTTTTGGCAGTGAGTAACAAAAATTAAGAAAGGAACGCATTCTCAAGCTCCATATCAGTTAGGCAAGTTTTCAAGAACGATGTATGATGTGTGTCTATATGTAATAAGTAGGTTTAGTTGGGTAGTGTGGGTTGGATAGATGTATCGCTTAGAGTTGTTTTTTGTTTATTTGGTATATAAAAGTGTGTGTAGCTGATTTGTACCAGTGCATCATTCTCACATAGGTCTGGCTGAAAACCATCGCCTGACAGCTGTCTAGATAGCTGTCAAACTATGTGCTGAGCTTGAATCTTTTTAGTTGGCACGTGAGGTACACAAGCTAGTAAACTGTATGGTTGTCTTATTTAACGCTTTTGTGTTCTGTACTGTATATCTTAAGTGTCCAGCTTGAATAAACATTTTTCTTGCTTTCGTTCTTTCTATCCCCTCTTCATCAAATTCTATAAGTGTAAACAGAGACAGAACATTACATCATTGTTCTTTCTTAGCTCGCATACCTAGATTCTATGGGATTTTCTAAGAATGCTCCCTCGCTTCATGTAAACCCCACTAGAGCGCGCAAACATTAGCCTAGCAAAACGTTCTTTCGAGACCGAACTTTGAACAAATTTATGACGAGAATTGGCACTCAGTCCTCGAAAACTAAACCTTAACTTTTCAGTCCTATATAGGAGGACGTTAAATACTATTTTCAGCTAGACCAAGATAAAAAGAACTAATTACATCAGTGTCAGTTCTAGTAAGTTCAATATGGCAATTCTCTCGCTCCGTTGAGAATAGTGCTCACATTATCAGCACAGTTAGCTTCTATTATTACGTTTGTGGTTTTGTTCCACATTGACTTGCAAATCAGTGGAACATTCGCAGCTTTTGTCACAGAAATGAAATGAATAATATAGCAATCATTTTATATCCGCTTTTTGTGGGAAAATATGGGTGAGGTTTGATGGAAGCGTAGCGTAGTGCTGGCGTTGAGCCACTAGATATTATTATCTCTTGTATTGACTGACCTGAGACTAATGCTGTAACTTCACGTTATCAAAACGCGTGATTTCGATTTGATTGCATAGAAAAAGGTGAACAAGATTGGCCTATCAGCATGATCTGGTTAAAACGCACCTACCTACGCTACGTTATTTAGTCGGATGATTAATCCAGAATTACCGATTTATAATTATATATTTATAATCTTAAATAATAATAATAATAAATTATAATTTATAATCCAGAATTACAGATTACAGATTAACCTCCAGAATCACTCGTCATAGCTGAATGCATTTCATTCAGATTTAAATAGTAGTCTTTCTAAATATCGTCCTTATTCACCTCAATAACAGTCTTATGCCTTTGTAAATTATTTTACTATAGTATTGCCAGATCATAGTGAGCTATCGAAGTCCACTGCTGGACATATTCCTCTCCCAATGTTGGAAGGATTTGGCCTACTGTTTCCACATTCGTCAGACAGAAAAATATGCAGACGATATCACTGTGAGGGAAGGAAAACTCGAAATAAACGCCTGCACTATAGGATAACATGGTTATTAAGCTATTGCATAGCTACTGTCGAGGGCCTTGAGCGCGGGGACCGAATCTAGAAATTCCGTAACGAAAATACCCCACGCTCGTTTCTTTTCGGCAGTCTTCGACACGGTGTTCGTGTGCGTGCAACTAGCCGTATTGTACGACTCTACGAAGCTCGCACGAATCGAGACGAGCTGCTCCGAAATCGGACGAATACATAAGCAGCTGTTTATGAGAAAGTATATAGGTGTATAGGTATTTATGTACAACAGTGAATAGCTGTACTTGTAAAATTTGTCGATAATCACTTCTTAATATCGTTATTTTTTTTTAAATGAATAATTTTGTTTTGGTGTGTCATTACACTATTTATACCTAATTATTTATACCTATTATTTATACCTAGATATTTTCTTTTTTAGAGAAGAAAAGCGTAAAGACCTAAATAAAAAAAAACTAATGCACGTCAAAGGGAATATTATCATAATTGCATAAGTTGATACAAAATGCTATGCAATAGCTTTACTGCGGCAGTTCCCGAGTGCCACACGTCTTTTTTAGTTAGTTATTTTAGTTTCTAGTTTTAATTTAATTTAGTATTATTAATGTTCAATTTTATATAGTTTTAAAAGTAAAACTTGATTGATTGAAATAGCTCTATTCTCAATGGGGATGCCGAATGCGCTTTTATCCCTACAGAGGGCGCCTCGTAATGGCCAATGTGAGCTGTCAAATACATAATTTCATTGTTTGTTTCTTCAAATCTGACAGCAATGAGTTTGTTATTGTCACAAAACAGATGGTTAATGTTGTTTGGTCATATGCTCCTGCCGTCTACAATTAGTTTTGCGTCGACATCACCATTGTACTAGTGTTCTGAATATTAAGTTTCACGTAATAAGTTTTTTTTAAATATTTAAATGTAAATTTAATATATACCAACTGAATAGATAGGTACCAATAAGCAGTTACCCAGTATCTTCATTACAAAATATAAATTAAAATTATTTTGAAATCTGTAAATGATAATACATTTTTTCAATTCACTTGCTCATAAAATGACCCTTATTTCAACGCAATTAGGTACACAATGATGCCTATAATCAGACTGTGTTTTTTAATTGTTATATATCACGAGTGGTATATAGATTACTTTTTAAATTTTTATTTGCAACGCTAGTAATAAGTTATTATAACAGAATGAAATAAATTAACTTTAATTTAAATTTAATAATTATATAATCTTCTACGACTTTTTACACAGCGCTATCTAGACCCAAAGTAACTTAATTAGGTTGCAATATGAGTTCTAATATGCTGATTAACGTATTTAGATACATTTTTGTTAATAAATACAGCATTCATATTTTTTTGTATTTTTGCCTTACTAAATGCAAATTAACCATATTCAGGTACTTACTTACTGTGTAATTATGAGTATTATGTAATTATATAGTGAAAAAATGATAATGTAATTCAACTTAATAAGTGGATCGTGTTTCCTTTTTTTTCATGTTATTCCATACTCAAGTAACCTCTCTCGCAATTATAACAGTTATTATGTTATTATCAAACATATTTTGTTCGAGGACATTGAATAAAAGTGTCCTTGCTAGGCCTCTGTCAGGGAATTAAGTTCCCAAGCACAATGCGTGTTTCAACTACTTGGGTCTTGGAAACTCATAGCCAAAGTTCTCTTAGATCGATAGTGAACAATAGTGTACATGTGAAAGTTACGTAATATCTTGTAATCAGGTCAAGCATAGTTAGGGACCATGTGGTGCCCAGTTTTGTAAAGCGAATTAGTGAATAGGGTAAAGTAAAAGGTTGGATCAGAGCTGGAAAAAGGCTGTAGGAAAATGAGCTAGGCGTAATATTTTTGACCTTGCTATTTTGAAGTACAGTATGTATCTGTCGCCGCCAACTAGCTTAATCAGCCGACCAATTAACTGTGTAGGTTGTTAACTGAATCGCGCCATTCAATCTACGGCCTGAATGATATTCAGCCGTCTCATTTATTATTTCATTTAATAACCTGGCTGGCTAATCCTTAGACCAATCGTAAAATGGGGCAATACCTAGAAATAAGATAGATAATTACATACATAATATATAAACTATAAACATGTATATAAAATATAAACTTACACCTGTAAATCCCCGAGGGGGTAGACAGACGTGTATTCACAGAAATATAGAGATAGGTTTATTATGATATCTGCTCAATCCGACTTGGTTAGATTAGGCTTGAAGGCTAATGCGGGACCGGAGCTGAGCGTAGCTCCCGCATTAAGCCTTCGTGGTTATTGTTTTTTATAACCTTGTAGAAATAAGTCATTTTTCTAACTGTTTAATTAAATGGCTAGGCAAGTAGTCAAACGTCATGAACGGCGCGGTTCAGTGAAGAGCCGTAAAGAGTTATTTAAGAAAAAAATAATACTCTATAGCGTTGACTCAGCACTAAGCGATAACCGACATCCAAGCGGGCGGAGCCGCGGGCAACAGCTAGTAAGTCATAAAAGTCATCGAAATAAAAGATTCACTCTCTTATTCCTAAAGCATATTACTATTTTCTATTTAGTTGAAATCGGAGTGGAATATTCTTAGTGAATTCAATTTTGGGGTTTGGTACGGGACAGTGGTTCGCAAATATTTATATGGCTTCATTTCAGCGTGATGAGGGCTTGCAGAGTTATGTTGACATTTCAAGGATCTAATATTCGATAGAATCTTTGGTAAGTGTAGTTGAAATTTATGGTTATTTGGCCACAATTTCTTTACATTTGAATAGGTTTCTTTGATTTTTTTGGCGTGAAATCTCTCACAATGGCAGGTGAAATTATTATTATCACCGATTTCTAGTACACCAAAGTATTAAACTAAAATTATGTAAAACTTAAAAATCATGATTATTATGATAACATTAAATTCACCAAATTCGTTTGACACATAGCCCTCAGGAACTGGATAAGTCGAAGTCGAAACAAGTAAGCCACGTGGTATCTTCGGCATCATCTATTGCCGGAAGAGTAAGCTTACTTATAAACTGGAAAACCTCCCGTTGCCTTTTCCTTTGCCCAGTAAAGCGAGCACTGTGTGGAGACATTCTAGTCCAGGTTAGGTTTGCCCATAAGTTGGAAAACCTTCTGTTGCCATTCCTTTCGCCTAAAGTCAAGGGTGCACTATGAACAGTCTGACTATTCCAGATTGCCTTCCCACTTGATATAGGATTTGCAGAAACTTTCATACTTTAATGTTAGAATTGGCAAGGATGGCAACAAATTACAGAAAAGCATTACGAATTCTGAATATTCTAAATATTTAAGTGTACCCTAAGCCGAGTATATTTTGATTAAAATTATTATAGCCCCAGGAAACTCGGTAAGTCATTCACAATTCAAATTCATTCGCAATTTACTTGAGATGATAATTTTAATTTTGTTAAAAAACATAACATAACATAAACTCACGCCTTTATCCCCGAAGGGGTAGGCAGAGGTGCTAGCACCCACATTTCGCCGGTTTATGTTTAGGTCCCAATGTAATAGGTGGCGAGCTTATTGCCATTAACTGGGCACTTATAAACCTGCGAAAAATACACACATAACTTCGAAAAACATCGAATAGTCATTGGTGTGTGCCATGGAAAACCTGGGATCGAACCCGAGACCTCGTCTCAGCAGTCCATTACCCATACCACTAGGCTAACGCGGTACCTTTTTTTTGAAAATGATGAAAAACGTATTTAGGGTCATTAATGCATATAACAAGCAGCTATGTGTAATCTGTAGCTGCACCCGCATTATAAAAAAAATATATTATTATGGGTGAATTTCAACAAATGCCATTTTTTTTATCATATCGGTGAACTTTTTCATTTATATGCTTTTTGAATATTTTTCAGGTTTTATGTAATCTTTATGATATCATATATCCCCAAATTTAATATCATCAACGTATCATTTAAGATTAAGGAGAAAATTCAGTTTGAATTTTGGTTTCCACCGACATGACAAACCGGCACCGATTATTTTTTCTGTACACCGATATGATAAGTTTATCCACCGAAATGATATGCATATCCAGCGATGTGATAATATATCCAGCGAAATGATAATCTATCCACCTTTGAACGTCATAAAGGAAATAGTTAGAAGGTACCTCATTTTTACAAGGGTGACTTAAAACTGAAGAACTGATCTGAAGAAGATCATATCCAACGAGAACTGAGTACTTGGAAATCCAATCCATACTAATATTATGAATGCGAAAGTAACTCTGTCTGTATGTTACGCTTTCACGCCTAAACCACTGAACCGATCTTGATGAAATTGGGTGTATCCCATGGTACAGAGGTATATTAGAGCTTGAGAAAGGACATAGGCTTATTGCAAGAAAGGGGGTTTATGGTGGGAAATAGGGGATGAAAGTTAGTCAGTTTTGTAGATATCCTAATGAAATTTGGTACAGAGGTGGAGTAGAGCTTGGAAATGAACATAGGCTACCTTTATCGCGAAAAGAGGGGTAGAAGGGGGGGAGTAGGGCCATGGGATGAAAGTTAATTTTGAAGATGTCCTGATGATTTTTGATACAGTGGGTAGAAGGGGGGAGTGGGGCCATGAATGTCATTATTTTCGAAATTTGGTACAGAGATAGGTTAAAGCTTGGGAACGGACATAGGCTACCTATGATCGCATAAGAGGGGGTAGAAGGGGAGGAATATGGCATTGGGATGAAAATTTGTCATATTTGACGATATCCTGACGAAATTTGGTACAGAGATAGATTAAAGCTTGGGGATTAACATAGGTAACCTTTTGTCGCAAAAAAGAGGGTTGGGAAGGGGGGAATAAGGGATGAAAGTGTGTTGTGTATGTGTTTATATGTATGTTCTATTTTTTCTTTGTATACTTAACGAAATCACTCGAAATCTACCGATATGATAAAACGACTCACCGAGATGATAAAATGATCTACCGATATGATAAAGCAATCCACCGATGTGATAAAACTGTGCATTGATCATGAATCAAAACACCGATATTAGATGTAAGACACCGATTGATTTTTTCTTATCATTTTCGGTGTAAATTATCATATCCGTGGTAATAAAGACCACCGATTACAGCGATATGAGAACAGCGATGTGAGAAATTACACACTTTTTAGAAAATTAGAAAAAATGCATAATATCTAGGATATATTCAATAACAGTCAATGAAGCTAATTCACTTACTACCCCTATTAGAACCAAATAACAATAATAAAACTGCTCATTACTCTAGAAAGATGCAACCACCGATAGTATAAAATAATTGTCCGGGAGCAACTTAAATGGCATACATACGTTATTGGCTGGAATATGCAGCGATTTGACACCCATCCGTCCTGACTACGCACTAGCAAGCACTAACTAGAGAAATAAAATTGGGGTGGGGACACTGTCGGACCCGTCGATGTAATGTTAGGTGTAAATTACTTTTGTCCAGCGATATGAGAACATTTGGCAGGACAAGTACGTTTGTGCCTCTCAGTAAAAATAAGCGTTAATTATGTAATAAAATATGCCATATATTACTAAGAAAACGAATATTCTATGAAATATAATAATTTATATACCTAACTTACTTATTTTTATTAGAGTATAAGCTTTTTTGTTTGTAAAAAAAGTAGAGGGACAGCACCGATGTGAAAAAAATAGAGGTTTATGTATTTATTTCTACCTTTATATATAGTTCTAGCCAAAATATATTTTTGCCACAACCCAATAACTACCTATCGAATACTAAAAAAAATAATTCAGAACAATATTCCTTTTTTCAAATACTAATTTCACCGAAGACAAAAAAAAAGCCATTTGGGTAATTCACCCTTATACGATTAGTATGAGTATGTAGTCAATGATATATTTAGATACCATATTGTGTTGTTGAGTGTCTGGTCGGTACTATTTTGCAACACATTGGTAAATATCCCGTTGATTATTACTAAAGATAGTGACCATGACAAGTTAAATACCTGCAATTTAAAAGATGATAATGATGATGAAGGAAAAAAGGATCTATTTCTATCTCATCTTTTAATACACTGGAATTTCAGCAACGACTGACCAGTTTTTCGATGGTGTTGTTACACGGTGTTACTGTTTATAGATATAGATGTAAAGACCGTTAGTCTTTAACAACTTTTGTCATTGACAGTACATAGTACATACATATTTCTCGATTAAAATTATACACATATTCGGAAATCATTGAAATCCATTCGTTCACGCCAGTCTGGCCACGTCGCGTAAATTTAGAGCAAATATCGACTGTGCGCGACTAACCCTTTTAGAACAGGTCATGGCTATAAAATTTATTTCACGTGTTGTGGTTCTTTTATTGTTAACCCTTTGTCCACTCCATTGTATTTTTCGATCATTTTCACTTTTTCTGTTCTTCTCTCCATATCTCCATTTCCTGTTGACACGGTACCCGCCAGCAGTGCTAATGATTTATAGTATTTCACGTTAAAAATTAGAACCAATCGATTGGGGAACAATCCCTTACATTTCTTTCGTGCAGTAATTTAGCGACAGACGTAGATATGTCGCCGCCAACTAGCTTAATCAGCTGACCAATTAACTGCGTAGTATGTTAACTAAACGACGCCAATCAATTAACGGCCTGAATGATAATCAGCGTTCTCATTTATTACATAATTTGATAACCTGGCTGGCTAATGCTAAGGCTAATCATAAGATGGCACTTCCTCGAAATAAGATAGAAAATTATATACATATGAGATAGAGGTGTATTCACAGAAAATCTGTGATAGGTAGATTATGATAGCTGCGCTGTCCGACTTGGTTAGGCTAGGTTAGAAGGCTAATGAGGGAGCGGAGCGGAGAGTAGCTCCCGCATTAGGCCTTCATGATATATTTTTTTTTATAACCATGCAGAAATAAGTCGTTTATCTAACTGATTAATAAAAGGGCTAGGCAAGCAGTTAAACGTCATCGATCTAAGCTAATATTTGCCTTACCGTTTAATTAAATGGTCGAACACCATTCAGGCTGTTAGTTGAATGGCGCCGTTTAGTTAACTGCCAAGGCAATTAATTGAGTTGTGCTAGTTGGCGGCGACAGGTATAGCGGACTCGAACTCACTAAAACTGCACGCCATTTTGCTGCAAACCGTTCCAAAAAAAAATACAATTTCTTTTCACTATTTCATCCTTAGAAAAGCTTGATATGATAAAAATTATCTAGCAGGAAATACATACCATGCAAATGGTATGGTACTAAATAAATTAAAAGAATACCAAAGAATAAAATTGTTAATTCAACCTTTTAGGTATATTTGGCAATCAATTGAATTCAATTTGTTAGAACTTCTTCAACTTCTTTATATTTGTAAAATTAATCACAGTTTTGTTGAAGGTTTCAAGTTGTTGAAAAGATTTCCACAAGTGCCACACTTTCAACAACCAATGTGCACCCACGTCTTCTGCGTAGCGGCCGCGTTCAATACCGCCACGCCATAGAGGCTATCTGACTGAGTCGGGAAAAGACTTTTGGGACAACACTCTGAATATAACTGGGTTACCTTGACCCGTGCTACACTGTAGGCCGAGTCCCCAAATTTCATAGCAAAGTTCCTAATAATATTTGCATTTTTGTTAAATTACAATTTTGCCTCTTATTTATACTGCATAACAAAAATAAACTTCGTATTATCAAAAAGTTACTCCTTTGATGATTAATGAAGTTTTTCAAAACGTGTGAAGCGGTCTTCACAAGGTTGGGACAAGAAAATGGAATCCCCAAAGGTATTACAAATACACGCATGACAGAATATACTCAAAGTTTGGAGGATAAATTGCCCTTTTGAATGGCATTGTGTCAAGACAGGACAGATAAAGGTACGTTTGAGTGTAATTGTGTTTTAAATGTGGGTAAACTGTTGAAATAAAATTGTTTTCAATGGATATTATCTTTATTTTATGTTGTTTTATTATTTACAGCCATGGTGACGGGCAGACTAATATGATGGTCATCTTATCCGGTATTATCTCACCATCCACCTGCGCAAATTATGTTGTGGACCTTGATGAATTTTTATAACAACGGTTCACCTTGTCCACCTATGTGTAAGGTGGGGCAATTCTCACACGTCTCATCTCCTTGGAGCCCTATTTTATTTTTTATTTATTCATTTTATTTCACGCATATACACTCATATAATGTTAGTAAATTAATATTTCCTCTTAAATGTTAGTAATGAAAGGTGGCGATTGCAACAATGGTTTATGTACGTACAATCTACCCGGTCAGCAATCACTTTCAGGATCTTCAGTAGGGAGTTGGAACTCGCCCAGATCCTGTGTACGAATGAGGCGGTGCGCTTCCGTATCGTCGTGTAGAAACAATCTATCCGCTCCTGTGTGATCATGTCTATCGCGCTGCAGCACCAGGGCAGTCCCATCTACCTCCGGAATACGTTGTTGTATTGAACCAGCTACAGACTGCACATGTAAAAAGAAATACAGTAGGCTCTGAAAATAGTAATTTTTAGGCCACCTCATATTCCCATTGAGATCTCAGTTACGTTCTAAGTTCTTGCCTTATAGCCTGAGGTTAACGGTACCAGAGTTTCGACCGTTTTTAGTTAGTAGTGCTACCAACTTGGGGCTTGCTTGGGTCTCAGGAATGTCGGTTAGGTTCTCTACTATCTCTACACTCTTGTTCTTCTTCTGTACTGCTTATCATATCACCAGTCGAATTACTCACCAGATATCCTTATCATATTACGTTTTCAATTGAGCGGAACCTGGACACTACGGTGAAGGCGTCGCATGCGACTAGTGCCCCTAGCACGAACAACTATCGTAATGTATGGTAAACGTATTGAGAGAATAAAGCATTGCGATTGGCTGCCTGCCTTCTGTGAGCCTGTGTGTATGTGAAGCTAGCCAATCGCAAAGCCCCATTCTCTCAATACGTTTATGATACGATTTCGATAGTTGTTCGTGATAGGGGTACAGTAGATACAAACGTAATGATGGTGATGAGTATGTTTTCAAGTGAGAACTTCTGTAGATGCCGTTTATACTGGAGATTGATGGCACTTGGTGGAATCTACTACACATATTGAATAATTATAGCACTTGTACTTTTCCACACACAAATGCTATAATTATTCAATACTAGCTTTTGCCCGCGGCTCCGCCCGCGTGGATGTCGGTAATCGCGACCAAACAAAGCCTATGTCCTTTCTCGAGGTCTAATCTACCCCTATGCCAAATTTCATCAAAATCGGTTCAATGGTTTAGGCGTGAAAGCGTAACATACAGACACAGACAGACAGACAGACAGAGTTACTTTCGCATTTATAATATTAGTATGGATTCTGTAGATGCGTTGAGCACTATTTGGGTGAACAAAGATCATGAAATTTGCGTGATCGTTATGCTCACTCAACCACCCAAATGTTTCCCCGAATGTTTATAAATTCATTAATTAATAACAATCTTGGTTGGACGTTCAATCTAATTTTAAAACATACTATGTGATACATTCACCCAGTAATTGACTGATAAAACATGCAGCAGACAAGGCCATCTATCTCCCTACTTTCATTATTCACTCTGCCATCCATCTTCTTGTCAAGCCTGGTTAGCAAGCTATCGGATCAAGTGCTTTGCTCATATTATTAAAGCTATATCGTAGAAACAACTATATGGGCTAAGTTCACAATTTAACTAATAAATTACTACTTCAACTAAAGAACGCATTCAGCTGTTGCAGATTAGTTCATTTATTATGCCTAGTTTTATAATAATTATCAAAGAAATGAGAATCTGTAAATAGCGGCTGGGACAGACTGGGTGCGGAAGACGGAGATTCGGGAGCAAAGGTGCACATGGACTACAATAGGCAAATTAATAGATTGATTCAAGGAATGAAATCATACGGGTGTGCGTTGTTTTATAGACAATTGTTTAATATAATTTCGTTTTACAGAAAATGTTTCGCATAATTTCGTTTCATAGAATAATCAATATAAAGAATACTTACTTTAAAGAATTTTAAATCATTGAATTTTGTTTCATATAAAGTTAAACATTAGAATAATTATTTCATAGAATATCAAATCAAATATTCTTAATCATTATATTGTTTATTTAATAGAAAACTTATTACAAATAATAACATATTATCAAAGTGACAGTTTCTAAACGTTTCAATTCATAAAATTCTATGATATTTCTTTCTACGAAATAAGGGGCTCCCAAATCATACACATATAAATTTATAAGTAAATTGGGTGTGCGTTGTTTTATAGAAAATTGTTTAATATAATTTCGTATAACAGAAAATGTTTCGCATAATTTCGTTTCATAGAATAATCAATATACAGAATACTTACTTTAAAGAATTTTATATCATTGAATTTTGTTTCATATAAAGTTAAACATTAGAATGATCATTTCATAGAATATCAAATCAAATATTCTTAATCATTATATTGTTTAATTAATAGAAAACTTATTACAAAGAATAGCGTATTATCATATATATGGTTTTTATAAACTAAACAATTGATGCGTCTGCAAGGTCGACGGAGCCCCGCTACGCGGGGCTCCTACTTCTGGGTGGTTTATAAAAAAATAACCACGAAGGCCTAATGCGGGAGCTTCGCTACGCTCCGCTCCCGCATTAGCCTTCTAACCTAACCTATCCGAGTCGGGGTTATCTGAGTCGGGGTGTTAAAATTGTAAATGTTACAGTTAAAAATAAATGTGATTTGGAACATTATATAGGTAGTTTAATATTCTTTAAAAAATAATTCTACGGTTTGTTAAGTTTGTTAAACCAAAAAATGCGAATAAAAATTCGTTCAATTGTGTTTCTGTGAAATATGTTTCATTGAAGGAAATTGTTTTTGAAACAATAATATTCGAAATAAAAATATAAGAACCAAACATTATATGAAACATTTTCTGTGAAACGAAATTCTATGAAATTTCGTTCTACGAAATAAGGCGAAATAAGGGGCTCCCAAGTAAATTACATACAACTTATACTTGGTTTTCAGGAAGGACTTGAACCTGTAACCCGTGCTGACCTGGGTCTGTCTAGATTAGTCGAAATTCTCGTCTATAAACCTCATAGGGCGAGGTTGAAGCCATTTACAGTAAAATCTTACGAACTATGCGAAAAATGTATAACTAAAAAAATATCGGATCATTGTTTTTTGATACTTCATCACATTAAATGACAACTATAATTTTATTTTAATAACTTGTGCTAAACATTCAAATTCATCCCAGGACGAACCTGTGAATGACGGAACTCGTCCTAATTTTAGAAAAATCACTAACCAACTGAACTTTGAATTACCTCTTATAAACATATGTTTTATACAAACATAGCAAACTTTACTAAAGATTTACTCCGGAGGGCACAATTAGCCCCATTTCTCCTTATCATCTAACCAACCATTAATCATGAAATAGTCCCTTTTAACTGAAAGCTTGGGTTTATGCAGAGTAAAGTCAAGTTATAAGTTAAACTTACCGACAAATCTACGGCTCAATTTAAGTACATGCGTGTATTCAGATAATACAGTTTACAATTTCAAAACTGACAACAAAATCCTTAGTTGTATGTTAACCTGACTAGTCGTAATCATACGGATTAAAACGTCTCAACTGAAAGGTGAAGGCTGTTGTAACTAAAACATGTAAAGTGTCTTAACTGATCGACCGACTAATCCATAGGTACTTTGAGAATGATTACCCCACCGATTGAGTTCGAAGTTCTCTTTATAAGGTACCCAAGAACAAAATCTATAAAACTTACCGAGCGCTGGATAATATTTATAGTCTTACCCATCCGAATTTAAAACTCTTAGTAGGAATAAAGTAAAATTTAATTTAAGTACTAGTACTTACTTCAATTTTAACTTTTATTCATAGTAGACATAAAAAATAAAATTTACGTATAACTATTTTTCTTAAATCGTTTTGAAATTGAAGTTGGTGGCGCTTATAGATCTGGGAAAGCATTTGAACGGTCTATAAAAACTAATTTATAGCGATTTATTTCAGAGTGCAGACTTGCTTAACAGACTGTTAACGAGTAACACCACCTGGCGGCGCGAAGGCGTAAACTTGGCGGGACGGCGCGGCGGCGGGGATGAAAGCAGCGGAGCGCGGCGCGCGGACGGCGGCGGCCGAACGATTCACAATCCTTTCGAGCACACACAGTGCATTACGTCTGTCATTAATTATATATTTGTAAATCTATAAGAAATACAGTACATATTTCAACTATTGTAATAAAATCTTCATTGATTCCTACGAACCCTGTTCTCATCCTAGTGGAAGGTACAAACTCACAACCGCAAAACCGCAGTCACACGATCATCAGCTGGGTGAAGCACCACAAACTCCACAACATTTGGTCCTACGAGCGCGGATTCATCTGGCGATCATCTGGAGCATCATCTGCAGCGACGGTCAGGTCAATCAACGATTTTTCCTTCCTAATCCTGAGCTAATATCGTTTTTTGTGCATTTGTCAGGTACCGACATATTCACACTGCCCTTCGAACGCCCTTCAAACTGTAAGTACTTGATTCTTTTCTCTCATACATCACCAAAATGACGAAAAAGAAGCATTCTCTTGTAGATATAGAAAGTAACGATGATATTATTCGCGATTTAGTCAAAAAACGGGGTTGTGTTAAGGGTAAACTCACATTGTTCACGAAATATGTACAAAATTTAGATGATTTGCAAAGAACAGAAGCTCTTATAACTGAATTACAGGAGCGTCTTGATAGATTTAAATCGCTATTTGAACAATTTTCTATAATTCAGGACGAGCTAGATTTGATTGTTTGCTCTAGTCAGATAGAAAACGAGTTGAAAGAGAGAGAATCGTTTGAGAATCAGTTTTATGCTATTGTGGCCAAGTGTAAATGTATTTTAAAAGATAATAATTGTGCTCAGAACGTCAAAACTCAAAGTCGCGTTCCGAACGGTATCAAATTACCCACAATTTCATTGCCGAAGTTCGATGGTAGCTATGACCAGTGGCTTGAATTTCGCGATACTTACATGTCTATCATTCACAATAGTGACAATCTTGATAGTATTCAGAAGTTCCACTACTTACGCTCAATATTGACCGGTAATGCACTACAAGTAATTAAGGCACTAGAATTTTCTTGCGATAATTATTTAGTTGCTTGGAGTCTTTTAGAGAATAGGTATAATAACAATCGTTTGCTTGTTAATAACCACGTTAAAGCTTTATTCTCTGCACAAGCAATGAGTAAAGAATCGGCTACTCAAATACGAAAATTAATAGACACCGTTTTGAGAAACATTCGTGCATTAAAGACATTAGGTGAACCCACTGAAACCTGGGATACATTAGTTATCTATATTATAGTATCAAAATTAGATTCATCAACTGAGCGTGAATGGGAGCTTCACAAAAGTAGTTTCATGAATACTTCAACGGATACAAAATTGTTATTATCAGATTTAATGAAATTTCTTAAAGATCGAGCTGATTTTCTAGAAACGGTTAAGCCCTCTCAAGTCAAACAAACAGACACTCACACTCACAATACTAAACCCAAACAATCATTGCTGACAAAATCACACAGCTACCTCACAACACACAAAGAGAGTAAAAAATCATCCAATTCACGTTACAAATGTAACATGTGCGGTTCTAATCACCCTATATACTCATGTGAGGGTTTTCTTAGTTTGTCTCTTAAGGATAAATTAAAAATAATTGAAGAGAAAGGGTTATGTTGTAACTGTTTACGCACAGGTCACGTAGTCAACGAGTGTTGGTACGGACCATGCAAGCAATGTAATAAAAAGCATAACACTTTAATTCACAACGAATCTGTAGACACTTGTACCTCATCAGCTGTTGCACAGGCACACGTCACACAAGTTGCTTCTCAGCCCGGTCCCAGTACAAGTGCCACACACACACATCACTCCGCCTCTCACAAATCACACACATCCTCTAAGGTTAACAATAATAGCAACACACATTATTATACGCAACCTGTATTATTGTCAACTGCATTGGTGGAAGTGGCGGACGAACATAACGTATTTCACACAACTCGAGTGCTCTTAGATAACGGGAGTCAACACTGTTTTATATCCGAATCACTATGCAAAAAACTTAACATTCCATTGATACAGTCCACTGTACAAGTAAGAGGAGTAGGTAATACTATCTCACAATCCACACAATCATGTCACATTGAAATGCGATCTAAAACTACTTCATATCACACACGCTTTAATTGTATAGTTTTGTCTTGCATTACATCACAATTACCAAAATTAAATGTTAAAAATTACATTGAAATACCCGACTATATTCAATTAGCCGATCCTGATTTCTGTTCTCCTAGTGAAATTCATTTACTCATAGGGGCAGACAGATTCTGGGACCTGTTGTCTGAAGGTCTGGTTAGATTACCTAATGGTCCGTACTTACAGAACACACAACTTGGGTGGATCATATCGGGTATTGTTCATAAACCTATTTCACACGCTAAGCAAATTCAATGTAACCTTACACAAACACTAGAGTCTGATCTGAAACGTTTTTGGGAACTTGAAGAAATAATAATAAATTCCAATAAATTCACGAAGGAAGAACACGCATGCGAAAATTTATTCAAGGAAACTACTTTACGTGATGATAAGGGCCGTTTTTCTGTACGCATTCCTTTAAGTGAGTCAGCTGATGTGTTACACGACACCTTTTCTATGGCTCAAAACCGGTTTCTAGCACTCGAACGAAAACTAATTAAAGGTTCGCCAACGTATAGAAAAATGTATAACGATTTCATGAATGAATATTTAAGCTTGGGACACATGAGTCGCATTTTTGAATATGATTCTCCATATTATATTTTGCCTCATCACGGTGTTTACCGAGAACACAGTTCCACCACTAGGCTTAGGGTAGTATTCGATGCAAGTGCAAAGTCAACGTCAGGTAAATCATTAAATGATATTCAGCACATAGGCCCTGCGTTACAAAATGACTTGTTCGGAATTTTACTTCGATTCCGGCAATTTAAATACGTTGCATGCGCCGACATTGAGAAATTCTATCGCCAAATATTAGTGGCCCCTAATCAAAGAAATCTACAATTAATTCTTTGGAGAGAAGATCCATCTGATCCTCTCGGTGTATTTCAGCTTAACACGGTAACGTATGGTACCGCGTCCGCACCTTATCTTAGTATTAGGTGTTTGAGACAACTCGCGTTAGAATGTAAGGATGACGTCATTGCACAAGTTATTAATGACGATTTTTACGCTGATGACTTGGTCACGGGACATGATAATATGCAAACGTTAATAGAAATATGTAACGGTGTCTCTAAAGTCTTAGAATCAGCTTGTTTTCCTCTTAGGAAGTGGGTATTTAACTCATCAGTGTCACAATCTGAGTTGCAGTGTCCCTCTAAGGAATTATCATTGGGTGAAAACTGTAACACTAAAACGTTAGGTATGGGATGGTTCTATTCATCAGATGAGTTACACTTTGATACTATACATGATCAGAATGTAACGCAGGCCACTAAACGTAACATTCTTTCAGTCATCGCGCAGACATACGACCCTTTGGGTTTGATTACACCAACTATTGTTATCGCTAAAATAATTTTACAAAAGCTATGGTTATCCAAAATAGGCTGGGATGATCCGGTTCCTAAATTAATATTAGTAGAATGGCAACATTTTATTAACAAATTACATAATCTGTCAGATATACGCATCCCACGTCATGTAATAGGAAATAATACACACAAAATTGAGTTGCATATTATGTCGGATGCCGCGTTATCTGGCTACGGAGCCTGCGCCTATATACGAAGCTATACATTCACATCAATAAACGTCCACTTGTTGTGCGCAAAGAGTAAGGTAGCTCCAGTGAAACCGGTTTCCGTTCCGCGCTTAGAATTATGTGGTGCGTTAGTAGGTGCGAAATTGTATTCAAAGATAACACATTCATTACGATTAACGTTTGATAATGTTTATTTCTGGTCAGACTCAACTGTGGTTTTAGGATGGCTTAAGATGTCACCTAATTTACTGAAACCATTTGTACAGAATCGTGTAATCGAAATAAATGAGCTGACAGGCGATAAACCGTGGTTTCATATCGCTGGTAAACACAACCCAGCTGACTTAGTGTCGCGCGGAATGCACTTAGATATTCTAAAGTCGTGTGATTTGTGGTGGCACGGGCCTGCATTTTTGCAAACCCCTAACACAGAATGGGAACAAGTTGTTCGTTGTTATGACATTAGTTATGAGGAATTACCGGAGTTAAAATCTATTAAAACCTCTGCGTTAATTCAGATAAGCTCAGAATTTTCTTTATTTGAACGCTTTTCATGTTTCAATCGTTTGCGTCGCGTTATGGCTTACATTATTCGGTTCATACATAACAGTCGTATACAAAAATCACAATATACACAGCGTCGGACAGGCTGTTTGTCTGTGGACGAATTAAATAATTCTGTTAGAACTTTAACGCGAATAGCACAGCAGCAATCCTTTACAGATATTTATGATAATTTAAAGCATAATCGTTCATTTAAATGTCCACGCAGCATTTCTAGTTTGAATATATTTTTGGATGAACATAATCTTATTAGAGTAGGAGGTCGATTATCGCAATCTGACTCATTTACCTACGATAAAAAACATCCTTTGTTATTGTGTGGTCGACACACACTTACTCGCCTTATATTTGAATACCATCATAATACGGTCTTATTACACGCTGGACCTCAATTGTTATTGGCTACAATACGTGAATCTTGGTGGCCTATTAGAGGTCGCAATTTGGCTAAACAAGTAGTGCATAACTGTTTGAAATGTAAGCGTATTCGAGCTAAGCCATTGACCATACAGATGGGAAACTTACCTAGTGAGCGGTTGGAGCCAGGGTATCCATTTATACGTTGTGGTGTTGACTATGCTGGGCCAATTTTTATGTTAAATCGCGTGGGTAGGGGCGCGAAGTTAGTTAAGTGTTACATATGTTTATTCGTGTGCTTCACAACGCGTGCAATACATTTGGAATTGGTCACAAACCTCACCACTGATGCATATTTACTGGCGCTCAAACGATTTATCTCTCGACGCGGCAAACCGTTGCAAATCTACTCAGATAATGGTAAGACATTTGTCGGAGCTTTAAAGGAATTTTCAAAATTTTTAGAGTCAAATAAATCAGATATTTTGAATTTCACAGTAGATAACTTGATAGAATTCACATTTATTCCGCCATATTCGCCTCATTTTGGTGGTCTATGGGAGGCGGGGGTTAAGTCTTGCAAGTTTCACCTATGTCGTATCGTGGGGAATGCGCATTTAACATATGAGGAGTTGAGTACGGTGTTAGCTCAAATTGAGGCCGTCCTCAACTCCCGTCCTATTTCCCCCATGTCCACAGAACCAAGCGACCTGCTTCCCTTGACTCCCGCTCATTTCTTGATTGGCCGGCCGCTCACTGCACCTGCCAGCCACGACTTGACGACTACAGCTTCGCAGCGCCTTCCACGATATGATCGCGTAGAACAGATGAGGCAGAACTTCTGGCATCGCTGGTCAACTGAATACCTTTCAGAACTACAGAAGAGAACGAAGTGGCAGCTCAACCAGGATACACTCGTTCCTGGCAACCTGGTTTTAATTAAGGAGGACCATTTACCACCACTGAAATGGCAACTAGGACGAGTACTGGAGACGTTCACTGGCAAGGATGGCATCTCACGTGTGGCGACAATTAAGACGGCAGCAGGAACTATTCGGCGTTCCTACCCCAAAATATGTCCGCTTTTTGATCCACAGAAAGCCTCTTTGGAACCTGATGCTTCCAAAAGCCGGGAGCATGTTAACGAGTAACACCACCTGGCGGCGCGAAGGCGTAAACTTGGCGGGACGGCGCGGCGGCGGGGATGAAAGCAGCGGAGCGCGGCGCGCGGACGGCGGCGGCCGAACGATTCACAATCCTTTCGAGCACACACAGTGCATTACGTCTGTCATTAATTATATATTTGTAAATCTATAAGAAATACAGTACATATTTCAACTATTGTAATAAAATCTTCATTGATTCCTACGAACCCTGTTCTCATCCTAGTGGAAGGTACAAACTCACAACCGCAAAACCGCAGTCACACGATCATCAGCTGGGTGAAGCACCACAAACTCCACAACACAGACCATGGCCCTCCTGCCAACGTGTGCTATATGCCCATATACCTGTACACCAAGGACCTTATGAGCGCCTCTGAGACCGTAACACACTGAAAAATTAGAATTTCAAAGAAGAAGTGCTGTCGATTCGACGAAAGAAGAAGAATATATTAGGTCAGGAGAGGTAACAAGTTTTTATCGGATAAAACATATTTACGGTAGCTTTATAGGCCGTGAACGACCCATAGTCGGCGTTTTTTTGGTTTTAATTGGTTTAGTCAGTTCGAGTGCGACATAACCTCCCCCTTAGGCTTCGGAGGGGGGAATTCTCGCACGTAACAAAAAGCTTTAAAAGCCTTAGTCGCAAATAACACAGAAACGATAAGGTACGAATAAGATGGGGTGTAATTAAAATTATAACTATAAGAAGAAATTCCTGTACAATCTTCCATCAATTTTAATTGTGTATAATGTCGCAGCCAACTAGCTCGATCAGCCGTTCAATTAAATCCCTATGCTGTTTACTAAACGGCGCCGTTCAATTAGCGTCCTGAATAATGTTCAATCATAACAGCTAAAAAATGACTTATCTCAGTTATTTGTGCATGGTTATATATAAAAAAAAACCACTAATCGACTAATGCGGGAGCTTCGTTCTGTTTCGCTCCCGCATTAGACCTTCTAACCTAACCTATCCAAGTCGGAATGCGTAAGTTTCTCCATAAACCTATTACTAATTTTCTATGAATACACCTCTGCCTACCCCCTCAGAGATTTACAGGTGTGAGTATATGTATCTATACATAGATGTAATTTTATGTCCTATTTCGGGGTGGTGCCCCATCTTAAGAATGGCCTAAGCATTAGCCAGCCAGGTTATTAAATGTTGTAATAAACGTCACGGCTGAATTCATCAGTATTTGGCATAACATTCATTTGGCTTTGTAGCATTTATTCCTACAAAGGTATTTTTTATTCGTGGCACTTAAAAAAATCATCTACACTGTTCAACGTTGCTGAAATAATTAATGAAGTACAAAAAAGAGTTCCTTTGATACAGAATTCGTTTCATTGCAGATCTATAGCAGAGCTCGTTAAGGAATTCATCGGCAAAGGATTAACAAAACTTAACTTCCCTCGATACAAAATCTAAGAAATATTAATTCGTTTCGCTACTATCGATTTGACGCTAACGACGCTGCGTATTTCCATTCTGTACAATACCAGAACGATTTAAGTAAGATAATGATTTTCGAACTATTTGAGATTAATTGTACACCCTTGTGTACAATTAATCTCAGATAGTTTGAAATGCGATATGCTGGTGCTGTATATTTTAAAACAAGCCTATTATTTTGGTCACACTCTCGTGTACAATTAATCTCAGATAGTTTGAAAATCACTTTTTTACTGAAATCTTTCAAATTATACACGATCAGTACGTAAATACTCGCATCTAACTACATTGGAGTAAACAAATTAATAGGCCTGATTTAAAATGTTATAGCACAAGCAATTTAGCTTAGTTGGAGGGGTTAGAGGGAATATTAGTTATTTCGATAATTTCGGTTGGTAATATTCTTTTTTTTTTAATATACAGCACCAGCGTATCGTTTTACCGTTAACTGTATCGTGACGCACGAGCTCCACGAGCTCGCTTCTCTAGCTCCTGTGCCTTGTACCTAGTACTTATATTTAGGCAGGCATTGTTAGTCAAGTGATGTAGTATCACTTTTCCAAATTACAAACAGTAAACAAAATTCATGTAGGTTCACATTGTAATAAAAAGTTAATAAATTGCGTTACGATTTATACTCGAGCTGCTGCGTTTTAGCCTTGTATATATCGGAAAGACGCAACGACGACGCTCTGAAAAGGGCCTTTATTAATAAGCTTAGCCAGCGGTTGTTATTATATTTTAACTGCCTATTCAGGGGCTTATTTGAGTACGACTTTTAATTAAAATTAAAGACTTATCAGTGTTTAATGACGTTAGTACAATAGCGTTATGTTGTTTCATGTCTTTAGTTTTGGATAAAACATTAAATTCATTTTTATTACTTGGAGATATTAGAATTACTGAAATATAATCACAACAGTATTTAAATAGAAGCTTTTAATGCCTCTCAGACCAAGTTGTCGGATTTACGAGTTTCAATCTATTATGAATGGTGACCCATTCTATGACTAGCTTGGCTACTGTTAATTAATTAGTCTTGCAATAACACTAGCGTGCTTATAATAATAAGCTATTTATTATTCTCTATGTTTATTATTTAACGCTAGATTTTGCCCGCAGCTCCGCCCACGTGGATATCGGTTATCGCGACTAAACATTGCCTATGTCCTTTTTCAAGGTCTAATCTACCCCTATTCCAAATTTCATAAAAATCAGTTCAGTGGTTTAGGCGTGAAAGCGTAATATATAGACAGACAGACAGAGTTACTTTCGAATTTATAATATTAGGATGGGAGTATAATTATGAATGTCAAATAAAACATTCATAGAAATTAATTCAAAACTCAGCGAATTAATTTATTCCATTCCAACATAAAATTATACAGATATACATATATATATACTCACGCCTGTAAATCGCAGAAGGAGTAGACAGAGATGTACTAACACCCACGCTTCGCCAACCAGGATTTTCGGTCCCAAGTAATAGAGCCTATTACAAGGGTAATAAATAGGCTCTATTACTTTTTAGGTTATTTTAGGGTATTGTATGTTCTCCATACGACAGTAAACATACAGCCTATGACTAATTGGCCCGTTTCGTTAAACGTATTTAATAAACGTTAAATCGTATAATCTAGCGTTAAATAATAAACATAGAGAATAATAAATAGCTTATTATTATAAGCACGCTAGTGTTATTGCAAGACTAATTAATTAACACTAGCCAATCTAGTCATAGAATGGGTCACCATTCATAATAGATTGAAACTCGTAGATCCGACAACTTGGTCTGAGAGGCATTAAAAGGTTCTATTTAAGTACTGTTGTGATTATATTTCAGTACTTCTAATATCTCCAAGTAATAAAAATGAATGTAATGTTTTATCCAAAACTAAAGACATGAAACAACATAACGCTTATAACTTCGTTAAACGTGGCCCGTTTAACGAAACGGGCTACTTAGTCATAGGCTGTATGTCTACTGTCGTATGGAGAACATACAATACCCTAAAATAACTTAAAAACACAAATTAATACATTTATAACAGTACACAGGTACCTCTTTTACGATGTATTTTTACACAATTCTGAAGTGGCTGTAAAATGTGAATGTGTACTAAAATTCATTCATTCATTGCCATGTGGTGTTTAATGTTCCTGAAAATGTTCCTTTTTATTTTAATTGGCAACGAATGTAGAAGCTTAGCGGAACGTGGAACAAATTTAGTGTTCATTTACAATGCGTAACAAATGGAAGGCTTTATGGTCAGGTTAGGTAAGTGTATCCTGTGTATCTAATAACTACAGGGGTGGCAACAATGATTTATACACTGTAGATGGCGTTGTCCGGATTTAATGCATCAATCAGCGACACGACATTGCGCTACGCAAAAAATACGTCGTCAATAAAAAAATCGTAATTTTAAAATTTTGTATTGAAATAAATAGTAAAATAATTTACAAAAATTAATAATATTGACGTATTATTAGTACTTAGCTCTATTTTTTATATTTAGTGTTTGCGCCATTTTTGAAAGCCGCCATGTTAATGCATGACGTACCTATAGTTTATAATACAAAATTGGAGTCAAGTAGTTTACACTCGTGATGGAACAATTTATGGTTTTATTTTGCCCGATTATGTCATAGCTAGCCACGTCATCACTAGCTTTACTTACATGGTAAACTTGGGGATTTCACGCGTTAAAAACAAATTACGTGGGTGGATCTCTGATCCCCCAGTCCTGAAAAGACTGCACCAGAGCCTCGTGTTCAGCTAGCAATGAGGTAGTCTTCAGCATCGAAGATCTAAGTGAGACAATATACACCCGGCCGGTATGAAAAAACTTCATCCCACGCTCGCTCAAGCTTTCGAATGAACTCCCTGCTATGGTTTCCTAAGCGACTATAATATGGGGTTCTTCAAGAAGGTTATTAGAAGGTTTTTCAGGGTTGGCAGCACGAGTGTAACGCCCCTAGTGTTGCATACATGCATAGGCCATGCTTACCAATTCCCATCACGTGGACCGTGTATTAGTCTGCCATCTAAATGGTAAAAGAAAAATGTATCAAAGTAACCAGTTTGTTACCGTTAAAACCTTCCTTTTCAAAAGCCTCAAAGCCTAGCTATTTATAACATAAACAAGCAACCGTTACACACCAGGTCACTGAGTCCAATTCAAACCCATTTTTCTTGTAAGCTTCGATTTTTTATACAGACAGCAGGAAAAGTAGCTTAACATACTTTCATTTAAAGATCAAATTAGTTCAAGACTGTTTTAAATTAATAAACCAAGAAATAAAATTAATTGATGATTACAAAAAAATTACAATCAATTCATTAATTGGTGATCTCGATAGCCATAACATAAACTAAAAATATTATTAAATAACATAATAAATGTATAAATCATTAATGTCTTTTTCATCTTTTCGGACAAATCCTTAGTGTGTCATGATGTCAGTGGTAGGGCGTACGCCATCGCTGATACATAACTGCTCTCATGAACAAAATCTCCTGCAGAATTGTTCAGCCCCTAGTATGGTAATCTTATTGTTATGCTGCTGACTGTACCAACCTTAACATTAAATAGAGTGAGTGTAATATAATTAGTATTTCCAAGCGCAGCTGGCAGAAGACATTAATCAAACGAAAACCTCGTCTCGTCTTTGAATCCTTTGTCTTTAAAACCTTTGAAAGCAAGCCTTTTTGCTGGCGCCATCTTGGATCATACGTCATGTTAAGTCATGTAAGCTTTACTTTGCTTTTTATAGGATGAAAGGATTGATAAGTGTGTAATAGTATTGCTAATGAATGATAATACAATTTTTTTATTTTACTTAATTCAATACCGGAATTATTAGTACATTACTACAGAGGCCGGGAAGAAAGGGGTTGCTGGCCTAAGACAGGTCTGAGGCAGGCAACCCCATATTTCCCGCCGAGGTATGTATAGTGCTTGTCTCAAACAGGCAATGAAATACACAACAAAAATATTAAAGATTTTTTTTAAAGAAATTAAAAGTAGGCAAACAAGATAAAAACTAAATCTCACGTGTATATTACTATTTCGTATATTTCGTTTATTTATGTTTATTATGATAATAATATTATCATGTTACTTCAAAAAAGTATAAAGGCACGTTTCTGAAAGAACCTTTAGAATTGACAGTGACACTTGTCGTTGATATAAATGTCAGTTTGTTGCAACTAAATTAATTATTAATATTTCAATGTTTATATGTATAGTTAAGAAAAAAATTGATAATAATGTGTTATGTTAATGTGGATTTTTTGTGCCGGACGATCGTTAAGGATGCGGGCCGAGGCGCAGCCGAGGCACGCATTACGGAGTCCGGCAACGCTCAGTTGAGGCCATGGCTTGTTTAGTGCTTTTCTCAAACAGTGCCCGGAAATTAAAACTAAGTAGTATCTAGGCAGAACTTCTTAGTTACCTACTTTTCAAACAAAGAACAACAGTAATTTTTCACGCGGCAAAGATCTTTATTTTTCTTAATAAACAGCTTTCTATTTGCAAGCCAGTTCTGTATTTAAATAATGCCTTGGATAAGATACCTCCTTGGTTGTCATGGTTCGGAGTAAAAGATGGTTTCATTTTTAAATTACACGACAGATATGAGTTTACGTAGTAATTTATTTGGCCGCTAAAACACGACAGATATGGATTTTCATACAACTTTTGCCGGCCGCTGCTCGCATGTACAGCAATTTCTATTTATCTTGAAGAAAGTTGTCAAAATAATGTTCAAATTTCCAGTGTAGCGACTTCCATCTGACTTACACAACTCATTGGCAACACAAACTTCCTAGAACAATAAAATTGTCTTTATACTAATAGAAAGATTAACGCAATAGTAACTGTTACATTGACAAACACAAATAACCCTTAAGTTAAAAAGTAAATCCTTCTTTGTTCAAGACGACAGATTTAGATTGAAACACGTATTTTGTTTAAAGATTTCTTCTCCACGAAAGCTTTGGGCTGAGATAAGGGTACCGTAATCTCGATAGAAGAGATGTATTGTCGATAGGTAAGAACCTGCAATGAATTCGATTGACAAGGATCTGGGTGGCAGGTGGGGAGTTTGAATGTGGTTTTATCTTTATGGTTATGAGGAGATATGAATTGGACTATTATGTTAATCTAAGAGTTTGAATTAACGCCACGAACGGCCTGACTCCCAAATGGACCTTAACCTAGCCCACAGGTTAAAGTTCATTTTTAATTGTTCAATCAGCAGTATACATACTTATACGAGTATAGCTTAATAATATTAAATTGACCTGTCGCAGTTCACTGTTCGACACCTATTCCTATGTTAGGAGGCTTTGGTCTACTGTTTCCACTCTGACCAGCCCCTCGAGACAAGTAGCAAAGCGCTAGCCGACGTTTGGTGGAATAGAATGACGAATGTATGGGATTTGACGTATATGACAGTCATTAACGCATGTTAAATAAGTCAAATCCTATACATTCGTCATTCTATTCTATCAAACGCTTGCTAGCGAATTGCCACTTGTCTAGAGGGGCAGACGGGTTGACACAGGTTGCCATTTAGAGATTACCCATTTTCTTAGTGATCTCGTCTGTGTATTTCTCGCTAAGCGCCTCTTATAACACGCTTCAGATGTGATGGGGAGGTGATACTTGTATTCTTTCCCCGCCACCACACGGATCGCCTCAGCCTAATGACAATACTCATAAATAAAAAATCTATTCATCTAAACAGTTAATCAACGGGGAAAAAGAGTTTCATTTGGTTCGTTCAGTCAAACATTGATGTTAGACCACGGATAATATCCATTTTAAATGGGCAAAATTTGGTTGGGTTTTCTGGGATACCCTTTTTAGGGGAAGGCAAAGTCTCAGGAAAGAGGGTCACCATTAAATACACGTACCATGTTAACAATGGTGGCACTCAGCTTGACGGCCTCTTCAGATGCTTTAACACGCACCGCTTAAAAGACAGGTATCAACTCACCGAAACATAAATGTTGAGCTTGCCCCAAAAAGCTACCCCACTTTCTTCTGTAGACCGTATTCTGTACTGTAGTGCTGAAATATGTACGTAAAATTAGTGCAAAAGTTTAGCTATTCACGTTTCAGATGCTCTTTAAGTTACCCATCGCCAATCAATAAAATAAGGGCCTTGACTCACCGAATCACTTTAGGGCGCCTCGTGTGTTCCGTTTACATGCAAATGTGCGTGCTTTTACGTCTTATTACCCTAAAATTTCTTCCTGTTCGAGTTAGAATTTAATTGGCAAGCTAAACCGTTTCCGACTTTTGCGTCCGGAAAAATAAATTGGCATGCATGAGGTACGCCAATGAAAGGTCTGATTCGAATCATAATCATTTGGCGGCTTATTTCAGGCGCGCGGATTTGTGCGAAAACTTTTTCTCTATTATATTGTTTTACTCTATTATGGGCTAAGCATATATCATGCTATCGCATTGCCAACCGGCAGTTTTGTGACTATATTGATTTTAGATTTAGCCTAGGAAAAAAAATCGGTCCAGGCGGGACTCGAACCCGCTACCTTTCTCTTACAGGGGGACTGCTCTGACCACTGAGCTATAGACCACGCCCACACTAATTCAAATTTCTCTTTATATCTTTCTTTGAGGCGACAGTGGAGCCGTCAGCCGATATTCGTACGAACCATCGGAACCAAATTTTTTCCTATCTAAATCTATTTCAAATTTGCCATGCAAAATGCTTTTTAGAATTCATTCAATTTGCTGATGTTCACAAAAATACTTGTAAAGTACCAAATAAGCTTATATATTTCATAGTTGTTCAAAACCAAAACCATATAGTGAAAATTAAATTTCACTGTAGCCGCGTTCTACCATTTAACGCGAAGATTGCTGCTAGATATTAAGTTAATCTGCATTCATGAGGATACTTACAGAGCTGTGTTTCTTTGGGCTTGTGTGAATGAGGAAGTTTAAGTAAACCCTTTCATTTAATATTGACATTAACTAAACCCATTTGCGACGAAAAGTCGTAAGTGTAAAGCGTTATAGGGACGTAAAAACACAGTTTTAAGAAGAAATACTAAGATCGGATTTACCGACAGCAGGTAGCAGGAAAAATAAACAATTGAAACGGAACTGGGTTATTATGTTAGCTACTTTTTTTCTCCCCTTTTTATCGTGCGGTAAATCCCTAGGGATAGCACCTCCGCTGGGGCCGAAGGAGGAGGTTATGTTGGACTCGAGACGACTAAACTGCACGCCGTCTGTGGGTCGCAGTGCAAGGCCGAAGGTGAGGTAGCTATTGTGCATATCCCTCGCATTATGTTAGCTATACTTTATTATTTATTTTTAAGTAAGGCAGAATTTTAGCGATGATTTTAAACCATTTTAATTCGAATTCATCATTGGAATGCATTAAATTGAATGTCTTAATTTATCATGTCGTACTTTTATTCTCATGATCAAGCCGCATACATTTCTAAGCTATATTTTGAACATAACTATTGTCATCATTATATTCTGAGTTTTCCCAACCCAGTTGGGGTCGGTTTTGCAATCCAAATGTGATGCAGCTGAACTACGATATTTTCCGTGAAGCGACTGCCATCTGACCTCCACAATCAATTGACGATATATAAGTTTTGCAATCTGTCGGACTTTTTAGAGCTCCAAAGCAATGATTTCGATTCAAAATTTCACAGTCTAACGACTTATACTTCATAATAATAAAATAAGTATACTCGTTATAATGTGATAATATATTATAATGAAATTATTGTGGCATGATATCCATCAGCAATTAAAGCTAATTTGTTACTAAACACTAGAAACTGTTTGCTCCATGGTTTGCATGGTGGTTTTAGGGTCGGCAGCACGAGTGTGACTCTCCTGGTATTGCAGACGTCCATAGGCCCCGTCGTCTACCCGAGTTCGACCGGAGTCGGTAGGCGTGAGATGTCGTGCAGTGTTCCACAGGTATCGGTCCTGGGGCCGCTGCTGTGGAACATCGGTTACGACTGGGTGCTTCGCGGTGACTTCGCGTACGGTGCCACCGTCACGTGTTACGCGGGAGCTTGTGACGGCCCTGGGGGTGAGAGTGCTCACGCTCTCCACCCTGCTCGCGGCGATGGAACGCTGCGCGGATGCGTGGGCGGCCAGCACCTCCTTCTGCGAGCAGGTCATGCTCGAGAAGGAGACAGCAGAGCGGGTGCGGCGCAGCGAGCGAGAAAGACTCGCGGACATCGCTGGCCGCGTTCGAAGGCGGCTCGGGCGTCGGAGGCGACCCTGAGGGCCACGACCGCGGTTGCTCAAGTCATGGAACGGATCCGGCGGCTGGGCCCAGAGGACTCCTGCAGGAGACTTTACGCGGGTGTCGTGCGGTCCATGGCCCTATACGGGTGCCCCGTATAGGCGGACACCCTGGGGGCCAGATTCCTGCCTCTGCTCCACGCGGCGCAGAGGACGATGGCCTCCAGGACCATCAGGGGGTACCGCACGATATCCTTTGAAGCGGCGAGTCTCCTGGCCGGATCGCAACCGTGGATCCTGGAAGCGAGGACCCTTTCGGCACTATATCAGTTCCGAAAGGAGGCGCGGGGGCAGGGATTCGATCCCGAGCCCGAAGAAATTCGGGCCGAGAAATCCCGGCTCCAAAGGGCCATGGTGACGGAGTGGGAGCTACGACTTGAGCAACTATGCGCAGGGCACGCCGTGATTGCGGCGGTAAGACCCATCATGGGGGAGAGGCTAGAGAGGCCACACGGTGGCCTCTCGTACCATCAGACGCCGGTCATTACCGGACACGGTAACTTCGGGTGGTACCTGCATCTGATGGGCATAGAGCCAACGCCCGAGTGCCATCACTGCGACGCGAGCGTGGACTCGGGGCTGCACACGCTCAGCGAGTGTCCGGCGTTTGAAACGCCGAGGCGGGAGCTTGTGACGGCCCTGGGGGTGAGAGGCTCCACCCTGCTCGCGGCGATGGAACGCTGCGCGGATGCGTGGGCGGCCAGCACCTCCTTCTGCGAGCAGGTCATGCTCGAGAAGGAGACAGCAGAGCGGGCGCGGCGCAGCGAGCGAGATAGACTCGCGGACATCGCTGGCCGCGTTCGCAGGCGGCTCGGGCGTCGGAGGGCGCAAACCGACTTCCGCCCTCCATGAGCGCGGGCCTGAGGATGACGGGTGGAGCCGCTCGTCACCCTAGCAGAAGCAGGCCACGGCGGCGGCGCGCATCGTAGGACGATGCGTGCCCCCGGGGGCGTGTCGGGGACTCGGGGACCGCGTGGTCCCCCTCCCGAGGAGGGCCAGACCGAGAGGGATGGCCCTGGGTCAGCCGGGGAGCGAGGGATATGTCACGAAACAACCTGACCTTCGGTCTAGCACATCGACCCACAGACGGCGTGCGGTTTAGTCGGTTCGGGTTCGACATAAGCTCAACCTAAAAAAAAAAAAATCGTCCATAGGCCCCGGTAATCACGTGCCAAGCGCACGTGATTACCGGGGCCTATGGACGATTTTTTTTTTAAGAAAAAAAAAGAATTAAAGATTTAAGTGGTATAAAAATGATAATGTTGTATAACTATCACTGCAAAGGTAAATGGACTTCAATAAATCCATACTAATATTATAAATGCGAAAGTAAATCTGTCTGTCTGTCTGTCTGTATGTTACGCTTTCACCCCCACATAACGAATTTCGATGAAATTTAATAGGGGTAGATTAGACCTTGACAAAGGACATAGGCTATGTTTGGTCACGATAACCGACATCCACGCGGGCGGAGCCGTGGGCAACAGATAGTATTAAATAAATTCTTCAATTCATTGCACATATAAATTTTGATGAGTATAGACGTACTAAAAAATATTTATGTAGCTATGGTACAGTCAGTGATAATATACTGCATCTCAGTATCTTTTTGTCGCTTGAGAGGGCTCAAAGATCTTTAATCAAAGTTATGCACTTCAAACCATACAGGTTTCCTACTACTGAATTGTACACTATTACTAATTTACTATCAGTTCGTAAACTATATATTCAGTGCATAATTTTAAACTACCACAAACACCTACCTTACAACCATAATGTTTTGAGGAAGAGACGTAATTATCTGGTAGCCACCACTTGCCCCACGCGTACAGCGTTTGCACAACGACAGTATGTTGCCCAAACCCCTTACTTATATAATAAGATAAATAAAATTCTTCAGTTATACCCCATGTTACTTCATGATTGCAAGGTCTCCATTACAAAATGGCTAAACACGCTTACTTATGAAAATGTTGAAGAACTTTTAACAAGAATTACTTAGGTAAAATGGCTAATCTCTCTATTTGTAAACACACATTTGCACGTATACACACTCACACACACACACACACACACACACACACACACACACACACACACACACACACACACACAAAGACTTTTTCAGGCACTCATGCATACGCATACGCACACACCCACCCACCAACACATACATATATTATAATAAACATACACATATATATATATAGAAATATCAATAACAATACATAAATAAATACACATATAAATTAGTTTTAAATTAGTTAATTATATTCACATACTGACTCCACATCTGTCTAGATTAAGCTATAACTTTTAATAAATCCGAGAATATGTTACGCGGGAAGAGCGAGGCATTCCCATCACAAGTGTCCATGACTACTTACTGGGAAGCCCCAACAATGTATAAACTAGGATTTTTTGAAATAAAAAAAAAATAAAAAAATAATAAATGGCACATATAAATATGATCAAAAATATTCTTTAACTGCTGTAATGTGATCGCAATCACATTGATAGTCTATAAAAATAAATGCCCACAGTATTCAGTGCTATTTACGAAGATTGTTCCATCCAATGTTTTTCTCTTTTCTTGTATATAGATCGAATCGTTGTTTGATAAGAATTCACGTGTGGAAGCAATCACGATAAACGAGGTAGGCAACCGACTCGTCCGTAAAGTGATCCAGATAGTACCTTTACAATATAACATTATATTAGCTCTATGCATAATTATAGCAAATGCGTATTATGAATATGTTGCTTAAAATTATTTTTAAAATACGTGTGTAATCGGTTTTGTGATTCAATGACAACCTTTTCTTTTCAAATAATTGTTTTTAAGAGCCAGATGCTAGGAATCATCCTCCATTAAAATTGTATCTCTATCACGAGAAAAAAGCCCTCATTACCATTAATGGGCTCTAATTTCCTTATTCCTGCTTTACGTACGCTTAAACCTTTATTCATCCACATTTGAACACCCCCAATCCGATTTGAGCACCTGCTACTGAAGACGAAGAACCACTTATAAATAAGAGTCTTTACCTCGAATTCCATAAGTCATCTATTCAGCACCCCCTTACAATTTGGCACATGATTTATGTGAGACCGCTCAGACCTCTTGTAAGGGTGGATTTACCAAATTGTCATCTGTCACTTGTATTTGTGCTTCAAAGATTTTTTAGAAGGCAGTTTGTTAGTAAAAGAAGCCTGTTTCTTTTAATAAAATGTGTAGAGGAAATATTCTATTTTAATTAATTATAGAAACGACTATGAGTATTGTGCTTATCTGCTACCTGAGCGGTATAAAAAAATCCAATATCCTGCACTTTGGGGAGCATTTTGGGGGTAGTTTTATGCTTTTAAACCTCTTGATTGGTTTATTTTGACTTAAACCGAAGCGACTGCTGTCTGATTTTTTTTTAGTCTGGCAATGCTCATACCTGTCACTTACATTTTTATAGCTCCGTATTTTTTAATGAAAATTAAAATTAAAACTAGTTAATACAGTGTAAAAACCAGTTAAATATTTAGAACCACTGTTATTAATGCCTATATAAGTTTTGTGTGCCTCAGTTTTGTGTACTTTGAGAGAACATAGCATTCAAAGCCAGCACCGAGTGGGTACGTGACCGGTTAGTTTTTACAAGTTTAAGGCTTAGTTGCATCATACTACCTATTAAAGTGAGGGATTTACTTCAAATTTAACATTAACAGTAACACTGACGGTTTCTGCTAAATTTGTTGCACCAGTGTATTTAGTAGCTCGGTTAATATTATCAGAGTTGCAAGTGAAATAACACATTATTTACCTCAAATTTCTTTTTTTTTAATGTGGTTACACTAGTCGTTTGCTGCCAGTTCTTGTCAGTCAGTTGGGATGACAATCGATAACGAAAGTGTATTTTTTGACAGAATTTAACGTTAACAATTAACTTTAACCTGCCAAGCGTGGCCGGTTAAAGTTAGCGTAAAGTTTTGACGTTATCAAATGGTGCAACCTATTTTATACCTGACCGTTACTTAACTGCACTGTTAAGTTAAAGTAAGATGGTGCAACCTAGTCTTAAAGGTAAGAACGGTGATTTTTTTAAGTTAGGTGTAGGTGTCACGGTTCGCAGTGAGGAGTTGAGGTCTTAGGATCAGGCGCATTAATAAATATTACTTGTATGAATATACATACATACTCATTAAACAGTAAAGATTTCATTAAACATCTTAAACACTTGGTTACTCCTCTCGTTCTCATCAAACCCATCTGCCCAAGCTAATCCACTCAACAAGTCTTTGGATATTATTTTTACTAGTCTTTCCTCATCGCAATTAATTATTTATTGGTGTGTTGGCAGATAAACGACTTATTTTCTGGCTTGTATTGTGAGCCACGAAGTAAATATTATGTATGTCCTCGCTTCCAATATTACTGTGGATATAAGATTTATCCCTATTTGCAATAACATCAATACGGCAATCTTGTATAATATGTGAGATACGTTTTTTTTATACATGCGGGAAATCCCCACGGATACCCCTCCCCTCCGGAGCCGGAGGGGGAGGTTATGTCGGACTCGAACCGACTAAACGTGCTAGGCCGAAGGTGAGGTTGTCATGCGACATATCCCTCGCACTCCAGCTGACCCGGGGCCATCCCTCTCGGTCTGGCACTCCTCGGGAATTTGTGAGACACCAAAGCATTTGTTTAAGCATGGAGTCTGAAAAAATGGCGCACAAGAAAGTGCCCTACATAAAGTACTAGCTTTTGCCTGTGGCTACGCCCGCGTGTATGTCGATTATCGCGACCAAACATAGCCTATGCCCTTTCTCAGGGTTAAATCTGACTGTATACCAAATTTCATCAAAATCGGTTCAATGGTTTAAGCGTGAAAGACGGACATACAAACAGGCACACACATACACTTTCCCATTAATAATATTAGTGGGTATGGATGCTATAGGAGTTTGTACACCTGGCTATTCAATGAGATCCGATTCTCATCACTCCATGGATTCATCGTGCGGTCGCCGGGTCCATAGCGTGGTGAAAGAACACCGTGACGGCGACTGGGACTTGCGACCCAGACGTAGGTTTAGGGTAGCCACCTTGTGATGCATCAGCGCTCACCTCCACCATCAGTAGTGTTCTCCCCCCCCCCCCTACCTATCCAAGTTTGGTAAGATTCTATTAATACCGCTTTCGATTTAGTAGAGAGCTTACTGAAGCTCTTGGCAATCCGAGCCCTTTAAGTAAGTTATACAAGGATTTAGCTGGAATTCCCCTTGCTCCTACTTCTACGGCGTAGAGTTTAACCACGTAGCCGTTTTTGGTTAACTCGTTGGTCAAGTCAAAGTATTTGTTTGTCTTTATAGCGTGGTCTTTAGGTATATTAGTTTCCCACGGTACTGTAAGTTCTAAAAGCACTGCACGCCTATGGAATAGTGAAAAAAGGTATATGTCGGGTTTGGATGATGAGGCACAGATATCCGCTGGTATTTTGTAGTATTATTTATCACATCGTTGAAATAGCCGAAATGGATGGATTTGATAATTGACTTTCTAGAATGAGTGCGAAACCTCACTATATAATAGTAGGACACTCTTAGTGGCGGTCTATCAAGTATCACAATTAGAGCATTGATCGCATAAGTCACTGCGCTATTCATCGAATGAAGTCCAGTTTAATTCTATTCAGGAGAAGCATAGCTATTAAATTAGAATTCTCCATTCGCTTCCGTGTCCGCAGTAGAACCAGTGGGACCTACCATAGAATAACACAGATGCAAAACGAAGTTTCGGGCCATCGATTCCATGGAACACATTTATCATGAAATCGGATCTGAAGAAGGAACTTGCACTTACATTTTGGTTCAGTTTAAACCCTACCGCAAAGAAACTGAAATGATTTCATGGTACCTTCTTTTTCGTGCAAAATTCCCCTCGAATACCATGTTGTCTTGAGTCTTTAGATGTCAGGGTGTAAGATTACCTCAGATATATACATCGCACGGCCGCGGACCTATGGGCCATCTCGGGTTTTAAGATGGCTCCTTTGGCTTTGGAATTCGCGGTGTCCCCTTGCCTGAAATGCTTTCGATTCGTGTTTTGTGCGGGCCCGAAAGTTACGGATGTTTCATAGTAGCCCCCCATTTAGCTTAGGCATGGAAACGACGTTGACAAACGACATTGAAATTTCTTATATCTTTTACCTTCTGCTATAATGCGGATATATAAGAAAGGGTTTCGGCACTGTTGATAGCTCTCATTACTTAATGTCACTGCAAGTGATGTAGTATTGTTAGTGTGAAATATTATTTTTATTTCTTTATAAGTTCACCATAATATTGGATTTATGCTGAATAATATAGTGTGGCTATTTGCAGAATATATTTAATATGCGTTCAATAAAGCACTGAAGTTTTAATATTATTTAATATTCAGTCAATAATGTGTTTAGTGTTTATTCCATATTTGATAAAAAAAATATTTACTCTATATACTTCTCAGCTAACCTTTTAATTTGAAATCTCTATTGAACGATTTGATCAAAATAACAACAAAACAAGTTTAATAAAACCTTTACAAGCTCGAAAGTCCTAAGTTTTAGAAACAAAGTATAAAAATCATTGAACTGAAAACAAAACTTTCCTTACAAATCTTATTTCTTCAAGATGCCTCAATGTCGCTACCCGTTGTCTGGTCTGTTTAATTAAACATGAGATAAGGGCAATGGCGGAAGGGCCATTGTGAACTGCCACTTTAATTAATTATTAATAATTTACGCTTCCAAACTCAAACGTCTTTATTAATACAACGTCTTCTTGATAAGGATGATATTTTGGAGTAATTAGTACGCTAACTTTTCCAATCAATTTATATCCGGAAAGTCGTCTTCCAAGAACTTTTCACTTTCTAAAATTAACACTATCTAACTGAGCTACCAGGATATATGCTGGATAGTAGTGGATAGTCGTAACTATATATAATACATTCGTCAGGGCACAAGGTAATAGATAAAGAAAAATCAGATCATTGCTGTTGGAGATAACAGCCTCTGTTACTCCAAACTAGCTGCAAGTAACGCAGCGCCTTTCTTATGGCTAAACCTAATAGGAACAAGCAATGTTCACTTACCCATTGTGATGTCACCAGCACGTGCAGAACCCTCAAAGGCGTGTCTGTATTGTGAGGTGTGTACGTGTTTGTGTGATGCGTCTGTTTGTGTTACTTGCCCTGGCTGGCTCCCTTACACAGCCGATCACGGCGCTGAACTGCCCCACGGCGTTCACCAACAGATTTCACTGTGTACCACACACGTGCCCACGAATTAACGTCTCCGGACGTAATTCTACCAGAACCAATTCGGTATACACTCCGCGCTCCCGGATATGTATATATTTCACAGTTTTACTGGATAAATCCCAAAATATTCCCACAAAAAATATAATCCCCTGATTAGTATTCTGCCCCACGCAGAGGTTTGAGACCCAGTGTCTTGACATAAAGTGACAACTGTCATCGAAACTTATGACTACTTGTTTGGCCTCTAGCCCTTTTTGCTCAAACAATTGCCATGTTGGTTCTCGGTAGAATAGAATAGGGCCACATACCATCTCTTCATGTGGGTGTTCTAGATGTGACTAAGGGATAGGGCTGTTATTTGTCCGACAGTAAACATACAGACAAATACCAAGTGCCAGCTTCACGGCAATAGGCTCGCCCCCCATTACGTGGGACCGAAATCGAGTTGGTGAACTATTAGTGTTGATACATTTCTGCTTACCTCTTCGACGATGTATTTATGTACAAATTTTGTAGGCCAAAAAGATATCTGTCTGAGTTTGTTGTCGGAATTTTTTCACGATTGTGTTGCGAACCGATAGACGGTGTAAACATTCCGGTTACATACAGAACTTCTTCTTCTTCTCCTACTTTTTCTTATCATTTGATTTATTTTGTAGTTTACAGGAGCAACTAACGCGACGGTATACCGTCTGACCATTAAAGAGGTTCATCATAAGCTCGTCCACCATTCTATTGGAAATAATCAAATTTTTATTACTTTATTTATTTAACCACACTTTGAATCCAATACATGATTTCGTATCCGCCCATTCTAATTAGAATTTCAAAATACAATTCCAAGTTTCAACCCTCCAAATTCTCACGAAAAGAGGGATTTTAATTTATTTCTACAACGCAACAATATCAAACCAAGTAGCAATTTTTTTAACCCCGTCATGATACAAACATATACCATTAAAAGATACCGAAACAGGAAACCTCCCTAATTCCATACTAAAGATAAATTGAACTAATCCTTTAAAAAGTAAGGGGAAATGTTTTATCCAGAAAACATACGGACAGGTAATTTCGCCGACAAAGAACAAATGTTTTTTGTAATTTATCACCCTTTTGTTTTTTTTACTTGGTGCGATATTGGGTTGTCATAGTGAACCAATTTTGTTGATAGCTTTTCTAGTTCTCTTTTTTTTTCTTGGCAGCATCAAGCGATGATTGATTCTGACATTGTGTCTGGCGTGGTGGTCGAATTTAGAACTACTACACCGGTTGTACATGGGACTGCTTTATCAGTGTTGCGGGTTCGATTTCTGCAAATGGTAATTAAATGAAAGCCATGGGAAGAGGTACTCTAACCTTATTCTACTCCACCAAAGCGGCCATAAACATGAATGTTGTATGTCTTTATTATTTTCTGAGCCCATCCTATGATTATCCGCAAGAAATTGCTTTGAGTGTTGCAAGTTAAGTTTCAAAACGTGAATTTTCTCGTAGAATGCACATGAAAATCAAATCAAATCACTCGCGATGTAGGGTTTTGGTGCCTGCAAATGATCGGGAGCGCTAACGAAGTCTGCTTCGGAATGTACCTACTGATCAAATTCGGAGTTCATTACCGAAATATGAGCGGATTGATTTAGAACGTGAAGAGCGATGTAGACTATGTTTACCTATACAAAATTAGAACTCCGAATTCAGTGGTCTTTGTAAGATTGAACTACTATTTAACGGATTCCTGAAAAGATTCGTAAACTTCCGACAGTTTCAGATCTTTGCAAGAGTTTTACTTAGTTTTAATCTCGAAATATGAAGAGAATAAAACGATATCAAGCATACAGTTTATTTACACTTAGTCGTTAAAACTACTAAAGTTTGTACAGTGCTGCAAAACTTAAATTCTGTATCAGGAATTATTGTGTAAAAAAGGAATTGTTATAAAATATATGACAAAATTATTAAATAGTTTAGGTATATACCTGCCAGCATACCAACTCTGCCTCTGCTACTCTTTAAATGTTTACTTTAGTGTGGAAGAAAATATACCCTCTTATTAATGTTGTAAACCAGCAGATTCGGCAACTTTAAGCAAATCCATGGTTACGTCACACTTATCAAAAGATTGTTCTAAAAACAATATTATGACGTCATCACCGTCGCAACATACATCAAGAGAATATCAAGGGCAAGACTATAATTCCGGATATTGATCCATTACTCATCACTTTTTCTAATATCTGCGCTACATCTACCTCTGCTTGCATTTGAGTTTTTTATTTCCTCATGGGAAATTTACTGTCTTTTTTATTATTCCTTGCTCAACAAAAATGTGACGTCATCCACATCACAGATGCATAAACGGTACGATAATAATAATAAGGGTAACATGAACGAACGATCCGATTTCATATTGCCCTGTAATTTGAAATCGTATCACGAATTCCGATTGTAGGAAACTATGACGTATCGTCACCCTCAGAAATATTTCAACACAAGAATGATACATTCCTTATAATATATTGAACTAAATTGACACGTTCTTGATCTATAATTATTTTGCTCGGTAACTTTCTATTAAGCTAATACCGATGGCACCTGTACTCGCAAAGTTATCAATTAAAAAAATTAGCATGCAAACTGTGTTGGATTTAATATTTACTGTACTTTTATTTATTTTTCATAGGTCTTCTAGTTCTTCTTTATACAGCAGAAAAGAATAAGTGTAGTGAGGTATATATTTCAAATTCAACTGTGTCACTGCAGTTGTGTTTTGCAAGTATGCAATCACAATTCATCGACGATTTTGTCCCGTGCATCGTAGAACGAACTCGTTTGCTTAATTTCGGAGATTATGATTTCCTCACGACCCGAATTCACATCATTCTGTATGATCGGCCCTTTACTATCATAGTTACCAGATACTGATCAGTCACAACGTAGCAAGCTTTATAATTCGAATCTACCCTCGAAGCAGGAGTGAATATTGAACGGGACACAGAAACTAGATAAATTGGTCAAAGAATTTTAACACACATAATATATCTGTATCATCACAGAATAAATAATAGTACTGAAGTTGTTCACTTTTTGATGAATTTTGTCTTTCAGTTTTCATAAAAGATCCAACAGTGTTTGATCGGTTCATTTTTGGCACCGGTATCTTTCATTCTTGCTCTGTCTGAACGAGAATTGAATGGTCTGAACCACAAGTCTGAACACTGATTGAACAGTAATTCGGGTTCGCCTTTTGTCTGGAGTCATGCAAACGACGGATAGCCCAGTCATATTAGGTAATAAAAGGGTCAACCTCGGAATGAAAGATAATAAGCTGTAAATTGGTATAAACCTTTGTTTTGTCGTTCAAAATGTTGTCTCGAAGAGAATTTGATACTCTACAACTTTTATAATAGGTGCAAATCTCATTTAGACAATAGAAAGCGGAATATTAACGAATAACCGATTTTTAAGACCGTTGATTTCAATATTTTAAGACGCGGACACGATAGTACTTGTGACTTTTGAGATAACATTTAGAACGGAAAAAACTAAGGTTTATACCGATTAACAGCTTAGGTATTATCTTTCATTCCGAGGTGAAACCCCTAATATGACTGGGCCAGGATTTCATTGTCAATTTAGTTTTTGTTCTGTGTTGCATTTAAACTGGAATTAGTTAGAACGCACGACGTCCTTCGACGACATATTGAAAGAAAATGAAAATGATTGTATCTATTCGACTAAGCTGTGTGAACATAGATTAAAAAAAAAAACCATAACCGTTTGATATCGGCTTTAGCGTGCCATTTTATAAGTCATCTGTAAGGCTGTAGTCTCAAAATCATTTTTTTTTATTCCACTAGACACAGTCTGTCTAGAAGTGTACATAGGGGAAATCATTCATAAAATCTACGTATCTACCTTTGCTTGTAATATACGATACTTTATATCCCGTAGAAATTTATGGCCGGCCTTTGTCATACAAATGTTAAAGGTTGATAGTTTTCGTGGGAACATTGAAGGTGAAATTTGTTCTTCCCGTAATTCGTTCTCTTTCATACACCTTGAGCACAGGTGTGCAGGGGAGCTTTGATAGCTGTTATTTATGATGGGAATTATGAAACTGCTGCGTTAGACTCTTGGGTTAGCAAGAGGGTTAGAGAAGTGTTCGATCCCTATTCAGCGCAAATATTTGTATGTATGATTGTACTATGTGCTTAAATATGTGTAAAGTATTTGTGTATCTCAAACAAAAAGGTGGTCTAGACGGTTACAGAACCATATAGACGTTTCTTGTAGTTAGAAACATATGATAATTTTTTTCGAAACCAGAAATGACCCTGGGTCAACCGGGATGCTAAGTATATATCTTAGGCAATCTTCCTACCTACCTGAAGACCCAAGATGGTGGCGTACAGTTTTAGTCGGACCGTGTGCGTCATAACCGCTTGCGCCGGGCGCTGGGTATACGAGAGGATAAAAAATGTATGATACCTATTGCATAAATGTTTTTACGTACATAAATGGTTGGTTATGTTTTCTAAATATTCATGTATTTGATATTTACGTCTGAATGTCTTCAATGCAGCAAGGTACATGCTGTAGGAGACGATCCCCTTGGTACATTACCTGATTGCCGGCAATCGAACCTGAGATCTCACTACCTCATGTAAACTTACTGTGGGACGTGGATATATTCAAAAGCTTCACCTGACAGTTCTGTTTAAAGAAATTATCATTTCTCTTTTTTGTCTCCGTTTTGCCGTTATTTACATACAGACCTTGTTATATAAACAGCTTGCATCAAACTCGCGGAATCCACCTATTTATGTCGTTAGACAGCACCATGGTTGACCCTGGTGGTTTACCAATTTCAGTGGTAACCTTGACACTGTCAGGTCAGCAAAAGTAGCTTTGGTATATTAGTGACTATTTTTAACCTGGGTATGTGTATTTTGATATCATCAATAATTTTAAGTTGTCAATCCTTGGCATTGGCAATATTGTAAGGATTCAGGTTTTTGGCTAGTCCATAGCGCAGCCCTAGGGAAATAAAGGCGTAATTTGAAAACATTAACCTTACAGGAGATCAAGAAATCTGTTTAACTAACTGTACTTCTACTTTGACTAAAAGAATGTTCTTTTATTGGTATAGATATATATATATAAATCCTTACGTCAGAATATTTCGAAAAGTATTGATTTTTATTTATAAATAAAAAAGCCAAATGGATATCTAGCCAGATAGACTGAAAAACGTGTCTGTTACAGACTGGATGTGGAAGGCGGGGATCGGACGAAGTGGGTTAATTGACTGATATTTACTTATACTAAATTCTAAGCCTCAAGAAACAGAATTACTTATTTGTACTTACTCCTTTATTTCTCTTGTAGTGCGATATTCAATTTCAATGAAAGACATCACATTATTTACATACATTTAATCATTGCCTATTAAATTATCTATAGTTTAGCGACTTAACAAGATGAAACCTCCATAGATTCTGAGAGCACAAAACATTTGACTAGAACAATATATATTAAAATCTTTATTAAGAAACATAACTATTTATAGTAAAACGACAATAAACATCACTATATTTATAAGGGCTACTGCAAATGAACAATTCAAGGAATTTGATACATCAGATGTAATATTAAATAGATATATATTGTGCAGTAACCCTTTTGATTCAATATCAACAGTATTTAAAACTAAGCAGTGAAAACAGCCGCTTCAAAATGGAACAAACAATTAATCTAGAATTATATATTTGCGAGTAAATGCTGTAGAAATCGATATAGGTGATTGAAGGCATAAGATTTAGATTTCTTTCTATAACTTTTCATACTCACAGTTCACTTTTAACAGTGCGATACTATTTTTTATCTTGATTTAATAATTAATATATTATGATTATTCAATCACAAGTGGACAAAGATACTCGTGTCAAGTAAGGTACTGAAGATCAAATGTTAAGTTAATTAAATTTACCGTTAAGTTTGTTTCAGAATCAAGCAGCTGTTAATAATTCGGTTACACCCGCCAGAGAAATTTGAAGATCACTTAGATACGTCTACTAGATATGCTATGTAATAATTATAAAGTGAGTAAGTCATTCGTTGTAAGTAATAGTATCTAAAGATTGAAAAGTACTAGTAAATTTGAGCCTTAGTCATAAAACGTGAATTTGAAATTGTTCTGCTATTCAAAGAGAAATATATGAGAATTATTTCTATTTATGAACACATACACACGTGAAATGAACTTTTTATTATAATGCCGCTGATCCATATTCGAGTTTTAAATAATTCCCGTATCTGGAATTTCGGTATTCACGACGTTGTTGCTCGTGAATGGATCAAAAGCCGGGATATTGACAAAAATAGGGTCACGTGCTATGACTTTAGAAGCGTAGTTCCACTTCCATCGTCAGGACTGAAGCCGTCTTGTAAGACCCTCGTATTAAATCTATTGTGGAATGTTAGACGGTTCGCAAAATCTTCATTCATCCACTTTTGTGTGGCTCGAGGTGTGATGTGAACATCTTTTAGGATGTTTAGAAGCTAGTTCTGCCGAATATATAATTGCCCGGGGCGGTGGGGTCCTCAGTAGAGAAATACTCTTTCCAAAGCTCCTGGAATTCTTCCCATGAGACGCTGTTCTTGCCCTGATGGAGAAAATTTAATATAAGAATATATTAAACAACGCATTAGAGTATATTTTTGAACATTTACTAAAAATGGTAGCTTAATGCCTCAAGTACTCCTTCCAGTGGAAACGCTGTTGACAGCATGGGTGATCACTGATCAGCCCTTTGGGTAAGCTATTTCACCCATAAATATCTCAGTATCTCTTTCAACTGAAGTTTCGCAAGACGTCTAATTTTTTGGTTTATTCCTACTTATAATGATAACATGCCATTAATTAGCTAATCTAACCAAATATCTTCATGTCACAAAGTTCCACTTTCCTACAAAGGACAACACGAGCAGGGCTGAGATGTCACCCGTATACGATGCAGAATATTCCTTTAAGAACTAAGCGGTTCGGTGTCTCTTTTCTTTGTCGCACCATTAAGACCTGTAACTGCTTGCCAGCTCACGTGTTTCCTTCCTGCTACAGTCTCGGGCACTTTAAGCGGAGCGTGAAAAAGCATCTGATGAGGCCGTCAAGTACGTGTATGTGTATGTAATGGTGACCCTCTGAAACTTTTTTCAGCTTACCACCTGGCGACGTGAAGTAAAATTGACGAGTCCTATATAAAAAAATATAAGTTAAAATTAATACTTTCGTCATTAACAACCAAATTTGTAAATCTTGTGAGAAAAAATACTGGCATAAAACGAATATTCGCACATTATTATATTTATTATTCGCCTTTTAACCTAACCTATCCGAGTTGGGGTGCCCTAAAGTCCAGATTACATCCAGATCCTTGCTAGCTTGCTAGCACCATGTTAGCAGGCGTTTATCATTATCGCAAATAACTATTAGACAAATAAACAATATGCTTTACAACTTTATGCATATCAATGTTATGAATAAAAACATTAAGATATACAATATTTATGCTTAATAACACAGTATGCTAAAAACCAATTATGGCACACTATTATTATGACAAAGAAAATTATGCCTAATTTGTTATGGCAATTTGAATTAGGACAAAAACCATTATGACAAAAGATGGAATCCCCAAATTGAATACCTACTGTAAATATTTTCGCCAATTCTGATTTTATATTGCGTCAACAATGGTTACCAGGAAATTTACATGGTCAATAAATTTTATTAAATTGTTTACCGTTCAGCTGAAAAATCTCGCTTCATTGGCACCTTTGTTCCCGGAGAAACGTTATTTATCTTGTAAAATTGACCCGTATTTATTATATGAATTATCATCAGATTAAATACAAATATGAATATGTTTTTGAAGCATTTAGTAGGCTATCTTTATTTTGAGTTTATTTGGTAGAGGTATCCCCTCAGTGACATAGAATTTGCCTAAATTAAATCTCCTGTGTATACAAATTGGCCACTGCAAGCCAAATATAGCAAACTGCGATACCCTGCCCTACCACTGCGGGGTTTCATACTAGTCTATGCAGAATTTGCTCTGTTGCTATGTAGGGTACCTAACGGACAAGGCTGTGGCTGGGAAAAAAATTCGGAACCCAATGACTCGACGAAGCAGAAAAATCGAAAAGGTAACTCTCCTGTCAAACCGTTCGTGCTTACAGGATACAAAATATCACTTAAAAAATATATTAAAGCCCACCAAAAACTCTCATTTCCACTATTTCTGTGCGCGTCTACGGCTGACAATGATTAAGTTTTTGCCACGCACGATTTCGGAATGAGAACGACCGGCTAAGGACCTATAATGGTATTTGCAATACTTGTAAACTGCCTGTACGTAAATATGAATACCAAGTATTTGAAACCTTGTGAATATGGTAACGTTAAAAGAATACTGGCAGCATTGTCACGTTGCATGGCAATGCTTATTCCTTATGCTAAAAATGTCTGACTGCTGGTTACGCATAACATCGAAAAATTGTAAATCAATTATATTCGAGATTTAACTATTGTAGCAAAATCTTTTATCAAAGTACTTGGATCGGTGTAAGTCGGAAAAGAGCTTTTAGGCAATACATACTACTGTTTGAATACCTTACAGTAGGAAATGACTTAAGACCCAAGTTTGCCAGCCAAAGTAATTACAGTTTCACTCTAGAGGGCTTGTAAATAAAATGAAAAAAAAAAAAAAAAAACAGATTGTTTTTACCAAATACTTACTTAAATCTTCGTCTGCGTAAAAGTTCCTTCGAGAGAAATATACTCAAAAAGAAATTGAATTAACCGCAAATTTTTGTGAACACGAAATCTGTAAAAGAGTTCCGTGACAGCTGATCATCAATTCTCGAAAGAATCTCTAAGTGGTTCGAATTAAGGCAGACTGTAGTTACACAAAATGTTTACGATCCACAATAAAAACGAGGCATATAAGAAGCACGCTATTCAATTGTATCATTACTTATCTTTAATGAAAGATATGAGCGTCATGAAATTATGATTTGAGAACTGCGACGTACTTTCAGTTCTGGTTTGTTTTTTTCAGAATAAAATGTAGTTCATCTTGATCTATAGAAGAAATAAAGTGAAAGAGTCTATCATGGTTATTATATGGAGATATAAAGAGTACATCATGGAACGCGAGAGTATACAAGTTAGGTAAAAAGCCTAGTTGTAATGTTAAGATAAGGGGTAGATCGAGTAGAATACCCACCCTCACGCAAAAACCGCGCATTGTCGTGAATTTGCGAATACCAGCCCGCGATATCAATGTTAAGATAATCTTTTTAACAATTGCTAGCATACTATGATAGCTATACATGTACATTATACTTTATTTGTAAAGAAAAAAAAAACGGGTTGCACTCTGGGAGTGCCGGCAGAAGTGAAAACATTTTCTTTTTTTATTTCTTCGTTATATACATAGATAAAGATAAAAAAAGAACATACCATACCATACCTATAATATAGTGCTAATCATAGAACCTATCAATTATTTTCTGCTAATTTTCTGTCAGAAGAAATTGATAAATTATGAAAAGAAAAAAATAATCAAAAAAATAATAAATTACAGAAAGAAAAAATAATCATAAAAAGTAATAAATTACAAAAAGAAAAAATAATTACCAAAATGTAATAAATTATAATAAGAAAACACAATCACAAAAAATCCCTGAAGGCCAGGTGGTTTGAACCCGATACTATCTGAAACTATAAGGACTTACAGTCGAAGTGCTTACCGTTTAAGCTACGACGCTATCTATCGTAACTTGCAAAAAGATAGTTTGTACCTAATCTTGTATGACGTCAGTCGTCGGTTACGGTTCAAAGGTCAACTAATCTTGACGCTTCCTTAACATTTTACACACATCCAACGCCGCTAAAGAAGTTTTCACCTCAAAAACTTTGTTTAAAAGTTCTGTATCCCTTTCTAGATTCAAGTAGGCAGACAATACCCGAAGACAGCATTTGACTTGGCAAAGCTTCGAAACGGGTGGGCTGGATTTTGTCAGGACTTTTACTGGCAAGTAGCTTATGCTATAAGGAGTAGCTTAGGCTACATTTATTTTTAGAGAAAATGTAAACTAAGGTACGCAATAAGCTGCTAAATATATGCAACAAAATTTGCTACCTGTAGCAGAAATGAAAATATTAACTCTACACTACTCGTAAACAGTTTGAGTTTACTTCGCTGTTTAAAGCAGGATATAACAATTAATTTTGTGCTCATTGAAGGCAGTAAAGTGAGAAAGCCTGTCTCTAATTAAAACACAGCTTAGGGACTTCCCCAAAGAGACTATTTAGGTTTATGACTGATGTTGTCTACTTTGGTCAAAATTTGCATTCGCGAATGAAGTTAGACAATGTTTTGGTGAAACTAATTTACAACTACTCGCAATATTTTTGCTTTTGTTGTTGCTTTTGTCGTTGTTCTGGGGCCATGTCTCATGGTCTCGAGCTCAATAGCCAAAAGCTGCATAAAAGTTAGTGATCCGGTTATGGTCTTTCAGGATAGTAATTATTTTATCACTTTTAAATTTCTGAACTGTGTTTAATTAACTTCCTATATTATTACATCTGAAATTACCGAAATTTTCTTACAGATTAATGAGTCTTTATTTCTGTAATTTAAAAGCAATTTTCATTATTTATACTTTGTTTGAAAGTTCCTTTCAAGATTTTAGAACTCCGTATTAAATTTTGTTTTATGGCCGCTTGATAAAATTCGATCTTCAAAAACAGTACTTCCTAAATGCTATTCATTTTGATGATAAATTTCGTATTACTTTTTTATAGCTGTCACTTTTCAAAAATGTAATAAAAGCTACTGTTAGCTTAATGTTGTCTCATTCACACACAAAAAAGAAATGGATTTGTCATTCCTAAAAAAAAATGCAAAAATGTTAGTACTGCAAATTGGGTTTCCTCCAAATTCTTCAATAAAACGGCAATTTCATATGTAAAGACCTATTATTTCAAAGAACAGTTTAAAGCGATTAAAAAGTTTTATGAAAATCGAAATGAAAAAAAAAAACAGACTAATGTATGGTCCACGTATACCATCAGTGCCATTCAATTGTAGATAATTACAGAGTAATAGCCATGGACGCAGCGGTAATTTTTACTACCGTGGAACGTTGAAATTATATGGTGCACAACTTTCACGGGGTTATTCTGAGTCAAGACTCGTAATACTGCTAGACTATGTAATGAAAATTTGAAGCCTATGCAATCTTTTCTATAAAATCAAAGCCGAGTCCAGTCCCCTTCTACGGGAAGTCCTTCGACCAACTGAGCTGCCTGGACATGAGCTGGATATTTCCGTAGCTGGCGTGAATACGTTGACATGTCTAAAATTCGAATTTAAATTTAAAGGTTCGAATGAGTCTAGTAAATCGGTAAATTAGTTTAGTGCTTATGTTTTCCTGGAGTACTACCAGGAGCCTTCGGCTTTGGGAGCGTTCCCCTTACACCCGGTATGTAATTTTATATCATAGTTTAAATGACAATAACAAATAAACAGATTTCTGCTTAGTTTGCATAATAATAAACTTGTTTAATCAGTCACCAACGAGTTGCCAACTTATTCACAATATGAATCGTTGGGAATATTCATAGGAAAACTATATTGTTTTAGGATAGTCACCAGGGATGTTACGAATGTCATAATATTCACATTTCATGAATTTTCAAATAGCCATAATTGAACATCTGAATATGTTCCGATATAAATTGGAATTTTATATGTCTGGCCATAGCTTTACATGTCAATTTGTCGCTTGTCACCATTTAATCAACAAGACCTTAACTGACATGATGTTTTGTCAAGATCTTAAAATACGATTTGCCAACATATTACCAAAGTCAATTTCTTCAAATATATAAATCCAAAGCAAAGTTATGAGAGTTCAAAAAACGACGAAGCGTTTCGAGAAAAGGTACGTAGTGCCCTTGCGCTTCGCTTGGCTCGTTTTGGCACTTCCGTGCCCCCAGATATAAATGCAGCTGTCAAATTTTATTCTTTTCATATATAATTTTTACACATAGGAAGCACAAAAAAAGACATGCAAGTTAATGTCTCTCAGCATATTTACGCCAGTCAAGGATTTGAAACACTCCTATTTACAGAAATGTTGGCCTTGGAGCGGTAAACGGCTACAGTGTCGCCTCAAGACGTATATATAGGTGAATTTTGAATATTGAGGACGTGTTCGCTAAACACTTTCAGAACGGCACTTCACACGCTGTGAATTGCCGTTCTGAAAGTGTTCACTTTCATAATGTACTATTTATGCGCAGAACACGTTTTTTGAGTATCTTTTGTGGATATCAAAGGGTGCTACAGCGGAGGAGTCAAGGATGTTACCCATTAATCATAGATATAGATTATGGATATAGATTTTATGCAACGTTTCGACTCCACACGGCACAAATTCATAATCTTCGATAAGATTGGAGTATTTGCGCCGCTTGAGAGCCTCTGCAGAAGCTGTAGCGGCACCAGCACAGCCAGCTGTGACAGGTATATGGGAAGGAGCAATGTTATCGAAGCATGTTGCGTCCCATTCATTTTATATATATAAATATATATATATATAGGCGGGACTCGAACTCGCGATCTTTCACTTACAGGAGGAAGCTTTGACCACTAGGCCACCGAGCTACACCCTCGTTTCTCCAGCGACTTGATGTTAAGGTAATATACTGGTAATTGTAAAGCAAAGCGTGTTCTTACCTTAGCCATCTTACTGAAGGCGACCTTGCACTCCTGAGGGTCGATACCATAGGAGGAGCAGACAGTAGTAAATTCATCACTATCGATGGTTCCGTCAGCGCTGGCGTCTTCCAATTGGAACATGAAGTGGGCGTACAGCTGCTGCCATTTCAGAGCAGCTGATGGATTCTGGGCGTAGTCATTCCACATAGAGTTCCATTCTTCCACAGATACCTGGTAAAGAATTAGATGAGTTAATAGAAGTACCAAAAGTCGTACCAAATCTAAAGAATTTTATGAGCTTTTGACTCGACTTTAGCCTACTTGACCTACGAATTACTGATAGGTATGGGTACTTTCTCTCTTTCTTCCCTAACTATGTCCTATAGCATGTGATATTTATTTACTACTCTACAAATTATTATATGTATAGGAAGTATATAAATATTTAAGTCTATATAATTGATTAAGTACTACTTTATATATTTCTGATGTCCTCTAAAATATTATTAGTATGTTTGTTTTATCATATAATGTACCTATATCCACGTACCTACAATATTTATATGTAATCATTTACACTCTATATATTAATAAAAGTACACCAAACTGCCCCAAATTTCTACGACTATTTCTTTCTCCATCCTATGGTTGCCTGTAAGAGATTGCCTCAGTGCGATAAGGCCGCCAATTGTGTACCACATAAATTGTACCTACCTCTGATTTGTAGTCTATGTATTTTGGTGAACAATAAAGATTTATATTATTATTATTATTATTATTACTTTGAAAAGACCGTAGCTAAAGACCTTACACTATTTGCTCACTGTTTTTGTTAGTCAAAAGGGTTAATATATCAGTCCGGAATTTCAATTAGCTACAGTGACATACAACGTATTGACATAAAAAAATTATATTGTGATATTGGTCGATATTCTCATACTGACACAATTCGATTTCTGAGCGATCTATCTAAAATATGTGTGTCAACCAAAAACAGTCAGCTTAGATTTACTTATAACTGTTTTTTATAATTTTCTCTAATACTGATCTGAAAAAATATAAATTATACTCTCATTTCATAAAACAACTGAATTTACGATGCAAACAATATTTCTTTTGTTTCAACATCCGCAAAGAAAACTCATGAAAACAAAAAAACTAATTTCGTGATTGTTTCATTGTATAATTGGATTTGTTCCGCAATCGTCGAACGAAGTTTCGCCATGCATATTTTTTTTTATCCGACCCATGTTTTATAAACAATTTGTTGCTTGCGTCTCTGCTTGGACTGCTTGCACCTATAAGAACTTCGAGCGATAAAAGTAAGCGTATGTATTAGGGATTCCAGAGTGTATCTATCATTGTACCAAATTTCAGTCAAAACTGCTCAGCCTTTAGGGCGTGTCTTTGTAACAAAAAACGAAACATATTCCCAAGCTTTGACATTATAATAATAATAGGACATGAAACGTACTAGGTATATTATATAAAGTACAATTTCATATCAGGAACGTGTGATTTATACTTCCATACTAAAATTAAAATACGAAAGTAACCCCGTCTGTTCCTCTGTATGTTACGATTTCATGCCTAAACCACTGAACCGAGTTTAATGAAATTTGGTATAGGGGTAGATTAGAACTTAAGAAAGGACATAGGCTATGTTTGGTCGCGATAACCGACATCCACGCGGGTGGAGCCACTGACAACAGTTAGTAAGAATCTAGACGAACTGAACACATTTAATTTATGCAATAACATATGATTAAGTCTTTTGAGGCTCACAGACCGTCACAAGTGTTACTGGCGCGACGATTTCCATATTATAGTTCAAGAGCTCGTGAACGCTAACCTATATAGTATTGAGAAAGCATTTTTTGTACGCAAGTACTCGGGTACTTTAAAGGTGTCTGGCAAGGGATTTCAGCCATCCAAATGATATGGCTGCTTAAGAATATTCATTATTCGACCTAACGATGATGTGGTTATTTCAAATTTAAACTGACTAAAAATGACTAAAAATCCGTATGGTACGATATGAAGCTTTGAGCAAGTTTATTCTGCCTTTAAATATATTATGATGTAGGTTTGGTATCCACAGGCTATAATCCTTTAAACAGTAAGTGTAACGAACTGTCGGCGTCGGCTTACAAAAAGTCTAAATAACTGCAAAATTGTAATAAAAACCTTTGGAAAATATATCATGCGAAAAGTGACATAATTTTTGACATTGACCTGAATAGGATTATTGTGATTAAGGCGCTTTGTGAATGCTCGTTAATTAAAAATTTTCGAGTAGAGAATTTTTATGAAACCAAGTTACAATACGTCTTTTATTTTTGAGGGGTTTTGATGAGAGACACGCTTTGTGGGGTGTAAGGATACCGTTTTTTGAAGTTAATGAATATTTTTTTAATAAAACTTGTTTTGTGGTTTATATAATAATATGGTATTGCCCGCGGTTCTAATTGTGCAAGAAAGCTTGTCAACGACTTTCTTTTTATACGAACTTTCCACCAAATTAGACAGGTATAGACGTTTTAAGTTATGTCATAGCTAGTAGAAACGTAACATCTCCATTAGACCTATAACTCCTGAACTATCTAGGAATATAAGGTAAACAAAAGCTAAACTAAACATTACTTAAGATACATTACAAATTATATCTTGGTTTATGGAGAACACAACAGTGTCTTTGTTTTCAGTAACAAGCAATTAGCTCGTTCATTGTGTGTGCTTTCATTATCGTACGTACACTTATAGAACATTGTCTCATAGAAGGTACAACCAGAAGTTTTGTTAATATGAAGCTGTCTTAATATTCCAAGTTCTATAATATCAGATCAATATCTCAACGCCAATTCTTGGGCGGCGTCCCGCCAGGCGTGATCATCATGCGTGATTGAAGGATCCTCCCTATGTATCCGAGGGATATCACACCCCGTTCCAAACAAAGGATTACGCAAATGGGCAAGCAATAGATATATAAAGCCTTTAAGCTATCAAAATTTATGGCCATTATTTGCAGGGTTGCACGTGAAGAGTGAATAAAAAATCAATTTGTGAAAACCATTTCGACCTAAAGGGCCATGGAATCTACATTTTATTATCGGTATGATGGTTGCTTTTGTTTATATCTCACTTGCAACTCAACTTCAACTTTTTCAAAATGGCCTCTGCAGCAAATCGCCTCAATTCGCCAATGTCAAGTAAAATGTATTATAAAATTATTAATGGTGAGACGCCAATGTCGAGTGTACCAGAGCCACGTTAGCCACGCCAGTAAATTTGTTTCCGTGTGTCCGCCCCCACGAGATTCAGGTGGACGATCAGGACGTGTGGTTGGATTTTAGGGGGCTATCTCACTGGCACTTTTACGTTAAGTAACAATGTGTCATATCGTTCGTGCTATCGTCTTAGGCTGTAACCTTTTTATTGTCAATATTATTATTGAATGTGTGTGGTTAGTCTATCGATTACTTTCTTTTCCCATTGTCCTCTTTTACGTTACCCACACCTCTGTTAGTGGTCACGTGTGATTAGAATTTTTAAGTTTATTTCCGGACCTTTTTACACTACTAGAAAACACTAGGCCTACTCAACGATTAGCCGTGACCTTAAAGGTTCTATGAAAAAGGAAAAGAACAAAATAATGGTACTCTAACTATCTCTTGGGGGTATTGAGTAGAAGAAAAGTACGTAGTAATGATTTAGGGTTGTGAAGATTACCTGTCCATCTTTGTTGGAGTCCGCTCTCTTCCGAAGGCCATCCCAAATCTTGATCATGGTCTCGTGTGTCTCTGTGTTTTTTGCATCACCTGGTTTCCAACCTCGGAGATGGCAGATTTTCTGAGAACAATCAATAGATTTAAATTACGGGGAACTAATAGATGCTAACAAACAAGATAACATCATCATCCTTGCGTTCATTCCAGTCGCATTCGAACTTTTCACCTCAGAGTCTGGAATCTGCTTTTCCAGACTAACTGCGTCGCGGTTCAACTTCAATAGTTTCCGTGAAGCGACTGCTCTCTGACCTCCACAAACCATTGGCGATAGTTAGACCAGTTGTTGAACTTTTTAGGTTCTGACGGCCACAGATGTTGCCATATAAATTATACGAAATGTAATGTAAATATACCTTGCTTTTAAATTTCTTATTTTTACAGCCAACTCCTATAAAAACAATCCACAAAAAATACAATCCAAATCAAAGACAACATTCCATGCTCAATGTTTTTATAGTAAGCAGAAAAATAAATTCTACAAAAATAAACTGTGCGGAGAATAGAGTGGTTTTCCACAACTGAAAAACGATCGTATATTCTCAGTGCAACTGTTAAATGTAATCCTGGAAAACCTGGATTAAATGTAAACCGCACTGGTTTCTACAACAGCATTGTTAACATGTTGGTGTACACCTCTCATGCGAAATACGGTTTCTGCGGATAGCATTGTTGGTGGAATTTAATTTCTCACCTAATTCGAATTGAATTATTGCTATACAATAATAGTCCTAACTTAGGATTGGCTTTTAGTCGCAGTACGAAATGGCTGAGCCACGATAATTTCTGTGCTGTCGTCGGATTTCAATAATCCACTTAAATATCAGAGTTCTGTAACTAGACCAGGTTATCGAAACCTCCTTGACAAGGTACAGTATATGACATACCCCTTGAATGTTGTATATTTAATTAACTTCCAAAAGTGGTCGAACTGTAATGGCTCCAACCACTGAGAACATTTTTTTAATGTAACTCAGGTGGCAAACCGGCCCACGGCCTACCTTTTTTTCAGTGGTTACCGTGGCCTATGGACTTGTGCAACGCCAGGAGAGTCACACTCATGCTGCCGACCCTGGAAACAAAGAGAGTTTCTGTGCCGTCAGTGTAGAAGACAAAGCAGGGATAGCCTTTGGTCTACACACTGACAGCACAAAAACTCTCCAATTAGCTCTGGCTATCCTATTCACCGCTGGGAACACAAAGCGAGTTTATAATAGCCGCGGCATTCAGTAGGGTGTAGGTACTTCCCCAGTCGGACTGCTCAATTGGACGGAAATACTGTCGTGTCCTACCTCCTCTAAAAGGCCACCTGATGGAAAGTGGTTACCGTGACCTATGGACGTATGTAACACCAGGGGAGTCACAGTCTTGCTGATGACTGTAAGAACAAAGACTTTGCATGCCGTCAGTGCAGATGAAAAAGTAGGAAAACAACACGAGGTTATTATGACCGCGGTATTCTGTAGAGCGGAAATACTTCTCCAGTCGGACTGCTCAATTAGGACGGGAATACCGTCGTGTCCTACCTTCGTAGCAGTACAAAAAGCCTCCTGTAAATCTGTAATGTACGGTACGTATATAAGTATAGGTATATAAACGCTCTAAGAAAGTTGTTATCTGAGGACCTATTCACCTCCATGCTACCTACAAGCTTTTTAACATTGTCCGATATCCGATATCCGACATCCGATATCGGAGGAAGTCAAATGTATCACACATATATCTGTCTTTCACATTGTCCGGCCCGATATCGGTTATCGGAGCCAATATCGCTGTGTTAGTATTCTTGGGTGACTTCAATGCTCACCACGTGGAGTGGCTGGGGTCTCACAGGACTGATTTTGCGGGAAGGGCTGCTCACAACTTTGCCCTGACCTATGGGTTCTCGCAACTGGTGCATTCCATCACCAGAAAACCAGATGTCGGGACCCACAGAGAGTCTTTATTGGACCTTCTGCTGACTACGCGCCCGGATGAGTACTCCGTAACTGTGGAAGCACCTCTCGGTACTTCGGACCACAGCGTCATCCGGGCGCAAGTGACTCTCGCGCGGCCAGAACCACCGCGGCCACCTCAGTGGCGGCATGTCTGGCACTACAAGTCGGCAGACTGGGACGGACTGCGAGAATTCTTCTCGTCGTACCCGTGGAGGCGGCTTTGCTTCACTTCTAAGGATCCAAGCTCCTGTGCAACAGCAGTCGCTGAAACGATCCTATCGGGCATGGAATGCTATATTCCCAACCGTTGGATCGCAACAGGAGCGAGCAAACGGCCGTGGTTTAATAGGCCTTGCAGAGAAGCTAGAGACCGCAAGCAATCTGCATATAAGGCTTGGACCTCGGCACTTGCCAATAAGGATCCTAACATAGCTGAAGTGAAGCGGAAATTGAATGCCGCCTCGAGGTCCAGTAAAAAAGCTACTGCCAGGGCGAAGTTTGAGTTCATCGGTGGAATTGGCGAGCGGCTTACTCGTTACCCATCCGGTAGTCGAGCATTTTGGTCACTCGCCAAAGCTGCCGAGGGAAACTTCTGCCATTCCTGCCTTCCGCCGCTGCAAAAACCCGACGGTAGCCTAGCTCATGGCGCTAAGGAGAAAGCCGATCTTTTAGGTAATCTCTTTGCGTCAAACTCGACGATGAACGACGGGAATGCCGAGCCACCTATTGTCCCCGACTGTGGTACTTTCATGTCTGAAATTAAAATCACGCAACGGGTGGTTCGGCGGGAACTCAAGTCCCTGGATGTTCGGAAGTCGAGTGGGCCGGATGGTATACCGGCGATGGTGCTCAAGCACTGTGCCCCCGAATTGTGCCCAGTACTTACACGGCTTTTCGCGCTCTCTTACTCCGCGAGACAAGTCCCAGCCTCGTGGAAGACTGCATTCGTGCATCCTGTGCCTAAGAAAGGCGACAGGACAGACCCGTCCAATTACAGGCCTATTGCTATAACCTCCCTTCTCTCGAAGGTAATGGAGCGTGTGATTAACGCACAGCTCCTGGGATACCTTGAGGGAAACGACCTACTGAGCGACCGACAGTATGGCTTTCGCCACCGTCGCTCCACTGGTGACCTTCTTGTGTATCTCACACACCGATGGGCGCAAGCTATCGAGAGTCGGGGCGAGGCACTAGCGGTCAGCCTCGATATAGCAAAGGCCTTTGACCGGGTCTGGCACAGAGGTCTTCTTTCGAAGTTGCCACGCTAAGGACTCCCCGAGGGACTTTGCGAATGGATTGCCAGCTTTTTGTCCAACAGAAGTATCCAAGCCGTCGTCGATGGCAGCTGCTCGGACCGCATGGACATAAACGCTGGTGTCCCACAAGGCTCCGTGTTGTCCCCGACGCTGTTTCTGCTGCATATCAATGACATGCTGTCTGATGGATCTATTCATTGCTATGCGGACGACAGTACCGGGGATACGTGTTACACGGGTCGTGCAAATATCCCTCAATTCGAGGTGGAGAAGAGACGCGAACAACTTGTGTCTGAAATCGAGACTACTCTCTCGGGAGTATCCGATTGGGGTCGACTTAACCTAGTCCAATTTAACCCCACTAAGACACAAGTATGTGTATTCACCGCTAAGAAAACCCCATTTATTGTAGCGCCGCAATTCCTGGGCACACCACTTTCCATCTCTTCGAGTATTGGGATCCTAGGTGTCGACATCTCAAGCGACGTTCAGTTCCGCAACCATTTGGAGGACAAGGTCAAGCTGGCCTCAAAGAAACTTGGAGTGCTCAACAGGGCGAAGCAGTACTTCACTGCGGGGCAACGACTTCTGCTTTATAAGGCACAAATTCGGCCCCACATGGAGTACTGCTGTCACCTTTTTGCCGGAGCGCCTGCATACCAGCTTGGCCCCTTCGACTCATTGCAAAGACGGGCGTTGAGGCTCGTCGACAATCCCATACTCACAGGCGATGTGGAACCTCTCAGCCTCAGAAGAGACTTTGCCTCGCTGTGTGTGTTCTACCGCCTATACAATGGTTTGTGCTCAGATGAATTGTTTGACATGATGCCCACCGCTGCATTCTATCATCGCACCACTCGCCATAGGCAGGGAATTCATCCTCACACACTGCGACCGGCAATGGTACGCACCGTGCGTTTTGAAAGGAACTTCATCCCACGCACGCTCAGGTTGTGGAATGAACTTCCTGCCGTGGTTTTCCCAAGCGACTACAATATGGGGTTCTTCAAGAAGGGTATTAGAAGGTATCTACAGGGTCGGTAGCACGATTGTGACGCCCCTGGTGTTGCAAACGTCCATAGGCCACGGTAACCACTTCCCATCAGGTGGGCAGTGTGCTTGTCTGCCGCCTAAGTGGCATAAAAAAAAAAAAAAACATAGAGACTAAAACAGCAACTGCAAGCAATTTTCGGTAATTAATGACGCTGATCACGAATATTAGAAAAAATGTCGGTTATTGGATGTCGGCTATCGGCGTCCGACACCGATATCGAATATCGGATAAGTGGGTAAACGCTCATATTCATTTCGTAAATTAATTCAACACGGTCTGTGATATGCGAGCGCCTAAATTGGTATTCTGTTTAACTGCTCGCATATCACAGAATAATACATTGATGGCTCTGGAAATAATTCACTACTAATTGCAGGATTATTGCCGGCAACTGTGTATTATTGATATAGAAATCAATTAGAAAACAAATGTAGATTTGCCGTATATTCTGCAAATGAGTCTTCTATAAAATAGCAATTTGGGAGAATGATTCAAAATAAATGTTAGAATTATTCGGGTAGACAATTTTGGAGAATTTTTTTTTTAGGGTTAGGTTGCTCAAGTTTTACCTACTATCACCTAAGTTGTATCACCACGATATCCCAGCTATTACTATTTTAAATTGTAATCTAATGATGCTGATCTGAACTAAATAATCGAGGTAGCAACTGAATACAATATGTGAGGCTCCCAGACTCTCCTGTATGCAATCTGATAAATTAGTCAGAATTTAAGTAATAAATAAATCCAATTATCGCCCAACATGCCGCTCATACATCTGACAAATACATCTGATTGAGATGTGTAAATAGTTGACATTTTCCCAGTTTGAATAAAGGTTCATTACAATTGTGAATCAGATAGGTTGTTATGTTAATCAACATAATTATAGCTATTGACTCTTTTCGACACAATATGTGATCAAAAGAAATCGGTGGGCTAGTATTAAATGTTTAATTTAATGGCAGTAGGAAACTCGTGGAGTAATGTAAGGATGGAAGCAAGTTTTGTGGTGGGCTGTTGTCACTGTCTATCTGGGAAGGGAAGGAAATAGGTATGTGCATAAGTATGTAAGACAGTGCATTGTATGTATCAATGATGTATCATAAGCCTGTGTAGAAGTAGTTTAACAAAGCATTGCAGATTCGTACTTATTTTCGAAAGACATTTATTTAACTGATGGGTATAAAAAATATATATACAAAACTATGCCAACAATTTGTGTGTGTTGTTCCTGTTTAACGTAATGAACATAAATTTTGTTGAACGGATGTAAATAATATATTCCTTTTTATTGTGGACTTTTAATTTATTATTAAATTTACGGTTGATTAATAGTATACAATGCTAGTATTACATAAATTCGAAATATTTGTTTGAATATTGTGACAAACATTATTAAATGTAAAATCATAACGATTTTATTGTATATTGACGTCTGAAAAATGCCGCAGCGGAGTTTGTTGCCCCGTCTCTTTTCAACTAGCGCCTAGGAGACGGTGGTAAACTTAGGAGAACTAGTGGAATTGACGTTAGTTACTTACTAACATCTATTCTTCTATGTATATACCTTACTAGCTACCCACCCCAGCTTAGCACGGGTGCAAAGGTATTTTTTTATACATACAATCCTTCCTCTTCAATCATTTTATTTATTTAAAAAAACCGCATCAAAATCCGTTGCGTAGTTTTAAAGATTTAAGCATACATCGGGATATAAGGACTATGTAGTGATGTTATATTATAATGGAAATGAAGAAATTGAAATTATACGGTTTGTACCATAAATACGAGATACTTATACTATCCAGTAAAGTGACATCATCTGACAGTAAAATATGACTTTTTTTTACTTGTCATGGGAATTGAGTGTTCCATTAATTAAATATGACAAGTTCTTTAAGACAAATTGTCACCTGTCGAGAGATTCTTTTTAATGAACAGTTAAATGTTCGAAATGCGAAGATTTTAGACTTTTATCTAAAATACTTATTACAATTACTTTCCCTGTCTTTTTCTTCATCCCAACGTTAATCCCAGTCGCATCCGAAGCTATCAGCTTGGAGTCTGGGGTCCGCTTTTACCAGTCAAACTGCGGTTTGATAAACTTCGACATTTTCCGTAAAGCGACTGTCATCTAACCTCCACAACCCAAAGGCGATATCGAAGCATTGCAATTAGACCAGTTGTTGAACTTTTGAGCGCTCCAACAACCCGTAACGACCGTCATAGATGTTTGTATGGCAACCAGGGCCGACGGTTTAACGTACTCTCCGAGGCACGACCAGACACCCATATTCATGCATACAAATATATGCATTGAGCGGGGATCGAACCCGCGCCTCCTGCGTAGCGGTCGCGTTCACTACCGCATGGAGGCTGTCAATTTCTTTCCTAGTAAGATAACAAAAAAACAGCATATTTTATATTCCCACCGTTCTTCCTCTATGGTAGGCAGCAACAATAGCCGATCATTTGTTTCTATCTTCACAGACTTCACGAGCTTCATTGACTTGTCATTTATTGTTTTAAATAAGACCACCGGCTACAAGTGCTTCAGACCTGTCCTTTTTCCAATACTTCATCAATTTCATCCAGTGTATGTTTTACGAGGTCGATTCCAGCCTGCCTGCCCATTTATACGTGTCTTACATACTAGGTATGTCGCTCAATACTCCTTGGTTCATTTTTTTTTAAATACACTCGACCTCGGATATAAAACGAAATAAGTATACACCTTTACGTGTGAAGGTGTGTGCGTTTGCATAAGAGAGGGTGTGTGAGTGTGTGTAATGGTGTATACTTATTTCTTAGGCTATATGACCTATACAATAAAATGAAAAATCGTATTACTCACCTCTATCGCCAGCTCGAAATCTTTTCTCTCTATCGTGCCGCTCTGATTGACATCTGAAACAATGCCAAACTTTTAACAAGGTCTATAAAATTCTCATCTCACCAGTATAAACTTCGGAACGATTTATTCTTTTATAGCCGATAGTTACTGTAAGGATCGTGTTGATTTTAAGAGAAACAAACTCGAGTTTATTTTCTAGATTCATGTCGTCATGAGAGAGTGGAGCCGATCCAAGTTGCCATCCTCAAACTAGTGTTGCCCACCAAGTTTGTGCCTTAAGTTTGTTCGGAAACATCTAACACTACATCCCCTCTCTCAGGATACATAAATTATATTTTATTTTATTTTTAATCATACACAGGTGCTAATCAATCGACATAGAACTTATTTTAATTAGTATAATAAATTGTTTCATTTTACAATGTGTTTTATTCACAAATGCAATAAAAGTAATTTCTTATATCTTAAGTAACATAGTCATTTAACCACAAAGGCCTTTGCCTTTGTCTTATAGGGCGGGCATCATCTAATCCCTCCTCAGATGCTTCAGCATTAGTCCCCTCGTCTATATTTCTATCAGTTACATTACTATCCAGCAATGTAGAATCATCTTCCCGTCTACCCGTTTTTCTATTATCCCTTTGAGAACTGTCGCCAAAACTATCACCTAAATCCCCTTCATATGAACTTCCAGATCTGTGCCCTACCTCTCTGTTGATTATATACGGAGCCGGGATTAAATGAGCCCTGTTACGTCTATACTGCCCCTGGCTAGTCTCTATTATATAAGACCTATAAGGTAATATCTGAGCAACTTGCCCATATAGTCTCCTATCAATTACCCATACACTGTCACCAACATTCAAATCTGACAATGGTCTAGTACGATGATGTTTGTTATAGTAATAAGCTTGTTTTTTCTTAATTATTGCATCTTTATTATAAACTTCTTTTGAATTCTTTGTTTCCAATTTTTTTGTAATGATAGGTAAATTAGATCTCAATTTTCTACCCATTAATAGTTCTGCTGGGGAAAATCCATTTTCTAGAGGTGTTGTTCTATATGCCAGTAATGCCTTGTCTATTTGATTGCTATTTTTCTTTATAAGTAGTTTAGCAATCTTCACAGCATTCTCTGCCAAACCGTTGGATTGGCTGTAATAAGGTGAACTAGTAACATGTTCAAACTTATATTCTTGTGAAAATCTTTTAAAAGCTTCTCTAAATTGCGGTCCATTGTCAGATCTAAATGTTTCACATATACCATACCTTGAAAATAATTCCTTAACTTTACCAATTACTGTATTCTCATTCAAACTGTTAAGTTCAAAAATTTCAAAAAATCTAGAAAAATAGTCAGTTACAATAAGGTACCACTTTTCATGGAAAAATAAGTCTGCTGCAATAACTTGCCAAGGCCTAGAGGCGGACCCCTTATTCTCATAAAAGGTATTAACTGGATTAGACTTGTGTTCAATACAGTTAGGGCAGTTTCTAATCAAGTTTTCTATTTGTGTACTAAGACCAATCCACCAGACTGCCATTTGAGCTCTGCGCCTGCACTTTACTATGCCTTGATGACCCATATGGATACAATCTAAAACTTCTTTTTGCATTGAATTAGGTATCAAAATTCTGGATCCTTTCAATATTAAATCATTACAAACACTAAAATCGTACCTATACTGAAAATAAGGGAGTATTTCAGGCAACATTTTATTTTTATCTGGCCATCCTTCTACACAATATTTTTTTATTATGGAACAAATTTTATCATTTTCTTGCTCTTGCTTTAATTTCTTTAAATATATATCTGTAATTGGTACATTTTTCATAACAAAATTAACATATAAATCACAATCATTTTCTCCCTTTGCCCAGTCAGAAATAGGTGCCCTAGATAAAGTATCAGGCAAAACAAGATCTTTACCAGGAACATATTTAATTTCATAAGTAAAACACATCAACCTGATTCTAAACCTTTGCAGTCGAGGGGTCAAATCATCAAGATGTTTGGTTTGCAGTATTTGTAATAAAGGCTTATGGTCAGTTTCAAAAATTATTTGTAAACCTGTTATATATTCATAAAACTTTTCTGCAGCCCAAGTCAAAGCTAGAGCCTCCTTTTCAATTTGAGAGTATCTTTTTTCAGTGTCACTCATTGTTCTCGAAATGTATGCTATGATTTCCCTATTCTCTCCACTATTTACTTGCATCAGGCATCCGCCTAATCCATAGGAACTTGCATCTGCACTTATAATTAACTGTTTCTTAGGGTCAAAATATGCTAAAATAGGGGCTTCACACAGTAGTTTTTTAATAGACCTAAAGGCCATGTCCTGATCTGGACCCCAATAGAATTCTGTATCTTTTTTTAGTAAACTATTCAAAGGTTCTAAACAATCAGACTTTTTCTTTAAATGCCTAGATGCAAAATTCACCATCCCCAAAAATCTTTGAAGTTCAGTTTTATTTTCCGGTTTAGAAAATTGACTTATAGCTTTTATCCTATCTGTATCTATTGAAATCCCATTAGCCGATAGCACAAAACCAAGAAATTTTATTTCTTCTACACCTATAACACACTTTTCCATGTTTATTGTTAAACCTGCCCCTGATAAACGTCTCAAAACCTCCCTTAAACATTTATCATGCTCTTGGATAGTTTCACTATATATCAAGACATCATCAACATGAAATATCACATCCAGACCCTCTAGTAACTTTGAAAACTTAGAAACAAAGTACTCTGTAGAACAATTTAGTCCGAAAGGTAACCTTTTATACAAAAACCTGCCATAAGGACAAATGAAAGTTGTTAACAACTGACTTTCTTCATCAAGAATAAGCTGATGAAAACTTTTAGTTATATCAATTTTTGAAAAATACTTTGCCCCCTTAACTTTAGCTAAAGTATATTCTACTTTAGGAATAGGAAAGTAAGGCCTCATAACACTTTTGTTTAGATGAGTATAGTCACAACATAGCCTAATATCATTCTCACCCTTTTTTACCACTACTATTGGAGATACCCACTCAGTTATCCGTTCCACAGGCTCAATGATACCTAGTTTCGTTAATCTGTCCAACTCCTCCTTTAATTTTCCCAGTAAGGCTATGGGGACCACTCTCGGTGTAGACTGCACAAAAGGTTTAGAATCCGGTTTTAACTTGATAGAAATTACATCTTTAAACTGACCCAGCTCCTGCAATAATGAAGGGAATTCCTTATTAATATTTACACTACTGATATTTTTATTGCTATCTATTGCATTTAAATTTAGTGTCAGTATATTTAAAATTTTACTAGCCCTTCGGCTTAAAATTGGTTTCTTTATACATTTTCCTACATATGCCTTTGTAGAATGTGATAATCCTTTATATCTTAGAGTTACTTTCAAATATCCTACAATATCAAGTTCTCTGCCATCTGCTGTTCGGATAACTATGTCAGATTTATATATTTCATTTAAACAATTTTTTGGTACTAATGACAAAGGAATACAAACAATATCTGCACCAGAATCTATTAGAAAATTAGAGTCCCTATTAAACTCTTGAATAAACACATCACATCTCCATTCGTTATCATTATCGCATCCATCTATTGACCACACAAAATAATCTTGTAGGGTACCTGTACTATCCCCGTTGCTCATAACATTAGCTTCTTCTAGGATTCTTAGCTTCTTCTCACCAGTTTTATGTTTGTAGTTACTGCCCTTTCTACACACTTTAGAAAAATGACCTTTATTCTTGCATTTATGACATTCTGCATTCCGGGCTGGACACACGCTTCTTGCATGAGCATGGAACCCACAGTAGGAGCAATTTCCTTCATTCCCTTTCAACAAACTAACCTCTTTTTCATCATTGTGGTATAGTTGCTGCGTTTGTTGCTTTTGAATTTCTCTCTCTCTTATAAATTGAGTTGCTTCTTCTAACGTTAGCTTGTTCATCATTTGTAGTTTCTCCGAAAGTATTTTGTCACTGATTCCAACCACCAATTTGTCCCTTAAGATTTCACTTTTGGTAATTTTTTCAAATTCACAATTTTCTGACATCTTGTAGATATTTTTGATAAAATCGTCTGCCGACTCCCCTGGCAACTGTTGCCGTCTGTTAAATTGAGCTCTTTCGTATATTAAATTCTTTCTGGGATTGAAGTATTGATTAAATTTATCTATCAGATCAGCATAGTTTTTTGTTACGCCAATTTGATTAACTATCTCCAAACTTTCCTCTCCCATACAGTACAAGAGCAAACTGCACTTCTCATCATCAGGCTTCTTACCATTTCCTGTTACGGTCATATATTGCTGGAACCTTGTCAGCCACCTCGGCCATGAACAGATTTCTCTAAAGTTGAATTCTTTTGGAGGATTCACTTGTGCCGACAGAGCGGTATTATTCAGATGCATCGCCCCCAAATTCACTTGTTTTTCTTCTGTTGACATTTTATTAGTTTATTTTCAGTTTTTTACCGCTGCCACCATGTAAGGATCGTGTTGATTTTAAGAGAAACAAACTCGAGTTTATTTTCTAGATTCATGTCGTCATGAGAGAGTGGAGCCGATCCAAGTTGCCATCCTCAAACTAGTGTTGCCCACCAAGTTTGTGCCTTAAGTTTGTTCGGAAACATCTAACACTACAGTTACGTAGGTATTCACTTGCTAGTATTTGTCTCCTAAAACACCAACATGTATGTACATATATTTTTATACTACTATGTAAGCAAATAAGTACAATGTCCACATGATGGAAAGAAATTATCGCGACTAATGAACGCTTAACAAAAAACAGCAGATTTGCCTACTTCTCGCAAGTCTGGAAATTGACTTAAGGTAAAGTGGAAAAATAATCTGTGAGCATGCCAATTAAATGGTATCCAGATATAAAATACCATCACTCCTTTAAACAGAGGGTCTACTGTATGTGGTAGCAAATCCTGTCCCATCCACTGGGAAGCCACACACAGAGTGGCATAAAGAACATCACACATTAACTTATCGCTCGGTATCCACTCGTTATATACAGGTGTTCTACGGGTAGACACCGTGTGGTCGAAGAGTAGATGTTTCGTGGTCTACGAATGGACATTATCTTGTCCACGAGTATCCATTAATCGCACGACTACACTACTTGCGAACAGCGTGTGGAGTACTCGCCACCAGCAAGCAAAGAGCACCCGCCCAGCCCCCCTAGACAAGTGGTAATTCGTTCACCGGCATAATTATAAAATAGAATGATGAATTTTTGGGATTGACACGTCGTATTCTGACGCAGACGAGACGCTTCAAAGTTGATGTAGTTAGCATATACCTATAGTATTCCATACAAAGAACACGAGTACTAACCGCTTGAGGCGAGGTGCCTAAATGCCAGGCATATCTAATGAGCTATCTACCTTTAGGCCTAAGTATTCGTACGCATGCCATTTGGCACCAAAACGCTCCAGCTACTATACAGAATATTTGCCTAATAATTCTTTTAGATAATCTTTATAACAGGATTTCCATTATTTACTTCACCAAAGTATTTCTAAACGGTGGTTATGAGAGTTTGCGCGGCATGATTTTATAATGAGCTCTTCAAGAGATTGGCTTTTGAGTTTCTTGAGAGTTGATCCTTACGTGAATGAGAATTTATTTGGTGGGCTTTTTGGGTTTCGAATAAGATATTAATGAAGTATGTACCTACTCTTCGTAAGGCGAAGGCTACACGTTAAGTATTTACTGTGGTCCATCAGTATTTACCATGGAACGTGATAAATACTGACAGTGTAGCATAGAGTACTTATGGATGTCAATATTTATCACCAAAATATCTAGATTTCTTAATTCCGGAATGATGGTCCATCGGATCGTGGTAAATACTGACCGTGTAGTCTCGCGTCAGTATTTATCACGTCAGTACGCAACGCGCTAGCGATGGAGGAGGACGCATTGAACAACATTGAAACCGTGGAGCGCTCGCCCTCTCCACCGATACGAGCACAGGTTTTGGTCTCTACTACTAGGGATCAATTAATGTTAAGAGAATTTATTTCAAATTTAGAATCTCTACCGGAACTATGGGATACCTCCTCAAGTTCATATAAAAATAATATTAAAAGAGGAGAAGCTTTAGGAAATCTGTTAGACATATATAAAAATACAAAAACTGATGCCACGATAGAGGATGTGAAAAATAAATTAATACTTTAAGGTCGAACTATAGGAAGGAGCTAAAAAAATAGTGGCATCAAAACGATTAGGATCGAGCACTGATGCTGTTTATCAACCAAAATCGTGGGTATTCCACACGTTGCACTTTTTTAACAAAACAGAACAGCCAGTAATTCAGGTAAGAGTCTATTCTAACTTTTTATGTTAATAAAAAGTAATAAAATTGCAGTGGCTGTTTGTAATATAACAAGTTTTTACGAAATGGGTAAGAATGTATATCAATAACAAAATACACAATTTAGTTTTATCAATTCTTTTAATTTTTTGGAGGGTAGTGAATTTTTTGAAGAGTGCAGGAACCTAGGTACTATTCTAGTTGGGTAGGTAATACAACATGTTATATATAAGTAAGTAAATAAAAAACTCATGTTGGGTTATTGACATTCGTTTTATTTCTGATTAAGTTATATAATATTAATACCTCAATAAGCCTTCATTGATATAATAATGACAAAAGTTGTCTCTTACAGATTTTGCGTTAGAATTTGCATTTCGACTATTCGTTCGTTGTATTTCTTGTAGTTGAAAGTCGCTATTATCAGAACTTGAAGATAGGTAAATCTGTGGTAACTTTTTAATTAAACAATTGTGTAAATAACAGCATGCTGCTGTTATTTTTGTCGCCTTTTGAGGTTGTAGACTTATTGCTTTTTAGAAAACTCCAAATTTAGTAGCCAAATTGCCAAAAGCGCATTCCACCGTAGACAAACATGCCCTAGACAACATTTTATTAAAAATCTGTTGTTCTCTGGTGGCAGACTTTTGTGAATATGGTTTCATTAAGTTTGGTTTTAAAGCAAAAGCTTCGTTTGCTACAATGACATATGGAAATGAATTGGCAGTGTCTGGCAACGGTGAGGGTTGTGGAAATAACGTAATGTCAATGCTAATTTTTCCCTTGGGGTTATTGATTTTCTCATTAATGTTTCTTGTTTACTTATAAATGGTGTCACTAATGTCAAAAGATTTTCAAAACAATCCTCCGGTATCCGAAATAGTTTTTGTAATCCTCCATTTCATTTTGAAACTTTATATCAGATAATAAATTTAAATGAGTGTATTTTTCTCTTTTTTGAAGCCATTCTTTCATCCATTTCTTTCTTTTTATTTTTCTTTTAAAAGGAATTGCCATTATAATAGCGACACAAGCTTTATTTTTCATAATTTGTGGATCCATTGCGTAAAAACGTGTGTACAGTACGAGGAAGGACTCTATACTGACGTGATAAATACTGAACGTGTAGACTGGGTCCGTGTTCCATCAGTACGGAATGTGGTCCATTGTTACGGATCACATTCCGTACCACAGTAAATACTTAACGTGTAGCCTTCGCCTAAGAGGCGTATTTACAGTTTGAATAATGTTTGAGGTGTATTTATATTTTACAGTTATGGATTCAGACATAAATTGAGTAATCTAAACCGTATATTATATTGTTTCTGTGACCTCTGACTTAACAGTCAATCTACTAAATTTGATAATTTTATAAAAATCCTATAAAAAAATATGATCGGGTCACGATCACGATCATTCACGATCCGCGATTTTACAGACGCGTGCGCAATTGCACGGACTACGTACTGTGGAAAGAGACTTGCCCATGATACTGCAGAAACGTTTGTCTGCATTCGCGTCCGTAAACCTTCGTACCGTGGAATCTCAACGTAGTATATTTCTCAACAAATACTTTGTTCGAAATATTTCATACTAACTTTTGTATCCTGCTCCGCCCTCTGGGATGTCGGTTTTCGCGACCAGACATAGCCTATCTCCTTTTTCTAGGTCTAATCTACCCTTAAACCAAATTTCATCAAAATCAGTTCAGTGGCTTTTTTTTTTTTTTTTTTTTTTACACTAATCATATAATATTTTTTTTATTTATTTATTAGAATATACACTTTAATTCATTACATTACAAGATAAACTCTGCTAGTGAAATATTTTGGCTGTTTACTTTACATTAGTTTTGTATTCCTGCCACCTAAACTAGGACATGGCCTGTATCTTAGGCGTCAGGCTTAGGCATGAAAGCGTAACATACAGACAAACAGACAGAGTTACTTTTGCATTTATAATATTAGGATGGATCTATTAGAAATTATTTATAAAATATGCTTGCTGTAGGTACTTACCGAAGAAAACGTTGAACACGTACAGGAGCTTCTTCCGTCTGAACTCGGAGAGAGTCATTTTTGAATCTGGAACAACATTTTATAATAAGAATTTACAATTTTCAAGGAACATTGAGTTTTATGAGACAATCTTGAGCGTAGGTAAAGAACAATTTTTCGTTCAAATTTAGTCAGATAACACTTTTATTAAAAAGAATTACTAAATTGTATGCAAACGCGTCGCGAACTTTGGTGTGATATAGTTTATGTACCTTCTAGGCCAGTACTGGGTATATCTTCTAACATTGTTCAAATTCACGGCTTATACTGATAGTATACAAACGGCAAAGGAGATGAAAAGGAGGAGAGAAAAAGGTGTATACCTTCTATAGTTTGTTCTCCTAAATAGCTAAAGAACGTATTGTCAAATACGACAGATTATCTGGTAGATTGTCTATACATTTTTTTATTTCAGATAAATCGAAGTTCAGCTGAGTGACATTTTAGAATAAGGGCCTTAGTTTGAAAGTTGAGATTAAAATCAACAGAATCTAGCATTTCATTATTATTTCCTTTATTCATTTTAACAAAACATATAAATTACATTTTTAAATACATCTACAAAAAAAAAATTAAACATATTTAAAAATATAAAAAATAGTATCCCACCGGCATCGGGTACAGGGACCAAGCTACCGGTGGTTAGGGCTCCAGGGAGAGGAACTTCCTCACTATACGTGCCGTGCCTAGCAGAACCGCCTTCTGCATCAAGCCCTTGAGCCAGCTGTCTAACGAGAGCCTCATAAGGTATTGATCGAGGCTCTTGGCGATAAGTCCGTGAGCTGAGATGACTATCGGTACAATAATAGCTGAGTCCACATCCCACATGTCGACAATCTCATGGGCTAAGTCCAAATACTTAATTTGTTTGTCTTTTTCTGCCTTCAAGAGATTCTCGTCATGAGGGATAGTGATATCAACTATTACTGCACGGCGCTCTGTTCGATCTATTATCACTATATCAGGCTTATTGGCAACAATAGTCCTGTCAGTGATAATAGATCGATCCCAGTACAACGTGATATGTCCATTTTCGAGAACTGGGTCGGGCACGTACCTGTAGTACGGTACCTCTGATTCCACAAGGTTATACTTCAGGGCAAGTTGTTGATGGATTATCCTGGCCACTTGGTTATGTCTGTGCAAATACTCTCCGTTGGCAAGACGAGAACAACCAGAAATTATATGTCTAAGGGATTCCCCGGGACGGTGGCATGCCCGACAAATGTCAACCGTCCCATCCCTTAAAATATACCTCCGATAGTGGTTCGTCATAACAACTTCGTCCATAATTGCAAAAACAAACCCTTCGGTTTCCCCAAATAGGTCACCAAAGCGTAGCCACGATAAAGACGCTGGTATATCTATATCAGGCCCATGTAGGGCCCGATAGAAACGGCCATGCAACTCCTTGCTCTTCCATACATCCCTACGGTCATTAATACTCAATACCACAGGTTTGCGCCAATTCTCTCTAGCCAGACCGAGCGGGGTAAGTCCGCTATCCACCATCACTACATCGCGATGCATATCCGTGCCATTTTGTAGGAAATATTCCCTGAGGTTGCACACCTCGCGGTTATGAAGGGTCTTGGCATTTAAAAAACCACGACCCCCGCATTTCCGCGGTATGTACAACCTCATCACAGATGAACGCGGATGATGCATTCGGTATGCAGTGAGTAGCGTACGGACCTTCCTATCCAGGGCATCAAGTTCTGTCTGAGTCCATCTGAGTATGCCAAATGAGTACATTAAAACTGGCATGGTCCAACCATTACAGGCGCGAACTTTATTACCGCCTGATAAAAGACTTTTAAGAACTTTTTTCAAGCGGCCAAAGAAACGGTCCTGCAATGATTGTTTCATACCAGCTTCGGAAATGCCTAACGCCTGTGACATACCCAGGTATTTATAGGTGTCGATTGCGGGGAGAGCCCCTATTTTTAAGGAATCTGAGAGCTCTACACCTTCAGATTCCACAATTCGACCTCTCTTTACATGCATGACCGCACACTTGTCCACACCAAACTCCATCCTGATAGAGTTACTAAATGTTTCTGTCAGTTTTAATAACTCTATCAGGTGGTGACTGTTGGGGGCAAACAATTTGAGATCATCCATGTAAAGGAGGTGGGATATAAGTTGACCATCTCTGCGCAATCGACAGCCCAACCCTGAACTCTCCAGTATAGTACTGAGAGGGTTCAGTGCCAGGCAAAACCATAATGGACTAAGACTATCACCCTGGAATATACCTCGCTCAATCTTTATAGGCTCGCCATCTTTGCAAATCTTTCGACATCCTGGATAGCACAAGACCGTTCTCCATTGCCCCATACATGTCTTCATGAGGTTACATAGAGTTGCATCGATTTTATACAACTCTAGCACCCTCAGAAGCCATGTATGCGGCACAGAGTCAAAGGCCTTTTTGTAGTCTATCCAGCATGTCGCCAGATCCTTTCGATTACGGCGGGCCTGTTGGCAAATGGTCATATCAATTATAAGGAGTTCTTTAGTACCGCGGGCCCCGCTTCTACATCCATTCTGAGAGACAGACATGATAGAATTGTCAATTAAGTGTGATGAAATTTTTCCTCTCAGAATAGATGTAAGAAGCTTATAAATTGTAGGTAGACATGTAATAGGCCTATAATTTTTAGGGTCCGTGGTACTACCTGATTTATGAAGAAGGTGGGTTACACCAGTTGTTAGGAAAGTAGGAAGCGATCCTGATTCTAGGCATGATTGGAATTGTGTTGCCAATCGACCGTGTGAGCTCCGGAACCATTTTAACCAGAAATTATGCAGTCCGTCTGGGCCCGCTGATCTCCAGTTAGGTAACAGACGGACTGCATTGGTAATATCTTCTTCGATGAGAGAAACCGGTTCCATGGCTTCTATAGTCTCACACGATCGTTCGACAACTCGCATCCAATCACCCTCAGTATGATCAACGGGTGTCGACCAGATGCTACGCCAAAACATATTAGTAGCATCATCATCTGGTGGACGCATGTCAATCACATTCGAAACAGGTCGCTCCCAACTTCTGTAAACCCACCTTTCGTCCCTATGGAATGTGCGATTTTGAGAGTAACGATCCACTCTCTTTTTATAACGCCGAATCCGGTTTGCCCACGCACAGACTTTTTGTTTCAAAAAGTCAATGCGCTCTGTGACCCGTGATAAAAATTCTCGAGGCCTAATGTCAGTCCCCGAGAAAGCTCGAGTCACAAAGCGCATGACCCTTGGGCGTGAGTTGCCTGACCTGTAGCTAATGAGCTTTCCAATGAGTGCCCTAGTCTCAGCAATACGCCGCTCAATCCTGCATTGCCAAGTCGGAACAGCAGATTTTGGCCGGGTAGCTATGTCATTTTTATAAAATTTTACATTAGCCACTCGGCATGCTGCGACGGCCGCGCAATACAGAATTGAATGCGTATCGCAGAGATCTTCGCTACCATCAAAATAATCAGACAGTAGCGAATCCAGGGCACACACTAGTGCCACATTTTTTTTATGTGTAGGTAAACGCGGTAAGCGAGGACGTTGGTCAAAAGGTATGAATCGATACTCTCGCATTGCACACTCCAAAGCACTCCTTAATGTTTCGTTGCACACAGTACTTACGTGTGTAGCCCCGGTATCCATTACTTCTTCGTTCGCAACAGCTTCTTCGATCACAACAGAGGCAATATTTTGTGTGACAGTTCGCGAAGTAGTAGGGGCACCCGGGCTACTCAGTGAGTCAGAGCGTAGCCTCTCAAGTACGGAGACATCCAACAAATGACATCGCTGGATGGCCCGCACTTGATCCGATAGCCGCTGCGCTGATACGTTGACAGCCGGCTCCAGATCCTGAAACAAAGGCAGCATGCGAACACGGTACGCAGTGAGGTTGGTTCCTCCCCCTGTAGCCGCAAAATATGCCCGCATGACATTTTCGTTTATTGATGTCGTCCATCTCATGCGGCGCACATTACCACCGGTAGCGGGGGCCCTATTCGAGGCCTGTGGGCCTCGGGACTCCATGCAGATCGGTGGCCGGCCTCTCCCTCGCCGGCGCGCAGGTGTTGGTGACGTCGGTGGGGAGAAATACTCGTCACTGGAGCTGCTGCTCGACGCCCCAGGGATTCCACTTCTGGTTGGCTGTGGGGCGGAGCTTAGTGACGAGTCCGGAGATGGTAGGCGTGCTGTCCTTTTTTGGGATCTTGTGATCATTTTTGTACTGTTTTCATGTTGTTATGTAGATTTTTTGACAGACATTAGATGTCATGTCATATTATATTTTCTGTTTTATGGGTATATTTTACAGTTTTCATTGGATTCTATATTTATTGGATCTATTTTCGTCATGGAATTTATCTTAAATGGTTTTGGGAAAGCTAGTATTGTTTTATTTGGTTTTATTGTATATTTTTCTGCAGGCACAAAAATGTCGTCCGTTCGTTCCCAGTGTTGCCATATTATTAAATATGGCAACACTTTAATTATTATTATTATTATTTGATACACTATCAGCTCTATGAGCTGATACGTGTATATTTCTGCACTTGTGTTCTTAATTATTTAAATGTTTGTCAAGTCTATTTTTGAAACAGTTTACTGTAGGAGCACTTATTACAGTTTCCGGGAGAGAGTTCCACAAGTTCATCAGTCGATATGGCAAGAAGTGTGTTCTGGGGTTGCTAGCACATGGAGGTTTGGTTAACTTCAAGGAATGGCCTCTAAGACGTGTGTTCTGGTTTATCATGTACAAATTCAAATTCAAATTATTTATTTGCATAATACATGTGAGAATCAGATGGTCATAAAAACATAATAGTAGTAGTAGTAGTAATGTACCGACCACATTGTATTATCACCAGTCATGGCATGCAAATATTTATTATTCAGTTTTAGTACACAATATAACGAAAACTTTATAATTCGAAATTATGCAAATTCAAGTATAAATGTTCAACGTCAATATATCATTTCATGTCAATATTAGCAGGTAGATAATGTTTTAATGTCAAAATAAATAATGTCAAATACATACTGTCCATCCGATAGCAATGTCCAATGGATCATCAAGAAAAACAGACTCAACAATTAAGCATCTAAGGTTTTGTCATTTAAAAATTCAGATACAGAATAATAACATTTCCGTATAAGCATCTCCTGTAGGCTCCTCTTGAACAAACGCACATTTTCTGCATATTTTATATGTTTAGGCAATTTATTATATATATGAGGTGCCATGCAGAGTATACTTTGGTGCTTCAAGGTCGTTTTACTAGGAACCAAACACAGCTTATCAGCGTGACGAGCTCTTTGTTTTTTGTGAAATAGTTGCATATTCTGTTCGACAAACATAGCACACTCCTGTATGTAAATGCAGGGCAAAGTCATTAATTTATTGGCTATGAAGTATGGTTTACAAGTGTCCATTTGTTTAATATTGAACATGGCTCTAATGCACCGTTTCTGTGCTATAAATGCACGAGACCAGTCAGTGGAATTGCCCCAAAAAATAATTCCATAGCGCAAGGTAGATGTAACCATACCATGGTATGCTGTAATAACAGTGCTTAAATTTGCTGTATTTCGTAGTTTATACAGTCCATATGCATGCTGAGATATTTTTGAGCAAACATGTTCTATATGTTCTTTCCAATTAAGTTTGCTGTCTATGGTGAGTCCTAAGAATTTTGTGGTTTCAACCTCTTCGATTTGTTGCCCTTGGAAATTAACATTTAAACTTCGAGAATTCTTCTTTATTCTTTGTTTAAAGTGTACTAATTTTGTTTTCTCAAGGTTAATTAATAAATTATTACTCTGTAGCCAAGATATGATGGCGGTTAACGAGTTGTTAATATTGGATTCCAGTGAGGTTAAATCTTTATTCATATGTAACACAGTGCTGTCATCAGCGAACAATGTCATCTTATATTTTGTGGTCAAAGGTAAGTCATTAATGTATACTATAAAGAGAAGAGGGCCCAAGACACTACCCTGCGGAACGCCAAACTTAACCGTTCTAGTCTCGGAATGATGCAGAACCTCCCTCTTCGTCTGTAAATATATGTTAGATATTTCTGCGACTTGTACAAATCTTTTATGTTTCTGACGTTGTATTCAACATCAAAATATTGAACAAAACCGACATTACAATAAAAATAAGAGTACATTACAACACATTTATGTCGAGTCGGTTTGAGACGATGTTGTATAATAAACATTACATTTGTATAATGTCACTGGCTGACATTACAGTAGTATTTTCGATGTAAATGTTGACAAGATCAGAGTCGGGAAATGTCATTCTGAAGTTGCTGAATGTTTTGCAAGAGAAAACATTTTAGATGATTTAATGTTTCACAGGGTCTGAAAATGTTACCTAGACATTACTTTTTCGCAATACTTATGTAAAAAAAATCCTATACTCCTATTTGTGAAGATTGAATAACAGACATCGAAACAGTGCCATAAAGGTATTGAAGTACAGAAATAGATTATAGTCTGGAATAACACATAAACTTCATTTATCCCGGGAATATATAATAATATATATTATTATTATCCGAATCGCTGCTTGCCTTCGTTTAGGTGCTCCTTGCGTTTCTCCGCATCGATGTCGCTGTGGAGAAGAAGTTGGTAGCCTTGGACACCATGGTCTTTCATACAGTAGGAGCGCGGGACGGCTTTCACGGCACGCGTACATCAATGACATAATCCGTCGGGCTCTTGTCACCGCCAGGGTCCCAGCCGTTTTAGAACCTACTGGTCTGGTCCGCGATGATGGCAAGAGGCCGGATGGAATGTCCTTGGTGCCTTGGAAGATGGGAAAGCATTTGGTGTGGGATGCAACATGTGCTGATACCCTTGCGCCTTCACATCTTCCAGGGACTGGAGACTGTGCCTGTGCTGCTGCTGCTTCGGCAGAGACCCTCAAACGGCGCAAATATCTTAGTTTAAGTGATAATTACATATTTAAAGCCGTTTGGGGTCGAGACGCTGGAATCATGGGGTCCAAGTGCACGTCTATTATTTAAAGACATTTCCAAACGGTTAATAGACGCTACCCGTGACCAGAGGGCTGGTTTATTCCTTGCGCAAAGGATCAGTATTGCCATTCAACGTGGCAATGCCGCCAGCCTTCTGGCCGACCTGCCAGTTGACATCGATGGGGAGGAATCTTTTGACGCCTGAACCTGCTGGTTTGTATATATTATGTACTTATTGTCTTTATATTTTTTATTTAAATAATTCTAATGTACATATTGTAAATAATGGTATATATGTAGGTACTGATATTTATTTAATATTATTAAATATATGGTTGTATATATATATATATATATATATATATAAATTTGTGGGTGGGACCGCGGGTATCAGTACTTATGGGTAGCAGAAACGGGAACAAAATTTGTCGAGGGTGGCACACAGCGGGTATCTATCTACCTATGGGTAGCGGGAAAGAGACCAAAATTTGTCGAGGATGGAACCGCGGATATCAGTACCTATGGGTAGCGGGAGTGAAACTAAAATTTGTCGAGGGTGGAACCGCGGGTATCAGTGCCTATGAGTAGCGGGAACGATACCAAAATTTATCGAGGGTGGAACCAAGGGGATCAATACCTATGGGTAGCGGGAATGAGACCAAAATTTGTCGAGGGTGGAACCCCGGATATAAGCTAGTGGGTATGCTTATAAATAAAACTAAGATCTTGGTCATACACACATACAAATGCTCACGCCTATTTCCCTCCATGGTGTGCATAGACAACAACCATCTTGGTCATATACCCAGGTATCAGATTATAATTTTATTGTTTTATAAATAAATTCAATTGTCAGATCACTGACACACTTATTCATTTATAGAAATTAGATGAAACTTAAAGAAATAAACAAATCATGCACGATTTGTGTACTGCCAATGCTGGCGATTCTCCAATATTTCAAATGGACCACGAAAGCTCATTATTTCGACCCATTGAACCATATTGACTTGAATTTGTGATCAATTCTACAACCCTTTTGTACGGAAAAATAGGCTTCACTAGAAAATCATAAGGCTGAAAATTCTTTGAATCTAGTTGCAATAAATTACGGAAATAAAATATAATATTCCGTAGACAGTACTCTCAATATTTCTTTTTTGAGTTTTTACATGAGTAGGCATGTTTTTAGGGTTCCGTATTCAAAGGGTGAAAATGGAACCTTATTACTGAAACTTCATTGTCCGTCTGTGTGTCTGTCACTAGGCTATATCTCATTAGCCGTGACAGCTAGACAGTTGAATACCAAAGAGAGAATAAAATAAATAATTAGGGACGCTTACATACAACGAACATGATTTTCAGGTGAGCTAGATAATAGTACAGTACCCTGTTGTAATTTTGTAGTATACCTTAATATTTAAAACATTGTTTTACGCAACACTGCCAGCTAGGATTGCGTCGTGGGAGCAGTATTAGCAAGAGCGGTTTATATACATTTTTTGAACCTTTCTAACAGCAGTTCTTACACTCAAAATTCACCATCCTTATTTAATACGAGCCCGTTTTCGTCCTGTCCTGGTCCGTGTGAATTTAGAGACAGAATTAACCTTCTCTAAAAAAGCCGTAAGGTACCGTCAGTAAAAGAAGCGAAAGCTATGTGCCAAGATCGTAGCTGGTGGGAAACTTTAGTCCCTGATCCCATTGGGACAAATGCGTCTTCAAATTCCCAGCGATTCGTAATTTATTATGACACAATTATATACAATTTATATAATGAATGACTAATTACATTACAAGATATAAATTAGATAAGTCAGCGGTAGTGAACGCGGCCGCTACGCAGGAGGCACTGGTAAAATGAATCTACGTTTCCGAGAAGAAAGCGTCGGATGCGACTGGAATTGCGACGCCAAGATGAAGAAGAAAAAAGTCACCACCAATACCGCAATTCTCTCGCCATTCCCGTTAGCTAGGGTGCACCCCGTGGAGGTTTCCAATCTAGCATCCTAAATTACTAACAACCCTACCTACATACCTCATGCAGTTACTCAATAAAGTTACATTCTAAGCCGAAAACAAAGTTCAGTCATTTAGTATCTAAGTACTTATTTTAATACCTATTTGGCGTCAAGGATAACTTTACTGTTAATAAGGTTTCTGATTACTCCTTGAGTAATAATGCTGTACCTATCTGCTGGCACTGAGTTTATAAGTTAAGATTTTATGGACTTCCTTTCATTTAATTTACCATGTTTCTTAGACAGATTTTATCCTTATGATTAAGAATATTGATTGATGCCATAAAAATACAGGATGTTATTTTTTGGGATTTTAGTCGGTTCGATTACCAGTTGTGGCATGTGAGTTTTCAGAAATCTTTGAATGCAGTTTTGTTTCTTTTTAAAAATAAAGGAATGTGTTCTTTGATTGAAATTCGCTATCGCCAGTATTTAGAGTAATCCCCCTCCAGGTAAGGTTATAATCTTCCACCCTGTATTAAATTTAAAAAAAAGACGGGTTGTACTCCGGGAGTGCCGGCAGAAGTGAAAACTTTTTCTTTCTTTCTTTCTTCGTTATATACACAGAAAAAGATAAAAAGAACACACCATACCATACCATACCTATAATAAAGCGCCAATCATAGAACCTATCACTAATTTTTTGTCAGAAGAAATTAATGAATTACAAAAAGAAAAAATAATCACAAAAAGCAATTAATTACAAAAAGAAAAAATAACCACAAAAAGTAATAAATTACAAAAAAAACAAAATGTATTTGTGTATTACAAAAAGAAAAGAATAATCACAAAAAATTTCAAAAGCTTAGTTCCGAACCCGGTACTATCTGAAACCATATGGACTTACAGTCGAAGCGCTAACCGCTCAGCCGAGAAGCTTCTTGACACACCTAACAAAATGAACAATCTGTAGCTGTTGTAATGTTGTATGACGTCAGTCGTCGGTTACGGTTCAAAGGTCAACTAATCCTGAAGCGCGTTTAACATTTTTAACCCATCCAACGCCGCTAAAGAAGTTTTCACTTCAAAAAGAACAAAGGACTTTGACTAAGGCTATGTATGATTACGATAACCGACGTCCACGCGGGCGGAGCCGCGGGCACCAGCTACTAATATACATAAGAATAGTCACTGAACTGGTATGTCCGAATCCGTTTGCCACGTTTCAAAAGACACGGCTATTTGGTCAAAGTCTCACCAACACAGAATATGAACACCGGCTCACACTTGACGAAGCGAAATGACGGGTGTTTCGAATTTCAAAGACGGTATAATATTCATTTTAAACTTAGAATCGTTTGTGGCAATATGAGAATTTTATTTTAATTTTGAAAGCTATACGTTTAATATTTCTTTGTGAAGCTATTTCGAATAAAATTTCTGAGGCGAGAGGCATTATCTTCCTCATATCTTCGTGAACTTCATGCAAATTTTGATAATACATGGTCTAAAACTTATATTGGCTTGCTTCTATACACTTATTGCATAATAAATGATGTATATAAAATGTATATAAGTATTATGTTCGAACACAATGATTAAGCGACGAACGTAGTGTACGAACAAATCTTTCTGGTTTTTGTTACACTACTAGTGCATAAAATTTTTGTAAACTTTATATGACAGCCTCCGTGGCGTAGCGGTAGTGAACGCGGCCGCTACGCAAGAGGCGCGGGTTCGATCCCCGCTCAGTGCAAATATTTGTATGCATGAATATGTATATTTGCATTGGTCTGGGTGTTTCTGTTTATAATATGTATGTATTTACAAAAAAAAAAAACGTATCTAAGTATGTTTATCCACATTCTAGATTCCATAACACAAGCTAGTTAAGCTATGCTTACCATGGGTCTAGATAGCGTTGTGTGAAATGTTGTAGAATATTTATTTATTTATAATATTGAAAAAAAAAAGCGGCGCTAATAGATTCGATTTAGGCAGGGAGGGGAACTTGGGTAGTAAAGGTGAGTGTTGATGTACATTAACAAAAGTGGCTCCTTCTAAATCTACACCTGGGTCGCAAGTCCCAGGCACTGTCCCGAGTTCCTAACTCAGCAACACGATGGATTCGGCACCCGCAAGGAGAAAACGCCTAAACCACTGGTTGGTGAAAATTTGTACACACATAGATTAGATTTTGAGAAAGAACATAGGTTATGTATGGTTGCGGTCACCATCATCCATGCGGGCAAAGTGGTAGACAGAAGTTGGCTAGGTATATTTATTTTATTAGTACAAATTTCAGTACTTAATTTAAGAAATTGGTCTGATACCACCTGCCACCGTCTAAATTAATTCCAAAATAAAATTGACAGGAGTTGAAGCCTACGTCAAAGTGACAGAATGACGATTCAGAATTCCGAATTATCTAAGAGCGTTTTCACACTCATCCGACATCGGTATCGGACGCTGATAGCCGACACCATGTGCTGTTTTCACATCGTATTATAATCCACCAAAGAAAAAGAAAAAGCAATGCAAGCAATTTTCGAACTTATTGACAAAGCGTCATCATTAATTGAATTACGAAAAGACACGTAACTAAGATAATGTCACTAAGGTCGAAACTTGCGTACAGTCGCTGTTTTAGTCTCTTTGTAATCCGATATGGGAGCAACACAGTGGTGTCGGCTCCGATAACCGACATCGGGCCGGACAATGTAAACACAGATACATAGCTCATATCATATCATCCGATATCGGATGTCGGAAATCGAATATCGGATGAGTGTGAAAGCGCTCTAAACACGGTAGATTTTTTATGAAGCTGTATTACGGAAATTGAACAATAAAGACAAGGAATTTATCTGCTTTGAAAAACTTTTTCGTTTTATCTTTCTCCATGATAGATATCTTTTTTGTTGTTTCGTATACAAATGAATAAATAATATTTATTTTCGATGCCTGTTTTTTTATACCATTGAGGTGGCAGATAAGCTCGCGGCCCACCTGATGGAAAGTGGTTACCGTGGCCTATGTACGTGTGCAACACCAGTGGAGTCACACTATCGTGCTGCCGATCCTATAAAAACCGAAAGTTTCTGTGCCGTCAGCGTAAAAGACAAAGCAGGAATGTCCTTTGGTCTTCCCACTGACAGCACAAAAACTCTCTAGTGAGCTACCCTACTCACTGACGGGAACCCAACACGAGGTTATTATGGCCGCGGTATTCTGTAGGGCTTACTTGGTACGTGTTACTTGTTATTAAGATTTTTTTTACTTATCAGAATACAGAGAATACAAATTAAACTTAATTTAATGAACCGCTAAAGCTACTGAAGCTTGTGTGCGACACATGCGATTCTCACTTTAGTACAAAGACATTGGAAACTTATAAATAAGAAGAAAAATATGTAATCATCGTAAAAAAATACCTCTCACCAACTCAGCTACTTAAATCCAAGACGACTGCATAGAATAATTTTGAATATTCAACGTGTCCTCACTCAATTGATTAGAGCATCAGAAGTAAGAGCCTCACGGGTTGAATTCTTGCCTTAAATGTTGACTTTTTTGCAGCATAAATCTTTAGATGAAACTATTTTTTTTATACGGGACAAGCACACGACTCCCCGTAAGTGGTTACCGTGGCATATGGACGTGTGCAACACCAGGGACGTTACACTCGCGCTGCCGACCCTGTTAAAACAGAGAGTTTCTGTGCCGTCAGTGTAGATAGAAGATAAAGCATGACAAGCCTTTGGTCTTCTCACTGACAGCACAAAAACTCTCCGGTGAGCTCTGGCTACCCTATTCACCGCTGGGAACACAACCTGAGGTTATTATGGTTATATTCTGTAGGGCGGAAGTACTTCCCCAGTCGGACTGCTCAATTGGACGCAAATACCGTCGTGTCTTACCTCCTAAAAAGCATTACTTCCTCCCGCTTAGAGAGTTGTATGCGTGAGGCACTATGCACTTTAGATACATTAAGGCATCGGAACATCAAATAAGTTCTCAAAGTTTACCATCGCGAAGTGAAAGCTTTTCGTTAAAATGTCAAGAGCCGCGGTTGTGAACTTTTTATAGGCAAAGTTTAACGATAATTTAAGGGCAAGTCATTTGTTCGAGCTCAGCGATTGTTACTTCTGGTGATAAACCCGGCTGAGATTGAGATATTGGATGTTATTCATTTAGGTAATTCGTTTGGCCTGGCCTTAACTTAAGACGTCTTCGATTTGATCGAAGAACGTTCGCCTAGGTCGCCCCTTACCGACTCGCCCAGTCACTCTCGCCTCATAAATCTGTTTCGTCAATCTACTTTCAGGCCAGGTCAAAAGTACCCAGAACCGACGCGCTTTTATGAAAACGCTTATGAAAGTAGGAGAAACGAAAAAGTTTTGTCAGGATCGTAGCAAGTGGAAAGAAGTGATCTCTACCTACCCCGATGGAAAAAAGGCGTGACCTTGTGTATGTGTATGTAATTCGTTTGGTCGCTCCCGTAAAATTCAAAATAGGAGAATAAAACGTAGGAGAACGCACCCAATACTTTTTTATTATTTAAACTGATCGCCACGTTTTGGTTATTGGTAAGCAGCCATGAACACTAGGTAAAGAATTATAGATGATAGATTTCTCAATATTTTAAGTAAGTTTTCTTAAAGTACCTGGAATTGAAAGAATGAGCTCAGTAGATAACTAACCAACTAAATAATGAATCACAGAATCCGTTAAAAATAGTGTAACTATTAAACGCAATATTCACAAATATTCCTACTTCCAATTTGTTCTAAGTAGAGTCATTTGGTAGCTACCTATGATAACATAATCTGTGGCCCAAAGAACCCTTAAGCAGGATAGGACTCGTAAATTACCTTAATGGAACCCGACCTATTAAGCGAAGGGTTCCGAATTTTAGACAGTAGTTCCGATAGCCCTTGCCCTATATAATGACTTATAAGTTTCGAATCGTTTGCATCTCTGTGACGATATTGTATTTGTATTGTATATTGTAATATTGTATTGTAGATGAACTTATGCTTTTAAAGCGAGTACCACTCTGCCACCTAAAATCAAAGCATAAATATTCAACTTCTTTGGGTATCACACATACCCAAAGAAGTTGAATATTTATAATAACAGTTATTAAACATTAGTTTCAATAGTTACTACTTAATTGTTGACCGCAGGTCCACCCGCATTGATTAATACCCATTTTCGTGACCTAAGTGGACCTACCTACATACCTGCCCTGGTCCAATTATTCGGGGTCGGCGCAACTTGTCATTTTCCTCCATAAATTCCTGTCAGATGTTGTTTCCTCAGTAACTCCCTTCTTTGTCATCTCGTCCCGAGGAGGGCCAGACCGAGAGTAATGGCCCTGGGTCAGCCGGGGTGCGAGGGATATGTCGCGAGACAACCTCACCTTCGGCCTAGCACAACGAGCCACAGACGGCGTGCGGCTTAGTCGGTTCGAGTCCGACATAACCTCCTCCTCCGGCTTCGGAGGAGGGCTATATAATTTTTCATTAACTGGTGCCAATTTGAAACTTCCTCTAATATAATCATTCCTTATTCCTTCCATTTACATAACCACCATAACATTAATCTACGTCTGTGATAAATTATAATTTGTTCCGATAAGTTTTTTCTAAGTAGTCACACCCGCGACTTTCTTAAAATATTCCATCAGGAACCAAGTAGTTTGGTGACTCTTTTTTACCGCAGCATAAAAACTTGAAAGTTTTTCTCTTCTTTGCCTTCATTTTACTATCAGACGAGGTGAAGTCATATTGATGTGTCCCATAAAAAATCCTCTAGATTTGTTCTGCCGTTCTAGTTTGATTGTGTAACATACAAATAATTAATTATCCATCCTGTCAAACCTTCATGTTTCTTAAGTAGCTCATTGTTATAAATGCAAAAGTTTGAAAAGCCCAAAAAACTCCAATCCCAACAACTAATGACCGTAGTTTTTAAGTTAAAAAGATTAATGGACAGAATATTTCTGAAGCATTTATTGTATTTACTTTTTCTTGTACATTAAATTGAAAAATATCGAATCTAACAAGATTTATTGGTAGAGATACTCTCAAAAAAGTGACTGGCCTCAAGTCCCATCCTAGGTGATGACTTTTTTAATTAATCGAAGGACTGATGGCCGTTTGAGCAAACGAATCCAAGAGTGGAGACCGCGAGAAGGAAGGAACGGAAAATCTGACGGACAGATAGACTGATGACGTGAAGAATGAGTAGGATGATCTGGATGCGAAAGGCGGAGGATCGGGTGCAACGGCGCACATTGGACACCTATATTCAGCTCCAGCGGTAGATTTTGATAGACTAATTAATTTATGGAAGTCTTATCACAATTGCTAAAGTAGTGTTTATCAATCTTTCGAAAGTAACACGCAAACATTTACAATTCTGTGATATCACGTATAGATAGAACAGAGGTAGATTCAACTGACCTCACTTGACATATCTCACGAGGTACAACTTAAGGAAACATTCCAGGATATTGCTCTGCGGGAATAGTACAATAGTTCTTGTAAGTGATGGCTTGGCGACATATGTTGAATGCAATAAGATCAGAAGTTAGATAAAGTCGATTTTTCTTTCCAGTACTGTGTCCCCGATTTATGATTATATTTATTAAGTCACATGAACTTTGGTCACATTGTGGAGGAGAAATTTCACCCTTATGGTAGGGCTATTTTTCAAAAAGGATTATAGTGTCTTGACTATAACTAAGCCTAGCTTGTATTTAAGTCTGAGATTTCATCACAAACACATGGTAGATAATAAAACAGCAGAAATAACTTTAATATTCAAAAACATCCAAAATATTTTGGTAAACATGGTACAAACTTACCTATTAGTAGGAATTAGTAGATAACGGAAATTACTTTAGTATTCACCCTTAAACCATCAGATATACTAAAATAATTGTGTTAAGAGAGTATTCATATAGGTTATGTTATCTCCAGGATTTGTTCCCAGGAACTCACGATTATAACCACCACTAAGCGACCAATGCCACTCTAGAGTTTTATTTAAAATAATAAGTACTACTACAACCGAAAAAACGAGGGATTTCAGCTCCAAAAAGATTGGTACCCAGCACTGAGAGCCACTCGGTATCACAGTGCAAACAACCAATCAGGATCGAGTACGGCCGCGCCACAGGGCTCGACCAATCAGAATCGAGTGAGTCGATTCCCCGCTCCGACCGTGCCTATAAATACAGCAGTGATTCAAGGCTCGGCATTAGTCGCAAGTCAGCCGCCGGCGAGGCAAGGTCTCCGAAGTTGTCGTCGCCCGGCCCTGCGCCACTGAAGATGTCGACCGCAGTGATACACATTCTACATAAATAAGTACTCTTATTCTTTACGAAAACAAAATTTAGTACTAGTTGTAAAATTGAATTTAGAACTTGAACGTTTAAAAAACTCCACGCTGTTTATTAGAGCGCTATATAAGTATCTTCAGAGACGAAATATATCACAAAGATACTCAACCTACTAACATTTTGTTGAACAAACTGGAGCAAAATCCAAGACGTTGAAAGTCTGCAATCTCCTGAACTTTATTTCTCCAACAGCTATAACTTTACCGTAATCATTTTGAACCTCTCCACAGTTCTTGTGTAGAATTTTTCAATTATCTACGTCGTGAAGCATCAGAATCCAAAATGGCGGCTGAAATAGATGGACTAAGCCAGAGGAGTTTTAGGCCTTTTTCTTGCTTTATTATTTTAATACACTGGTACGGTTTTATGGCCTATTGCCACCGCTACGCTTTCACAGCTCTTTTGTCACTTGGTTTTATGTTCAGAATATTTGATTTAGTATTTTCAACACAGCACCTTAGTCTTTAGATGACTTCCCTTTGTACTTTAGTCACGTCAAAATATACATTATATTATACTACTTTTACCTCGCGTGAACAGCCGATAATAAGTAGCAGTAGTCTTAAAATTGATGTTTTAACTATTTAAAGGTTGCCTGGCAGAAATTGAGTAAGGCGATAACTGCCTTATGTATATAGCTTTACGCAATTTTTGCCAGGCAACCTTTGCACTGTTCTTATTTAGTGATTTTTTCTTAATTAGTTAATGATTTCTTTAACATGAATATTGTAAGTGGTGTACAATATAAAGTTTGTAATAAATAAATAAATGAAATGGCTTAATACAATTTTACGAAATACAATTTTATTGTTCTCGTTTAGAGTGAATTCAAGCCAGGCAGAAAAATACTAGAGTGGTAGAAACGCTCTTGTTTGTAGTGGTAATGAAATATCAATGACCATTTGAACAAAGCTTAAAACGTAGTAAAAAGCAATGCGCTACTTATCGGGAAAGATTTAATGCTGCATTCTATGTTCAGCATTGTTTAAACGGAATAAAGTTGATATAGACAACGATAACACTTAAAATTATTAGTTTTTCGGTCTATTTTAATTGACCCTTATTCGCGAAAATTTACTGAATTTACCAGCACGAAGTTTTCACAGTTAAATGCAGCCAAAAAGTGTCTTATTACTGGTAATCATTCGTCCGTGAACAGTGGTTCAACTAACACGTAATTAGTGCAGGTTCAATTTCATAGATCGTCAACATTTTGTGGCTGTCGTTCACGGTTCAATATGAAATGTGTTAAGTGTAGCCTAAGCATTCCTGAGGGTGCATTTGTTCAATGTTCCGGTTGCGAGAGGTACCTAGACTTTGGTTGTGCCAATATAACCGAGAATGGATGGAGGAAGCTCGGAGCTGAGCGCAGATCTGCGTGGAAGTGCACTACTTGTAAAGCAACATCTCCAGCACCAGCCTCCAGTAATCAAGTGACACTGGATACTATTGTAAGAGAGATACGAGACATTAAACGTACTATAATTGGTGTACCAGCATTGGTTGAGGATATCAAATGCATCAAGGATGAACTTGTTGAACTGAAATCATCAAGTCAGTTTTTAAGTGACAAGATGGATGCAATAACTGCTCGCGTAATTCGTTCTGAAAAGACCGTAGATGAACTTCAGCAGAAATGTGCTATGCTTGAATCCCGTCTAACCGAGTTGAAGCATCAGGCTACAATCAACGAACAGAGACTCCGCCTCAACAACATAGAAATTAAAGGCGTACCTCAGAGAAAGGATGAAAACTTATTTAAGATTATTGACCAGATTGGATCAAAGATTGAGTATCAAGTGCCGAAATCTCAAATCAATTATGTGTCAAGAGTACCCTCATTCAACTCGAAGGAGAAATCAATAATTGTTGGTTTCATAAATCGCTATGTGAAAGAAGACTTCATAGCATCTGCAAGAACGTTCAAGTCAATTACATCCGAGGACATAGGTTTCAAAGATTCATCGCAACGGATTTACGTAAACGATCACCTGGATGCTGATACCAAGTTATTGTTAAATAAAACAAAAGAAAGGGCCAAATTAAGTAAATATGACTATGTATGGGTAAAGTTCGGTAAAATACATGTTCGCAGGAATAACACCTCTCGAACAATTATAATAACGAAGGAACATGATTTAAACAAAATTGCGTAATCATATGCCTATCATGTACCTCGATTTTTGAGTCTCTTGTTTTAGTAGTTATTACACTATCAGTTTTACGTTATGCCATAAATATTCCTCGTAATTGTAAAAGATTGAGCACCTCTGTCGCATGCGGCGCTAGGCCGCTGCCGGGATATCCTCTTAGCTATAAGTCTGTTCAACGCGCAATAAAAAATCAACTAAATGTAGCTGTCTCGCTTGCACTACTGTGTGCGGTATTGGTTGTCCTGGTCCTCTCTTTCGCTAGTGATAATATTTCTGCATTAGGCCAACTCACAACTTACCCACCTATTAATAATCATGTGCTTTTTTCTAATTATTTCTCGCTGTTATTTGATTTAGTGTCTTGTAGAATGTTATTATTCACCCAAAATAATGTTCAATGGCTAATGTAAATGTAAATGTTCGGGGTGGTGGTTATTTTAGTGTCTATTATCAGAATGTGCAGGGATTAAGGACTAAAACTCAAGCGTTTTATCGAAATCTGTGTCTGAACTCGTACGATATAATTGTATTGACGGAGACCTGGTTGCTAAGTGGTATAAGTGACTCAGAATTATTTGATAACCGGTACGTGGTGTGGCGAAGGGACAGGGTTTACGAGCTTACTGGTCAAGTCCTGGGTGGGGGGGTGCTCGTTGCGGTGCGTAAGGAAATAACTGCCAGTGTTCAACCTCAATTCGCATCGACGGCAGAAGATCTCTGGATAGCATTACCTATTAACAGAAGAGCCGGGACGAGGCGGTCTAACATCTATTTATGTGTACTATATCTCTGTCACCAAAACTTGGGTTATTCGTTTTCTGAGCAATTACATAATTATATTACGAAACTCGATAATATCATACTTACCTACCCAGATGATAGATACTTAATTCTAGGGGATTTTAACATGAGTGGAATATCTTGGTCCCCAGGTAATGGCTCCGATAACGTACTTTTGCCCAGTAATGTGACCACTGCGAATGAGCTCTCCCTTATTGACACCTTGACTACCCACAGCTTACAGCAATATAATTGTGTCCCCAATAGTTATGGTCGAATATTAGATTTGGTACTATCGAATGACTGTTTATCTGTGTCGAAATGCCTAAGTCCCTTGGTACCCAATGTCCCGAACCACACGGCAATTATCGCCACATTTAAATCATTCGAAATGTCTTATTTATCACCTGCCGCGAGTATCAGATACAGATTCGAAAGAGGTGATTACGATGCGATCAATTCAGAAATTCAGTATAATAACTGGAGCGCCGAGTTATCTAATATGAAAGTCGAGGAGTCAGTGGACTATTTTTATAGTTTTATAAATCAATTAATTGTTAAGCATATACCTTCAATTAAATCATACCGGTCCCGTAAATTTCCGATATGGTACACACCCGCATTGATAAAGTGTATAAAAGAAAAACATAAATATTTTAATAAACACAAGAAATATGGTAATAGATCTGACCTTGAGACTTTTAAATTGCTAAGAGATAGGGCCAAGGGATTGGAGTCTGAATGTTACCATGATTACATGACATCGGTCGAACAGTCGATTAAGATAAATCCCAAATACTTTTGGACGTATATTAAGCAGCGTCGGCAGTCATCTAATATACCAGGGTCGGTTAGCTATGGAAACAAAACCGTAAATACGGGGACTGCTGTGTGTGACGTTTTCTCAGACTACTTTTATTCTACGTTCTTGCAATCTTCATCGCACACTATCAGCAACCCTATGTATGAGTATAGTGACTCGGTCTCGGAAATCTCACACATTCACACCGATACATCTGAAGTCACCAAAATCCTCAAATCCCTGGACATCAACAAGTCGGCGGGCCCGGATAAGATACCACCTACTTTTTTAGTTAGATGCGCCGATACTATTTCGGTCCCTGTGACGTTGTTATTTAAAAAATCACTATCTGAGTGTACTGTACCGTCTGTTTGGAAGGCAGCCTTCATTACCCCAATTCACAAAAAAGGATCAAGGTCAGAAGTTATCAACTACAGACCCGTATCTAAATTATGTGTATTGGCAAAGGTACTAGAGAAAATTGTATATAATCAAATGTATGGGGCATTAAAGAGTAGCTTTAGTAGTTTTCAACACGGTTTCCTACGGGGTCGCTCAACAACGTCTAATCTTATACTAAGCAATGATTATATATCCGACGCTATGAGTAAATCTAACCAAGTCGATGTCGTTTACACAGATTACAGTAAATGTTTCGACAGGATTGATCACACCATATTAATTTCAAAGCTGGAGCATATCGGCATAAGAGGTGACCTACTTAGGTGGTTTTCATCATACATACTTAACCGTTCCCAAGCCGTCGTAGTCGAAAACTACATATCCAGTTGGGTTATGGTGCCTAGTGGCGTGCCCCAGGGCTCCCTGCTAGGGCCACTATTGTTCTTGATCTGTGTAAACGACATCGAGAAGTGCTTTCACAATTCTCATCTCTTATGTTTTGCAGACGACATGAAAATTTTCATGTCCATAGCTACTTCTGCTGATGTCATTGCACTCCAAGAAGATCTGGCTCGGTTGGATGACTACTGTATAAGAAATAGATTAGACTTAAATCCATCTAAGTGTTCAGTAGTGACATACAGTAGGAAGCCAATGAACATGGCGTCGGAGTATTATCTGAAGGGGTGTAAAATTCAACGGTGCAACAGTATGCGTGACTTGGGCGTAACTCATGACTCCAAACTACTATTTGACGATCACATTGAACAGATTGTTAACAAGGCATATCGGGCCCTAGGATTCGTGATTCGTACCTCTAATAGTTTTAAGGAGGTTAAAACCATGAAGATACTGTACTGCACATTTGTTCGTAGCATACTAGAGTATAATAGTCAAGCGTGGAACCCTAGGTATGATAAATATATGACCCGTATAGAAAATATTCAAAAAAAGTTTATTAAATATCTATGTTATAGGTTAAAAATCAAATATACATCAGATGACTACTTGAAACTATGCGCTAAGTTTCACATTCTCCCTTTGACCGTGCGCCGCGAGATAGCCGATATTTGTTATATTTTAAAAATACTGAACGGGTCTATTGACTGCCCATTTCTCCTATCTAAAATAGGCTTCACTGTCCCTGTCAAAGTCTACAGACACTATACACCTATCCACCTTCCATTAGCAACTACTAACTACAGACAGAATTCATTTCTGCGGAGAGCGAGCAACAGCTTGAATGAGCGTTTCAAGCAATTTAAATTTGATATATTTAATTCACGAATTGAACATGTGAGACGGGTGCTCAGTCTCGATTTTTTCTCAATCTTCTCTTAAAGATCTATTTATATTGATGGAATGCATGTTATTTGCTTGCTACATCCTACATTGTTGCATGATATATTTAAACTTGCACAGCATATAGCTGTCATACTGAGTTCACTGTCATTTGATATTGCACTATTGTCTATTAGTGGAGACCTATAACTGGCTGTCTGTCACATATCATTTAATATTAATTTTGATTTGGCTATCTGTCACGTATCTTTTATATGTGTATTATGTAGTAATTTTAGCTGTTGGTCTCCCAAATAAAATTAAAAAAAAAAAAAAAAAAAAAAAAAAAATGAGAGTATTAGGAATTCAAATATAAATGTGCCGAAATCCAAACAAATATCAAAATTATTAATCACATAAAGTTAACAATTGTCTTGCCCACATTTCTAATCTTGAAATTACAGGCAATCTCAACTCTACCATCAAAAGATATTAACTTTATAAATGCCTTCGGATGTGCTGAGATTAGCTCCGAACGGTAACCTATAAAATAATATTATATAGAAATAAATATTTTATTACAGTCAGTATTATTTTGTACACTTCTTCCACTTGACGAACGCTTTCGTTATTCTCGCTTTTTTGCCAAAATCTAGGGTAGCTTATTACTGGATGAATATTTCCTGATGTTCATGGTACAGTTCATCTGAATATATTCAAATTCAAAATATAGAAATGAGGTTATTAAGGTGTCAAATTAAGGCAAATGAAATGTGAAGTAGTTTAAATACATAATTCGCAAAATGTGGGATCAAAACATACCCTCGCGGACTGTGAGTTATGTATGTATTCTACACGATTAATAACCCTAAAATGTTCGTGTAAACGTACAGCATTTAGTAAAATAAACATGATGTAACGAAACGCTGTCTAGTTTTCACGTGCTTCAAACGCGAGCCTCGAGGAAGCGCTTTCAAATATTTACATAAGAAATTACACCTTCCGAATACAGGAAAATATCGGAGCGTCAGGATTGATGGTATGAAAGCATGGTTTTGAGATTATATGTATATCATGTTTATGAATCCGATTTGAAGCGCTGGTAACCTGCGGCGTCGAGCCTGGAATGAAGGTCGCGGGTGTGAACCCCAGCCATTGGTGTTTTTATAGAAAGAAAAAGAGGAAAGAAATAATTTTAACGAACCAGGACGGGTATTTTATAAGTCAAGTATATCTAAACTTAACTAGTATATTAGTTTTTTTCGAACCGTCCATATTTATGCAATATTTCTACTATTTAAGCACAGCTAAACGGCTAGCCTCGCACCTTAAGAGCGTCTTTACATTCATCCAAAATCCGATATCGGTGTCGGACGCAGTTTGCCGACATCCGATAGCCGACATCTTGTGGTGTTTTCACATTTATCCGCTTACAATCGGCCCGATACGACCATTTGCTCGAAAGCACAGACTAGTTAGGGATGTTAGGACTTAAAAAAAATAGAAAGAAAAATACAAGCACAAGACATTAATTAACAAACACGTAACTAAGTTAAAGTCATTAAGGTCGAAAATTGCTTGCAGTCGCTGTCTCTTTGTGATCCGATATCGTGGTGTAACAGTGGTGTTGGCTCCGGTAACCGATATCGGGCCAGATAATGTGAAAGAGAGATACAGATGACTTTCTCCGATATCGGATGTCGGATATCGGATATCGAAAAATGTGAAAACGCTCCTTTTCCATATTAGCGATCAAAAACCATTTAAACAAATCCTGATATAGGTGCTCGAATTTCTGACCAATATTTTCGTAAATAACAATGAGTTTATTCAAGCGATAAAAACGTATATTTCAAGCAATAAATCATAATGTAGATAAGCAAATATACATGGTAATCCCTAAAGGTAAGGTACGCAACACAATAAAAAATTTCGCACGCACCCGAATCTCGTTATGCCCGCTCGTATTTTGTCAGTTCGGACATATTTTGTTTAGAAAAGGGTTCGAAGGATTTTGTTTTTGCTTGCAGATTTTTAATTATTTTTTTAAATATTTTTTATCTGATTATACTTCATCCATGCCATAAAGTACCATAGCATCATTGGGAGACACTTATAAAAATTCGAAATATTTCATTCCGAACTTCATAATTCATAATTCATAATAATTCATTAGAACTCCTTTAGTATGCAGGAGAATGAAGTTCGGCACATAGATAGATTATAATCTAAAATAGTAAATAGGGTACTTTTTACTGCGGGAATTGTATCTATCGATGACGAGAATTTAGTGAATGGTATTTAATATTTCTATCCCATGTAAAATTTTGTTAAGTTCGTCGTTTGCTTGTTACTTAATCAAACTTGCTTATAATTGGTTTGTTTTACCTATAATAGGGATCTCATAAGTTGCAGATAAGGGATCATAACTCTACGAAATTTAGCACGATTTGGCAAATATTAACGGTATCCTTCAGTTTGCGACATGTTTGGTTTGTATTACAAATATTATATACGCGCATGTGCTATTTGTTTGAGTGCTCTAAGTAGACTACACAACAGCTAGTAATAAACAATCAAATAACTAGAATACAATTTAAAACACGCCACTGAATCTTTAATCTGGCCCTTTATAGCAAATGAGCCAACAGCTGGTATTCTGCCAAAAAACAAATCATGACATAAAAAATCTCCCGCTCATTTCTGACGGCTTCCAAATAAGCTATTGAAATTTTAAACAGAACAATTCCTACTCTATTTTACGCGTCAGCTGCGTCGGCTTCGCCATTATTGGATGAAAACGAACCTAAATATTTCGTTTTCTTTGTAAGCCTGTGTATATTGATAGTTTAGGATTCGATATTGTTCATAAATAGTCATTTTGATTGTAGGTTATAATTTTATGTTATGGATTTTATAAAATAAAATTTTAACAGTTTGCAATTAGTAGTATGGTGAAATGAAAAAACGGAACCCTTGTAGAATAACTTCGTTGTCCGTTTATCTGTGTGTCCGTCTGTCTGTCTCTTAAAATCTTTTTCCTAGGAATGCGTGCAAGCATCGAGTAGAAATCCAGTGCAACTGTCTGCATTTTGACTTGATTCTGTAATATTTAGAAGTTGAGAAATCAATCAAGTCAATACAATTAAAAAAATGCAGCCATTTATATATTTGTTTCTTGTTATTGGTCATCATCATCGTCTTTGCATTGTTCCTCATTGCATCCGAGGCTGTCACCACCACTCTTGGCATGGTGTGAACCCCCAATTTCGGGAGGAACGCGTGCATTAGTTTGTATGTAAGGTTGATTTATTTTCCAAAGATCTTGGTGGAACCCCATGCCTAAGGTAGCTAGATTTAATTGTAGGGTATTACATACGACCAATGAAATAAGTATATACCTTCACATGTAACGGTGTATACCAATTTGCTCAGCTATGTGTGCCTATAAAAAATATAATGTATAATAAAGAGTATTGTGACTGTATAGTGAAATATTGGTAGGAATTCAATCATTTATTGACGTTTCTTTGTCCAGCCTCTACAGGAATTACATATTTTATGACGTCACAGTCGTATGCTGCGAAAGTGCATAAATACGTCACTATTTGTTTGACATAATTGGCAGATTGAACATAAACAATCTATAACTTATATATTGTGTTTTTAACAAGTTTATTATTTCTACATGTATATTAAAATATATTGAAATATCTGTTTGTCACAAAACTAAGCATAGCTAATCAATAGTTATAGATTCGAGAATGTGGATAAACTTAATTCAATATTTTTTATTACATGGGTACCTACCTTTTTTTCATATTATATACCTGGATACCTACGTTTTTTTCGGGCGGATAGCCCCACTATGACTGGGACCCGCGCGGTAGTTATGTTGGACTCGGACCGACTAAAACCGTACGCCGGTTCCGTTCTCAAGTATCGGGATGAAACGTTACCTTTAAGACATCTTCCTCGCGCTGTGGGACGCACGGTGTCCTCATCGAATCCCGAAAAGAAGTGTCACGTCGATGCACCACCGGGGGGGGGGGGGGAGAGGAGGGAGAGGGGGAGAGGGGAGGGGAGTGATAGGCAGCTGCACCTGTAACTCACCACACCCACTCGGTGGCCAGCTCACCCAACATACTACAGATACGGGGCACCATCCCTGAAGTTGTTACAGGCCTCGACAAAGTCTCATAATTGTGAGAAGAAGGTTACACCTTTTTGAATATTATATTCTATCAAATTATTAAGACATGAAACAAAATGTTAATTAAGGTGAATTGATTAACGCAGTATCTAACTTCAAGTATGAATCTCACAAGTAATTTGAATAAGCTTCAAATTTATGGTAATACTTGTCAAGAGTTTCATCATAGGAGAGGATGGGGCCATATATATGGGGCCCTAGAAAGATATTCGAGGCCCAATTAATGGGTGGTTAATTGAAATACAGGATTTCTTTTACAGGTAAGAGGCGTTAGACAGCAGAAGCGCCCGTAAAAGTCTATATAAATATACCAAATAATAAAGTTATTAGAAAGTGGACTCCGTGTTCCAAAGTGCAAGCTTGATGAAGAGAGATATTGACCCTGAAATCAACACAAAAAATATTCTCCTACAGTCCCAGATCCTTTAAGCGGGGCGTGAAAAAGCAACTGATGAGGCCATCAAGCTCAAGGCCACCATTGTAGCATTATTTGTGTCTGTAATGGTGACACCTTTTCGTGAGGTTTTACCTTCAGCTTACCATCAGATGAAGAATGATATTGACATGTGCTACATAAAAAAATCACACTGTTATGTTTTTCATATTAGTAAAATATACCCAGGTGTACATACCAAAACTAAAATAACGCACAAATACTTTTTGTATCCACCATAAAGAAAAGAAACTCATGTTTAGTAGATGACCCGAAGGCCTTGTGCTGAACGGAATCCTAGCCATAAAAAATGCTATTATAGACGCGATAAATATTTATGATACTCAGCGAAGTAAAGGAAGGTTTCTTAGTTCTCACATTTTAGGATTGCATTATCCTATGAGTTCCCTAGTTAAAAAATTCATCAGCAGGTATATCATCGTACCTAGTGCGTAAGATACCTACATAGAATACCCAATAAACGATTTTTTATCGACATGATTTCATTATACGGCTACTTATAGCTTACTACTGATCCGCCCCGGCTCCACACTGGTGTTAAAACATTCCAGTGGAAATTCAATATAGCCTATGTTACTCCGGGTGACAGTAGCTTTCCAATGGCGAAAGAATTTTTGAAATTCGCACAGTAGTTTTTGAGTTTATTCATTACAAACATACAAAAATACAAATCTTTCCTCTTTATCATAGTAGTGTAGATGTAGACTATACGATCGATACTAGCGGAATTATCGGCTATACTATTATTCACTAAATCCGTTTAAGTAGTTTTCGTCAGTATGGGGGCGATAGCCATCCAACCTCCAACTCCGAGAGTCTGTCCGTCTCATCCATATATCTGCCAGTTTACTAGCTACAGAAATTGGGCATCGAGTATATTAACACGGCTTCGAACACTCATGGGTATAAAATTGTATTTCTACTTATAGTTATAGACGGTTTCTATAATAAGTTTATAATATACAAACACTTGAAAATGAATATTTCAGTAACATACACGGAATACGAGATATTTAGCTGAGTGCGCACGACTGACACTCCATTTAGACTTTTCGACAGATATATCGCAAGTTTCAAAAGAAAATATCTAACGAACAATCTTGAAAGACTCTTGCAACGAAAATAAAGGTTTTAGTCGTATAGAATGTTTTCTTTATGTTATTGAGCCACGAGAACTAAAGAGACGTCGATTTGACACCTTTATTTTTCCTGTGAATAAGTTAGAGTCTTTTGTGCTAAATATTTTTTCCTATTTAGCTCGAAAAGGGCTTGGTTTCATGTTCTGAATGTTATGGTTATGTAACAGTTTGCTAAGACGTACAAAACTTCATAAATAAATTAAAATAAATTCTAACTTATAAAAATAAAAAATAAAACACATTGCTGCATAAGCTTGGGTTTATGATTACCCTAAAGGCCATAATTTAAAATAATTTATTATATGTACGTATTTTCGAAAGGTCTAAAAGCAAAAACTCATAAACTTAATGTTATCAAATAAAAATAAGTACAAAATTTCATATCCAAGGCTGCAAGCCGCCGAAATATCGCAAATTAAAATCAAACAATGAGAGAGAAAAGTTTTACCCCGTGGGCAAATTTTTGTTATCTGAGCTCATTTATCTCCAGAAATATTTTGCAGCAAAAAATATAACACAACAACTTTGTTAGACTGGTTTAGGCTTATGACTAAGGTCAATAAAATTACCACATGAAACGAGCTGACTCTCGACAAAAAAAAATCTAGCGACCGAGAAAATAGTAGGGTCTCGTGGTTTAACGGGTTAACTATTCGGAAAATTAAAAATAAAAGTCACTGGCATTGTCAACCGAGTTATAGCCAGTGGGACAATAGAGAGGGAACTAATGGCAATCTAAAATGAAAAATGGCATGAACTCATTCGATTGTGAAACGACTCATCGTTTCAGCGCGATATGCTGACAATTTTATTGTTTGTTAAAATCGATGACCTTTTTGTTGACGTTCACTTTCAGCAGATACTATTATTTTCCATTGTGTTAATTTATGCATTTATTTTGTTTCTGAAATAATTTTCGTGGTTTTAAATTTATTTTGAATTTTATTGTTTTCAGTTTTATTCTACTATGTGTACTAATTGGTTTTAGCGTTACCACAGTGATTTATTTTATCCAATATATCTTTTCATATGGCTAAAATAACTTAACAATATTTGCTTTGGGTTTTGCTTGGTCAACCTTCTCCTTATCTATTCCGTGGTTGTCATCAAATGCCCATAATATCATTGGGCATTTTTTTTTCACCCCCGTCGACGATTTCCTGATAGCAAAATAACAGCAAAGCACTTCTTGCTCTCTCTTTTATAATTCAGAAATCAAAAATTACTCGCTCGAATTACATTTCGCCAAAACATATCATAATGAAACTCCCATATAGTCTCGGTACATCGTTTATATGAATTATGGCATCCTCGTTAGCGGTTGGCAGTTAAAAGTTCCGCAATAAGTGTCACGAGGCAAAGCAGTAAATTTGAACGTGATAAAGTTTTAACACTACTTCAAACAGGTTGTTGCTCATTGTTAGTTACTTCAAGTGATAGTACCTTTTCGTTTGTTTTATTAAACGTAATTAATCTAGAAGTGAGAGTTTAATTATTAACACACGCACGTTTTAGAGTAATAGTTTTGCCTTTATTGCTTAAGTCATTCGTTTATTGTGAATACTTCATTATATTTATTAAATTTATTAAGATTAAAGGTACGAGTTGTTGCCGACCACATATAGCACATGCAGACCGCGGCAGTAGATGATGATAAACGTTTATTGTTTATTTCATAGCGGATTCACAATGGTGCCGTTTACCCGCATCGAAGCTAAACGAGTAATGCATGTGAAGAAATGCCACATCATCTGATCGCATATAACAGGTATGGTCCGTGGTATGGTCCATAGGAATAAAGAGCACAAGTTTCATTAATATCAGTCCCGTGATCCGCACACCGCACAAACGTATGTCTAGGTTGATTT